>OY720682.1:48876425-49524927 GCA_963170755.1 Amphimallon solstitiale
TCCCTTTTCATCCACATCGTCTAATCTCTTGACCAGTTCCAGGAGTGCTTCAATGTTATCAATTCCTTGAAGTGCCACCGCCTGTGTAACGTTGTGGTCAAAGTGTGCTGCTAGCTGTGAAACAATATCACTTTCTTCAATAGTTGGTTGGATGTATTTAAGAAAAGAATATTTTCTTATGATGTAGTTTTCTCTAGAAGATCCAGCTCTATATTTGCCAAACACTAAATCGTGTCTAATCTTCCTCTGCTGAGTCTGTCCCCAGTACTGTCTCACAAAACGAATCTCAAATTCTTTGAAATCCACTACTTCATCTATTATCATATCGTACCACTGAAGTGCATAATCCTTCAAACAACCTCTTATGAAATGTAGCCTTGACATCTCATCAGATATTCCCCTCATGTATGTTTTTATCGTTCTCATAAACGCCATTGGATTATCTTTGTAAAATCCTGAGAATTTTGGTATATTCTCTGCGCTACCAGGTATTTGTGTCAAAGATACACTAGGTGTACTAACCCCATGTACTTTGTTCTCTAACCCTTTTATAGTGTTTTCAAAGTTTAAAGTTTTGTTTTGTAGGGTCAACATTGTGTCCGTACAAACACCATATTTTATTTTACAATCTTCCACTTGGTGTGAAAGTTCTTGTATTTGCTCTTGATGTTGCACATTATTCCCTTTCACTTTATTTTCAAGAGAATTTATTTTCTCATCTACCTTATCAAAATTAGCTTGTGTTTTGGCAGATCTTTCGTTGATTTCTTTTATTAAGAATGTGCCTTTACTTTCACATTTCTTTTCGTTAAAGTTTATTTGTTTATTTAGAGTTGAAACTGACTGTTCTAACTTTAATTCTACTTTTGCATTTAATTCTAAAGTTTCTCTTCTTAACTCTGCGAAACCTTCGTCTATTTTTGAGTTTATTTCTATTTTATTTTGTTCTAATTTTTGATTTATACTCAAATTATTTTGTTCTAGTTTTTGATTTATACTTAAATTATTTTCTACTAATTTTCGATTATTCTCTTCAAATTTCTTGTTCATATTTCTATCGTTTTCTTCTATTCTGCTGAATAGTTTATTAAAAAGATTCTCAAGTTTTTGTTCACCAGCTACGCCACTGATGCTTTCTGCTTGTGTGCTACCATCAAGTGTTCGATCCTCTGATTCAGGTTTTTCTGACTCTGAATCAGAAGATACTGGACGATTGTCCCTGTATTGTGTGAATTGTGAACCTTCACCATCATTCTTATCTTTATCTGCCATTTTTATCTTATTTCTAACTTATAAATTAATAACTAAACTTATCTAATCAAATACTATTCCTCCTTTTTTTTTTTTATCCCTTTCTAAACAAGAGAAATTGATAATTCATCAGTAAATGAAAATTAAGGTAATCTGTCTCTAACTTGGACACTGAATAATTATTCTATTTACTAATAAATAAAAAAAAATGAAACAAACTTTGTACCCATTATTTGTACAAAATAAATTATTATTTTTTTGTTTAAACATTTAAAAAAAACAAAAATTGCATTGCTTCACAACGTTAAATGTTATGTAAATAATTATTGACAAATGAGAAAATGAATACAATGCTCCACTATGTTAAGCAATATTAATTATATATATATATATTTTTTCTTCTTTTAAACAATTATAAAAATAATGCATTGCCTCTCTATTTTGGGCGTTAAATAAATACATGATTAATAAACAACAAGAAAAGGAATACATTGCCCCACTACGTTGAGCGCCATTTAAATTAATGCTGTGACATATAAATATTTATTCTAAATAACAATATTGCCATATAATTTATATGCTGTGACAACATATATTTGTGTGTATTACCACACGTAGGGTATAGTCTTTTGTACACATTATACTCTTTAAATTATTCTTTACACACCAAGAACTTATAATTGGTTTTGTATTTTTTATCTTATATTGTTGGGTCATGTACCTTATAACTATTGTGGGTCCTGGCAATGTTTGTGGTTCCTTCTTATTTGCTGATGATTTTTCTCTTGCTCATTATAGGGAAAAGGTAATAGTTTTGTTCAAAGAAAAACTGTATGTCTATTCAACATAATCATGTATTTTTTATTTTGTAATTTATGGATTCAAAAATATAGTTTCCTTTATATACACACCTTTATGCTCTAAACAAGATACATAATTGAAAAATGCTCATATCATTTATACCTAATGCCGGTTGTAATGTATGTAAATCTTTTGTTTATTTATTTATTCTATCAAACAAAATAAATATTTATCCTGCAAATAAACAAATGTAAATTTTTATTGTACATTTATGAATATACTCATCGACGTTATAATATTTATGGATAGGCTTCAATTAATTGCTTTAGACAACCATTTGCACGTGTTGTATCGAGCTCTTAATCTATGCCTTGTGAAATTCTAATTTATTATTTGCTTAATTTGAAAGAAATTAATGATGTCTAGACAATACGATGAAGAAAATGCTCATTTTCACGTAACATCTCTCCAACTGACCAACACCATTAATCCTGTTTAGTTGTAATTCCAACTATATAAATTTAAAATAAACCTTACAGGATAAATTATTTACTTGTCTATTTTTCGTCCAACAATACATTGATTAATCATTCGCACGTAAAAATCAATGTCTGTCCAACAACTCGTATAATTTCATTTTCAAAAGAAATAATAAACTTACTTGTTATCAATAAATCTATTTTGAATGTCCATTATGAACGCTTCAAATGAATTCAAATGTATTAAATAAAATAAATTACTGTGACTATATGTGTTGAAGAAATAATGAAAAACTACAATATAACGATAAAAAAAAAACTATTCTTTAAGAGATCTTCCTTTTGTAAGTGTTTTGAGAAGTTCACTTCTCGGAGGTGTTATCAGAAAGTCCGTCTTGTCGAATCTTGTCTTCCTATTTATAGCGGCAAAAATAAACTATGTTGACCATTGCGCCCTCTAGTCCATGTTTAGGTTGGTACTGGAATACACTTTTCCCGTGAAATCGCTGCCCATATGTTGCCGCCTTGGTTCACGCACACATACACATTTTGTTCTGACAGTTCACAATTCACTTAAACGTCAATATAACCTTTCAATTCAAAGGACCCCTCTGCTTTGCATATGATTCCCAATGGTAGGTTTATTCTTGTTACTAATACCATCCTTCCTTGTACTCGTCAATGAACCTATTACCTTGTTCATTGTTTGACACATACTTTTTCTTTCCATTTATTAATGTTAGTTTTACTTTTCTTTTAGCCGAATTGTGCCTTGGCAAAATGGGAAACATGTTGAAAATAACCATTATTCCGCACTGCCTGTCCTTGTAGAACACGTCCGCCTCTAGTCCCTGAAGTATTGTGTTACGAACAAGTCATGAACACATATACCTTTTATTTACTTATAATGTCAGTTTTTAAATACAAAAATATGTCACTGCTTATTACTTCTATGTTTTACATATTTTTATATCCTTTTTTATTTGTCTAGTAGTAAGCTAAGGTAAATTTTATTCTTTAATACTATTTATTTCATAAACTCTCATAAGATTTTCACTGCTTTATGCATGTCGTATTTCATTTCTTTTCATGATTTATAAACCATACTTTTTGTGTATCTTTTCTACAAAAGAAATATCTTACTTATATTTATTTTGTCTTTATTTCATATATTTCTTTATTTAATAAATTTTTATTCTACATCATTTGTTTTATATTTATTTAATAAATTTTTATCTTGCATATTTCATTATTTACTGTTATAATAAAAATTTGACTATAAGTATGCAACTTTGTATACCTTCATGTAAGTTTTGTTGCATCGTTTTACTCAATAATATTTAAATAGGACTTTTTATTATTTTTATTTTTTATTTCTAAGCTTAAACTAATTCTTAAATCAATCTCTAAAACTATTCTTATTTTACAAGTTTGCGAGTTCACGGCAATATGTAATTTAACAGAAACCCATCTGACATGATTATTTAAAATGAACGGAATAACCATATAAAGATTGATTTGAGACTTTCAGGGACGGAATTGTTTTCTTTCCACTGGCGTCCTGGAAACAAAACAATTTACGGGACCCCTTACTAAACTGCCAGAAAGACTAAGGAAAAGGTAATGGTACTCTCCAGACTGCCAGAGAGTTTGGTGAGAATTCTCTCAGACTGCCAAGACAACTCTGTGAGACGATTTCCTCAGACTGCCGAGGAGAACTCTGAGAGAGGATCTCCTCAGACTGCCGAGGAGAACTCTGATTTTACTAACAAAATAGAATATTCGTATGAAATTATCAAACCTATTAATGTAAAATAAAATAAAAAGCATTAATACAAATTAGTTCGATAATTTATACAGTGACGGACAAAAGTCCGTTACAACTTTTCTGAATGAATGAAAGGTCTTGAAAACCTTTGGATTAAATTAATGTATTGCGTGATAAGGATACTATGTAAAAAAATATGATTTTACCCCAAAAAGTGGTGTTGTCTGTCTCATTCTAGAAACTTACTGATCTTCCCTCGTAGCTTTATTATTTTTAGATTTTTTATTTTGCATTCTCATTTTTCTGTAATTTTTTAGAAATGAAGTCATGGTCTCTGTTGTCATCCAAGCCTTTTTATTAGACACTTATTCTAGGAGCAGTTAGTTGATATGAAATTTTTGAAACAACGCCTATCTTAGCCACCAAAATAGAATGTTCAATCTTTCTTTCGCATTTTTTTATAGTACATTTACCGCTTCTTGGAGCGAATGTTTTATTCAGCATTGCACAGTAAAAAAGGCCGGTTTCGCCAAAATTGTTTGTTGTTTCCCTTGCAATAATATTTGAAGCTTTACTTTCCAAACATGGATAGTCTTCGGTGAAACATCAGCTGCCTCTGCAAATTGTTTTGAGCTTACGTTTTTGACAAAATTTTCAAACAATTCATTTGAAGCATTAAAATAGGTAATTTCCGACTGTTTCCAAAGCTGTTTCTTTTAAAGATCCAAGGTTCACACTATCAGGTGTCTGCTGTATTCAAAATTATGATCCCTTATCACATATTTATATACAAGAATAACAAAAACAAAGAATAGGGCATAGATATACATAAACAGTGTAAGTTATTATTTTTTTAAATAGTATTTAATATTATTATTTTACTAATTATTTGCGAAGTATACATAACCATTCGCCGTAAGGAAAATTAGTTGATTTAACATCTTGCGGCAATCTGATAAATAGTTACAATTGATTATATTGTGACTCTTTAAATGAAATGAATAATGAATTTCCTTACAATTTACAGTGATTGCTTGTGTTATAATTCTGAAGACAAGCAAATTTATACTTGTTTATATTGTAATATATTCTTTCGAGTAATAGCTAGATAACATACGTTTACTTTTTAAATATTATTAAATACGTAGTAATAAAAGTATACTACGGTAAACACAGCTTCCTTCAATCAATCATTCTATTATTTGAGTAATAGTTTTTCGAACGAAATTCTAACTTTTCATCAATCTAGTTTTTATTTCTACCCCGCCTTTGTGCACCTTATCACTACGTACAGGTGAATGAGTACATCCAATGCGTCTGTTATATAATGAAGGGATTCGCGCGACAGAACCTGATAAGCGCGCATAAGCAGGATTAGTTCCAGAGAAGTCGCAGGTGATATATCAATGATGTTTGTCAGTTGACCTGTATGAAAAGATACGCAGATACGATACGACAGACACTATATCACAATTCTTTACAACCACTTGACAGTGTCGATGTTGGCTGGTTGCGATGTGCATCTATGCTGCGGCGAACATCTCCAAAACGACCCGCAGAGAGATAGAGTGAGAGAGAAAGAGAGAGAGAGAGAGGGAGGAGAGAAAAAGAGCAGGTAACGAATGTGCTTTATTAAGATGAATGTCCACGTGTTGGGGTTAATCCACTGTTGGAGTGTACGTGAAATAAATGAATATCGTAAATTGTAAAAACGAGCAATTTTATCATCCTCTGAACATGGTCAACTATACCCCGATGCTAATACGGAATAATATTTAGTGAATGTAGTGGAGTTCCTTGATGATATAAATTTCAACTATATTTAAATATTTTGCTAAGCGGTTCACGTTTTATATTACACCATTTACGTCCTAGTGGTGTAACTGTAATAGAGCACCAACGCTTCAATGCTTACGAAATGTTATGTTATATTGTACTTAAAGTATACAGAAAGAGAAGAGAAGAAATTTCACATTTAAAAATATGAGGTGTGGCCACCACACGACTTTCTTATACGTATATGCCTTCCAAATTATACAAAAGTTGTCCTAAATTAAATTTTAAATACTCTTATCTTCTTAAAACAGAAACCTGTTCAAGTCCGAATTTTGAGATTTTTTTTATACAAATAATCCAAATCCAGCTCTAAATGCTTTTGTACTAATGATAAACATATATAGAATGAATGCATAATTTACGAGATAGTGCTAAAAATCGCTATTCGATAAGAATAAAAGTGTTACTTCCTTCCGGTCCAAATTTAATTTTTTCTTATACAAAAAGTATTGAAGATCAATATTTAAATACTTTTATACTCATAATGTATCTACTTATGACTTGTGATATATTCACAAAAAAACTGATTTTCGATAAGAGTAAAAGACTTACTCCAGGTAGGAATTTCGAAAGTTTTTTTCATATTTACTTTTGAACATTTGAATTCGTTTAAACTTAGTAGTTGAAAAAATACTGGTAAAAGTCGATTTTTTTCACTGAAGTAATCTACTACATACTTCCGGTCTGCCGATTTTTACAATTTTTTATGAGTCAACCTCTTTGAAAACAAAAACGACAAAAATATCAAGTTGTGCAAAAGTTTTGCTTTTTTTGGATAATTTCTTAAAACTTTTTAACAATAGTGTAAAACGAGATTATCTCAAAGCTATGAGAATGCGACATTACTAGCCTTTTTCCATATGCCGTATATTTATTCTTGACACAGCATCAGAAAAATATCAAAACATAATTCGGTTTTGTTATAAAAATCATTAAATTTGCTAATAAAAATAAGTTTATAATGCTATTGTTGCAATATTGATTTTTTTTGAACTTCCAATTTAAGTTTTCTTTTGTGATAAAAACATATTTTTTTTAAATCAGTGTTTTCTTATCTGGAACAAATATATCACAATAAAATTTTCTTTAATTAAAAAAATTATAATAAGTAAAATATCAAATATATTTATTGAATGAATGAACTTTTTTTTAGGGTGATTATAAGTATAAACTTAATTTAATACTTAAAATTTATGAAATTTTTTTTCAAATAAACTCTAGATGTTGTCTGAAACTTGTTTGGTATTTGTATTTTCTTTTCTCTTTATTTTGAGTGTTATTCCAAATATTAACTGAATTCTGTCCCTACTTCCCTACCTCATTTTTCATCTAGCGGTCAAATTGAAAATGAAATTAATATTTCGCTGTAAACAAGATTCAGTTAAATACGTAGGTGCCCGCGCGCGTTTTCTTTCTCTTCGAGCATAAAGTAAAATGCCGTAATACACAATAAATACGTTCGTGTCAGAAATGCTTGAACCGTCCACATATATAATATGCGCATAGGGGGACTTAGAGCGAGAGGTATTTTAGTGCATCTTTTGTTTGCGAAAAAAACTCACAAACATGTCGGAAAAGTTCTTTCCCTGTTTGTTATGACGCGCTCTGCCGGAGAACTTTTGACAGTTATATGATACGGTTATAATGCTGAATATAATATAACTTCAAATAATATTTTATCTTCTTGAAATGTTAAAATAAACATTCGCTCTTGCAAACTAACGTTGACATAAATGTTTAGAAACTGAGAGGTGAAACTATTGTCTGTTTCATAGGAAATGTTTCAAATACATTTATTGTAAATGTTTTCATTAAAGCATGTTTATCATGTTTTACTTTTGCCTATTTTATGTTTATCTATGTAGTTTACAATTAATTGACAAGAACAAGAAATAGGCTATTAGATGAATATTAATAATGATATTTGTTACAGGAAATGTAAAATTGTAATGTTAAAACAACGATAAAATACTATACTATAGAATTAGCATATAATGATGGTTATTATTCACAATGGTGAAGTTTGCGTCACAAGTGAAGCAATAAATGTCATTAAAAAAAGTTCAACACAGTTAGTCAAGAAAATGTAATGGCAAAAGTAAACTTTTATTGACACATAATGAGGTTTTTACAAAATTGCTATTCCGCTTGAAGGATTTTTTTTTTAAATTCTTTATGTAAGCTATAAATAAATGCATGCGTAACTTTTAACTCACACTGAATATATGGGATATATCCTGCCATAATAAAAAGAATTGTTAGAACTTACCGTTTACTATACACATATTGCGTCGCTTTTCGTGAATCACTCTGTATACATAATGGAAACAGAATTTTACATACATTCCATTTACGCCATTGTAAAATAGTTTCTTTAATAATTGACGAAATTATTAAAGCAAAAAATATTAAATAGTAATACTTTCTATATAAAAGTGTATATAAGTAAAGTATATAGTGTATAAGTATAAATGTATATATCTGCATTATTTGGTAGATACCGAATGCAATTTATACACTGCCAGTACAGTTACAAATCCTATATAATTAAGGTAATCGATACTAATTTATGATGATAAAAACGATTTCGCTATAGCCACATTAATTATTCGAATTCCCAACAGTTCTCCGGAGCTCAATCAATGTTTGTTAGTCCACCAATTAAAAATTACTACCTGCTTAAAAGGTAGCTTTTAATTTTATTGTAATTTATTTTTGTTAGCGCCTGTGTTTCTAGTCCCTTTGTGAATTTTTTGTGAATTTCATCTGCTAAAGTTAATCTCATTTAACTGCTTTGTGCCATTCGACAAGGTTATAAATTGATAGTTTAATTAATTTAAATTTCTTTTGTTCAAATTTATATTTTGTTTTGTGTTTGAGTATTTAGATAACTGGTAATCTTTATTTTATTTTTTGCTTAATCATTGTTAAGTGTCTCTTTATAAGAGTAAATATACATAGAATAAGCAAGAATATATTAACTAACGATAAATAGAAATGAACTTTCTACTAAAGGGAACAGTACTTGAAACCAACAAGGTCTGAAAATTTATATTTATGTAGACTTCGAGGGCACTGATGTGAATTCATTTTACAATAAAGGTAATAGCATTTCTCTCCTTTAAATGAAGAAATATTTTAATTTTTAATATTCAATAACATAAGCTTCACTTTTGCTTCTGGTAAGCATCGTCTACCTTCCATTGCTTTTTATTCATTTTTATGGCAATACTCAAGGCATACTAACATATACTTCTGTGGATTGTATTTATACATGAAAACAATACGAATTATAATATTTGAATAATCAATTCTTTCACACTTACATGTTGTACATACATTAAATAACCTTCATGGATGTTTCATGTCCAAACGTTTATAATACTTATTTTCATATTTATTTAAATAACTGTATACAATTAATGTAAAATTCCTTAAACACAAACGATTCTAATAACATTTTGTTAACTTTAATAATGATGATATGTCAAAACCAATTTAATACAGGACGTCATTTCTTTAATTGTATTTTTTGACGTATTATAACTGTAATAGTTGGTTTAAGACCCAACTAAATTATTTTAATTATTATAAGATTTTGTTCAAGTGATATCCGGTTACTTTGTTTTCCGAACTATACAGTCATTGACTGAACTTATATCTTTAAGAATTAGATTATTAGATTCTATCGTCATAAGTAACATGATATATATGAATATGATACACCCTTTCTTGACAAGATGTCACTAGTATCGGGAACACTACACGACTATGTCATAACTTCACAGCCACTGCCACCTACAAACATTAACGTACATTTCTAATTACAGAATCCTAGACTTCTGTACAACATTACTACGAATGTTGACATTCCATACTTATATGAGTAGCCCATGTGTTGATATAATAGTTTTACATCTTAACAGAAACAGATGAGTATTTATTTACAGTGTCATTTACAGGTGTCTTATTCGTCTTTTCTTAAAAATGTTGTTTGTCATTTTACAGCTAATGCTATATGAAATTAAGGACATAAAAAAATGTAATGCACTGAAGATTCGTGAAATTAGCGGCGTATATATGAAAATTGAAAAATTACTTGCTTTATATCTATTCATTAATGCACTTAATGAAAAGAATGCACCATCACCGAGGACTAACTGTTAGTTTCGTAACTTGCTTTTAAGCCTGGCTTCTGATGCCTTTTCCTTTTACTTTCGAAATGTGTATTTGTACAAACCGAAGCGATCTTTGCAAGTATGAGAGTTAATTTCTTAATTCTCTCTTTCAACATACTTCTTAGTTCTTAAATTTGAGACTTCAACATTTAGAGCCTAAGAACGGCCACCTAAAGTTAAGATTCCATCATCCTATTTGATTTTATTTGCTTTGAAAAAGATATTAAACATATTTAAAACGTCAAATGTTCTAGTTATGTTTTTTTTTAAATAAAACCACACACCCAAGAAATAAAAAAGTTATTTTCATATACTTTGTGGTAAAGAAAATATTAAGTACATATACATGTACATATATTATACATTGCCTTCAATATGGTTACGTTACCTTAGCTTTCTATTAAATATGTTTCAATCAATCAATCGTTTATTTCAGTAGAGTGAACATGCACAGATTGGTAGATACAGTATCATAAATTGTCAGTGTATAGATAAATAAATAACTAATATAACATTACATAAAAATACAATCGACAAATAAGTATATGAATGGACATTACAAAACAGCACAGATTAAAATTGTATGTATACTTAAAATATGAATATATATTTAATTAAATACATGTATTTCTTTCTTTACCACTATTTTATTTAAACTTATTTTCTTTCTTGGGTTTGTGGTTTTCCTTTTAATTAAAACTAACACATTTTACTAACGTTTCGATGTATTTAACATCTTTTTCAAAGGTCATAAAACATATAACTGTAAAAAATCATTACAAAATATCAGTCTACGGTACAACATGATTTATACTAACAATAATTAAAATTCTTTTTATGTATGGCAACGGGCAACTAACCTTAAAATTCGTTTCATCAAACATTAATATTTTCTTTTAATTGAAATGTGAAAACATTTTGTTTTCAAATACATTTTTAACGTGCTTATTGTTTTTCTTTTTACTGTGTAAAAATAAATATATATTGCAGGAATTATTTTACTTTAACCTATACATTCACGTGTATATATTCAAATATAATATCTACATACATGTATCACCTCGATTTGTCTTTCCTAAATGTTCTTTTTACTATTTTTTATTGTTTTTTATTATAATTTGTAAATATATACAGGGTGAGTCATTAGTAGCCGCTTCTTCGATTGCTCTTTTGTGTTTTAAATAAATGAAAAAACAATTAGTGGAAGATCCATGGTGGCTTCTGGCGCATATTGTAAAAATACTTTAAGCTCTGACGCACTTCCGGTTTCACCAGAAATGCACGGAACTTAATTTTTTTAAATAACCCACCCTATATATTTTTGTATTTTCTTGAACTGCTCTAAATTCTCTGTTCAACTGTTTTTTCTTTTTCAACTAGTTTTTGAGTTATTAATTTTTTTTGAAAATATTTGACCAAAACACGTGTTCGGAAAAATATCATTTTCACATTGTTCTTAAAAGTGAAAACATTAACTTTGGTGGTGCTTGTAGCCAAGAAAATTCTGCATCATTTGGTAGTAGTTGCACTCGACAATACCTCAAAAAACTTTGTTTTTTCAAAGCCTACTTCCTGAAATTTTCACATACCAAAAACTTATTTTTTTTAAATAGAACACCCAGTATTTTATTAAGGCATTTTGTTCCTTTTTTATCCTCTTTCATTTTTGTTAGCAATGTTCTATACCTATCTTTTGTAATTTCTGAGATAATCACTATAGGAGCAATTAGCAGTCAATTAAGGAACGACGGGTGCTGTTCTATGCACCCAAATATTCGTCCAATAAAGGCTGGAGCGGCTGACTGACTGAGTCAACTGTTAAAGAAAGCCGGTATACTTCGTTTCACTTTATTCAATATTTCGGTGTTGTATATGGGGATGTTAATTTTATTGCACGATCTACTAAATTTATTATAACACTTTTTTATGTGTAAAAGTTGTAGCTGAATTCTATTTCTGTAGTAATTGTTGTAAAATTTGGCGAATTTCTTGTTCTGGCATTGCTGTTATACAGTCATCCACGTGTCTCTTAAAGAAAGGAAGTTTCATGTTAAGTTTTGGTATTACTGTTTCTTCTAGATTTTCCAGTATAAGTTGGGCCCATAGCACAACCATATGTTGGCTTATAGAATTTATTATTAAACTGAAAATATGTTGAAGTTAGTGTTAATTCCAGTGCTGTTAGTGTTAAAATAGTATTTTCTTTTATTTTTTTTTTGCCAGATCTATAGTTTATTTGGGTATTGTTATCATATCAATACATTGTATGAATTGCCAGGAGTCTTTTATATAATATTCATTCTTTCTTGTTTTATGGATTCTGATAAGAATTTTGATAAATTATAGAATGAAGATTGTATACAAGATATTATGGGTCTAAGTGGGATATTGTTTTTGTGAAGTTTAGGTAAACCATATATTTTTGGTGAATGGGAGTTGTTAATTTTAGTTTAATTGCCAAACTTTTTGAAATTAGATTTTGTTTTTCCCATGTTTTTACTAAATCATCGAAACGTTAGTAAAATGTGTTAGTTTTAATTAAAAGGAAAACCACAAACCCAAGAAAGAAAATAAGTTTAATTAAATATATACATGTCAATATAAATTTGAATACTTAAAAAAAAAACCAAAAGCAAGTGCAAGTAATCAAAAACAGAGAGACTAGCACCAACCAGAGTAGTCCCGTCCGAAGTATTCCTCCATGGAGCAGACACTGCTGGACAGAAACATCTGAGTCGCACGTTTTACTTTCTTATACGTAGTATAAGGAAGTATTGTGATGATGAAAATTTTCGACCTCGAGATTTTTGCAGATGTCCACGTTTTGAAGTCCCCTGATACCGAAAAAGTGGTTTTTAAAAAATGTCTGTGTGTCTGTGTGTTGTGTGTCTGTGTGTCTGTGTGTCTGTGTGTGTCTGTCTCTCTCTGTGTGTGTGACCACGATAGCGGCCAAACCGCTGTAGATATCAATTCCAAATTTTGTATTTACGTGTATAATCTCCCTCTTGAGATCTGATTAGTTTTTCGGTAAAATCGGTAGACCGGAAGTAGCAGTTTACTTCAGCGAAAAAATCGAATTTTGCCAATATTTCGTCAACTACTAAGTTTAAACAAATTTATAAAGAATTCATATATACTTAAAATTAAAATTGAGAATAATTTTATTTAAAAAGTTTTTCGAAATTCCTACCGGAAGTAGGTCTTTTACTCATCGAAAATCAGTTTTTTGCGAATATTTCGCAAGTCATGCTTTTTAGACAAGTACGTTACGGGTATAAAAGTATTTAAAACATAATTTTCAATATCTTTTGTATAAAAAAAATTTCAAAATTCAGACCGGAAGTACCACTTTTACTCTTATCGAATAGCGATTTTTTGCAAATATGTCGTAAGTTATGCATTCTATATATATTTATCAAGAGTACAAAAGTATTTAGAACTGGATTTGCAATATTTTTTGTATATATGAAATTTCAAAATTCGGACCGGAAGTAGCACTTTTACTCTTAGCGAGGAGCACTTTTTTGATAATATCTTGCAAAGTATGCATTCTATAGCGATTTATTAAGCGAATGAAAGTACCTAGAATAGGATTTTGAATAAGTTTTGTATAAAAAAATTCTTAGAATTGTATAGTTTGAAACGCTCATACGTATAAGAAAGTCGTGTGGTGGCCACACCTCATTTTTTTGAATGACTTTGGAGGCATCGTCTTGGTTATACAGTTTTATATCCATGTAATTGGACCCCGTCTGTGCACAGCATACTCGGTGACAACATTGTGGTTTTCACTATGTGAAAACAGAGAGACTAGCACCAACCAGAGTAGTCCCGTCCGAAGTATTCCTCCATGGAGTAGACACTGCTGGACAGAAGCATCTGAGTCGCACGTTTCTTGAATGGCTTTGGAGGCATCGTCTTGGTTATACCGTTTTATAGCCATGTAATTGGACCCCGTCTGTGCACAGCACACTCGGTGACAACATTGTGGTTTTCACTATGTGTTGGATGGGTTTCACTCGCTGAAGATAGTATTTGTAAATCCAAAATGTCAATTTCGATATACCACGAGAAAAATGTCAAACGTTGCACGTTGATTGATTTCTTAATTATCGTATTATTTCCACAATATGACGGATCCTAGATAAATAAAACGAATCATGATTGTTTAAATATCTTTTGTATATGTGTTTATCATTCTCTATTGCATTTAAATTATATTAGCAAATTAACCGGATTATAGCAAAGAAAAGTTTAAATAAAAAAAAATAAAAAACATATAATATTAAAAGAATAAACAAAAGAACTTCAGCACAGCAGAACAATCAGCACAGCAAAGCCTAATATCCAAATTTTGATAAAATATATACAGGGTTGCGATTATGTATCTATACAGCTAAATATTTTGAAAACGGTTTATTAGAACTCGCTGAAGTTTGGCACACTGTTAGAAGGATTTAGACTACATTATTTGTTCATTCGTTTTGTAGATACAAGGCTAACTTGATGTTTTTTAAATAGCACGGGGGTCAAATGTAACATTTTTGAAAAGGGTGCTCTTTTCTCTATTCAGCGATGTAACACATGCCTGCCTTAACTTGCAAAAAAACGATTTTTTTTTGTTTTTACGAATTCGAATTTGAAGAAAAGTAAAGGTAAGTTAGCTTTGAAAATGCTGCAATTAGCTTCCTATCATTTGCATTATATTCAAAAAAACATGCTTATGTCATATAATTAGTTTAAAAATTGTACATTTAAGTGAAAGGGAGCGTATAGAAATCCTGATGATGGTTGGATATGGTAATAGAAGACGAAGTTGTGCTGAGGTCGTAACTCTTTTTAATGAAATACATCCCAATCGACAGTCGATCTCTAGAACAACGGTTTAAAAAACTTTAAGAAGATTCAATGAAACTGGAGGCACAAAAAACGTGTAAAACCCGGACGACCGAAAGCTGTTAGAAACGAAGAAGATTCTTTGAATGTTATATTAGATGAGGAAGAAAATCAAAAAACTTCTTTACTCCAGTTGGCTCTAAATAATAATATGAGTAAAAGATCTATACACAATATAATGAAACGCGAACAATATCATCCCTACAAAATCCAGTTGTGACAGGAACTGAGTGAAAATGATTTTGACCGCAGAATCGAATTTTGCGAAACAATGATGAACAAAATAAATTAAGTGGTAACTTTATCAATCACATTCTTTTCTCTCATGAATCAACGTTTTGTTTAAATGGGAATGTTAGCCGCCATAACTGTAGGTATTGCTCTGACAGAAATCCGCACTGAATGGAGCAAGTTCATATGCAGTATCCCCAAAAAGTTTGGTGTGGAGTTATCGATCGGAATACTATTGGTCCTTTTTTAATTAACGGTAATTTAACTTCTCAAAGATACTTACAACTTTTACAACAAAACATTGTTCCCCGCTCAGAGAAATCTTTCCAAACTACAATAACCGAAATATACCAGCAGACAACATATGGTTTCAACAAGACGGAGTACCGCCCCATTTTGATCGTGTAGTACGTCAGTATTAAAACTAAACGTTTCCTGATAGATGGATAGGACAAAGGGGAACAATTGAATGGCCACACTTATTTGACCCCACTTGAGTTTTTCTTGTGGGGTCATTTAAAAATCGAGTTTATTTAAACATACCATTAAATATCGCAGATTTGCAAGAACGAATGGGAAGTGAGATAGCCATGATTTCTCCTCATACTTTGATTGACACCTGGCAGAATTTTGTCCATCGAATTCATTACTGTCTAGAAGTTAAGGAGAGCATTTTGAGTATATTTTATAATATATTTATACAATTTAAACATTTTCTTCGTTATTCTTAAAATGTATGAGTTCAATTTTAATAAAATACGTTATTTTTATTATTTTTGGTCGAAGTGAGGTTGTTAACAGTTGACGACAAATTAAAAACATCATTTCAAAAGCAAACTTAATTTTACTTTTCTTCATATTCGAATTCGTAAAAACAAAAAAAAAACGGTTTTTATGAAAATTAAGGCAGGCATGTGTTCCATCGCTGAATAGAGAAAAGAACACTCTTTTCAAAAATGTTATATTTGACCCCCCGTGCTATTTAAAAAACCATAAAGTTAGCCTTGTATCTCAGAAATGAACGACAATGTAAAACTGGAGAACATCTCAAATAATGTAGTCTAAATAATTCTAACAGTGTGCCAAATTTTAGGCAGTTTCAATAAACCGTTTTCAAAATATTTAGCTGTATCCATACATAATCGCAACCCTGTATAGTTTTATTGGCTGATTCTTCACATAGTAAATATTTCCTGGTAACTAATAACGAACATCGTCCACATCAATCCAAGTTATGAGTGACGAAGGGTACGTTTGTTAAATCGACGGTACAGACAAAGGAAAGCCTCTTTATAATCTGATGACATTAAGTAGATATATATCATACTTTTTCCTCCCTAACTTGTTTCCAATGTCATTAAATTTTCACCTAGTTGCCTTCGAATTGGCAATTTCGAAAAATCACCCGATCGGAAGGGATTTTTTTCAGGAGAAATCGCGAATACCAGTCACTCGCACACAACACATATGCTCGCATCGGATAAAAGATCTCCTTTTACAGTCAGATGCATTCAAATAACCGTTCACAATCAGCCACCGCTCGTCCTCCTTTTAACTGTACTAAACGACCATGGAATATTATCTCTGGTTCTACGTTAGTGAGAGAACTAGGAGTCCATCCACCTATCGGATTATATCTCTCCTGAACCGTAATATCCTCCCCGGATATCCGTTTTAACGCATCATTGCAATTTGGGGAGCATCCGAGAGCAAGAGCACGCGAGCGCGCGTGTGTGAGTGTATGTACGTATTTGAGAGGACCCCGTGCAGATCAAATCTAATATTTAAATGATTCCCAGAGAGCGGGGAATGGAAATTTATCTGTGTTTACGGAGATTTCGGTCTCTCGTGGCGATATCGGGTCGGATTTTGGAGGGGGGGGGCCAAGGGGCGCACGTTTATTTTCTGCAGATATGTTAAAATTTATTGCAAATTGAAAAGATCAACCTGAAACCCCGACTTCATTATCGGCTTCGTTTTATCATTACCGGACGATCTGGTGGCTGTGGGAATTCGTAAATTCCAACTAAGAAGATATTATAATTTCTTATGTGAGAATTCGTTGTTTTAAAAACACTTTCAGATATATAAACTCGTTTTACTTTCTTATACCTGCAATACCACATGACGAAGAATATAGTTATCAGATTTTTATTAATCATGTACGATGGATTCATAAAATGAGGTCCTGATTAATTAATAGACGTAAAATGGTGAAGGAATGTATTATTTTCTGTCATGCGAATTCTTAAATAATATTGTTAATGAATTACAGTGTTATCAATTCAAGTTATTTTTTAAAACTAAATAATAGATCACGAGATTTTTAATTTGGACGACATTGTTAATGTAAACCATTTTTTTCTGTCATTATATGTAATATATAGATTTAGTTTTCGTTGCTTTTATTTAATACGTTGGTAATTTTTGTAGGCTTTTTCGGCAAGTGGATTAATATAAAGTCGTTACTTTAAAGTTTCCAATGCTTTTAATATTTACGTTTCGACCAAGTATCTGATTTTCTCCAGAATAACAATTATTCGAAGTACTCATTATGTTGTGCATGTAAAATGTGTAAATCTAAAAATACAATACAAAATGTCAGAATTATTTAACAAAAAAATGATTTATAAAAAACAATTAATAATAGTAGACCGAGTGACATACAATTTACAATAAATCCAGTATATTAACAACAACTTATTACAAAGTATATAACATGTTTCGCTATCACTAGCTTCTTCGTATATTCAATTACTACTAAACTATATTATTTTCTACAAAATCAGGTGTTTAGATCTTATAATGTCTAGGATACTGTGGGGAATTTCTTTTTTATTATCTATTTTATGTTAAAAGTATTTTCTAACAATAGCCTTTACTTGGTTTATGATCTTAGGGTCTATTATAGGTATTTATTTAGTGTGGGTTTGGATTTTCACAATACATATTCAAAAGAGGTGAATTATTAAGATCTAATCGTTCATTGAGTAATATGTCTGAATTTTTAAGTTTGTTTATTTCAAAGACTTTAGTAAGTTTAATCTGAAGCCTTCTGTTTCTAAATGCAAAATTTCAAAATTACTATTAAATTTGTGGTTATTTTCCAACAGGTGACATGCATAATTTGATTCCATATTTTTGTTGTTATAACATCTGTAGTGTTCATTAATTCTTTTATAGAAATTGCTACCCGTTTGGTAACGATTGCCCAAAAGCATACATTAGCCAAACGGATAGGAATTTCGATAAAAGAATTAATGAACACTACAGTCAAATTATGCATGTCACCTGTTGGAAAATAACCACAAATTTGATTGCCTAATTGCGTAAACTCTGCCTGATTTCAAAATCTTGACGTTGCAATTCCTGGTGCATTTGAATTTTAAATGAATGGAACTTGTATTTCTGAAGAGTAAGATGCACAAAACGCATTGAAATATCAGTGTTCCTACTAATTTCACGGACACTGATATGAGGATTTGCAACAGCAGCCTCCAGAACTTTCAACTCGTTTTCTACGGTCAAAACTGGCTTCGTTCTAAATCTCTTTGCTTGTCGAACAGTACCAGTAGACGTAAATCTATCCGTCACCTTTTTAAACGCACGTGGATTTGGACACGTTCTGACAGGATATCTCTCAGCGTACACTCCTGAGATGTTCAAACTGATTCCCATTTACTTCTTGGGAATATCCCAGGCGATATTCGAAATCTTGTAGAACATTCCGGAGGGTTTCTGGATGAATTGCTCTAATTTCGGCCCGAATTCTGTTCTTTAAATCGTCAACTGTAACTGGCCGATTAAAGTAAACCTTGCCTTTCAGATAGCCCCACAAAACGAAATCGAGTTGGGTACGATCGGGGGACCGTGCAGGCCACTCAATTGACCCCCCCTTCTACCAATCCAACGATTGGGAAAAACTTGATTTAAATAATTTCGCACATCTAACGAAAAATGTGGAGGCGCTCCATTTTGTTGATTCCATAAGTTATTATTTGGTAAGTCTGGATCTTCTTTATTGGGATAAAGCATGGCAAGAGCGGGTGTCAGGTCATCCCTCAAAAAATCTAAGTATTTAGCACTTGTCAACGTTCCTTCTATGAAAAATGGTCCCAAAATTCGATCTCCAACAATTCCCGCCAAACATTAACTTTTTGTGGAAACTGCGTGTGGACCTCTATCATCCAATGAGGATTTTGGGGAGCCCAGGGATAGGTTGTGCATCGAGTCATCATATCCTTGCAGAATTCCATACGGCGATCCGGATCGTCTTCATTAAGTTCATGCACTAAAACTGCCTTGTAGGGATGCCATTTATACCCTTTCAATGTCCTCCACACCGAAGATTTACTGATTTCATAATTTGCAGCCACCTCTTGTGTGGCTTTATGGGGATTGTTTTGCAGGTCCAGTAGAACATCTAACTGAACATCTTCGGAAACTTATGGTCGACCCCATCTAGGGAGATCCCTTACATGCCCGAAATCTTCAAATTTTCTTAAAATCCTGGATACGGCTGTTCTTGTAATTGGTTCCAGTTCTGGATACTTATTGTTAAAGAGCTCGCAAACTTCATCTTGGGTTCTACATCTCTCTCCATATCCCTTCATCATTAAAATTTCTAGTCTTTGCTTTTCACTTAAGTATCGTACCATTTTGGTAATAGAGTAATGCGTCAAAAGGGACAGTTCGCATAATAATTAAAAATTTCAAGGCTTACTCAATTTTTTCCTCTTTCAGGATTTAAGGTCCCTTATTACAGAAACTATCAAGGTCTGGGTCATGCTTGTACATATTTCTGTATTCAGAATTTCAAGCTCTATCCAAATCCATCGAAAAAAATTTGGGTTACAATTTAAAAAAAATTCGATGACGTCATAAATCAAAAACAAAAGACGATCGAAAAATTTAGTTGATACAAAAAGATGTGTTTTTAAAACCAAAATTGACCTGTCCGATCGTTTTTCTCAAAAACGGTTTGTTGGAATTTTATTTTAATAGTTCCAGACTTTTGAAATGCACTATATATGTATTTTATTGGCTCAACTGCCAATGCATTCTATTATTATAATTTATTTATTTAGTAATCAATTTTCTTTTAAGTATTCTATCTATTAGTAGATCAAATATTGATTGAATATAATGCTTCAACTTTTCAATCACCTTGTATACAGAACACTAAAATCATATTTAAAAGAAGGTATTTAAAAAAAAGAACATTTGGCGAATGATATTCTGTTTGCGTTTGAATTCAGAGGCACGTACCAAAGCTAAACGCCTATGGACTTAATACAAATCTTATTATAGTATGTCGTCTGAATATTTCATTCCGGGAAAGATCACTAAGTCTTCGGCTTTTTCCCCGTCCGGCTTATCTCAAACGTATGACACATCCTCGCTTGACGAAAACAAAAAAAAAATAACGGGAAACTAAGACGTTCTTTCGCGTTGAAAGCAGGAATTATGCGGTAGAACGAAATACGGAAAAAGAAGGCCGCAGGACGGAGAAAAAAAGTGTTGTAAATATCAGAGTGAACGTCTTCTGGATGTGTATCCATTTAGTTTTATTGTCATGGGAATAGGAGCTGTCTGAAGAACTGGAGAGACAACGCGACACACGAGTTTGATTTACAATTATGAGCCTCTACTAACATTCGATGGGTACAAGGGGAGAAAAAAGTTTTCATTAAATTACGATAAAAGTTGTTGAGAGTGGGATGTGTAAATGTGTCTGCATTCGACTTGGATATTAACAGATAGATATAACATGTTAAACTTTTAGCTTTGATTTATTAATCGTTCAACTGGCAATAAAAAGAGATATAGGCTAAATTTCCGAAGAAAAAAAAGAATTATTCATAAATGTTCCTCAAGTTAGAACTAAAGATAGAAAACATCTCGAGTTTTTTCAGTTTTTTATTGCAATATGCAAAAGTTTCCCCTGAAGTTCTTTAATGTTATTCCGGACATATAAAGATGAACTTTTCAACAGTAATAGCAAAAAATACAAATGAATCGCTGATTGTAAAAAGGGTAGAAGTACGTTTTTACGAAACAGTCACTTCAAAACATGCTTTATCGTTGGGCGCCAAAAAAATACATATAGCGCCACAGAAAGAGAAAGAAAATAATTACGTTAATTATCATGGAGTGTTTGAGGGAAGTCAGTGACTTGTATTATTTATGCTCTCTGCTGTTTTTCCGCGCGATAGGTGGGGGTGATGGGGTTACATTAGTTTTCACCAGCTATTGCCCATCAGCTGTTTTGTTTAATTTGTAACGGACTTTTATCCGTCCCTATATAAAATTATCGATCTAATATGTATTAATGCTTTTTGTTAATTTTTAGCTTAGTAGTTTCAATAATTCCATACGAATGGTTTTTATAAATATTTAATTCATTTAATGTTTAAATTTGTCAATTATCAACGAGAAAAATGATATCTTTTTTAATACTCTACAGTCTACGTGACGTATCGACATGACGTACAGTTTAGTACATGCACTTTGAACGTAATACTATTCATTACTATTACATCATATTGTGTGTTTCACGGCAAAGATACTGTTTTTAACTATTATTTGTGCAAGTCTAGGCCTATATAAATCCACGATTTTATTAGAAAAATCAGTTCTTTCAGACACCTCGTTGAAGAATTCACCTAGTCCTTTCAGACATCTCGTGGAAGAATTTACCTAGTACTTCCAGTCACTACGTGGAAGTTTTCTTCACCAATAGTCCGTACGCTGCCTCCGCAAATGTAAATTTCATCTCCCGTCCCTAACCCCTCTAACAACCACAGTGTTTTAAGGGTAGTCCGTCAAATTCTCTTAGAAGCCACTGCAATCCTAGAGGTTTTCTTCCCAGCTCTGTACTAGACCTGTTAATTATGTTTGTATCAAGCAAAGTAATTTTATTTAATATGTTCTAAAGTAATTTCATATCGTATAATATTTGAATATATTTCTCCTGTCCTTTCTTCTTTCAATAACATCGTATGTATAAACACGTGTATTTTCCGTAAACGATATGTTAACTTTTTTTAGTCGAGCTTGCAAAAATATAATTTTTCTCATAGCGGACAAGAGTGTCGTACATCTTTCTTTCATTTAGTAAATATTTCCAACACAACAATTTACTAGCAAATATATAAATTTACCGTAATTTTGCTATGTATATTAAATTCTAAGTAATGTGAGGTTAGCATTAATATTTGAACAATAATTTCTTTTGTATAAACGATTATAATTCTTTTCTTGAATTAAATCTTTGTGAATATGTGTGATTTATAGCTACATGTTTAAGAAATAAGTAAATAAAAAGATTCGACATTGAAATCTCCCGTTTTCTATTTATGATAGACAGAAATAAGTTAGAATGACATGCCAAAAAGTACATTACCTTGTTTTTTCTCCGTTCTGAGTAAAAACCCGTAAAAGAGCTATTATTGTTGGTACAGTCGCTTCCACTAGGCACAAACACCATTTATAATTATAATTTATTTAAGACTTTTCTTTCACGCCTAAGAACTAATCAGTCAACTCTCAATGTAGATAGCAGAGGTGAAAGGTTACCAACTATAATAATAACCGATAATTATGCCCGCTCTAAGTTTCCCCAGGAATAGATATAAAGTTGCCTAACCACCGAGTGTGTAAATTTTTAAATGAAAGCACCAAACCGTTTTATGAGGCAATTAGGTTCATTAATTAGTAATTAACGAATTTAAGAAAGCAGGCGTGCTATAAGTTGTTCTGATGTCATGGAAGCCTCAAATAATAGAAAGTAGTAGCTAATGAAAATTTGGGTTTTCTAGAGTGAAGGGCTTGAGAACAGCAACTATAACGGTAATGTTGTCCCTTCTATGTCTAATGGAGCTCCATGTAGATACAAATTAAAATGCTTTGAAAGTATAGATAACGAACAACAGTCAGAAATATTTGCCAGGTTTCGTCAGGGATCAAAGTTCATCTAGCTTACAGGTGGTATTTGAGGACGATTCTTATTATTCAAACGACGTCATATGATTTGCGGCCGGTCAACCACGCCGCCTTCACACATCCTCGTGCACTTACACTAAGCACGCTGGCAACACATCATTCTGTAAGATATTACAGCGTGGTTCAGTTGGTTCGTTATTTTATTTGGCGATTAAGTATCTAAGAAATACATTAATTCCAGTAGGTATTCGTCATGACAGATTTAACTCATGGAACGGAATGGAAAGAAGGGTTTTTAAAAAGGATGTTGGAGATTGATGAAAATAAGGGAAAAAAAGAAAACCACCACAATATTATAATAAAATAAACTTATGAGAAATTAGTGAACAAAGTTGAGGAAGCACAATCAGTTCAAAAGAAGACGCAGAAGCAGTAAAGAACATGAAATTGATTCCAGGTTATCAATACCTGGAATCACTGTATTTTACATTCTGATAATGGCAGAGAGTTTTTTAATTCGTTATAAACGAGTCGGCTTCATTTTGGCCTGAGTGTGAACTGGCTCATGGAAACCAAGGCACATCCAAAGTCAAGGATGTTCAAAAGGTGTTGGATTTCTGGTTGCAAAATAACAACAATTGGTCAAACGGTCTTCGATTTGTACAATTTATGAAAAATAGGGCACCTTATTCTGATATAAATCAATCGCTACATAAAGCCATGTTCGGATACAGAGTCAGGAGTAGTGTTTATGACTATGACTTCGAGTTTGCCTCTAAATGCTATTAAGATAATATCAGTGAGGCTATGACTAAAATTAATGTAATAGATGAAGAAAGTTCCGCAATTGACGATGCGGAGGTATTAGATAACTGAGGAGAGGTATTAGCTGAATCTAGTTCGAGTAGATAGTCTCAAATTACAGTAGCCCTACAAGAGGACTTAGAAGCCATAGTTAGTAAACGTCAACAATCCCAAATTACATCTGCCAGAGAAGAATCTCATGTAAGCTTGGTAAAATAGGCCAAAAGAATGAAATTGGCTGCTGATACAACACATACTCCTGTGGAAAGGGAAGATGATACCGATTCCCGATGTCAAAAAAGCAGAACCTGATCATCGTAATATTATTGGAGTGGTTCTTCAAAAGAATGAAGGTTTACAGATGATCGGAACGTAATATGGGATACTCGACAAATTGTAAAGCAGGTATGTATGTGAATTTGTTTCAATACTATCGCATGCCGAATGTCACAGTCATTTTATTCAGATAGCTTTCTCATGTCGGAATGCGACGTGTCTAAGGGAAGCTTCTTGCTGCTTAAAGAAATGCCGGAGAGAAATTTGCCTTTAAGAACTGTTACCATGAAAGCTGCTTTAGGAGCAGGCCCAGGGTTTGTTCACTGTGTATGTAAGAAGGAACGTAAGTCAAATAACTTCTTTTACAAGAAGAATGGTAATCTGTTCAACTTGAAATGGCACAACAGCTTACGTTGCAATAACAAGTAACTACTTAGTATTTATAGTACTTTAACTACTTAGTATTGAATAAGATACGATTTTTGTTGTCGATCATTGCCAACAGCACCACGTACACTGAAGAGGCCTTAATGGACGAAACACGTGTCTGTGCGTTCGCTGTTAGTAATGAGACCTAAATGTATGCTGTGTATCCCAACTCGTACATATGTGCATATACGTTTACGTATAAATGTATATTATGTATACTTGTGATAATACTTAGTATTTGTTTATTGTCTTAACTAATTTTGTTGACAGTTATGAGACTGACAACTTTTTGATTATTTTCATGCTACAATTAATTAATATCAGTAATGACTTGCTCAAATAATTTTAGAATGTGCCTTTACTATATACAGTGATGGGCAAATGTATGGAACCAAGTAAATATCTCTGGAGTTTCTAGAGATGTAGAAATTAAATTTGGTGTGTAGATATTACACTATATTTTGTATTTAGTTCGAATGTTTTTATCGCAATTCAACTTCCAGTTTAACCGGAAGTAATGTCAGCTTGAAATTTTTAAATAGAACACCCTGTATATTATTTTAGTTTTGAATAGAACACTTTATTGCAAGTACAAAAATAATGGGTTCGATATGTTTTATTTCATGGCCAACCGTGATATTAACAAAAAAAAAATTATTTTTGAA
The DNA here is from genome assembly GCA_963170755.1 of Amphimallon solstitiale. NCBI lineage: Eukaryota > Metazoa > Arthropoda > Insecta > Coleoptera > Scarabaeidae > Amphimallon > Amphimallon solstitiale. The sequence goes on from OY720682.1 coordinate 48,901,984, forward strand.
TGAAAATGTAATAATATCTGGTAGTCCATGTAATAATTGTAGCAGTGACAGTTATTGTCAAAATAAGTAGTATTTTAGTTTTAACGCAAAAATGGCTCATTTAAGCGAAAGAGAAAGAATTGAAATACTAATGATGATTGGATTTGGCGACAGAAGAAGAACGCATCAAGAAGTTTGTGACCTTTTTAACAATATTCATCCGAATAGGCAAATAACACGTTCGATAGTTACAAAGACTTTGCAAAGGTACAATACAAATGGCACCGTCGGAAATTTAAGAAAAAGTGGACGTATAAATACTGCTACAAATGAAGAAGTAGCTCAAAATATTGCTATATCTTTAGAGGAAAATCATAATTTGTCTACTACTGAACTGGCCAATATGCACGAAATTAGCCGTCGTTCAGTAGGGAGGATATTAAAACGAGAAAGATATTACCCGTACAAAATTCGCCTTGTTCAAGAACTTTCCGACGACGACTTCAACAGACGGCTAGAATTTTGTGAATCAGTTATGGATATTTGTAACCGTGACGATAATTTTGTACAAAATGTAGTGTTTTCTGATGAAGCAACTTTTTGTTTGAACGGTACAGTTAATCGACACAACTGCCGTTACTGGTCCCAAAATAATCCTTACTGGGTACAAGAAGCTCATACGCAACACTCTCAAAAACTGAACGTTTGGGCCGGTATTTACAATAACAGAATTATTGGGCCTTTCTTTTTAGAAGGAAATTTGAACGGGAACATGTATTTAGAACTTTTGGATGCACAAATAATTCCGGCGCTGGAGGAAAATGGACAACTGCCAAATAATATCTGGTTTCAGCAAGATGGGGCACCACCTCATTACGCTCGCATTGTTCGAGATCGTTTAAACAGGACATTTCCTAATAGGTGGATTGGAAGAAGAGGTGCTATAGAATGGCCTCCTCGATCACCAGACCTTAATCCACTGGACTATTTTCTATGGGGTTTTTTGAAGTCCAAAGTTTATTTTAATCGACCAGATAATTTGCAAGAATTAGCTGAGAGAATAACTCAAGAGATTCAAAGAATTCCACCAGAAACAAAGGCCAATGTTACAATGGCATTTAAAAATAGACTGGCCTACTGTCAAGAGGTAAATGGTGCTCAGTTTGAACATTTAATACACTAACGGTATCCTAACGCTTTGTCGTAGTCATGTTTTATTTTACTATGTTTAGCGCCCTTTTCAGTAATTTAAGTACTGTTGTACTCAATTTCAGTTTTGGTATTTAATGTTATTGTTACATTTGTGATTTACACTCGCAAAATACTAGATCTTAGCATTGTAACAAAAATCACTCTTTTGTTAATATCACGGTTGGCCATGAAATAAAACATATCGAACCCATTATTTTTGTACTTGCAATAAAGTGTTCTATTCAAAACTAAAATAATATACAGGGTGTTCTATTTAAAAATTTCAAGCTGACATTACTTCCGGTTAAACTGGAAGTTGAATTGCGATAAAAACATTCGAACTAAATACAAAATATAGTGTAATATCTACCCACCAAATTTAATTTCTACATCTCTAGAAACTTCAGAGATATTTACTTGGTTCCATACATTTGCACATCACTGTATATGATTATTTTTATATCGTCAATAAATACTACATAACAGATATATTTTTAATTCCCAATCAGCACCTCAGATTGCCTTTAACTAATACATTTCACCCAAACAGTTTTCTTTAGTAAAAACTAGTGTTATCTAACATTCAAATTTATTTAGCAGTAAATTCTAGTTTTTCCTAGGAAACACAAAATGTAAAAAGGTGTTTAGTATAAACTAGTTCTTCTTAGAAAGAACGCGTTTCCATTCAATGTTTGCGTGCGATTTATACGTATACAAATAATATGTGGCAACGTGTGTCACCCCTACTCTCCGTCACCAATCCCGGCAAAAATCGACATTACAATGATTTTCACCGATCTCCCCATCAGATTTTACATTCAATCTTTAGCTGCGAACACGTTGCGATCTAGTCTGCCATAAAAGCCGTCTTATTACTGGAACGGGAAACATCAAATGGCCGCCGCGATCTCCTGATCTACTAGTTTATTGTTATTTTCAGAATCCTTTTTTAATTACCTTATTTTTAATTTTATTAGAATTACGCTTTTGTTTGTGTCATGCAGCGTGAACGCAGCTTAATAATTCTCTGCATTTACTGAGAGGAAAAAGAAACACAAATCCTTGCAACGCGTAAATATTATTTCTGAACGCATTACAAACACCCAAGTCAATGGTCCAACAGTTACTGCTATTACTTGAACTTGTATCGGTCGCGCTCGCATTGGAGAGGAAAGTAGGGATGCCATGTTGTCACGTATTGCATGAACTAATCGCCTATGGCTAATGAAAATTGACACATGCTGTATATTTCATTAACTCCCCCCTTCTTATTTCTAAATCTAAATTTATATATGTACTTAATTTAACTAAATAAAATTCATGCATAGGTTTTTTTTGCATTTTTCAATTTTTTGAAATTGTTAAGTTCACGGCGTATGTATGTGCTTTCAGAGTTTTGACTACTAGAATTTCAAATTTATTATGGTTTAGCATGTATTTGTAGTCACATCATGTAGAAGAGCGCATTATTTGTTATACTAGGCATGCCAGTTGTTGTTTCTTGTCAGATGGTTGCAAATAAGTTATATAACATATCTGCCATTATTATTTATCTTCGAAACAAAGAGTCATTTAATTTTTGCCGCATGTTCATTGTTCAATCAAAAGATTTTATGTCTTCACTGTGTACGATGTTGAATCAGCTACGCGAAACTTCCGACTATCTTTTTTAAATTAAATTCCTCACAATAGAAAGCCATTTACACCCTGTAGGAATGCGTTCAGAAACATGAACCAGAATTTTATTATCCGTTTCAGTCCTATCGAAGCCGTCTGGGTCATGTAGATTCTCTAGACGACCAAAATTGAATTTCCCATTTTCTCCTATTCCCCGTCGGGCCTCACCTGAAATGTGCCTCTTGCGCCGTTGTACTCCGCTTTACAATCTATGCACAATTCAACCCGTCTTTTTATTAGGGTCATTACATTAGGCCGCGTACGCGATCGACACATCTAGTGAAAAGGATGGGATCATATAAATTTCAGGGAACGTTCGTCTCTTATTTCCATGGAATGGAATGACCTGCAACCTCCTTTTCAAATCTTTCCTTTCTTTTTTTTCAATTCCGCAGCACAATACATTTAAGTTTATTCAATTTATATAGGGTATTTGAGAAGTTGAATAAACTAGCCGACAATTTTAAGTTTTTTCTCAATAGCTGTTGTAAAAATGGGTGTACAGTTCTAACAGTCTTTAATTGAAGGCATAACCAAGAAGCAAATCTTTCTACCACGTCTAGTTTCAGAGTTATAACCATACTCCGCTAGTAGATAAACAATAATATTGCATTTAGGAAAATTGTTGATATATCAAAGTTTTCATAAATAGAGTTATTTCCTCCTTTTATGTTGCCTGTTGCCTTCTCTAATGAGAAACCAGCAAAAGTCTCCCATCATGACGGGATCCCAGCTACCTTCAAATCGTTTCTCCATTTCTGCAATTTCTTGATGAAAACTTTTCCCCTGTTCATCACTCGTCTTTTCTAAATTAGCAGGAAGGAAAGTCAGATGTGAACGCAAAAAATGAACTTTGAGCGACATTCAGCACCAACCTAAATTTTTATAGTTTTCTATCAAATTAGCAACGATATCTTGGTAGTTTTCACTCTTTTGATTTCCCAGAAAATACTTGCAAACATTTTTAAAAGAAGTCCATGCTGCCAGCTCTAATTCATTGATGGTACGTTCAAAATTCTCATCTCTGAACAACTTCTTAACTTGTGGACCAACAAGCATTCCTTCGCGAACTTTCGCATCTGACAGTTTTGGAAACTCATCTCTTAAGTATTTAAAGCAGTTGCCTTCTCTTTGACAAACTGTTAAATCGATCCTAATTTAATGTGTAGAGAAGGGGTAGAATCACCAAATTAGAATCCACAAACGGCTCAAATTTTTTTATGAAATTCTCCAGGAACAATGTCGGTCTGTGGCTGCCATTCTTTTATTTGATAATGATGCTAAACAGCTCTGCTATCCTACAGACACACAAAAAAAAAACAATATTTTGTAATACCTCCTTGCAATTCAAGTAATAAGAAAATAACCTTAAGGTCACCACAGATTTGCCAAAGATGATTTAAATATTGAATGAAATTTACTATAGTTGACATACCATCATAGGTTTCTTTCATGTTTGTAGAATGAGCCATTGGAAATGATCATTTCGAGTTACCATTACAAAGTAAAACGACTTTGAGACTTGTATTCGACGGGTCGATAAACAATCGCGCCATGTTGATTAACATCAGTACAATAACATACATTTCTTTCAATTGATTTTTTTGTGACGATTCTAGTGAAATGTAAAATATTCCAGTGTTTTAGTCGAGATCCCAAAATTGATTTTTCTTTAATTAAACCCAAATCCCGTATCAAATCATTCAGATCTGGTTGAGTAATGAGATGTGGTTGGTCAGAAGGAACATACGTCGGTTGAAAATGACACATTCAAAACATCGTTTATATCTTCCTCGTCCGTGCAATTTGCAGAAAAATCTGAATGCATTGGAGTTGGAAGCTGACAATTAGTTCTTTTCAACGGCTTGCTTACAGATGGAATGTCTGAATACATTACTTTATACCCTTCAATTTTTACAAGACAGAAGTAACAGTCCGTGAAGTGATCTGCTGGTTCATGCCAAATCATAGGGTCCTTTCTGACAGTATTTCAGAAAAATGCTTGTTTTTGTTACACCGAATTATTTTGACAAAACACCAAATACGGAATATATGTGTACCCTGTTTTGTCTTGATTTTTAATTTTGAATCTAAAATATTGTTCATAACATCTTTGAATGAATCCACTTAAAGGCTTCTTTTGCGATTTTAACATACTTTTGCACGGTTTTCTATTCTTGAAAGTCACACGCAATATAATTTGTTGAACAATGCTTCAAACTTTCTTAACTACGTGACAATTCAATGACATTTCGTTTGTCTCTTGACAGACCGCGTCAACAACTAAACAATAAATGAATCACTACGCCGGCTGCAACCTTCCCATATGCACGTATCGATTCTAGAAGTTTCCACTTTAGTATATTCCGCGATGACTGATATATTAGAATTCTTTACTTCTCTCTGGAATGCATGACGTCGTATCCTCTGTGGTTGCCGCTGCCCTTCACGGCATAGCCGCGAACATGCTGGAGCTTGGTACAATACATTTTTAATTTAATTTTTTTTTTTAGAAAAAAAAAACATTTTTATGAAGTTATGGCCAACTATGAATGCCACTAAAAGAGACACAAGTTTATGTTATATCTTGATAATTAATTGTGTCATGAATTTAAGTAAAATTATTAAATTTTTCGTATAAAATTACCACCAGATACATCATTTTTATGAATCTTGAATATCTTCAATTTTTACGAAGATATGTATAATTGAAAATTTCGGCAATTTTCAATTTTTTCTAAATATCTTTAAAAGGTGACAATAAATGATAAATCTAAAAATGCTATGAAATACTCGTCAACTTTGCTAATTTAAGCAGCCCTATATTTTCAATATTAATAAAGTTACCCTTATAAGGAGATGGAAAATGTATAATATCATAATTATATTTCGAACACCTGATAACTTACAGCTCACAGAGCGAGACATGGCCGGTGAGATGCCCCTCCCACAAGCTGCGCAGTTGTGTCTTATAATATTACAATAAGCACGAGCATTCAAGCGTTACACATTGAAGTGCAGTATGTTTCCCATATATGTATCTCTTCGCAAAATATTACAATTTCTTATCTCTTTAGTCCGTCTAATGTATGAGATAATGTCTCACAGCGACCCATACATACCTCGCGCAGCGACGATTTCTCCCACCGGTCACGTCGCAAAATGTCTGTCTTAAATTATATCATTAAGTAATTAATATTTGTCAGTATATTTTCTCTAACTATTTTGTAGTTTTTCAATTATGGTTTACACCACAGCACACAAAACTTACATGATTGAAGCGTATTTTCGAACAGGTGTGCTAGTTAATGGTATTTGGAAATACAGCGTTTATGTTTGGATAATTTCGTGAATACTACTCAAATTTCGCAGTAGTAGAGCAAGATTTTTATATGTGCCTCGCACATAGTGTTGGTGTATTTTGCGAAACTGGATGTTACTCATAAAAAAGGTGCTGGTAGGCCAATTATTCGTACAGAATAAGTGATTATGACGTTCGAAATCCTATGGAACAGGACCCCACAAAATCTTTGTGATGCCTGTCCCAAGAAATTGGAGTTTTTTATGGAACAAGCCGAACCGTTGTAAAGGAGAACTTGAACATGCATCCATATATGCAATTATATCAAGCTCTTTTGCCAACAGACCGCCCCAGGCATCTTGCGTACTGTCAGTAGTTCTTCAACAATTTAATGAATAACGACCTGTTAAACTTGACATTTTTTTCCGATGAAGCATGGTTTCATCTTTCAGGGTACGTAAATTCTCAAAATATGCGAATGTGGAGCACTAACAAACCGCATTTTTTTTTTTGTTGAATTTCCACTACATTCTGAAAAACTTGGGGTTTGGATGACAGTCTCCCGTAGAAGGATAATTGGGCCGTTTTTTTCTTTCAATTTCTCCATCAATGCAGAGGTACAGAAATAACATTTTGATTGAATTTGTTTAACAACTACACGACGATGATGAGACACGAGAAACTATAGCCTTTCTCCGTGAGTGTTTTGATGATCGACTTATAAGTTTGCATACGTAAGTTGAGTTTCCTCCGAAGTCACCCGGTTTGACTATTATGGACTATTTTGAATTCCCTTACTGCAAAAATAGAATTTTCAAAACTACTGTACATGATTTGCAAGAACTGCAACAAAATATTATTGAAGTATGTGCAACCATAACGCCACAAATGTTGCAAAATGGTTTTGATAGCATGAAAAGGCGCGTAAATGTTATTTAAAAATGTAAATTATTTTAAATGAACATATATTTAGAAATTTTATGGCAGTGAAATGACAGTATGACAGTTAATCTGATAATTTAATCAGAATTATCTCAAAAGAATGATAGGTAAGACGAACGTTTTACATTCTATGGCAAACCTTTATCAATATAATTTTTGTTCTCGCGGTATAATACTTCATAATTTTTCAATACCGTATTATTTTGTGGTGTGTGATTTCGACACATTTATACCATATGAACATATTTGTTGGGTGCATAAAATACTATGAAATAAAATTAATAATAAAAAAGAAACACTTCAAAAGAGAATATATATACTTTCTTCTCTTTTGTATCTAGGCATTTTTGAAATTGATTTGTGATTTTTAGTTTGCCTTTTTCCCACAGTGCTTATTTATACATCTAAATAATACTTTGTTGTGTAGTAACTCTCTTAGGGAAAAACGTACAATTTGTATAAATATCTATAAAACACAAAGTAACTGCATAATTGAGTTATACATTACATACACATAAATATCGATGCAAAGAGTAACGTCTGCAAGCAAGTAATATTAGATTTTCCATCGCGACATCGTACTACATGGACTACAGCACGCAACGACTATACAGACGGATCTGTAATCCCTACCGCCCTGCCCGTAAAAACCTGCCAGTTTATTACCAATGCACCGGAGTTACGGTGCTCGCTGGAGAGATGTGCCTTCCTTACGCTTAGCGGAAACGGTCGCGTTCTCGGATCGGTGAGGATCTCTCGCTGTTTGTTTTATATCGGATTGGATATTATGCTGTTAAATCAAAATAATTGCCTCGAGACCGATTTATTCCCGCTTCTTTAAATCCACTATTTTGCGGGATATTAAATTTTCATGCTCTGGAAATAGACTGACTCGTCTCGGAGGGAACTATTAAAATTTAAATTATTTTTAAAGGCATTCCGAGTTCGTGGGGGGGGGGGGGGTCTTTGGAGCGAGAGAAAATAAGGTGAGGAGGCTTATTCATAAATTAATGCTCTGTCCAATCCTTTTAAAGAACTCCAGTAGGATTTCTTTGATATCAAATAAAATTCATTCAGAATAATTTTTGGTAATATGTATTTTATTAAAATAATTTATCTGAATACATGACAAAAAGAGGGATCCCGTTTTTTAAATCGGCAAAGAGGGAGAAAGAGAGTGTGTGTGTAAGCTTCGCATTTAAACAAAAGGTTAAGACCGAGAGAGAGGAGTGACCAAGGAATTGGTTTTTAACTTTAGAAGCTTGTTTCCAAAGTAAACCATAGATTTATAATAATAATAACAATAGTTATTGACATTTGAATAAGCAAAAATACATACCTATAGAGAATAATAATTATCACAGATATTATTCAAAAAAAAAAATAAAAAACGCGGTGTGGCCACCACACGACTTTCTTATACGTAAGAGTGTTTCAAATTATACAAATTTAAGATAGGGTGAAACCACCAATGAATGAACACATAAGAGACGAAGCCAAGACATTTAAATAATTTTCGGTGTTCTGGTTGATCAAGTAAAGTTTTTTATATGTTAGTAGGTTGCTTAATAGTTGTTATTTGCAATTATGCTTCAAAATTACGTTTTCACTAAAAATTTGGATAGAAATCACGAAAAATCTTCAAGAAGTGCAAAAAACCCACTAAATGAACACTTGCCACCAATAAATGAACATATTTTTCCAGTTAATGAACATACAGATTTCTACATATCCTCATGCAAATTGGACAGAAAAATAGGATATAACAAAGATTTTAAAAGAAAAAAAAACAGGCCTAGGTATTTTATTCTTATCGTAAACAAAACTACAAAAATAAAAAAATAAATATTTTTTTTTCACAAAAAGATGAAGTTTTAAAATGACATTACCTACCAAAATTTATTGCTCGCAATAGATAGGTCAACGGAAACTGTTTAGGTATTATTCATTAGCATATTTTTTCATTTCTGGTACAGAGAATAAATCGTTCGATGCCTGCGGAATGTTTATTTTTTCTTTGATAGATTTAAATTTATACCAAAGCACATCCCTTTTCGATGGCCATTTAAATTTATCGTCTCCACAAGGCCACATAACTGAAACTTCGTATTCAGCTTTTCTTATATTTTTAATAACACCCGGAAAATGTGAATTTTCATATTGCACAATAACATAGTCACCAGCGTTATATTTACTGTCACTTAATATTTCTTTTCTATTATCTGTTGGATTTTCTTGCCAAGTTTCTCCTTCAATTTCGATGACATTTTTTTTTACTCGTACATGAGTTTTCATTTTCTTGTCCAAAGTAGGACCAATTTTATCATCAACAGAAACCTTTATTTTTTGGGTCTTATCTTTTTTAGTATTCGGTTCTAGCTTCCTCTTTTTCCTAGCTTCACGTTTTTTCTCAATTAATCTTTGTTTCTCAAGACGCTCAGATTCTTTCTTTTCCTGAATTTCTTTCCATTTCTTGGACGTTATAGCATATGGCATTCTAACTTTGTTTTCTTTTGACTTCTTTTTTGTATTACTGTCATCAAGTCTGGGCCATGAGAGATGTTTAGTCCATAAATCATTTACTGAGGAACTTTCCGCATTCTCATTTTCTTTTCCTAATTGATCTTTTTCCGGTGTTGTATTTGGTTTATCTATTTTTTTCTCGACCAAAAGTAAATTAAAGTTGACGTTGTTTTCTTCTTCTAGAAGTTCATCTGAAGATTCTTCCTCTTCAGTAACAACATTATTGTCTTCGTTTTCAGCGTTTTTATCAGTACTTTGTGTTTCTTGTATTACTTCTTTCTCTTCCACTTTTTTCATTTGACACTCTTCCTTCTCTAACTGGAAATAATGTGCTTCTCTCGGTAATTCTAGTTCTTCATTTTTTTCAATTTTATTTTCTTTTTCTTCTTGTTTGTCATCTTCAAGATTGCTGTTTGCTCCTCCAGCTTCCACTCTTTCCGCGTTATATCTTTCTCTTTCTGCTTTTACTGTTTCTTTTTCTTCTGAAGTTGTATTTTCTTTCATACAAGGAAGTTGAGTAGGAGTATTTGTATTATGGGGTTTTAGAATTATGTCTTGCAAAATATGAATTTTTTTCTGTTCACTTTGTACAGGATTAAAAAGATCAATATTTTCAAAAGTATCGGAAATGTCAAAATCATGTAGACTGTTATCATAATTGTTCTCACATGCATTGAATATATCAGATGGATGAAACAATACACCGTCTATTTCCATTGGCATACTTTGTATATCCAAAACACTGGATAGATCGCTACTGGTGTCATCATTTAGGTTTTGTAGTCTTATCATACTTCTTTTTTTTATTTTCGTATATATAAAGTATATATAAAGTTCGTTATTTCCTGTGCTTCCTAAATTCTCCTGCCCGATTACATAATCCAAAACTCTTTTGGCCGTTTTATAATCATCTGCAGTTGGTGACTGACTGGACACAGGAACTGATTCTTCTGAGGTCAATTTATATCTATCGGGCATACACTTTGAGTAATCTATCGAATTTGGGTCGAAAGGAAACAGGCCACAAACTCTAAAGGCATTTTTTATGGTGTCAGTAGATATCATATCGAAGGCCGTTTTAAAAATAGCTGTGAAATTTGTTTTGTTTATGGGTACTTTTGGCTTTTCAGATCTGTGACTTTGACATGCTTTCTTCCAATAGGTTTTAAGTGGTTTAAATATAGCCACGTCGCAAGGTTGAATGATATGCGTCGCATTCGGGGGGAGACAGTAAAGATGAATTCCTTTTTCTCTGCAAAAATCTGCCAATTCTATACTTGAATGACTCTTATGTCCATCTAAAAATAAGATGACTGGAAACTGTACTTTTTTTATCTAGCAACCAGGGATGAAGTACGTTTGCAACATACTCGTAAAAAGTACTAGAAACCATCCAGCCTGTATCCGAACGACCAACCGCCCAGTCATCGAACATATTGTTGATAATATGAGTAGGTAATCTTTTGAATGGAAAAATTACCATCGGTGGTAATCGTTCCCTGTTAGCATTAAAGGTGCACAGCACAGTAATGCTTTCTTTTTCTGAACCTGTGACCACTTCATAAAAATTTTTCATGTTTTTAGGACCTAGCAGTTTTCCACTCTTTGGGCAAGTTTGTACACCGGTTTCATCGCAGTTCATAATTCTGCTTGGATCTTCCATCATTTCGAAGCAGTTATTTTCTCTTAAAAATATTTCAAGCTCACTAAACCATTTCCTTATGCTCTCTTCATTCACTGTAGCTCTAGATTTTGAAATTACTTCGGCGTTTTTCAAAACAATATGTTTGTGACGTTTCAAGAATAAATTAAACCATTTTACTCCAGGTCTAGAATCAGTAAATGGATTTGGTCTCTTGCTGCTCTTTAAAATTTTTTGCACCGAATCTCTCACAGCATCAGGATGCAGAGGAAAACCAACTTTGGCATTTTGTAGAATCCATTCTTCAATCTTATTTTCCTCTTGCTCGGTCAGAACTGTCGGAGGACCCATTTTCCGTTGCCGTGGGACCTTTTCTTTTTGTTGTGCAATGTGCCCTTTGGAATTCTATAATCTTTGTGAGCTTTATTTAGTGATATTTTACCCTCTCGGATTAAATTTAATGCCTCTTGTAATGTGGCTTCTGTGTAACAGAATCTTTGGTAACGTTTTGGCTCCATTGATTGCAGCAATTTTTATCTAGAGGTAGGAAACATAATAATTACAAAAATAGAAATACCTGTACACGTATTTAAGTGCCGAATTTAATTAAAAGATATTAGATTACACAGTGTTCATTTACTGGTAACATAGAACTTGTCAATGAACAGCCTGTGCAGGCTTGTTTTATATCCCGTTCATTTACTGGAAATCGACATTTCTTACATATAAACAAGTTGAATAAGGATTAAGTAACTTTCACACTGTTGGGATTGCATGCTAAAATGAGACAAAAGTAATGGCGCGAAATACCAGTAAATGAACCTGTTCATTCACTGGGTATAAGCAAAATCTATATACCAGTGAGATGAACACGCATTTATTAATTTTGGAAACAATTCTAAGATAACATTTCTATTCAAATTACTCTGAAAAACTATAAGACACCTGTCAAAATCATAATCTTGTCGCTTCCGTTCAAAACTATTCAGATAAACCTTATTCTATAAACTCACCTAAGCGGCTTCTGTAAACAAAATCTCAACGCAGTCGTTACCACCACAACGCGCATGACCATCGAATTTTTTTTACGCAGAGGTTAAAAAAAAGGCGCCAAATGAAACAATACAATATGTAGTTCAAAGATGGCAGCATCATTATCGAAAAAGAAAACTGTAATTTGTTGGTAACAAAGCTTATTATACGTCTTTTTGGTGTAACATGTTCATTTACTGGTGGGTGTTCATTCATTGGTGGTTTCACCCTATTTTTTATAAAAAAATTATTCAAAATCCTATTCTAAGTATACATCTATTCTCTTAATAAATCCCTATAGCATGCATACTTTGCAAAATATTCGAAAAAAAGTGCTACTCGCTAAGAGTAAAAGTGTTACTTCCGGTCCGAATTTTGAAATTTCATTTATACAAAAAGTATTGAAAATGAAGTTCTAAATACTTTTATATGGTAACGTACCTGTCTAAAAAGCATGACTTGCAGAATATTCGCAAAAAACGGATTTTCGATAAGAGTAGAAGACCTACTTCCGGTAAGAATTTCGATAAGCTTTCATAATAAAATTCTTCTCAAATTTAATTCTCCCTGAGTACATATGACTTCTTTATAAATTTGATCAAACTTAGTAGTTGACGAAATATTGGCAAAATTTTATTTTTTCACTGAAGTAAACTACTACTTTCGGTCTGCCAATATTACTGAGAGAGAGAGAGAGAGAGAAAGAGAGAGAGAGAGAGAGAGAGAGAGAGAGAGAGAGAGAGAGAGAGAGAGAGAGAGAGAGAGATTATACTCGTAAATGCAAAATTTGAATATGATATCTACAGCGGTTTGACCGCTATCGTGGTCACACACAGGTATACAGACATTTTTCAAAAAACACTGTTTTGATATCAGGGGACTTCATAATGTGGACATCTGCAAAAATCTCGAGGTCAAACATTTTCATCATCACAATACTAAAGTAAAAGGAAGTTTATGCTTCTTGAAATACAATTATATGTACATAGGCAGGTAATTGACAAGAAGACAAGAATGCGAATTTACATTTCTAGCATAACAAAATAATAAAAACACCAATATATATTATACAATAACAGTTGACAGATATATTATGAGTTTTAAGCTGGTACAAATATATATGAATTCACGGTCTTATATGGCTAGGTATTCAGATCACGGTAGTCCATACAGTCCATACACTAATATGCCAGCATATTACACCTATGCTAGAAAGCACATATCAATCAACCTTCGTCATTAAGATCCATGATGTAATAGTTGTAGAACGAGTATTGTGATCGACGAATGAAATCTACGATTTCTAACATTTACTTGCAGGTTATATTTACATCAAAATTTATCAAATTTTCTGAAAGTAAATTATGTACAACGTGTTTCAACAAGAACTTCATCTGAGTAGGTACTGAGTAACTAGTACCTGCAAATTATAACAAGCCACTTGTCTTTTATTATTTATCTAATCTCATTTTGACATTTACCATTTTGTGACTAGCAATATATTTTTTTCTGGCAAATAAGTTTTTGAAGTGTAAACTTCTTTGGGCGCGAGCAGATTCGATCCCGAGCCGCACTGGTGAGAAGCAGGCACGTTAGCATCAGACCAGCGCGGGACTCGTAAGCGAATATTCATATTGTCTATTTATATATATAAAAATCAAAAAACATGAAAATCTAGCTGTTAATGGGAGAAATGAGATCAATAATTTATTTAAAATATATTTCCCACTTATACGATAACACCAATACTATTCCCAAGACCCACCTACATAGTTACAAATTTTTCTAACGTCAATAGCATAAAAGAAACAACTCGAATATACACAAATAGAATTGTTTGTTTGGAATTGTTGGTTTTTACAAATAAAAAAATAGCACGTGTTTCTCCTTGAAAATGAGATCTGCTCCGTAGTTTTAGCATTAAAAATGAGGTGTGGCCACTACACGACTTTCTTATACGTATGAGCGTTTCAAATTATACAATTTTCAGAATTTTTTTTATACAAAACTTATTCAAAATCCTATTCTAAGTACTTTCATTCTCTTAATAAATCGCTATAGAATGCATACTTTGCAAGATATTCGAAAAAAAGTGCTACTCGCTAAGAGTAAAAGTGCCACCTCCGGTCCGAATTTTGAAATTTCATGTATACAAAAAATATTGCAAATTCAACTCTAAATACTTTTGTACTCTTAATAAATATATATAAAATGCATAATTTATGACATATCTGCAAAAAATCGCTATTCGGTAAGAGTAAAAGTGGTACTTCCGGTCCGAATTTTGAAATGTTTTTTATACAAAAGATATTTAAAATTATAATTTAAATACTTTTATACTCGTAATGTACCTGCCTAGAAAGCATGACTTGCGAGATATTCGCAAAAAACTGATTTTCGATAAGAGTAAAAGACATACTTCCGGTTGGAATTTCGAAAAACCTCTTTAAGATAATTTGTCTCAAATTTAATTTTGAGTACATTTCAATTCTTTATAAATTTGTTTAAATTTAGTAATTGACGAAATATTAGCAAAATTCGAATTTTTCACTGAAGTAAACTGCTACTTCCGGTCTACCGATTTTACTGAAAAACTAATCAGATCTCAAGAGGGAGATTATACACGTAAATACAAAATTTGGAATTGATATCTACAGCGGTTTGACCGCTATCGTGGTCACAGACAGACAGACAGACAGACAGACACACACACACACAGACATTTTTTTAAAAACCACTTTTTCGGTATCAGGGGACTTCAAAACGTGGACATCTGCAAAAATCTCGAGGTCGAAAATTTTCGTCATCACAATACTTCCTTATACTACGTATAAGAAAGTAAAAATGACTATAGATACACTAAACAAACAATAGACATGCATAATAAAAAGAAAGATAAATTTGAATAGATTAATAATTACACGGAATAAATATAATTGTCACTGTCAGGTATGTTAGATGTACTACTTTAATATGTTAGGAATACGTTAGATATACTATTTTAATATGTTTTTGTTTAAAAAGAAGAAATATTACGATGAATATAACGAATATTATTTCTAGGTGATGTACAGTAATTATTTCTGATGAAGACAAAAATTTGTCGAAACGTTAAATTTGGTTTAATTACTATCTACCAGTTCCAATGAATTACAAAGTAAAGTCGCAGTCCAAGAAAAAAATATTATATTTAATACATTATAATATAAATACGGCTAAGAAAAAAACGAAATAAGCAACAAGGATTGTAATCCTTAAATTGTTTGTTTGGATTAAAATAATATATATATATATATATATATATATATATATACGCGATTATATACCGCGGCCGCTGCCATAGCAATGGCCGCGAAATTGTATTTCGCGGACTGTGTTGCGTTCGCTAATTGGTAACTTCGCGGACGGTTAACCAAAAAATTTGTTGTGTGTGTATGAGACATTATCTCTATAATAATATAATATAATATTTCGCGCTCAGGTAAGTTTTAGCATGTTTATTAAAATGATATGGATGACTCGGAAACTGATCAGTATATTCCGGGTGTTAAATAACGTCCACGCGCATTTACTATAATTTGTATACCAATGCAAAACAGAAACGTTGAGAATAGGGCATTGCTTTAATTGCTCATTATATACGAATTTATAAGCATTTAATTCTTTTCTGTTACACAGGATGGATGAAGAAAATCAAATCGATGACAATTTAAAACGAAAATGGGAATTGTCTAATGCGCGCGTGAAGAAATATCGTCAAAATAAGCACACTTAAATCTCAGCAACTGAATTCGTCGATGCAGGATGACCCTAATGTAATATAGAACGAAACACGTATTATTAACCTCGCCTTGATAAAGGTTTCACTTCTGCCGTGTGGTTTTAAGCACACCCATTTTCTTGTTTTTTGATTTAGTACTTTTTCTTATAATCGGTATAACATTGAGTACAATATTTAAGTGCAGTTGTCAATAATGACAATTATTGACAGTTAGTTGTTTAATGTGTCATGATAAAGTACGTCATTAATTCCTCTGGATATTAGGAAATGTTTTCTTGATTTTTTTCGTGTATTATGTAAATTATCTATTGCAATTAATTGCAACCACATGATTTCCCAAATGCATGTTTGTTTTCGACTGCTAGTACTTAAGTCTAATTAATTGAATGCTCACTATTTCCCGAAATATACTGAACTTTGTAGACAATAAGACAATCCTACCCTACACAGAACACGGCCTATTTTAGTACGCCCACTGATATAGAGATCTTTTGCGATAACACACGTTGAAATCGGTCAGATGCGGAGATTCGGACGATCAGAAAGTGGCTAAAACAAAAACATTATAAATTTTAGTCGGCGATGTTTGAAAAGGGTGACGCCCCAGACCCCTATTGTTTTCGATCTTGCTGAAACTAACAAACTTTCTCAATTTCCCACTTCGGGGCCCGCCAACTATGTTTTCTAACCTGTTAAGATCGGTTATCTCTGGTAGGTAAATCAAATTTACTAAACAAACTTAAATTATACGTTTACCCTTTCGCGGCGAGCACCCTCCGATATTACTAATATACACTAGCTGTGGGCGGTCATTCTCTAGTGCTGCAAAAAAGTTACTGCAGCAATAACAAAACATGTTTGAATCGGAATATCGGCAGTTTCTATTTTCTATCAGCAGAATCGTTTAAACAGCCACATTCTCCAATAAATAATTTATAATTAAATCATTATAAGTTGTCAACATTTATAGTATAAAAAAAAAATAACGTCTCAAGAAAATTAATTTATTATTAATTATATATTAATTATTATTATGGACCACTATGCAGCTAGGTACAATTTAATCTTTGGCTTAAATAAAATTTATTGTTACAGTTTGGCTGTAATATGGATTCTAAACAAGTTATTAATGTGACCAGTTTCAGTTCCGATGAAGCATATGTTTTGATAGATAGCATTGATGATGCTGATTTTATACCAAGTGGTTTAGAGTCGGACATTGACGACATAGATGGAGAAGAAGATAATTCTGATCCAGAAAATGGTACTGATAACCTTCTTCTAGTTGATTCAGAAGACTCCGAAGATGACCTGCCGTTATCTGTTTTTGTAAGTGCCAACCAAGCGCAAAATAGTAATGTCACTTGGGCAATGAGGAATATTCAGTTGATAAAGCCACCATCGGAGTTTGAGTCCGAATACGGTGTTGCAGAAGAAGTTCAAGAACTCGGCGAAAACTGCACACCGTATAAGTTATTTAATTTGATCATTACAGACGATATTTTGGAAAATATTACATTCCAAACCAATATATATGCTGAGCAAGCTCATCAGGTTACTAGCAAACGCTACAGTCCAACAAATCTTAGTGAAATTAAAACTTTCATCGGACTTAACCTGCTTATGGGCATTAAAAAATCACCAAGCTACCGCGATTATTGGTCGGTAAGTGAAGAATTACGAGATCCTTATATCTCCCAATTTATGGCTGTGAATCGGTTTAGTTGGCTGCTGAGCCACCTACATTTAAATGATAATTCCGTAATGCCTGGTAGAAACGACGCCAATTACGATAAGTTATACAAATTGCGCCCGTTCATAGATGAATTGGAAAAAAAATTTCAGAAATGTTACAATCCTCATTGCTGCATTTCCATAGACGAGTCTATGATTAAATTTAAAGGGCGAAGTTCCCTTAAACAATATATGCCTAAAAAACCGATTAAGCGAGGCTATAAAGTTTGGGCCTTAGCTGACTCCGCAGGCTATCTATACAATTTCGACATTTATACGGGAAAAACTAAAGACTATGTAGAACACGGATTAGGAGAAAAAGTAGTTTTAAGATTAATGGAGGGGTTGGAATACAAGCAGCATTTGTTGTTTTTTGATAACTATTTCACAACCTACAA
The DNA here is from genome assembly GCA_963170755.1 of Amphimallon solstitiale. Lineage (NCBI taxonomy): Eukaryota > Metazoa > Arthropoda > Insecta > Coleoptera > Scarabaeidae > Amphimallon > Amphimallon solstitiale. Next base: position 48,920,184 of record OY720682.1, read on the forward strand.
TTTAATGAAGACATTGAAAGAAAAAGGGATAAATGCTTGTGGCACCGTAATGGCCAACCGAAAAAATCTACCTAAACTAAAAGAAGACAAGTACCTAAAACAAGGAGAATATGACTATAACATCAGCAGTGATGGGATAAGTATAGTTAAATGGAAAGACAAACGAACAGTTCATCTGCTTTCAAATTTTCACGATCCAAAGGCTATAAACACAGTGGAAAGAAGAAATAAAGACGGATCATCTAATCAAGTTCCATGTTCAAATGCTCTAACAGATTAGAATAAAAATATGAATTGCGTAGATAGGTTCGATCAACTTAAATCTACTTACGAAATTGACAGGAAAAGCAAGAAATGGTGGATGAGGATTTTTTGGTATTTCATGGACTGCGCTGTTGTAAATAGTTATGTATTATACAAACTGAAAAAACTGCCACCTATAACTTTAAAAGAATTTCGACGAAAAGTCATAGATGGTTTACTTGCGGAGAAACTAGTAGAGATTAAATCAAAGCGAGAAATTCATGGGGAGCCTATCCAGAAGAAGAGTCGTAAGGTGCCTTTAGAAGTTAGATTGACTTCCTCATCTCATCAACCCATTCGATCTACCCGCAGGCGATGTGCTCTTTGTAGTACTAAGGCAAATCCAATGCGATCTGACTGGGCATGTGCGGTCTGTGAAATCGCATTGTGCCTTGGAAAAAACAAAGATTGTTTCCAGAGATATCACAGCAGTAGTACTTAAGTTTGCCATCAATTATTATTTGCCTGATTGTGGAAAACAGTTTTAGTTAGTATTGTTGGTAGCTGCACAATGCTACAAAATATGGACCACCCTGAAAAGGCCGTTTTTGCAATATTTTTTATGGATTTTTTTTGTTAAGAAATTTATTTTGTTATTATGTCTTGGATTAAACTTTGAAAAATTAAATTTTTTGAACATTATTTTTCCGTGCATCAAGGGTCTAGAAAGTGTGTAAAATCCCGTGCAGCAAAGAGTTTTAAGGAGGAGAAGTTAATTTTTGAAATTGAATTGTTGTTTAGATGTAAAAAGAGTTTTACATTATTACGTAAATTATTTACCCAACATACATTATATTGTGTTTTGAATAAAATATTATTTTGAAATAAATAGTAAAATAACTTTTACCAAAAAATTCAATCCTGAGAGTATTAATTTTCATTCTTAATTATAATTTATATCGTCCGAGCTTATTTTATAGAAAGACAATAATAGGATAAATTATAGTGTTATTGCGAGAAGTTACAGTGGAGAAACCGGTCAAGTAAATTTATTTTTTAAATAAGAGCGTTCAGCCATTATATTTATTTGACAATTTAAGGTATTTTTTGCAATAGGCGTTTAAAGAATAAATAAGTAATTGAAGATGATAAGAGTTGTCCGTTTCTTGAACGCAAAAAAAAAAAATCAAATCAAACTACCATACACTTCTTACATTAAATTAAACTCAGAGTCTGTCCTAAAGTATTTTATATTATGCCAAAATCAATATAAATTAATAATATTTCTTTAACATGTTAAGGTTATGTATGATAATCCACCGACATGCAGGTTATCCAATATTGGAAGCATGGTAAAATCTTTATAAATGCATTCGTTGGTGCGTCAGTATGTTATTCAATAACTTTGTAATGGCTCAGCCAATATTCTTGATATTCTTAGACCATATTTATATCGTCAATGCGCGTAAAATAGGCTATCAAATTATTCGAGATTTTTCGGTCCTCAAGCCTATCCTACAATCGCACTAACGACCTTTGTTCAGACTTTCTTATACAGGAATTTTAAACTAAATTTAAGGCCAACTGTATGTCGCTATCGCTGCGCAATATAAGGCCGTTACATAACTTGGATTTACGTTGATGAATTTGATTCTGGTAATCTCAAAACATTATTCCTTATGTAACGCCATCTATTAGTGCCCAAAAGAAATAGTTTCTAAATTTTTGTTGAAATAAACTCTAAAATTATTAATATTAATAATTTTAAAATAATTAAATAAAACAAAATAAGATTAAAAAAGTGTTGCTGTAAATGAAGTTGTTGGGTAGTTTCAAGAACAACAATTTTACATTCATATCTAATTTTTTTGTAACAATTGAAAAGGTAACACTTACTGGGGTTCAAGTGTTTCTTTGGATTTTGTATGACTTCTTGGATTTAAAAAAAAAGTTGCGGTACTAACGTAATCGACGCTATCAACTGTATTGAATATTTTTGAAGATTTCGAAGCTTTACTAATGCACATCGCAATATTTGCCTCATAAAAAATTAGCCACTCTGACATCGGTAGTATTATTTGAACCTGCTTTAATCCTAACGTGTGGAAATGTTTCTTAAGAAACAGGTGTTTGTTAAATTACTTTGTTTTATTTTCATGGCCAACCAACTATTAGATGCCCCGCATTTTGCATATTATAAACATGGGCATATCCCATTAAAGGTTTATAACTTTGAATACACTAGAAATAAGTACTATGTTATTAGTATTATTTTAAAGGCAATTTTAAAAGGAATATGCTGATTTATAAAAATATTATAGGTTTCATTTAAAAAAAAAGAGAAAATAGCCAATAAAAATTGATAATTTAGACACGACATATTTAACACCCTGTATATTTATTCACTTTGTTCAATCTCAAAACAAATAACGTGTTAGTCCATAAATTAGTAACACAAGAGTTACGTGAGGCATTCTACCCATTTTCAGACTAAGGCTTAAAATGTTAGATGCTGCATAACTGTCAAGGTTTTAACAAAATTATCAATAAAACCAAAACTAATTGCAAAGACTATTCAATTCACCTGTCATTGTTCAAATATGAACCAATAAAATAGCAAATATTTACTTTCGTATCATAGCAACAGGAAATTTCAGCGATTATATCTTCCTAGAAGGTATTCAAGTGGATATTTTAAACAAGTGAAAGTTTTTATTAATGTAACTCATTTACTAACAATATTGAAGGTACAATTAGAAAAACTAACATTACTGCAGTGCTGCAGCAGACATTCTGGAACAGAGCTATCACTGGGAGTACCCGAGGGAGTACCTTTCTCTTGTAGCTTAATACCGTCACTATTACTGACAGATGTCGAAGTTGTACATGACACATTTGTCTCCATACTGAATCTTTGGATTTCTTCGTGTTCCAAGGGATATTTTCGCAAATTTCAGCATCGATTTCGTCTTCAGATTTCATGCCAAATCTTTTCTCAGTTCCCATTATTTAGAAACACCAGTTTTTATTCAACGAAACGAACTAAATAGGAACACGATTCCAAAAATTTTAATGACAAACATAAATGTTTTTTTTGTTGACATGGAAACGTAATCATGTGTAACTAAATTTTGAGTCATTTTAATATGAAAAATTGATTTGGTTCATTGAATAGTCTCTCGAATACGATTCGTAGTCAAAGTTGAGTCTACTATTTTTGTGGTGCTTTACACTCATGTCTTTCATAATTGCGAATACTACTCGTGCTCCGCACTCGTAGTATTTAAATGCAATCATGAAAGACATTCGTGTAACCACCACAAAAATAATCGACATAACTTTGACTACTCATGGTATTATAAGTGATTATTTTTTAAACTGTTATGTCAGCCAATCGTAATGAGAAAAAGTTTGAAATCGACCAATAACATCACAATTACACCGACTAATTGCTAGTAGCAAATTACAGCGATAATTTTTTGATTAAAAAGAAATCCAATCAAATTGGTCTATTTCTAATCATGTGTGTCAAATTAACCAATGAAACCATCATTTAACTAACGCTTATGTCATCATGAAATGTCATACATCATTGTCTATTCCGATGACAATGATGTATGACATTTTATGATGACATAAGCGATAAATATAATTTTACGAATTGTTCTTTTATTTTTTCAAGTTGTTTAATTGGACCTGTGTTTAAATAAATACATACAAAAGTTAGTATTGCCCTGGTTGTCAAGGTGGCGCATCCATTTGTCTCAAAATAAGCATTAAAATTCAGCACCGTCGCCATTTTGAAGCAACCTTCAGATTTCGCTTTTGAGATTTTCTCTAACATAAGGTGAGTGAATTGGTATAAATTCGAAGAAACAATTAGTTATCTTACAAAAACCAACGAGATTTGGTCAAAGCTCGGCTGATTCAATACAAACAGCTGTCGAACAAACAACACCAATCAACACCAAAAAAAGTAAGAACACAATATGGAAACAGTTTTCAGAGTTTTGCCTTGAACGTAATTATGAGTTAACTGCATCAACCGAGTTGAAACAAATCGCAACAATTTTGGAGGACTGGGCATATAACATGCGCAAAAAAATGGAGAAAACTACAAAGAATCTGTTGTCAAAACTTTGTGGAATGGAACCGCAAAACTTATCCAGGAAAAATATTTCAAGGATTATAATAGAAAAATGGATCCATTCACTGATATTGAATTTAAGACTGTGAGAGACGCGCGTAATTGTAAGCGTCGAGAACTTCAATTTATTCTCGAAAAAAGAAAATCATCTGCTGCAGCTCTCAAGAAAGAAGAAATAGAACAGATGATAGCAGCATGGGACGAAAATACTCCAAATGGATTACAAAGAAAGTTCTATCACACTGCTAGCTACGAACTGGCATGGAGAGGTGGAGAAGCGTCAAAAGCGTTAGTGCAATATTTTAGAGAAGAAATAGATCATTATGGAAATCAAACTGAAAGGATAGAATATAATCCGATAATTTCTAAAACTGCACATGGTGGATCGCGCAGGTTAACTGATAGCAAGTTTTTAACGCCAAATAAAAATAACACTGACAAATGTCCGGTACGTCTTTTTCATAAATTAATGTCAAAAAGAACTGAAAATATTCAAATTGATCGTTTCTTTTTGTCACCTAATCCATATTGGCAGGAACCTTTATCTAAGGGGTGGTATAAAAATCTCTCGGTAGGCCAAAACGAAATAGGAAAATGGACAAAACAAGCGGCCCAAAAGATTGGCTTGGATCCTAAAAAGATAAAAATTACAAACCATTCACATCGTTCTTCTGCTGTAACACAACTAGCTAAAAGTGGAGTAGGTGAGCAGCAGTTGTTAAAAATAACAGGACACTCTTCTGCAAACTCCATCAAACCCTATCTACAACTTGACGTAAAGCATCACGCAACCGTAATAAAAAATTAAGAGGAGACACTGCTTCTTCCTCTTCATCTCAAGGAAATAGCACTATTACCTACAATAATTGCACCATTAACTACAACAATTGTAAAGATTCTTAATTGTTTAATAAAAATACTTACATACTTATTTAACATTTTCTGACATAGTTTAAAAAATAATCACGCCAAATTACATTCGTGGTAATAATTTTTTGATGATAATTTTAACTAGATTAGCACTCACCTTTATTGCTATTATTCGTGCATCTAGTTAAAATTATCAAAAAATTATCACCACTTATGTAATTACTGTTGATAATTTGGGTGGCTATCATTATAATAGCTAGAAAGTATAGCAATGTATTTAAAATAAAAAAAAAAGTTGAAGGTGGTTGCGAAAATTTGAAACACCCTGTATATTTGTAAATAAGAAGAAATGCACAGTAGTCCACTACTTTCATGCTAAGCTCCGCCGACACACTATTGCCGCACCCGGTATAAAGTTTGGAGTTTATATATATTGTACATATTTTTAAATCTATATCAATCTGTCCATTATAATGAGTGCCGGTATTACGTAAATGTGCCATTCAAAAAGATTCTACTTTTGCTCACTGTAAGACGGCAACCGTGAATGACTCTGTAGTTTATTCCGCATGTCATTTCTATGTGTTATAATAGTTTATTTTTACTATTTATGCCGTTTGTTAATCGAATGCTAAAACTTCATTTGATGCCGACTAATGCGATACAGACGTTGTGACGACGACGACGATAATAGGCTCACCATTTCACGTAAGCTGCTTAGATATTTGTCCAAGAAAGGATCACGTAATGCTCAAAACACACTAACGTACAATAAATAACTCCGGGAGACTACGTTTTATGATTAAGCGGAAGGGATTGTTTCAAGCCGTAAAAACTATATTTCGATCGTACGTGTGCGCATTTTATTGACGAGGAAAAAGATTCACGGACTGGCAATTTTACGGTTTTTTCCGATATAAATCTCTTCTTTTCCCTACTTCTACCTCGGGACTTTTCTTTTATGCTTTTTTCCTTTGCTTCTGTACAAGAACGATATAAAGGTGGGTAGCTAGCTGTAACATTCAATAATGGGGATTTATGATTTATAAATGAATTTGTGGCAAAAATAGTTCAATCTGTAGACGTATAAAACCCGCGATTTTTCCCCCCAGAAAATACCGTTTTATGTACAAATCAGATTAATAACGAAGCAAATATTTTCTAAATACAAATAAAACCGACAAAAAACATAAATTCAAAAAAGTACCGGATACAAAAAAAAAAAACAAAAAACGCAAAGGAAAATACACTGATACGAGAGATGTCTTTTAAGTTTTGCATATACCGGGTGTCAACGAGATCATGTATCAGCCCGCCATTTATTTATTAGTTAAAATAAAACTTTGAAATCCGGACCGTATATATGAGTGATTGGTGGGCTTCTTCAGGTACACTCAGTTTTTCTATAGCACTTCCGGTCAACCCCAAGTGACGTTAATTTTGAATTTTTAAATACAACATTTATTATTTTTGTTCATATTCTGTTTCTTCTGAAAATTTGCCATCTAGCGCAGGTTAACTTTTGAAATTTCTGTCAAAGATGGCGGTATCTGTTAAATTTATCCATTAAAGTGAAACTGCTTCGCAACAATTGTCGACATGTAACAACCATCAAAGTTAGCTTTGAAAACAATTAAGAAACCTATTTTTCGCATTTACTCGCATTGGCGAAGGACACATGTATTTCACGTTCAAATTACTAAAAAAAATAAGATTTTTTTTTTCATTTTCAAATGACAGGTACTCGTTTTTATTAAAAAGTAACACCTATTTTTTATTACAGTATTAGCATAATTTTTAGCTTTCAAGTGATATAAAATATGCCGTGGTTTAGTGGTAGACAGGTAGTACAAAATATAAAATATGAAATGTAATTGTTCTGTTGCTCTGGAATTAGACTACTTTTAAAACATTTTATATTTTGTACTAACTGTCTACAACTAATCCACAGCATATTTTATATCACTTGAAAGCTAAAAATTATTAAGATGTTGCATGAGTCGCAGACGGTGGTCAAAACCGCTGAGGGTCTTACTTAATCCATTGCATGAATTGCAGACCAATGTCAAATTAAACATCACAGTATATAAAATGTATTTATTTAAAATAATTATACACAGAAAAGTGAAAAATAGAATATAATAAGTATTAGGTATTCTTATTTACAACTATTAACTATAATAGAATTACTGAACAGATGCAGTAGCAACATTGCATTCTTGTAATAGCTTAAACGGGCAAATGCGCTGTTGCTACTGCATCTGTTCGGTAATTCTATTATAGGCACTATATTTATATCCTAAACATCTAACAAAGATAATATTAGATATAGTGTTATTGTTAAACTGCACTATTTTCTCAATAGTAAAGGTGTTTTTTTGACATTTTACAACATGATCAAATTTTGCTGAAGTAATTTTTATACACGTATCTATCTGTGAATTTAAAATACATTGTAAAAAAATATGAATATTTGGATGTGGCGAAGGACATGCTGCATTAAATTTGGAGTGGAATGATTCACAGCCGTTTGTACTTCTCCAACCACTGGCGTCATTTGCGGCCCATAAAAAGGGTGGAAAGCTATGTAATTGTCTACCAAATAATCACAATATTCGGTAAGTTTGTCACTATTAGGTTTGTCGGCCATTAATTCCACGAAGACCTCTCCTACATCTTCTGCCGGTAAAAAAGACAACCCAAACGTATGGTGTAGCCATTTTCCAATAGCAGATTGTGGATCTTTGTACTACCGTGTCGGTCCAAGGTTCTGAATCTTTCGCCACCTAAGCAGACAAGTAAATTATGTAATTATGTAAAGCGCTTACATTTCGAAAGAACAAACAAGATAAGGAAAATAAGAAAATATCGTTGCTTACCAAGATTGGAATAAATGAAATCCGCATCCGATCACTGTTGCCAAAGGAAACGCCCTAGCAACGGCTGAGTGAATAGCCTTCTCAAAGTTCATGACGACTATAGATGGTTCAACCTTAAACATTCGGAATGCAGCAAACGATGCAGCGTGTAATATGACTTCTCTTTTTTATCTTTCAGTAAGCAATACGCTACCGGTACATACAACTGGTTGACATAACAGTGCACAGTGAACAGTTGCAAAAAATATTTAGTGCAATAATTAAATGTACCATCCACAAGAACAATTTTTTGCTCACACAAGAATTTCGAATTATTTCACGACGAGAATATAATGATGTTATTTGTTTTATCATTACACAATAAAAAAGTTCGTTTTGTAGGGTTTTTACTTCCACCGAATTTAAATAGGTATGCATGCACTTCAAGCATAGATTTCGGTAGTGCAGGATATTTCTGTAGTTTTGCACTATTGATATTGTTCGATATACATTTAATATCACGTGTACAAGTGTTGTTAGAATTACCAAAATTAATAACCTATTTACTAAATGTCAATGTATAATTATTTTAAATAAATACATTTTATACATTGTGATGTCTGCAATTCATGCAATGGATAATATAATCCCTGATTTTAAACCTGGTCTGCAATTCATTCGAGGATTACAACGATAGTTATAGGATTCTATAGAGCAGGTAATCTCGTCTGCAATTCGGGTTCGCCGCAGAAAACAATGTTAAATATTTCATCCAGAAAATATCAATGTCTTGTTATTTTTAAATAGCAACCTACATTTTTTTCAACGTCATTGGAGTCCACGTTCAAAATTGGGGGCAGTATATGTGTATTTCCCTATAACTAAACGTCTTAGTTTCAGAGTTATTTTGGAAAATGTAACAATTCCTTTAAAGTTTTATTTTGTATAATCAAGTAGGCTATGAAAATTTATGTAGATAAATAAAAGAAAACAAGTAATTGTTTAATAATGACCTCAAGTATTTATATGAAAACTAGACAATTTCAAGAAGAAGTAGTCTCTAATAATCTTAAATTAATTTTCAAACACATCACCACTTCTTTCTAAAAATTTTCTTATAGTTTTTAAAACGTTCATACGTGTAGTACGCTGTATCATTGTACCGTCTAGATTATTGAACGCGCTTTGCACTCCGGCCATTGTATCTTCTTTGGTGGTAGCAAGTGTAGTGTATATTTTATCTTTAACATAGCCCCAAATAATGTAATCGTGGTGGAAACCTATAAGGTCCTTTATTTCTGATGCACCGATCATAAAATATTTCGTCAAATACTTCAGCATTAGTATTATGTGCTTGTGCGCCATTCATCTCAAATCATACACTACAAGCTTTATCTGCCCACAGTGTATTTCAATTTAAATTTAGGACGATTCTTAAGATGTAAATAAATCGCACACTATTTAAATTTTCTTCATTAAAATAAAAAGCAAATATTTTATCATGTTTAATAGCACAAAATACATTTAAACTCCAAGACTCTTGGAAATGTCGTTGCCTAACAACTCGAGGGTTATCTTCCTACCAAAAAATGGCTATTGTGTTGATTAGATATTTAACTTTTTTATTTGGTTATTTCTCTGCATAAACACGACGTGTTCAGTCAATTACTCTATTGCATTCACCATATGTAATTATTAGATTCAGAAAATCTTCGTTATTAAATCCAGATCGCCACATTTTCAGGTATTTAGAAAACGCTGAATAACACCAGTAAATATCTTACTAACGATAATTATATGATTGCAATTTGTTTTTATTCATTTACATGAATTTCCATAGACTAATTGATTATACAAAATAAAACTTCAAAGGAATTGATACATTTTCCAAAATAACTCTGAAACTAAGACGTTTAGTTATAGGGAAGTAAATACATACTGGCCTTAATTTTGAACGGGGAATCCAATGAAGTTGAAAAAAATGTAGGTTGCTATTTAAAAATAACAAGATATTAATATTTTCTGGATGACATTTATAACTTTGTTTTCTAATCACCCTGTATTATTTTGAAAAAAAAAATATCGCATTTGCAGCAGTATATTTTCCAAAATAATTACCTAGAATTTTAAATCTGTGCATACATTCAATTATTTGGAATGCTGTTATGAGTAATAGTCTACAGCTATCAATTTTTTTACAAACATTTAAATACTTCAAAAGTGGCTATCTTCAGAGGCAAAGTTTATTAGACAAACTAGCATTAAAATTAAGTGGAAAATACGAATTAATCATAAAAACGGGGTATTCCATTTAAAATAAGGAAGTCGTTGTGTAACCGGAAGCGAAAATTCGAAAATATTTTAAATCGTAAATGTAACGCCAAACGAATATTTGCGAAATTTTAAAATTCAAATCTTATTAGTTTTCTATAATGTTCTAGCGAAATCTCGTCGTGTTATACCCTGTGTCTCCGAGCAGTATGTAAAGCGAAGCAGTACATATGTGTCGCAAAGTATTTTTTGTGCTTTTATTTAATATTGACCTGTACGGATATAGCTTCTTCGGATGCCGGAAAATTGCCCGAAAACAATTGACCTAAAGAAAATTGCCCGAACACAAATGACCGAAAGGAAAGTTGCCCTAATGGCAAATTGCCCGAAAAGATAATTCCCCGAAGAACAATTGACCGAAGCGGAAAATTGCCCGAAAAACAAAATTATTTACATATAATCGGTTTATAAAAAAGAATATAGAAATGACAAATTTAAAATTTTATTGTGCATTACGTTATAAGTGTATTGCGGTGACATTTAACTGCAAAATTGCCCGAAAAAGAAATTATTTACAATCTAACAATGACTTTCCTTCACACTTTTTCCAGGCTTAGGACTGGCAACATTTAAAAAGCGCTCAAAGTGTTTAAGGCGCTAAAAGTGTTAACGCTGAAGAATTTAAGAGCTTCTTAAAGATTGGCGTGTTTAAAAGGTGGGAAATATTTCTTTGTCAAATTTAAAACAGAAAAATATCCGTTTGTCAGGTTTGTATGTTATGTACACATAAATTAATTTTACACATAAATTAATTTTAATACGTTAAGTTGTGAGCCATGCCACGCAGAAATTCGTAAACTCTTTCAGGATCGTAATCTTCGACAAGTCGGTGAATGCGTTCAGCACAATCCCGATATTTTTTACGAGATGGAGGTCCTTCCATACCACCTACAAATTGCTCAATCTGCAGTTCATGTAGACTTTGTTCCCTCTGTATGGCCTCGATAAATTTCCATATATTTGGATGGTCAGCTGCAATCTGTTGTTCGAAGGCTCGGTGCCATCCTTCAATAGAGTTATTGGTTTTTGGCAGACTTTTTTGAACACCATTGTAGCAATTCCACATTTCGTGCGCAAATCGAGGCGAGCGGCGACCCTGACGTCTTTGTGGACGGCCAATCCAGGTATCTTCAAAGTAATCAATAATTCTTTGGACTTCTGGAGGCAATACATTTTCGTCACAAAGAGCTTCAAATGTTTCAACAATATTTGCTGGAGGCATAAATGCTATTGCAGGTAGTAGCCGTAGTTTCAAAGCAAAATCTACATCAGTTTCATACTGTCTCTTGAAACCATCAGACTGGATTTTTCGAAAAATACATTGTGTAAAATGAAAAAAGCATCCACGGTTCCTTGATTGAGGAAATTCCTTTGATAAGGCGGCTATCATTCCAGGTTCAAAATTGGTCATAATCGACTGCGGAGAAGTATTAGGTAGAAGTTCCTTCAATTGCTGTAGCAACTTGACATAGCTTTCTTCGGTTTTGTTTGGTAGCAACGCATAAACTAATGGAACGGCGATATTACTTTTCAACCCGTGGAATGTGTACAACTGGCAGAAGAGATGCGGCACAGTTTTAAACGTTCCATCGGCGTACCAGTGATTAGCTTCGCGCAAAAGCAACAAATTTTGTTTGGGTACTAAAAATGAGCATCCTATCGTCGTTTGAACCTGAATCGAAACATTAGAAATATTTCTCCATTTTTGGTTGTCTTGTATCGTTCAGGGAAAATAATATCTCTTCGATGAAGAGGCAAATCTGGAGCTGCTTGCTCCCTTCTTCTAATATTTCGGATTGACCTTTTAATACTGCTCACTTTTGGTAGAGTAGCTGCCGTTGCTTGACTCACCCCAACAGATGCACTGGATATGAGGTAATGAGGGGCATCTTGTGTCGTTTTAGCATTGTCAGATACAGTGTTCATGAACTGTTTTTCTCGACTTCTCTTGCATCGGCAATATGGTTATGTATGCCACTTTCTTTTAGAATGTCACTTGCCCGCGTTATTACACGACTTAATTTTTTTTGTAATAATCACATTTCCAATAAATTGTTTCTTCACCCTTGTCTTTTTGATATAAGTAACCGTTAAGTATCAGTTTCCGTTTACACTTTTCACTGTGAACAAATTGTACCCCCATTCTACGTGTTTATACTCTTACTACGTTATGCACAATAACAATTTCAAAGAAATAGAAGGTATATAAAGACAGGGATGATTTTAATAATAAACGCACATATATTAACATAATAACGTTAGTAATGCAAATGATAATTAAAGAGGTTTACGACTTGGTCATTAATCTGGGTATGGATTAAATTTTGCAGTTAAAAGTCAGTTAAATGCAGTTAAACCGATTATATATTACATAATTTTGTTTTTCGGGCAATTTTCAGCTTCGGTCAATTGTTCTTCGGGGAATTATCTTTTCGGGTAATTTACCGTTAGGGCAACTTTCCCTTCCGTCATTTGTGTTCGGGCAATTTTCTTTCGGTCAATTGTTTTCGGGCAAGTGTCCTAGACCCAGCTTTTTCAAATTCATGTATGCCGATTTTATATAATTAGTCACAGAAAACAAAAAGAGTTATCCAAAGTCAAGCCCAACCTCCTGGAGCTATCAACAACAGGCATCTCCACACTACCAATGTAAACATCTAATGACGCGTTCAATGTATTAATAGTTTCTCTATTTCCAAAGACCAAAAACTGCGATTTAGCAGAATTAATATTCAATGAATACCTGAGAGACACGGATCGAATAGCCTCCAGATCTTCATTTATTCTTTGAATAGCTTCCACACAGTTCGAGGCTCTAAATGATTAATATACCCGGGAATCTTCTGTATACAGATGTATTTTACGTAACTTAGGCGATTGCTAAAGATGAAGTGTATAAAGAGAATAAAAGAGGACTCAGGACAAAACCCTGCGGTACAAGCTGTTACAAAAAGAAGCCACCCAGAAGTACTGCCGCCGATTTTAACACATTGAGTCCTATTAAGAAGAAATGTGATGAGTAATTGTAGAGAATTATGGCAAAAGCTCTTATTTTTTAGAACGTCCAAAAGTGTCGCGTGATTCACCGTGTCAAAGACCTTAGAATAATCCAGCAACACGAGGATAGTGACCAGACCCTGATCTGTGGCACGTAGAATGTCATCCGTTACACATAGTAATGTTCTGGTACAATTGAATTCCGACCTAAACTCATCTGTAACTCCATAACACGATCAATAACATTAGACAGTACAGGTAGCACACTTAAAGGTCGAAGATATTTCAAATCTTGAATTTGGTTCTTTCTTGGCAACGGAATGGCCAGTGCCCTTTTTAAGCAGGTGGGATAATAATTCAGTAGCATGCTAGAGTTGATAATATCAGTTAGGTATATAAGGTATAATATATGGGGCGCATATTCGAAGCATGCCCACATCAACGCCATCGTAGTCCACAGCAATAGACTTGATACTATTTATAAAGCCGGATAATGTATCATGTCCACTGTCGAAAAAGAGAATCCACAGGGAGGACCTTCCGACCCCTGCAAGCAGGTTAACTGATAGTCTATCATTAACGAAGTAATGGTTGAGTCTAACCGAATCCGTGAGATGCAGAGGTATATCGCAAGTACCCCCCGTCAGACCAACATTCAATGATTCAGGTGCTTCCATAGCGCAGATTCCTTTTGAGTACGAGTCACGAACTCAAAGTACACTCGGTTTTCCAAGATAAATGTGTGGTTAGTTAGGTTTCTTAAAGATTTGTAGTAATGCCAGTCCTCCAGATTTCTGGTATACCCTTAAACATGTTCCTGGCTTGATCACGAAGTGACATCAGCAGTTTCAAATTATCTGTCAGCCATGGAATATACTTTTTTGTGAATTTGCGTGTGATTAGCGGCGCATGTTTGTCGAACAACCGTAAAATATTGTAGTAGTCAAATAGCATATTTTTTCCTCCACATCCCCCGATCGTTCAGGAAGGCAATCTGCTGCATATCTTTTCTTCATACCGATTAGATCTTATTGTATTGCTTCATTAACACTAATGAAGCTTGTGATGCGTTTTGTTCAGTGATCCTACTCAATGGTTTTATACCACTTCAAACTAATACTAAACATAATTATCCTGCATGGTATACTGGGCAGCATCCCGAGGATAAATTTAATTCAAAAAAGCTTTTTTACGATTACATCCAGGGTATGCAAATGTTAATAGTGAATAACCCGAAACAATGTTTGTCCTACATACGGTCCAGGAAATCCGATGGAGAGGTCCACACTTGCTGCAGACTGGTGAGGCGTTGTCTTGTCTGGCCCACTATCTATTGTTGCCGGGTTCTCCAAACACTTTCAATCAGTTTATTCTCCTAATAGTAATCCGGCTACTCTTTTGTCCCAATTTAATTTCTCAGCAATAAGCTCGTCTTATGACGATGTACTCACATCACTCTAACCAATTAAAAATTGCAATACTAACGGATGTGACAACATATCCTGCTTTTTAATGAGAGATTGGACCAATGTATTTGCTGAAGCAATTCACTTCCCATTTAATTTGGCATTGAGTACATCCATCTTCCCTGACTGCTGGTAAATTAGTAGAATAAGGCCCGTCTTCAAAAAGAGGAATAGTGGTGTAATCGACAATTATCGTTCTATAATCATCGTAAATAATTCTGCGAAGATTTTGAGAGATATCTTTATGTTCGCCTGTTCCATGGAGTTGGCAATTGTATATCTGTCCATGAACATGGTTTTGTTAGTAAGCGGTCTACTTTGTCCAACGTGACTACTTTTGCTCAATATTTATGCGAGAACATAAATATTAATGATCAGGTGGATGTGGATCAGTTGCTGCTTAGTAAATTGTCTACAATTGGCTTTGTTCCCAAACTAGTACAATTTCTTGAATTATATCTCACGCATCATTGGAGCTTTGTTTCTTGTTTGGATCTCGGATATATTTGTGTCGTCGTCGGGTGTCCCTCAGGGGCATAAACGGAGGCCTTTTCTTTTTTTAATTCTTATTAACGATTTATGTGATCAGTTGCAGTGCGAAAAGTTGCTCTTTGCAGACGATGTAAAGGTTTCCTTATGAATAGACTCCGTGGAAGATTGCCGACTTCTCCAGTCGCAGATTCAAATTATACAACATTGGTGTGATATTAATAGACTAGAAATGAATATATCTAAATGCAAGATCTTAACGTTCACAAGAAAACATTATCCACTAAATTACGAATACCGGGTTGGTGATCTGCCACTAAATAGATGAGAATCTGTATGGGATCTAGAAGTTACTTTTAATTCGAAGCTTACCTTTTCGAAATACATTTTAGAGACCATTGTCTCAGCATTAAAAATGCTGGAATTATTATTAAATCATGATCAAAATCACACATATTCAAAATAACCATTAAATTCTCCAGCATGTTCTTTTTAGTTTTCTACAGTTATATCACGTAAAAGAACTGCAATAAATGTATAAATTTAGAAGGTAATTGATTTGATGATGTTTCAGAAACCTTTAAAAACACTGAAAAATAAGAAACTTACAAAGGTAGTATCCCTAATAATTTCAGTTAACTTCAACAATTATATAATAATATATATTAGTATTAAATAAGACATATATTTCGATTTCAAATTTTGACATTCAACGCTTATTCTGAAGAGGACAATTCAATTTCCGAAGTTCCCAACACATTCAACGATCATAGCTAAACATAAGTGGTTTTCCAATCGTGTAAGTGGTAAACGAAACTATCTAAATGCTAATATCTGAATAGTGAAACATATATGTGTATGTATAACATTTGCTTAAGTAAGTAGTACAGAAATGTACATAAATGGAATCACTCGATTAATAAGTATAGTGATGGGATTGCATATTTTTGAGTAATTGTTATATTGATAAATATATTTGGTGTTAATCTAGTAATAATAATAGTTTATTATCCAACATTATTAGTTACTTATTACAGGATAATACAATAAAATAGAAAAGAGTGCGCAATAACAATTGTTATACACAGTTCTACATAAATCTATTTAAATACATACATAATGGTAATAAATGGCAGATAGCTTGTTTAGTAGTATGAAATAATTAATTTGGTCGAAAGCCTTCTGAAAGTCAGTGTAGATTACATCAACTTGACCTCTTCTATCCAAGACCAGCGAAGCATATTGAGTAAAACGACACAGATTGATTACTGTAGAACGTTTAGTCATAAATCCATGTTGAAATGGAGATAAGTAGTTTTTGACATGGATGGAAACATGGTCACAAATAATAGTCTCAAATATTTTAGCAAAGTTGCATAGAATTGAAATTGATATGTAGTTTATTACATCTGACTGGTCGCCCTGCTTCAACGTGGGACAAACTCGTGAAGTCTTCCATAAGACGGGAAATTCAGAATTCTTCAGGATAAGGTTAAATATATGATGCAGAGGTTTAGCTAACACCACTCAGAAAACTATACTTTGATTTCTGTAAACACAATAACACTTCCTCCTCAGTCATTCCAGGAAGAAATATGCTCGAATTGTTAAGGGAGTCCATATCAAGATCAACACTATGGTTTTTGTATATACACTATTGAAATACTCTCCAAAAGCTTCCATAATCTGTAGGGGGTTAGACAATGTCGAAATGTTCTCTGTACGCACTGTTAATGAGATTTTTGCACATTCGTCTAAGATGTTTGAATCAAGCGTAATAATATCAAGAACCACTCTCTTTATAATTCCTATGGACTCTATGCTACGTCCTTCACGAATTTAAATTGAAAAATTTCAGCAAGGGCGCAGAAAAATGGCGTCGTCGTAAGTTAAATTGATTCATCCGTTCCGGCACATATAAGGTAGTAAAAAATGTTTGATCGAGCTAAAACAATAGCAACACCGCAAAATGTTTATACAAATTTCGGATGGCTAATGCTTACAACTTCAAGAATGGCTTACTTTACACTTCCTAAGTATAGTTGATGAAAAAGGAGAGGGGGAACTGCCGCTTGCTCATTCGTGGTGGGTGTGGTTCTACATAAAACCGTAGATGGGTGAATCTTCGGACGCCACCCCTATTAACTGATTTTCCCCGGTCACCCAGTATATCGCCAAATATAAATTATGTAAGAATACAAAAAAATACAATTTAAAATTAAATTAAGCAAGCAAGATCTCGCTTTACAGAAATTCTTTTACATTGTGTACCTACAGGTTCATCCTGTAGATATAAAACAAAATATGAACGTACAAAGGTGATAAATTAAACAACTGAATTTTGTTAAAAGTAAAGCAAATGAAAATAGATTAGGCTGAAGGCACTCAAATCAAAATCAATTACAGCAATAAATTAAATCGACAATTAATCCTTGCATCGGGCAAGAATTACTACAAAATTTGGATAATAACCATCAATATTTTAAAATTACATAAGAAATTAGAACAACATTCTTTAACATTCAAATACACAGAAATAATGCATAGGGCTTAAATATAACTTAAGCCTCCGATTATCAGTATCTCTCGGGGCCAAAACAACAATTTTAGGTTAAAATGGATAAAATAAAATTACGAAATTAACTCTCCAAAAAGAAACAAAAAAACAAAAAACACAACTTATCTTGTCGAAAGTACAATTACCACAATAATGGGAAAATTCTTGTAATAAATCTCCCTCGAAGCGATCTCAGAAACAGATGGTACAGTCTGGTGGTCTATCAGCCCAAGGATTAGATGAAGGAAAATATCCTTTTTCCAAATTTCAACAATATCTCAAGCCAGGAAAACGAAGGATGTTAAAATGGCGGCGGCGGCCATTGCACATGTCAAACAATTTGTTCGATAATTATATGCAATTCCCTACGTCTCGTACTTGAAGTTAAAGATAAAAGTCAAAACGAAATACGTTACTAAATGTCTTAATGAAATTTAAGAAAGGAGAAGTCTTACCAGAGAGATTGTGTGTCCACATAAACAATTTATAGTACAACGGCAATAATACACGATAAAAATTTTAATCCTTACTAAATAATCCACTCTTCTTAGTGAAATCTACTACTCCAAAAACGGCAAATACTTTAATTAAAATGTGCAAGGAATCACACGGACAACAATCACTCTGCTTCCAAACTCGACAACGGAAAATTAAAAAGTGCACAAGCTAAAATGTCACTCCAAGAATTGCACGCAACGAACGCTGCGACGTCAGAAGATGGTACTAATTAAGCTATTGCATAGCCTCCTATAAAGACGGGTAATTATACAATTAATTATACAGTCGGTACATATAAACCTCAAAAAAAAACGAACATTTGCTATAAACATGAACAAAAATGAAGAAAAATTCCTTAATACAAATAAACAACTAGAAATGCATACTTCAGGGTTTAGACGAACATAAAAATACACCGCGAAGAGTCTACATAATTATAATTAATTCGGATTTATAATAAATAAATAAGAATAATTCTAGAAATTTAAAATAAATAAATCAAAATTCATACAGGTCATCATATAATGACCTCGAAAAAAAAAGAACGTAAGATCTATCGTTTTGTTAAATCAATCGAATAATGTTTCTATAAAACCATGGGGATAGTGATGCCTCCTACTTGTCAGAGGCTGGAAGGGTACACTTATGTCAAATACGCGATAGATTATATAAAATTCATTGCATGACAGTAGGACTAAGTTTGTTGGACACCGATGACCAACCCATAGGAAAAGTTCATACATTAACAAAAAAAAAATAGACTTTTTGAAGTTGTAGGATTTGTGATGTCCATATTCTTTTAATGGATATGTGTAATGCAGGGTGATGTGTATCCTCGTCGACCAATGGAAAATCGTCACGTAGAGCCACACATTCCAAATTAGATAACACTAAATCCAACAAACGATTGTTAATATTGGTAACTTAGTTATATTTATATTTTATACCGAGGAAGAAGTGATCAATATAACGAGGAACCTCAAGAGCAAAAGTACTAGGGATATTGACGGTTTGCCGACAACTTTAATTAACCCACTACTGGCCAAGACAAGAAAAAAACATTTTGAACATTTTTTTTTTATTAAAGTAAACTCAGAACACAGTAATTAAGATACATTTTTGGTACAAGAAAATTAGGTATTACTTTTAACAAAAAAATATATGGGTGCATGTACGCACCTTTGGCGAAAAGCAGATTATTATAAAATAAAATACTAGTCTCTTGTATGAAAAATATCAAAGCAATCAGGATGCAAATGCCCATTACATTTCTTACACAAGTTAATTGTATTACTTTTGCAAAGTCGACACTTTTTTCTTGCACTCTTAGCATTTCGAATTATAATGTGCCCGATATTGTCAAATCTTATGTCACCTGGTAAAGCTGATTTAGAAGGTCTTCCATAAGACGAGTTGGATTTTGCTGAAGTGGAAGCCTCATTGTGGGTGTCTTCTTTTTGTCCTTCGTATTTCAGCAGACAGCGCTAAACTTGAACGAAATTCCAGTTGGGAAATTTTGGTTTCATTTGCGATATTGAATATTTTCCAACTGTTTACAACCATAGTATCAATAACATTGGTGAATAATGGCCACCGCCACTTTTTACCTCTAATACCAATGCGATAATTGGCAATACCATTGTCGTGAAGGTCTACCCCACCCATGTGTTGGTTGTACTCATGGATCACTTTTGGTTGATTGATAAGCATTTCTTTACGCTCTTTGCGGTTGTAACGTTTGGCTTGAGTGACTGGTAAGACACTACAGAAATTCATCATAACAGTAACTACAGAGTTGTCATTCCACCGAGTAACCAGAACTTTCAAGTTAGAATCAAAAGCGGAAGTGAAAGAGCCTCTTTCCTTTTTTGACATGATTTTGTTATCTTCAAGTGGACATTTTGCAGTACGGTTGTCTTTTACCGTTCCAGTCGCGAAGAACCCTTTTTCACCTAAGTTTTCAAAAAGAGAATATGATGTGAAAACATTATCAAAAAATATTTTATGCTGTTGCCGCTTTTCTACAACAGAAAGAAGCTCTAATACAACTTTTGATCCTAATGGACCCATATTTTCAGTTTTCTCCGCCTTTCCACCATATGAAATAAATTTGAATAGGTAACCGTTATCGGAGCAAAGACACCACAACTTGAATCCAAATCTCACAGGTTTTCCACGAATAAACATCTTGTATGAGTGCCAGCCAAAATTTGGTACCATTTCTTCATCGATTGAAAGATGTTTTGCAAGTATACCAAATTGAATACAACCAACTGAGAGATGTATCACCGAGTCAAATAATTTTCCGTCAACATGCGAATCGTGTCTCAACCTGCATGAAACCGCTCACGTCTTTCAAAAATGCCATGCTGCAGTAACCAGTGCGATCAAGCAGCTTGGCATCGGGCGCGCGCTTTTACCCACACTGCGAGAAGAAATATATAACAAAAAAATAATTAGTACCCAAAAAAAAATATTATTTGAAGATGTGCACAAAAACCAAAAATACAGATTTTTTTAAATAAGAAAAAATTAAAAAAATGTAACTTTTTATTGGATCATAATTTAACATAAGATTTTAGCCTGTTAAAAAAGCAACCCTTGCGACATAATGTATAAAAAAAATATTATTGATGCCAAAAAAAAAAAAGGTTGCGTTTATGCACCTTTGGCAAGTAATGGGGTAACAAGGCATACATTTTGTGAGTGGTCCTCTCGCGCATTTAATAAATTCCATGTTTCTTCATGGTACTTTTCCGATGGAACTGAAAAGAGCTAAGATTCATCCAATTCGTAAAACTTGTTTACAGGACGGTCAATTTCCATACTGCGAACAATTTCAAAAATATTTGAGCAAGCAATTACAACTCGCATGATTAAATATCTTGACGAAAGACATTTATTTAGTGAGACAGCATGGTTTTAGAAAACAACGATCTACAGTCACAGCAATGACTGAACTTGTAAACGCAGTTGCAGAGACCTTCGATCAAAAAGAAAAGAACGTGAAACTGATCTGCTGTAATCTGTCAAAGGCATTTGATTGTGTTGATCACGACCTTCTTTTGGGGAAAATGGAACACTACGCAGTACGTGGCATTTCTCTCCAGCTATTAAAAAGCTATTTGACCAACAGAGAACAACAGGTGTGCTGGAATGAACAACTAACAGAAGCGGAAATAGTGAATAGGGAGTACCGCATGTGTACTAGTTTGACGCAGGATACAGAAAATTTTCTGGCTGAAGCTGGGGAGTGGTTTTGCGCAAATAAGCTCAGTATCAATGCGCAAAAGACCCAAACATTGGTCTTTTCAATAGACAACAACCAAAAAGGATCAACGAAATTTTTGGGCATTTTCTTCGATTCAAGGTTAACATGGGCCGACCAAGTCAACAACTTGCAGTACCAGCTCTCAAAATCCATATATGAAGTACGAAGAATAAATAAGATAGCTGGAAGGGATGGCGCACGGCTGACATATTTCGGAAGTTTCCATAGTAAGGCCACTTACGGAATTCTCTTATGGGGTGGATCAGCAGCGGCACGGGAAATTGTTTTACAACAGAAATAAGCAATCAGAGCAATAGTGGGAGTAAATTCAACAACTAGTTGTAGAAGTTTATTAAATACTTTAAATGTACTTACCTTGCCGTCCTGTTACATCCTTTATAGTTTACTCCACATTCATCTCACACAAAAATATCCAACCCATAGTGAAACCCACACCACCTGTAACAAAAGTAACTACGTGATCCCTTGTTATCGAGTGAGCAGTGCACACACGGGGTCCAATTACATGGGCTATAAAACTGTATAACCACTTGCCATCTTATTTGATTGTTTGATGGCGATGCCTTAAAAGTCATTCAAAAAAATTGCGACTCAGATGCTTCTGCCCAGCAGTATCTATTCAATGGAGGAATACTTCGGACGGGACCACTACTGGTTGCTGCTAGTTTCTCTGTTTTTGATCGCTTGCTTTTGGGTTTCTTTTATGTATTGAATATTATTGACATGTATATACTCTATGAATTAACGAGCCATATCCAGAAAGTAAGTGCACTGAATTTTTGTAGGTTTTAAAATTTTTTATTTAAACAAAAAAATTACGAGATACTTTAGTACATAATGTAAGCTATTTTTCGACATAGTCGCCATTCCTCTCTATGCAGGTGGTGTAGCGGGGTATCAATTTTTTTATGCCTCTCTCGAAGTAGTTTCCCGCCAACCCCTTCGTCCACTTCCCCACCTCCTCTTTTACCTCCTCGTCGGTTGAAAACCTTTTTCCACCCAAGTGCAGCTTCAGGGAGGTAAAGAGATAGTAATCTGAAGGTGCTAGATCTGGGGAATGCGCAGGATGTTTCAGGACATCCCATTTAAACGAGGCGAGCAGTTCCTTCGTGGCGATGGCCGTGTGTGGTCTGGTATTGTCGTGCAGCAGACAGACTCCTTTTGTCAGCATGCCTCTTCTCTTGTTCTGAATCGCTCTCCGTAATTTTTTTAGGGTATCACAATATCTTGCAGAGTTGATGGTCTCCCATTGAGGCAGATATTCGATTAAAATTATGCCTTGACAGTCCCAAAACACGGATGCCATGATTTTCTTGGTTGAAATTGTGGTTTTGAACTTTTTGGAGCAGGGTGAAGAGGTGTGACGCCACTGTTGAGACTGTCTTTTGGTTTCAGGCGTGTAGTGTGCAACCCAAGTTTCATCTCCAGTAAGGATGGAGCGGAGAAATTCATCTCCATGGAGTTTATAGCGCCTCAAAGGCTCTTACCCGGCCTCCACTCGATTCAACTTGTGTTAGTCTGTCAGTCGTTTTGGGACCCACCTCGCGGATAGTTTCCGATATCCGAGGG
The DNA here is from genome assembly GCA_963170755.1 of Amphimallon solstitiale. Classification (NCBI taxonomy): domain Eukaryota; kingdom Metazoa; phylum Arthropoda; class Insecta; order Coleoptera; family Scarabaeidae; genus Amphimallon; species Amphimallon solstitiale. Next base: position 48,943,501 of record OY720682.1, read on the forward strand.
TTTCTGTGATTGTTTCGTGTAGTAGAGATCTGGAGATTTGCGGAAACATCGCAGAAAGTACATCCACAGTCACTCTGCGATCGTCATGGAGGGCACTTTCGATTTTTTCTACAATTTCGTCAGTCACAATTGAAGGTCTTCCGCTCCTCTGATCATCATGCACAGACGTACGACCGTTTTTAAACTCGCGACACCACTTGTACACACTCGTACGATTCATAGCTTTATCACCATATGCAGTTTTCACCTCACTATAAATCTCAAACGGAGGTTTTCCCTTCCAAACGAGATAACGGATGACGCAGCGTATTTCGCACTTGGCGGGAGACTGGATTGACATTGTTCACGAAACGTGTTGTCGCGTCGACAGTTCTCAACGTACTGACCTCGAACCGGTCTCGTTGCAAAGGGGGGAAGTCAGGCTACACTTCCGTGTAGCCAACATGACGAAAATAAAATCCCTCCCGCCGTGAGAGCCTCAGTACACTTACTTTCTGGATATGCCTCGTATATACTCAATTTTTATGTATACTGAAGATTTTAATCTGTACTGTTTTGTAGTGTCTTTTTATATATTTATAGGTTGTATAACAATTGCTGATGCCGTAACTGCCAATCTGTGTCTGTACACTGTCTCGAAATATAGAATTGATTGATTGAATTGATATTGCTGAAAATTGTCAAGGGCTACTACAACTAATAATAAATAAAGAAGTTATTCAAAGTTATAATACTTTCGTGATATTTGGCCCATCCATGTTAATAAATGTCATCTAAAGAACTAGTATATTTTCACAAAACAGTATATTAATGTAATATTGGTTTAATTTACGCATCTAACCTTTGTAATACCTACGCACATTCTAATTATGTAAATCATCCGAGGCTCTTCCCAAAATATATCAAAGTAACCAATGTTTCACGTTCACCGACTATATTCCATGCAAATAATTACATTACATTAATTTGTACATCGCTTATAATACGAAACCGTTAAATAATGGTATTAACCCCTCGCGTTTTGCTTTCGCCTGGGATGTGTTCAAAAGGTGAAAGTTTGTGATGTTGAATGTGTGGTTAACTTAAAGATTAAATGTTATGGAACGTAATCAAGTTAACATAGTAAACAAGATAAAAGCTGGAAAATTTCCTTGTCGCTTACATCCATCTATATACTCCCACCTTCCTTCAACCAAAACGCCCTAATGAGCGAATTGTATCTATTAAAATGTGTTGATTTAATTACAGTAACATCACGAAATAGGTCTCTAAATAACAAGGATTATTAAAGATTGCCGGCAGTTAATAAATGACCTTATTCAACTGGCTCTTGTTATTATATTATGTACATTTCGAGTATTTTGTGTTAACGAACGTGAATAAATAATTGATAGTAGGATTTGTACTTCTTTTGCCTGTTTACGATATGTACAAGAAATGATAATTATGAAAGAGACCAAGAAATTTATATTAGCGACTCCTTTCTAGTTTTTGCAATATATGTACTTTGATAAACGCATACAGTTTTGTATGTGGTTTAATAACGATCTTGCGCTGGATAATTTGTTGGGCATCACCTTTTTCTCAAATGAGGCCTGGTTTCATCTAAGTGGATATGTCAATTCTCAAAATTATCGACACTATTCGTCTGTAAACCCACATGTTTTTAATGAAACTGACATGCATCCTATTAAAATAGGTATTATTTGGTGTGCAATATCACAAAGAAGAATAATAGCTCCAATTTATTTCCATGATACAATAAATGCAGAACGTTATAGAACACTTATTTTAGAACCATTTATTAGACAACTTAACAACAATGAAAGACAATTTGGCTATTTTCAACAGAATGGTGCAACCGCTAACACTGCACATAGGTACTACCATTGAATTCCTTTTGAGATATATAAATAATAACCGACTGATCAGCGGAAATAGATTTTGCTTGCACATCACCAGATTTGACTCCATTGGATTTTTTCCTTTTTGGGTATTTAAAAAACACTGTCTTTAGGGCTCTGCTACATTCGATAACAGAACTACAAAATGCTATTACAAATGCCGTTAACAATGTAACAGAAGAAATGATTCAAAATGTTTTCAATTCTCTAAAAGGACGCTTAAATGTGTGTCTACAAAATGAAAGATCTCATTTTGAACATATTGCTGTGACCCTTGAAAATTATTTATATAATGAAATTATTACAGCTCTATATTCTTAAAATTATGAAGGTTCGCGCATAGGTATATCCCAAGAATATTATGCTAATTTGAGATCTTATTACTTCTGAAAAAATGTGGATTAAGCAGTGTCGTACTTCACTAGCTCACATAATAGTATCACAAATAATATCTTATCTCAGGGGCAGAAATATCCTTTCTCCACAGGACTGTACACTTCAGCTTTTCGACAGGTCAGATACATTAAATAAAGTACAGAAAATACCTTACAATATCATTTTTTAACACATAAAGAATTTTACAAAAGAAAAACAATTCTATATTGTGTATTCATATACAACAACAAAGAAATTAGCATTCAATATGGATATAGATTAAATGTATAAAAAAATAATATAATTATAACGCGCTTGTACGAAGTAGGCGCCATAAATGTTCGGCCTGATATACAAAAAAGAAATTTGGAGCAATATAACTTCTATACATTTATTACAACGATTAATTAATAATTCGATACCCTTGTAAAAATAATCTCAAGTTTTTCCGTCAAACAGCTGCTTGCAACTCACTGTCGTCCTTAAAACTACGTCCCCTAAGATCTTTTTTTAAATTAGAAGACAAACAAAAACTCACAAGGAGCCATATCCGGACCATACGGTGGATGTTCCAATTCTTGAATGCCGCATTCGCGGATGGCAGCTTGTGAAATGGCAGCAGTATGGACGGGAGCACTATCGTGCAATAATCGCACATCTTTTGTCAATTTTCCACGACGTTTTGCACGAATACTGTGTTTTAATTTGTGGAATATGGGCGCATAATATGTTCACACTTGTATTGCGCTTTTTAAAGTCAATTAGCAAAATGCCCTCACAATCCCAGAATATTGTGGCCATCACTTTTTTCGTTAATTGAACGACTTTCGCCTTTCTGGGACGAGGTTCATCATGTCGCCGCCATTCCATTGACTCTTTTTTCAATAGAAGATCGTAAAACAGAACCATTGTTTCATCCCCTATGACAATGGACTCCAAAATCAGTTTTGGGTCGTCTCCACACATGTTTAAAAACGACTGTGCACATTCGACTCGACGTTCACGTTGGAGAGCAGAAAGAAGTCGCGGTACACATCTAGCACTAATTTTATTCATACCCAAATGGTCATGGAGAATTCGGCGAATACTTGTTTCGGAAATGTTTATTATCACTGCTAATTCCTTCACTTTCAGACGGCGATCTTCTTAGCACTAAATGTTCAATAATTGAAATTTGTTCAGGCGATATCACTTCAATTGGTCGACCCGACCGATCAGCATCTTCCAGGGATTCTTGTCCCATACGAAAACATTTTGCCCACTTTTTTAGAGTTGAATGCGAAGGAGATCAATCACCGTAAACGCCGTCTAAACGTTGTTTAATGTGATAAGGTGTATGCCCTTCTTTTGTTAAGAATATAACCCATTACTTGCCAAAGGTGCGTAAACGCAACCTTTTAAAAACATTTTTTTTTGGCATCAAAAATATTTTTTTTATACATTATGTCGCAAGGGTTGCTTTTTTAACAGGCTAAAATCTTATGTTAAATGATGATCCAATAAAAAGTTAAATTTTTTTAATTTTTTTTTTAATTAAAAAAATCTGTATTTTTGGATTTTGTGCACACCTTCAAATAATTTTTTTTTTGGGTACTAATTATTTTTTTGTTATATATTTCTTCTCGCAGTGTATATTTAAAATATGTCTTCTTTGATATATACACATCTTTATATCTATAGTTTGAAAACAACAGCTAGAATGACAGGTATTTTGTAACGGATGCGTATACGCACCTTTGGCTAATACATAGGTAAAAGCGCGCGCCCGGTGCCAAGCTGCTCGACCGCACTGGTTACTGCAGCAAGGCATTTTTGAAGGACGTGAGCGGTTGCATGCAGGTTGAGATACGATTTGCATGTTGACGGTAAATTATTTGACTCGTTGAGACATCTCTCAGTTGGTTGGTAAGATTTGGTTACAAGTTATGGTGTCTTTGTTCCGATAACGGTTACCTATTCAAATTTATTCCATATGGTGGAAAGGAGGAGAAAACTGAAAACATGGGTGCATTAGGATCAAAAGTTGTATTAGAGCTTCTTTCTGTTGTAGAAAAGCCGCAACAACATAAAATATTTTTTGATAATTTTTTCATATCATATTCTCTTTTTGAAAACTTAGGTGAAAAAGGGTTCTTCGCGACTGAAACGGTAAGAGACAACCGTCCTGCAAAATGTCCACTTGAAGATAACAAAATCATGTCAAAAAAGGAAAGAGGCTCTTTCACTTCCGCTTTTGATTCGAACTTGAAAGTTCTGGTTACTAGGTGGAATGACAACTCTGTAGTCACTGTTATGACGAATTTCTGTAGTGTCTTATCAGTCACTCAAGCCAAACGTTACAACCGCAAAGAGCGTAAAGAAATGCTTATCAATCAACCAAAAGTGATTCATGAGTAGGGGAGAGGGGGGCACATTCAACCGCGGGGCACATTCAACCACGCTTTATAATAATTTCATAGATTTGAATTTGCCGCAATAAAAAATCCCATAGTGCCTAGAATTACTTATGCCACCATTCAGTGAAATTTCATTCGTTTGGTTAAACGGCTATTAAAGTTTTTAATAAATTTGTGAAAATTGTGATTTTGAGGTAAGTATTTATTTTATCATTTACAGAAAGACATTTGGCATTGTTTGATTTTTCTGTGCTTCATTATTCATCTTTCTAATTAGGAATTAATATTTTCAATTTTTTATAACCTTAAAATAATTCACATTGACAAAGAATTAATTTCCATGTAAAATTTTACACGGGGCACTTTCGACCACACACTGGTGGGGCAGTTTCAACCAGTGGTTGAAACTGCCCCAAGGTATTTTATCTATTGTCTTATGGAATGTCCTACCATTTCAGATGGTTAGAAATTACAAAACAAAAACAGATCGATCACATTTAAATGAACGCAATTTCCAAGATGCAATTAGAGAAGTCTTACGGCACAACATGTCGGAGAGAGTAGCGGCAAGAACATTTAATCTGAAACGTGGCACTCTTCATTCTAGAATTCAAACTTTGAAAAAGAAACACCCCCCAGATGATTTAAATAGATTGTGTGATTATGATTCTGGGAACGAAAGTGATCACAATACTGTGAATTTAAGCTACTCTAGTAAATACACTGTAGTTCAAGTATTCACGAACGATCAGGAAGCCGAAGTAGTAAAATATATAAAGACTTGTTCCAATATGAACTATGGCATGACTTATAAGCAAATCAGGATATTAGCGTATGATTATGCAAGAATTCTTCCAAGTTGCAAGATACCTGATCAATGGGGTATCAATAAGAAAGCTGGCATTGATTGGCTGAAAGGTTTTATGAAAAGAAACCGTGATAAGATTAGCTTGAGAAAACCGGAGAATACTAGCCTGGCGAGAGCTACGGGCTTTAATAAAAAAGCTGTCTCAGAGTTTTTTGATAACTATTCTGTGGTTTTAAAAAAGTACAAATTTAAACCAGAACAGATATATAATATTGACGAAACTGGAGTGACAACGGTTTTAAAACCAGTAAAAATTGTATCAACCAAAGGAAAAAAACAAGTCAGTTTAGCAGCATCTTCAGAGCGTGGTGAATTAACCACATTTGTTGGAATAATAAATGCAGTGGGCAATGCACTACCACCAGTGTATGTGTTTCCTAGAATACGCCATCCGGAGGAATACCTTATTGATGCTCCCCCATCAAGTCTTGGATTGGGTAGCAAAAAAGGATGGATGACGTCTCATCTATTTCTGCGTGTTTTAGAGCATATTCAAAGACACACGAACAGCAGCAAAGACAATAAAATACTAGTTTTGATGGATAATCATGAAACCCACATAACTGTTGAATCTGTGAATTTCTGTCGAGATAATGGTATCGTTTTGTTAACTTTCCCTCCACACACCTCTCATAAGCTCCAGCCATTGGATGTAGGAGTGTATGGACCTTTCAAAACTTACTGCGCCACTTCTTTCAATGATTGGATGACAATGAATCCTGGGACAACCATAACCGTCAAACAAATTGCTAAGTTAACGAAGCCCGCATTTCAATCTGCATTTTCTCAGAAGAATATTGTAAAATCTTTTGAGAAACCGGGTCTGTGGCCTTTAAACAGGCTTGCTTTTAACGATGAAGAATTTGAAGCGAGTTATGCAAACCAGACCTCATCGCCTTTATCAAATATTGAAAAAACTGAAAACACTACACCACCTCTTCTTCATAAATCTGATTCCATCCAGTCTTCGCAGTTATCTACGCCTACTACATCCCACCAACTAATAGCTCGTGAAAGGAGTGCAACTCCTATTTCTGAAAATGGTAAATTTTCTATGCTGCCTATTAGTTACATATGTATAATATATTTTTTGTTATAGCAGACGTGAAGAAATGTGTTGTGACACCCGCCTCAGTTAGGCCGTTTCCTAGACCCTGTATCAAAAAACGTAGTCGAGGAATAGAAAGACGTGGAAAATCAAGAATATATACAGACACCCCAGAGAAAAATCGTCTAGAGGAAAAGGAATATGAAAAACAAAATCGAAAGAAAAAGCAAGAAGAACGCAAGCGCCAAAAATACGTGAAATACATATTTTCTGAAATTGGTCAGCAGCCCAAAGCAGTAGTCAAGAGAAAACGTCAATGCCACAGTTCGTCTAGTTCTGACACAGCTGAGTCTATACATTTGGAGTCCGATGATCTTAGTGATGACATTAGCGAGGAGGAAAATGCAGCAGCACTTTTATGTGACGACGACGAGATAAATGTAGACGAATTTTTATTGGTTAAATTTCCAACCAAAACTCACATTAAATATTATGTGGGAAAAGTGTTAGAAAAGCTAAATTTAAATGAATACCAAATAAAATTTTTACGCAGAAAGGCGGAAGGATATATATTTTCGTATCCATTAGTTGATGATATATCTACAGTGGATCGAAGTGACATAATATTAAAGTTACCCTCGCCAAACTCTGCCAAAACAGCACGAACGTCATCTCTGATGACATTTGGTATTAACCTTAAATCATACAACGTTTTTTAAAGTAAATATTATGTATTTCGAAAACATGTATTAAATAAAATTACTTTTAAATTTTTAGAATAAAATATTTGTTTTATAATCATTTTTTCTGATGCCTTAAATCCACGAATTTACTAATTATCTGCATGGTTGTATCTGCCCCTTCCATTGGCCGAATGTACCCCACCACCGGGGCACATTCAACCATTTGTAATGATTGTTAAAGTTCTATTAAATTTATAATAAATATATTTGAAACTGGTTCCAAGCATATCAGTTTTATTAAAAAAGGCCAATAGTACATAATCAAGTAATAACAACGTGTTTCTTTTTTCAAATTAGAAAGTTACCTTTGTTAATGTAAAAACTGGTTGAATGTGCCCCCCTCTCCCCTACAACCAACACATGGGTGGGGTAGACCTTCACGACAATGGTATTGCCAATTATCGCATTGGTATTAGAGGTAAAAAGTGGTGGTGGCCATTATTCACCAATGTTGTTGATACTATGGTTGTAAACAGTTGGAAAATATTCAATATCGCAAATGAAACCAAAATTTCCCAACTGGAATTTCGTTCAAGTTTAGCGTTGTCTCTGCTGAAATACGAAGAACAAAAAGAAGACACCCACAATGAGGTTTCCACTTCAGCAAAATCCAACTCGTCTTATGGAAGACCTTCTAAATCAGCTTTACCAGGTGACATAAGATTTGACAATATCGGGCACATTATAATTCGAAATGCGAAGAGTGCAAGAAAAAAGTGTCGACTTTGCAAAAGTAATACAATTAACTTGTGTAAGAAATGTAATGGGCATTTGCATCCTGATTGCTTTGATATTTTTCATACAAGAGACTAGTATTTTATTTTATAATAACCTGCTTTTCGCCAAAGGTACGTACATGCACCCATATATTTTTTTGTTAAAAATAATACCTAATTTTCTTGTACCAAAAATGTATCTTAATTACTGTGTTCTGAGTTTACTTTAATAAAAAAAAAATTTTAAAATGTTTATTCCTTGTCTTGGCCAGTAATGGGTTAATAACCGCGCGGTCCTCAATTTGCGTTACTTCAGACATTTTCGTGCGCTGGTCACGTTGGTTGGCTGGTTACTAGAAACTACTAGGCTTTGAACCGTCATATTTATAGTGTACACTTGCGTATGTGCATGCATGACGTGACGGAGTTTGAACACGTTGTATAAGCCCGTCAGGCCGAGAATTTATGGCGCCTACCTCGTACTTATTTAGTTTAAGGTTTCAAATACAAAAATCAAGTCAAGAAATTTATCATTGTTAATGACTTATATCAGTTATTGTTACAAATGCATTTTCTCAATTCTGGATAACATTCCTAAAGCATATTCACGCTATGTCAGTCAAGGTCCCATCCTATGAGTTTATCTTTTAAAACTTATTAAATGCACCCCTGACTCACGTCACAACGTGTCCAATCTCTCTTAAAAGAAAGAATGAAAATTATTCAAAAAATTTAAATTAGAAAATTTCAATACAAGTGTTTAAATATGCATTTTCTCTCTTCTGAATGACATTCTCAATACAAATTTGTGTCAGAGAATCAACTAGGGCTCCAGTCTATAAGTTCATTATGGTATAACTTATTTAACACATCCATAATTCATAGAAATCTCAACATGTCCAATTCCAATGCATAAACACAAAATTCAATAAAATAATCATAAACTCGAAAAAAAAAATTACTAACCTTGTTAACTATCAATATAAGTCATCACATAAGACATAAACATTCTGTACACTAGAAAAAGAAAACGTATTTATATAAACTACCTGAGTTCTTCGTATAATACGTTAACCTCTTCCATATTCATCTAGTTCTTATTTATTTCACATAAACTTTACAATAAATGATAAGATATGATATAAATTGTATTAAATTGTATAAATAAATAAAAAACCTAACGTGTCTGTATCTTTGTCTAAAATTAAAATAAATAAGCTGAGAAACGTCTTTATTCTAAATTAATTACAAACTCCAGAATCTTTTACCGTAACATGTTGCATGTACCCATCATGCTTTAAAATAAAATATCTCGGCCTTTAATTAAAATAATGACATCTCCTAAATATAAATCAAATGTACTTGTTTGCTTTTGAAACTATTCTAAGTTCGAAATAATTACCTATTAAAGAATCTTCAAAGTCCCACAAAAATAATTTTTAGTCTCGTAAATTATTATTTTACTTTAATACAGACACCGAATGTTTATTTGTATTCTATAGCGATATTTCACCTGCTATAGAGTTCCTCGAAAAATTTACTGAAATCTTATCCTACAGTAATTTTACAATAAATATATCTATATACAATGTATATTCTTTAATTTTAATCTAAGACTATCATAAAAGAAATAAAATAAAATTAAATTTACTTAAATCTAGTTGTGGTCTTGAGAATATTTATATACAGCCTATTTTCTAACTCAAGATCACACCAGTATGTTATAATATTTCTGAATATGTAATGTTATATATGTATAAGGTCGATCTTTGTATTAAATTATTTCCAATAAAGATATTTTCAATTATTGAATGTATTTCTTAAGTTAATTTAACAATATTCTTGAAAGTAGTTCATACGTAAAATTATAGATGTCGCATGGACGATTTACAATTCAGAATATGATATATGCGGCAATTACAACTTGACTATGAAGCGACACGGTCACCTTTTTTTGATGTCTCTGTATTAACTGTTGAGCAATATATAAACGAAGGAATAAATGAAAAAAATATTATCATTACTATTATATTTCATCATATGCATGATCGATTGATTTTTATTTATATTCATTATAATATAGATTTATTTCGTTAAAAGTGCACCTAAATTGGAAATGAATATCATTCGAAAAGCTCGCCCAATTAGTAAAAAAGATTTTAAAAATTAATTAATACCACATTTATCAGACACATTTCCAATTAACGTCGTAATTATCTTTTCGATATGCCCATTATGGCACATTAATTGCAAAAATAGAAAACGAAAATAGCTCAAATTCACCTCTGGGTAGTACGGTTGTTTTGATAAACAAGGAGTTCATATGTCGGCGCACATAACTCTTTGATCTTGCCCAGGCTCTCTAATTAGTGAGGTTATGTATGCGCTTGTATATGTGTAAATATACATAAATATCAACGTGTGCGTGTGAGAGTTTGAATGCATAAACGCAATAGATTTGCATATTTCGCTGTTTATCAAAATAATAAAAGTCCACTTCAACCGCCAGAGTAATATCAAAGAAAGTGTCCTTGACAATGTGCGCTTGCCATAGCTCTCCATAATATATACGAGTGCCTGGTCGGTCCAAAATGTGAATTTTGTGCGAGAAACGAAATTCTAAACCGTTAGAGAAACGTTCCCAATACTGACTTGAAATTAATTTGAAAGGGAATATTGATTTAACCGAGAATATTCACGGGGCATTCGGAATTTAACTTCTGATTATTAATCAGGGAGAACTTTACCCTGGAATATACTTGTATATCACCCGGAAAACCCTTATTTAGATATTGCCGGATATTATGCTAAAAACAGAGTTTACCTTTTTCGATAAACAATTAATTTCACTTTAAATTATGCAGGTACACTAATTTTGGATTAAATTTAAGTGATATTTAGTATTATTAAAACAATATTTGTTGTTATTAGCTGGAATAGAAAATATTTTTGAATATTGAAAATACTCACGTCTTAATTTTAATTTACTTATTAATTGTCGTTTACATTTTTATTAAAAAGAAATCATAATTAAGATTAAATATATAATAATAATTAACGGGTATATAATCCTAAACACCAACATGCACATTTGGTTGCATATCGTAAACCAAACATTTTAAGATATAAACAAACAAAATGAAAAATTACCATTGAAGACAAAACAATTCCAAATATATTTTTCTATTCGAGAGATGTTTTATGACCAGATAGGTTCGGGTAGTATTTAAGTAATGTTCTAAAGTAATTATAAAAAAAGTGGAAAATTACCGCTACTTATAACTCTGCAGGTTAGGTAGATTTAAACAACAGAAAGTATATTTGCTTTTAACTTTATATATTTTATTGGAAAAAGCAAATTTTTTATAAAACAAGCATTAAATAATCCATTATTAATTTCTTGAACGTACATGTTTTTGTGTACCTATGCATTTTGCATAAATACTTTCAGTTTTAACCTTTATTTTGAATGACTCCTGACAAGGCATTTTTGCATTGAATACATTCTTGTTCTGGTGAAATTTTTCTTTTATATGTTTTTAAAAAAATTACATGAAATCTCTTTCTATTGGATTGTTGCGGTTTCTCGTATAATGGAGATATTTCTGCTAGGTTTTCATTTTCTAAATAAATTTATATATCATTACCTTCGTCATTATTAATATTTCAATTATAGAGATCTTCAAATATTTATGTCAATATTATCTATACATTTACATTTATATTTGACAGCATCATTAAGAAACGTACAAAGTCATTACAATTATAAACTATTACCACTGCGTCAGAATCGTGAAAAATTAACTACATACATTTTCTTTCAATTGCTTAAACATTGCAATACTTGTCAATTTGGAACAATATTTCTGAAGTATATCTGCAGATCTAGAAATATCAGAAGTCCCTCTTTTATGATGCAGAAATATTGAAAATGTATATATTATACTCACGTAATGGTCAGATTAAAGAAGAAAACGACTATTTGCATACATATTTATAAATGAAAAATGAAAAACATTAAGACAAAAACTACGAGAACTCTTTCGTCTTCTTTAAAAAAAATGTGAGAAAATTATATCTCAATAAATTCTTATTGGCTACGTATACCAGCCAGGATATTATTGGCAAATTCAAAAGCGAAACGTCGATTGTATGTTTATTAAACATAGCAATAGTCTCTCCCTTCTTATATACAATTTCTATTTTAGGTATTTGTATTTACGATGCAGATATGAGAATATACTCCGAACATTTTATCGATTATAGAGCGTCCGCTACGTTGCCAAATTTAGTGGGCGCTCTATGATCGATAAACTATACAAAACGTATATTAACCATAATATACACTAACTACAGCAGCGCCGTCGGCTGTCAACTCCGTGAATTAGTAATATAAAAGTTTCCCAAACTTTATTATTTTTCAGGCGTCCAACACGATTTACAAAGTGTATAAATGCAATACACACATTTAAAATGGGTGTACAATATCCGACATACATCGCGTACAAGGTAACATTTACTTGCCAATGGGAATCCCCGAGAAAAATTAACATCGAGGAACAATGGGTGCAATCATGACGTTATTAAAGCGACATATATATGACCCTCAATATCAAAACTTGTCAGTTGACCAGAAATTGGTAATATTTGATTTTGTCACTGAAGTAAACTACTACTTCTGCTCTACTGATTTGATTGAAAGTCTTGAGAAGAAGACTGTAATTTTAAATATTGGATAGTTTCAACCGTTCGTCCACAATCGCGGTTACACACATAGAAAGACGCAGCAGAGACAAACACGGACTGATATCTAAAAAATATTCGAGGTTGAAACTGTTTATTATACATTTCTTTCTTATACTAAGTATAACAAAGTAAAAAAAAAACGAGTATAACATTTATTGTACCTACTGCAATAATTTTAATCAAGCCATTGCAATGTCCTCTTACAAAGAACCGGACGAATAATTTCGCAAACTGGGCAAAGCGCTTGAGAAAGAGTAATTAAAAATACTTCAGGGCGTAAAAAAAAACCGCTCACCATCCCGCTTAAATACAATTTAAATCGGAGAAAAGGCAGATTCACACAAAGTGTTTCGCTTTGTAATTAATAATGAATTTCATTTTTAGCTTTGGCTCGGGCAAGCAAGCGAGCTAGCACGCGCACACCAGATTTCGTAATTAAAGAGGTCTCTACTGGTACACTAGAGAAGTGCAACGTAATGAGAACAGCGCGGGACCACAAGTGCGTCCTAGAAATCGATGAGCGTTCACTTGAAATTACTGAAAAATCGACGAAATTCTCCCTACGGCGTCGATTTGGAGAAAGATTCGAGGAGCACGCGGCGGGGGGGGGGGGGGCTGAACACTCGATGCTCGTCACCAATAGGACTCAAAAGTGTCACAGTAATGAAATATTGTATAGGTAAGAAAAGGATTGCACTTTTAGCTTATTTGTGAAGTGTCGGTCAATATACACAGAATATATACTGAGTGTTATTTTTCTTGGTCCTCTTTTCTATTATAAATGTATAATTTAACAGATAGATACTGTAATACATTTTATTTGTTATAAAGAATGTTGTTTACATGTTGGTTTAATGAGTATTAACAATGTATTCATGATTGTTAAAGGTTATTTAAACTGTCAATTTTACACATGCCCATTAATCTACAAATTGTGGAATCTATTTTGTTATGAAGATCAGAAGATTTGCATTATGCTCTTCTGGTGCTCTTCTCTATTATAGATGTATAATTTAACAGATAGATACTGTATGATGCTGAACTGATATTCGAGCAGTACAGCATCATTACCAAATAAAGGAATGGCAGCCATGGATTAGCATTGTTCCTGGCGAATTTAATATAGAATTTGAGCCTTTAGTGAATTCTAATTTGGTCATTCTATCCCTTCTACACATTAAATTAGGATTGATTAAAAGCACTAGAAAAAGAAGGCAACTGTTTTAAATACTTAAGGTATAAATTTCCAAAGCTGTCTGATGCGAAAGTGTGCGAAAAAATATTTGTTGGCCACAAGTTAGGAAGCTGTTCAAAGATAAAACTTTTGAACGTACCATGAATGATTTAGACTGGCAGCATGAACTTCTTTTAAAAGTGTTTGCAAATATGTTCTGGGAAATCAAGAGAGTGCAAAACTACCAAGCTCTCGTGGCTAATTTGCTAAAAAACTATAAAAATGTAGGGTGCCGAATATGGCTCGGAATTTAATTTTTTGCATTCACAGTTGGATTTCTTTCCTGCCAATATAGAAAGGACGAGTGATGGACGTGCAAATCACCGAAGAGCAAGTAAGGGATGTGAAGAAACTTAAGAACAGAAAAACTCCAAATCAAGATAAAATACCAAATGAACTATTAAAAAAATGGAGGAACTGCCATCATCAAAGAATACACAAAACTGTTTAATATCATACTACGGCATATAAGAATACCTGAAGAATGGAAAAACGGCGTAACAATACCCATCCTCAAAAAAAGGAGATAAAACCGATCCAGCAAATTACCGTAGAATAACATTGTTGAGTACCTCGCTAAAACTCCTAACTAAAATCATTGCGGAGGAAATATCCACAACCATGCCAATAAGCGAAGAACAACAGGGATTTAGAAAAAACAGATCTACAACTGATGCACTATTCATACTCAGACAATTGATAGAAAAATGCCTAGTGTACAACACCCATGCCTATCTCTGCTTTGTAGACCTAACGTAGGTCTTTGTCAGAGTACAACTAAAAGACGTCATAACGATTCTGGAAACGGCAATACGAAGATAGAATACATAGAACTCATTAAGGGTCTAAACACAAACACAATAATGCAGATACGCACAAATCACACCCTAACGCAACATCTACGAACTACAACAGGTATCCGCCAAGGCGACAATCTCAGTCCTTTGTTATTCACTACAATCATTGACGAGATGGTGAAAGCTGCAAAGAACACCGGACTAGGATATCGAATGGGAATGCATAAAATAAATATATTATGCTACGCTGATGATGCAGTACTTACTGTGGAATCTGAAGATGTCCTCCAAAGATTGTTACAAGCGTTCAATAAGCAGGCTGGAAAACTCAATATAAAAATCTCCACAAACAAAACCAAATGGATGACCATAGCAAGGGAACCTCTGCGCTGCAAATTGGAAATAGGAGATAATATCATTGACCAAACCATGTCAATCGAATACCTTGGAGGCAAAATTACAAGCGGTGGTTTTCTGAGGGACGAGGTGAGGAAACAAGTTAACAAAGCAGCAGCAATATCGGGGCACCTTAGATATCCAATATGGAGAAACAAACACCTAAGTATAGAATGCAAATCGAGAATAAATAAAACATGCGTACGACCAGTGATGATATATGGTGCTGAGACGAGAGCGGAAACAACGGTAACAAAGAGATTACTAAGGACAACTGAAATGAAGACCTTAAGAACGATAACGGGACATACATTGAAGGATAGGCAGAGAAACACAGACCTAAGAGAGAAGTGTCAAACGGACGACGTGTCAGATGGTCGAGGAAGAGAAGAAGAGAATGGAACCACCATGTTAGCCGAATGCTGCCCGACAGAATGGTCAGGATAGTACGAAATAACACACCACATCGAAGAAGACCTATAGGACGACCACCAAAGCGATGACGTGAAAGCTGGCAATCAAACTTAGAATCGACATCGCAAAGAAACCGGAACTAAATAGGCGATACGTCTATTAAAGGAAGAGGAGGAGGAGGAGGAGGAGAAGAAGAAGAAGAAGAAGAAGAAGAGTGATGGACAAAGATAAAGGTTCCTTCAAGAGATTGCAGAAATGGAGAAACGATATCAAGGTAGGTGGGATCTCATCATGATGGGAGATTTTTACTGATTTCTCATTGGAGAAGGTAACAGCCAACATAAAAGGAAGAAATAACTCTATTTATGCAAAACTACGTTGCAGTTAAGTGTTTTTGTATTCTTGATACTAATTAAACATTCAAATATTCAACTTATGTATAACAAATGGTCTAAATACTGTATTGTTATTTATATATTAGCGGAGTATGATTACAACTCTAAAACTAGACGTTGTGGGAAGATTTGGTTTTTGGTTATCCTTTCAATTAAAGATTGTGAGAAGTGCACACTCATTTTTACGAAAGTTATTATAAAAATTGTTTTGAATGTTTCGACTGTTTTCGACCTTAATCGTTTCTTATATTCCAGATAAAAACTATATTACCGCTGTTGACTATCTAGCATGTAACATTTCCTTTTTTTTCTTTATCTTCGAGATAACCATTATTTGAACACCGAAACAGAGAAGTATCTTCGGTGCATCGCTTATACTGAGACTGACGGGCCTAAGACTTTATATTTGATTTACGATGCAAATGATCAAAATAAACTTCTAAATACATTGTTTTTTTTTTTAATTTGGGAATCACTTGATTGATTAATAATTTTATTTGATAGTCCCATTGTGTAAGTATACTATTAATTAAGAAAATCTACCTACTACTGCGACATGAAACCCTTTTTAAATTGTTAAATACTTGATTAATAATGCTAATTGACAAATTGAAGTGCTTCCATCTATCAACGGATAACTAAACGTCTTGTACAGTCTTAGGGATATTTAACATCAGAGTGATATTGTCGTCTATTAAATCTACAGTTGGTATTCGTCCACTTTCACTGTCTATATTTGACAGATAATTAGATATTAAACTTAAAACAATATGTGTAGTGATAAAATCAAGTGTTTTAAGTGTCTAGTGAATGTGAACTTTATCAACAGTAATGCTCAAATACGGGTAGTTCGGTTTACGGAGAAGAAAACTCTGGTTCGGTATGTTTTAGCATGTTTATTACTTCAATATTCATTTCATATTACCTTCTAGCATTAAGATTAAAAGAAATCATACTATGTCAATCTTTTTATTTACATATAAAACAGAAATTCAATTACACAAATTTAGTACATATATTTACAAGAAGATCATAAATATTTGTTATATACAAAAGCAACAATAATTCATATATTGAAAAAATAACTTTACATTTACTAAAAAAAATTATTCGCAGTATGTCAACAAACATTTAACGGAATATTCAAACATTGAATATTAAAATATACGGTCATAAATATTTTGTGAATTAAGATATTATATACATGATATTTACTTCGAGAAAGGTGATATTTTTACACAAGTCTAGCAGAAACGTTAATACATCATCAGGTGCTTATGTTCGTATTATTGAAGAGATATTCGACGAGAATAATATATTTCTTTGAAATCCTACGTGAACCTAAAATTTACTTTGGTACATTTGAAATTAATAAAATCTATCTGACGTGATAAATAAAAAAGAACGGAATATCCAAATAAAGATTTACTCCGAAGTTACAGAACGGAATTGTTTTCTTACCACGATCTGCCTGGTAACAAAACAACTTACGGGCCGGGCCGCCTTTCTGCTAACTCTCTAGACTGCCAGAGAGTTTGGTGAGAATTCTCCTAGACTGCCAGGATAACTCTGATTTTACTAACAAAGTAGTCGTCTTATATAGGCCCGGACTTGCATAAATAATAACTAAAAACAGTGTTTTTCCGAAGTATCACGGGTAAAGATCAGGAACTGTACTCAAACGCACGATATTATCAAATGCATTTAGAAAATTAACAAAAATATCATCTTTCTCTTTACTAATTGATTTTAGATAAATTAAACATATTTTAGAACATTTGTATTAAATTATCGAACCCATTAATGCCAAAATCACATAAAAAACATTAATACAAATTAGTTCGATAATATATACAGTGACGTACAAAAGTCCGTTACACTACAATATTATAATAATAAAATTCCAAAACCTTTAATGGCCGTTTGCTTAAAACCACCCAAGTTACTTTAATTAAAGATTTCTTTCAGCGACAGATACAACAGATTTTTCTTCTTTGTTAAGTGATGGACGTTTATCAAGTCATGTCTAATATATTAGGGGGTTTTATCTAGGTCTAACCTTTTTCCTCTTCCCTTATATACATATATATATGTACCCAGAGTCTTACGTCGTTCGCGAAGCGAAAGATTATACAGAAATACCCCCGAAAACCTTAATATTTTACATTCAATTGCTTCCCTCGTTCCTTTTCCCTCTCCACTTCTGCATTTGATACAAGGAAATCTAGGTAATAGATTAAGCTTTTTACGTTATACATCAGCGCGATTACTTCATATACATTTTTCTCTTTCTTCACTCGCCATTCTTTTTATCTTCTCGTCTCTCCACGGCAGAACCGCAACGTCTCACCGGGCGTAGGCCTCGCCTACTAAAATGTATAAATTTTCCTCCCGAAAAGAAAAAGGTAATCATCATATTTTTAAAGGAAACATGTTACGCATTCGTTGACGGCGTGCAAGGTGTATGGTAATGCATGGGGCATTATGAACTCGCTCATTTGAGTTCCGCTTTTCACCGAGGAGATTTATAAACTTGGCGTGATGATCGCCGGGGTAAATTAAAATACATTTCCGTTGAACACAGGCAATTTTATTACGTGCCAGGTATGTGCCATGTCTGTGAGTTTATCCTCATAATGCGGACGGGAATGTTCAGGATGTATTAGAAGAATTTTTCATTTTTATTTTGAACGTTGTTGTTGCAATGGCTGTTTAAATTACACTCATATACACAGTTATTTAAAAATATAGGGACGATAATATATTGCTGTTTATAATCATTTCATTACAAAAATGCTTTTTAGTTAATTTTTATCTATATTTGAGAATACTTGAGGTGCAGATTTTCTATATGTATCTTTTAAGTAAGTATCAGAAATAAAGACAAGTTACGAGTTCGTATATGAATTCATTGAAAACGTTGTTACGGTCTAAAATACCGCCCTGTATATTTGTGTATTTTTCATAACTTTCAAGCTGCATTAGAATAGCTTTTCCGTGGTTTTTGTCTCATTTGTTTTAAATTCTATATTATTAGATTCTTCAACCAACCTGTACACAGTGTGTGAATAATTGTTTGCCGGATTTAGGTTTATTTTAGGAATTTATTATGGCTATATTTTGAATGTTTTGGGTAATTTATTAATAGCAGAATATCATTGAACTTATTGTCAACATTTTACAATACTCAAGTAATTTTTCGGGTAACAATGCTATTGTGGCCAATATGAATTTAAGTAATAAAAAGATGCATCGGTGTTTTTACAAAGAGCTGCGTGTACTCAAAATAAATTTAAATCGTTTATTGCAGGCGAAACTTGGCATCGCTATTATAAAAAGGCTTATGATGATGCAATAGAATTCCAAAGGCGGAATCTGTATAATAGAAAATTGCTTCAATCCACAAACAAAAACAGAACCATGTGGCAAATTATAAATGCGTATATTGGCAAAAGCATTGCCTTCATTAAGCCTCTATGCCACATCATCAATAATTACTTCACAACAGGATATTTTCCGGATTCTTTAAAACATGCGATTGTGATTCATGTCTACAAAATGTGTTGTCCAAATGATCTAAGTAACTACAGACCAAAAAAGTAGCATATGTTTGTCTTTATAACTTTCTTACTGAACATAATATCATAAGTCAATATCAACATGGTTTCCTCAAAGGAAAAAGCATTGAAACTGCTTTTTTTGACTTAGTGCAGGCTGCTTTATTATGCCCTGAAAACAAAAAGATTTCATTTGAAATTCTACTACTAGACAGCGCGGAAGAACAAGTAATTTATGATGGTAGCCAGATGGCAATGCGAGTCTATCTTTTAGTTGCAGTTGAACTGATTGCAAGATTATTTTCAAATGATTTGCAAATAGGAAGATTATGTACGAGAAACTGAGCAAAAAAGTTTTATAATTACATGACCTTGCTATTAATAGTGTTTGAGATTTTACTGGTATATAAATATTTTGCAGTTTGGATTTTATAATCTACTACTCTCTGACTTATAAAAGAATAAGCCAAATATTGTCAGAAAGTGTTTTCGAATTTACTTATAAAAGGCATAAGTAATGCTGACTATTATTATTCTGAGGGAAATGTTTTCTTGAACTTTATTAAAAACCAATGAGCACAACAACAAATATATTGATCTAAACCAAATTATATAAGAAAAGGTAAATTTTATTAAACAGAAAGGTTTTTTTGTAGCTCATAAAGTTTGTAGATTGATTAAATTCAGTATCTATATCAAAAATCGAAGACAGATTTTGTAACCTGTTTAAATATTTGTTAATAATCCTGACTAGCCCTTGGTGTTAGGTTTCGGCAGAAAATTACAATACTTAAAATAATTTGTACTTACATTTATCAGTTGAAGAAATATCAAAATAATACCATCATAACTATAGTCACAAGTATTCTAAATGGTAACATGGGAAACCCCTAACATGTATGATGAATATAATATTAATGTTGCTTGGTAAGTCAAATTCTGATCAGATAGCAAAGATTCAGCTTAGCAATACTTTAACATTTGAAATACTTCATGATGTGTTTGAATTTTTTAATTCAGCATTAAATATAATCTCTAACATCAACACATTCTTTTATAAGTCGGAAAGTAGTAGGTTATAAAATCCAAACTGCAAAATATTTATATACTAATCAACACGAAAATGAAAAGTGTGAACACATGGATGTTACAACTAACAACAAGCAGTAAATAATTACTGTGACTTACATATATACCTTTATACGTAAAACGTATATGTATATGTGTGTGTATCTCAAACACATGCATATATACATATACGTTTTACGTATAAAGGTATATATGTAAGTCACAGTAATTTATATACTAGTTCAAAGCTTAAATAAATAAAAATTATGACTGTGTTTAGCTTCATCAAGAATTGGTTAACTTGCAAAAAGTATGTTGTTGTTAATGATTACGGTAAAAATCATAGTAACAGTAAGAATATGACAAAAAAATATATTTTTATATCTTATTGGTGCACTACGTTTTGACCTTCTTGCTGTTGCATTTAAAATTACTTTAATTTTAATGTATTTAATGAAAAAGCAATAGAGCACTATTAGTAAGGATAATGCTGTAGAATTGTCTTTACTGTATTATATTCGGTTGCACAGCAATCTAGTGCCTTCTAGTAGGCTTGCATAAAATAAGAAAACTACAAGCGTTCTTTATATTCTTTAATGTCGTGTCAATACACAATACAATGCACAATACAACTTGCTAGTTACTGGTTGCACATGTCGCTATTGCTACCAACTTAACAACTATATCATACATCTCCCTTTCCTCTAATTAATGTTTATAAGTCAAGTTTATTTGGTTTGTTAACAATACGACCAGACCGTGTTCTCAAACAACCTTCAGGCACAAACGATGATTCCTTACTTTCATTAGCTATCAAAGTGTCTGAAAATTGCCCTGAACAGGTTACTACATTTTCATCATGTGATTCGATATCATTGCTAGGACTAAAGGATGGGGCATAGTTATTGAGGGAAGGTTTCAGATCAAGCCTATTACGCCTGACAATTGTTCCAACATTATCCTTGACTAGATATGATCTCGGTGTTGAATCTTTACTTGCTATTTGTCCATGCTCCCATGCTCCATTGACGTGATTATATATTATTACGTTTTCGTTAGGCTCTATTGGTTTCAAGTCTTTAGCTCTGTTATCAAAATATGTTTTGTTAATGCTTTGCTTCCTTTGGAGTTTCTCATATATATTTTCACATAGAACTGGTTCCAATAAGTTTGCGGATGTTGGTATTTTGGTTTTACAAATCCTGTTCATTAGTAGTTGTGATGGTGAGTATCCTACATGCTTGAGCGGAGTGTTTCGGTATTGTAGCAACGCTATCTGGATATCACTATCTTCTTCCTTTGTTTTTTTAACAAGATTTTTACTTACTCCTACGGCTTTCTCTGCAAGTCCATTAGAACGAGGGTAATTCGGACTTCTAAACGTCACTTCAAAATTCCAATCTTTAGCAAACGCTCTAAATTCTGTACTATTGAATGGTACGTTATCACACGTAGCTGTATCTGGCGAGCCAAATCTAGCAAAAACAGTTTTCATTGCCAATATTGTCGTTCTTGCTGATTTATCCTTTATTGGTAACAACTCGAGCCAATTCGAATAAGAATCATATATTACTAAATAGGAAATATTTGCATAGGTGAAGATGTCAATGCCCACTCTTTCCCATGGTCTTCTTGGAACGGGATGTGGTAGTAAAGTTTCCTTCTGATTTCTCCTAGATAACTTTTCACAAGTTCTGCATTTCTTAATATAGTGCTCTATATCAGCACTTATACCTGGCCAATAAAATACTTGACGTGCTCTCATTTTAGTTTTTTCTATACCAAGATGTCCTTCATTTAGAAGCTTTATCATTTCCGACTTTAATGTCACTGGAACTATCAGTTTATTTCCACAAAATAATAAGTGTCTACAATATTTAGATGTTCTTTAATTTTAAAATAGTGTTTTATATTATCCGGAACATTGTTTTTATTATCGGGCCAACCATTTTCACAATAATTTTTCTCTCGTTGAAGTTGAATGTCATTTTCAGTTTCATGGTTGAACTGTTTTTTTCTGTGTTCCGACATAGGCAAGTATTGCATCAAACTATGTACAGCATACTCAAATTCTGTATCAGATTTTAATTGTTTATCTGACAAATATGCTCGTGACAACGTGTCTGCAATATACAGGTACTTACCGGGTTTGTAAGTCACAATTAAATTGTAGTTTAAGAGTCTTAGTCTCATTCTCTGTAATCGTGGTGTTATAGACGATAAGTCTTTCTTAAAAATTGATTCCAAAGGTTTGTGATCAGTATTTACTTTAACATCCAAACCATAAATGAAATAATGAAATTTCTGTATACTAAACACTATTGCCAACATTTCTTTCTCTATTTGGGCGTATCTTTGTTCTGCGGAGTTCAAACTTCTTGATGCAAATGCTATGGGATGGCCATTTTGCAAAAGACAAGCACCCAGTCCATCCTTAGATGCATCCGTCTCAATGTCTATTGGCTTAGTTGAGTAAAAAAATGACAGAACAGGGGCGGTCGTAAGCAAATGCTTTAAGCTCACTAATGTTTTGTCATGTTCGTCAATCCATAGCCATTTCGTATCCT
The DNA here is from genome assembly GCA_963170755.1 of Amphimallon solstitiale. Taxonomy (NCBI): domain Eukaryota; kingdom Metazoa; phylum Arthropoda; class Insecta; order Coleoptera; family Scarabaeidae; genus Amphimallon; species Amphimallon solstitiale. The sequence goes on from OY720682.1 coordinate 48,966,725, forward strand.
GTCTAGTTAATGATCGCAATGGTGCTGTTATTTTGGACAAATTTGGAATAAATTTACCAAGATATTTTACCATTCCTAATAGTCTCAATAAATCAGTTCTATTTTGAGGCGTCGGCATGTCGGTTATGGCTTTAACATAATTATCATTTAATTTAATTCCTTCTTTAGAAAAAATCTGACCCATGAATTTGACACTTTTTGATTTGAATTGTACTTTAGACTTATTGAATTTAATATTATATTTTAATGCTCTTTCTAAAACTAATCTGAGGTTGTTATCATGTTCAAATTCATCTGATCCTGTCACTATTATGTCATCAAAATATACACCAACTCCTTCAATATCACCAAATATCTCATAACGTTTCTTTTGAAAAACTTCAGGAGCTGAACAGAGACCAAACGCGAGACGACAAAATTTATATCTGCCGAAAGGCGTGCCAAATGTACAGTAATCTGCACTTTGATCATCTATTTTAATTTGGAAATATCCGTCTTTCATGTCAAGAACCGTAAAATATTCTTTATTGCATAATTTTTGTGAAATTTCGTCAGCAGTAGGTATCAAAAAGTACTCACGTTGTATCGCTTGATTCAGAAATTTCGGGTCCAAGCATACTCTCAGGTCACCATTTTTCTTTTCCACTATCACTAGCGGATTTAGCCATTCTGTAGGTTTGTCAACTTTTTTTATGACTCCTTGGCCAATCAATTCATCCAATTTAATCTTCAATCTGCCATGTAACGTCTGAGGAATTCTTCTTAGTGGTTGAATGTGACTGTGTGTGATTGTACATCATGACCATTTATATTAACTTTTTCTGTCCAAATCATCTCTGAATGTTTCACACTGTTTACACTATTTATAGAGTCAACTAATTTCACCGAAGCTACATAAAATTCATCAGTATCACTTCTTTGGTTTTCTTCTGTTGTAACATCATGCACTATCTTCTTTTTCTCCTTTTTGTTGATTACTTCTTTATGCTTTGTTATTGTTTTCATACACACACTAGCAAAGTGATTTCTACCTTGGCATTTTGCACACGTCTTGCCCAAAGCTGGGCATTTATCTCTTATATGTTTATAACCACAATAATTACAAGTTTTCTGCTTTGTCTCTGGCTTATGTTTGTTCAGTTTTACTGTATTTACCACTGCTACATTTTGTAAAACTCTTGACTGTAACTTACTGATTTCAGATGCTCTGCAGTAATCGATTGCTTTGTTTAATGTTAAACTTGGTTCTCTTAGTAATCGTTCTTGGATCACTTTATCATTTACTCCCATGACAATTCTATCTCTTATCATTTCTTCTTGTTGGGTGTACTCTGTTGTTTGTACTGCCTTGCGTAACTCAGTTAAGAAATTATCAAACGTTTGACCTTCGTGTTGTGTAATGCTGTTAAATCTGTATCTCTCAAATATTACGTTTTTCTTGGGTGCGCAATAATCTTCAAACTTCTTTTTAATTGTCGTCAGAGTCTTTTCTTCATCTTCTGTGAAGGTAAATGAATTGTAGAGCTCTAAACCATCATCACCAACAAAACTCAAAAACACTGCTACCTGTTTGGCTTCCGGCTTTGTTGATAGTTCTGTTGCTGTGCTGAATATATCAAATTTTTGGTTAAATCTCCTCCAGTTCTCAGAAATATTCGCATCTAGCGACAAGGGCTCGGGGGGTCTAAACAAAGTTTCCATACTTTTGCTTCAACTAATCGGATCTGTCTAACCTAATCGTACCCGTCTAACCTATTCGTACCCGTCTAACCTGACACCATGTATATTCGGTTGCACAGCAATCTAGTGCCTTCTAGTAGGCTTGCATAAAATAAGAAAACTACAAGCGTTCTTTATATTCTTTAATGTCGTGTCAATACACAATAATGCACAATACAACTTGCTAGTTACATGGTTGCACATGTATATGTGTGCGTCGCTATTGCTACCAACTTAACAACTATATCATACATTTACTTACGTAATATCCATTATTTTCTGTAGTAAAGCTAACTGGAACACATTTATTTAATACATTCCTGAATGTTTAGATGAACTTCAAAAGTTCAATTCTCTGTTAAAATCTTACCTTTATTGTACTTATATAGAGATCGCAAATGCTTGACCGTGTCGCTTCATAGGCATGGTATAATTGCCGCATATATCATATTCTGAATTGTATTTCGTACGTGCGATATCTATTATTTTACGTATGAACTATTTTCACGAATTTTTGTTAAATTTACTCGTTTTAATAACACATTCAATAATTGAAAATATCTTTATTAAAAATAATTTAAAATAAAGATCGATATTGCATATAGGTAACATTTATTTAGAAATATTATAACATACGTTCAAAATGAGATCCTTCATTTTGTAGACACACATTTATACGTATTTTGAGAGAATTTAAAACATTTTGTATTATTTCTTCTGTTACACTGTTAACAGCATTTGTAATAGCTTCTTGTAGTTCTGGTAATGTATGTAGTAGAGTCTTAAAAACAATGTTCTTTAAATACCCAAATAGAAAAAAGTCCAGAGGAATCAAATCTGGTGATCTAGGAGGCCATCTGTTTCTGCTAATCAGTCGGTTGTTATTAAAATATCTTTGGAGGAATTCAATTGTAGCATGTGTAGTGTGAGCGGTAGCACCATCCTGCTGAAAAAAGCCAAATTGTCTTTCATTGTCGTCAAGTTGTCTAATAAATGGTTCTAAAGGAAGTGTTCTATATCGTTCTGTATTTATTTCGTACGTGCGACATCTATTATTTTACGTATGAACTATTTTCAAGAATTTTTGTTAAATTTACTCGTTTTAATAACTCAAGAAATACATTCAATAATTGAAAATATTGTACCTATTATATTATTCTTCTTCGTGATATTGCCACCAAACACCTATTTTAATAGAATGCATGTCAGTCTCAATAAAAACATCTGAGTTTACGGATGACCAGTGTCGATAATTTTGGGAATTGACATAATCACTTAGATGAAACCAGACTTCGTCTGAGAAAAATCTGGTGCCCAACAAATTATCATCAGCAAGATTATTATTAAACCACATACAAAATTGGATGCGTTTCTCAAAGTCTGTTGGCAACAATTTCTGTACAACAGATACTTTATATGGATGTAAGTGTAGTTTTTTAGTGGCTTTATGGCATGTTCCATAAGATAGTCCTATATGAATATAAAATCAGAATTAATAAATTTTCTGTATGTCAAACAAAGTAATATTTTACCTGTCCTTGCTGATAGTCGCCTTAATGATTTCTTAGGACTCACGTCCAGCCGTTCATGGTGGAATTCCATTTCTGGGAATCGAGTGTAAAACTGTTGTCTACACGAATCAGTAGAATATTTCCACTATGCATTCGGTAACAGTTCTCCGCTACGAAAATAAATCTCCACAATAAACTTATCTTGTTCTTCCGTAAATGGCATTCTTGATTTCAACGCAACTTTAAAATTAAGCAAAAATGATAATGATACTCGTATAAACACAAAAAAAATAACTTACAGTAACAACGAAATGCGCCTTTTATTGCTTTGAGAAAGAGTTTCTAATATTCAATTAAACGCAGTAAACCAAGGGGAAAAGAAACGACAAAAAGCTTATATGACTGACAAATATGTACAAATGATAGAATATTGGATTGCATTTACAATCTCTCTGAATTTAATTATTAATAGCAGACAAGTTTACACAAATATATATTCGGAATTTCAATAGTACTTACGAAAAATTATCATCAAATTAATAGTTACATATTAGAATTATTGTCGGTAGTGGGTTATTTAGGGTTACAGTGTCAAAAATAATATTACATGACAAATCAAATTTTGCAACGTCTCAAATGAAACGTCATTTAAATTCGGTGGGGTGAGAATTCGATTATATCAATATTTTAACTAAGAAATATTGCTATTAGCAAAACACATCAAGCAAATTAATTATAAGAATCTGAAGACATTTAAAAGAAATATTGATCTATCGAACTATTAGCTAATGTATTGGAATTGTACACTGCTTGACAATTATTAAGCGAGACATTATTAAATAGAACGGTTCATTTTTAATAATGCAATATCTGGATGAGTTCTATACATCTATTTTTCTATTATTTCCTGGGAAAATCGTATCACATTATCCATCTCTTTTAGTATTGCCAGTGAACGGGGTATAACTCTCGTAATGTAATCCGTCGGATGTATTGCTCCTGCTATTATTGCAGATGATAAATTTTCCAGGGAATTCGAAGTTTTAAGATTTCTCCAACTGCACTCAGTCTCCTGCTGTATATTGGCTGACGTGAAAAATATATATCTGTCGTTCGTTTGGGGAAAATCGGATTTTGCGTTTATTTCATTGATGACAATGACAAATTCGCTTTTCCTATATTTATTTATGACGTGGGAGAGTAAATACAGGTCCCTTTACCTACCTTACTGACAATTTCTCAAAATGAAGTGTCATAATTTGAATACAACAAAATCGAAATTTGAATAATACCTACATATTGTAATGATTAAAAATATTAATTTCTTAATTTAATCTTAAGGGTCCTCGCTAGTGGATCTGTCAACAATGGCAAAATAGCAGATTTTAGAATCCAGATATTTCTGTTGATTTTAAAGATGGAGAAAACCTTTCAACGTCAACTTATGAAGAATTATATAATCTACCCGGCTGAAGAATCAAATTTAGAAAAAAATTATCGGATTACAGAAAATTAATTAATATGTCAAAATATTAAAAACCAGTTTTCTCAAAAATCCTTCGGAGGAGATTTGTTTGCTTGGGTTCACGTTATAAATTGAATAGAAAGCTACCCGGCTGTACACTTATTTTTCGTTCAACTATTCTTTACTTTGTTTAAAATGAATATAAAATAAATTAAAATTAGGCAACCCACATTACAATGAATTGTTATTCTGCTATAAATATTTCCCGCAGTTACAAATGTGTAAATAGTTGGTCATAAATGAATTTTTATTCGCTTAGATATTGAGTTATTATTTCAAATATTTATTATATGTTCCCTATGTGTAAAAGTACTCGGACATCCTTGGCTTATTAAATTATGTGCTATGCAACCAATATTACATTTCCCATTCACTAGCGAGGACCCTTAAGTTTCCGGCGTTATGAATACTTTTCTAAGCTGATTCCGCGCTTTGTCTTCCGATATTTCATCAATTGGGTATCTTTAGGGATATATAATATTTTCCATTGTTACCGTAGAGCGGGTATACAGACTGAGTCGTTAGTTGCCGCTTCTTCAATTGCTCTTTTGTGTCTTAAATAAAAGGCAAAACAATTAGTGAAATATTCAGGATTGCTTGTGGCGCATATTCTAAAAATATTTTCAGGTCTGACGCAGTTCCTGTTTCACGGGAAATGCAAGGAACATATTTTTTTTAATGACTCACTTTATATAATTTTGGATATTCTAGTACTGCTTTAAATTGTTTATTCAAGTGTTTTTTCTTCTTCAAAATTGTGCCAGTAGTTTTTGAGTTATTAATTTTTTTGGGATTTTTTTTACCAAAACACGTGATCAGCAAAAAAATCATCTTCGCATTGTTTTTAAAAGTAAAAGCATTAATTTGGTGGTGCTTGTAGCTATAAAAATTCTGCATCATTTGGTCTAAGTTGCAATCGACAATACCTCAAAAAACTTTGTTTTTTCAAAGTCTACTTCCCTAAATTTTCAGATACCATGTATGAAACGTCAAGAAGCCTGTGGCAATAATAATATGGCGCTGGGTAAATTAAAATTACAAATACAAAATACTTATGAATAATACTTCCAAATGAGTCACAACTTCTATGCCCACCTACCTTTTATTCTTGTCATTTAGGCTTCCGCTTTACTCAGTGAAGTTGGTATGGGTCGAAACGTCGTAAAGCTAACTTTAATAGGGCGCCACCGCGTAATTAAAGCCTATTGAAGATAACGAACGCGAATCGTAGATGGTTAGAAAAGTCACGGGGAAATAGGTAAAAGCAACTCAGCAATAATACAAAACATATTCAGACCAAAAGTACTAAATTTAATTTCCACTATATGAAGTGGAATATTCACATGTATAATGAAAAAAATCAAATATGAAACAATAATGTAACGAAATAAATTACAAAAAAATGCAGACGTCTAGGCGACAACAATGACGTGCTCATAAAGTCGTAAATCATGCACGCCGCACGACGTAGCTAGGCGACGGAAAGTCTGCAGATTCTTCCAGTATACTCCGAGCGTATCGAGACTTCGCTAGCACCTTTCCAGAAGTTTTATCTACAGATATAAAAGCAGTGGAACCGATGGATGAGTAATTCCGGAATAAGAAAGTCCTTAAGTAGTCATCGCGCGGAACAGACCAAAGTAAAAATAAATATAAGAAATAAATAAATAGTCCCTTGCGTGGTACGGTGTTATATAAATAGAAGTGATATAAATACGGGAGTGTTACATAAATATTAGTAATAGAAATAAATACCTGTGTTAATTTAAATCGTAGTAGTTTAAGTGTAATACATTAGTTTTACATTTTTATATTGTAATTAGTTTTACGTTTGTGAATATACAGACTGTTTTAAATAAATAAATTGCACGAGTTGTTTATTGCGAACCCGAAAACGTTACAATAATAAAAAAGGCCAAATATGAAATGATTGAATAAAGTAAGATAAACAAAATTTAAATTATGCCTCTTAAGTACACAGCTGCTCGTGATGGCACAGCCTGAATATCAAAGACGTTAATGTAAGCCACAATCCATAAGGATTTTAGAAATAACAACAAGGGTGCACCTATCAACTCACACTGCATGATGGACAAAATTAAACATACTAAAATTTGAAATGCAATAATAAAAAAAAGGATAATACTAAATGAAAGCAAAAATCATTAAGTTGGTCGATACAACAATCTGAGCACTCCTAAATTTAAAGAAAACACAATCGGTGAAATATTTCTGTTGGTCTCGAAAAATTTGCAAATCATTCGCTTACAAAAAGTTATAATGTAGATCAAGCCACCACTTAAATAGTTAAAAATATTAATCTAGTAAAAAATTACTAAACATGTGATAAGTACCAAGATTATTTAAATTTCAGCCTGTATAATGGGTCTTTTTTGCAAAAAATTCTCAGAATGAAAATCAAAATTACAGAAATTAATTAAAAACACCCTGTAGGGAGGACTTATATGCAATAAATTTACTAAGTTTAACAAAAGCTTTACAAAAGTCTCCAACTTAATTAATACCACCAAATAAACTTAATTTAATTAATTATGACATTTGCCGGTAACAGCGATAAAAGGGTAGACTCAGTCCGTGGCCCAGAATGGTTCAAATTTCAATAACAGGCAACCAACATCCGAAGGGGTTAATACGCAATTTCGCCTCAAGTTTTAGCGACTCAAGATTTAAACGTCATCAAAATTTAACGTTACCAAAATCTTAACGTCCAAAGTTTCCCTGACTATATGTTCATATATTCTTCCAACATACAATCGGCAATACCAAGCATTTGATAACTAACGAAGTCACATGTGATTAAACCAGAATATCCAGCATGGCCGATATAGGAAAATTTTGCTTCCAATCAATCCAATATATATAAAATTTCCAGAACAGCGTTTCACTTATTAACATCCGTCGCTATGACGATTATGATAGATTAACAACTATCCCAAATAAAAGAAATAAAAATGCAAAGCTAATCACACAATGCACTATGCTTGTTACCAAGATGATAAGAACCAAAATGAATGCCATGACATGCGCTATAAAGTGACAAGTGCGCGCCGGTAGAGAATAACAACCAACTTAAATAAAATCATTAATAAAACGGAATTAATTAAATTAGCATTTCAATCTAAAATATTATTAAGTTATCAAGAAAGAAAATAACAAGTAACTTAGAATAATTTCGAATAATAATAACAAAATTTAAACAGATAACTACATCAACACTAGACGAGTAGCTATGTCGACTAAATAGCGAACGTACTTAAGTTAAGTGATTCAAGACAGATGACACTGTGATATCCAAAATGTACAAATAATATTATCACTACTTTTTAACGAGTCAAATCCGTACTAACGAAACCAAGAACAATAATAAATGTTAATTAAAAATAAAAACAATTAAGCCTATGGTTTTTGAACCGTTACAACCAAAAACTTATTTTTATATATTGAACACCCAGTATTTTATTGTGACATGTTGTACCTCTTTTTATTCTCTTTCATTTTTGTTAACAATCCTATACCTATCTTCTTTAATTTCTGAGATAATCATTATAAGAACAATCAAGAGTCAAATAAAGAATTAGGAACCATTCACCCAAATATTAGTTCAGCCAATAAAAGCTGGAGTAGACCCTGGTCAACTGTTAAAGAAAGTCTGTAAACATTTATATCAAATTTATAAAAGCATCGCTATTAACGCGATGCTTTTATGTTGAAAACTATCATGAAAATGAATTATTCTTATGAAGATTTAATAGATATGATTTATGTTTTGCGTGAATCTGAAAGAAACTCTTCGAAGCCAGAGACTTTCCAAAGTATAAAGGAACGATTCAAGTGAACAGAAAGTATTGAGTATGAAAAAAGAGGGCGGATAAAATCAACAACTGGTAAGGATAATAAGTTTATGGTGCTTGCGAATGTAGTCGAACACCCCCATACTAGTTACTACGAAAATTAATCGTCAGTTAGATGTAAATCAAATTTGAGAATTCAGCATAATTAGGAAATATGTATTTCACCCATAGCATATTCATACACAGGATTAGATGAAAGACATTTTCAGAATCCCTTGCATTTACGTCAATGGGCAGCATATAAATTACCTTGACTTTCTCAATTTTTTGTTGTTTACCGACGAAGCCACATTCTATTAAAATTGATATGTTAATCTTCACAATTTTCGATATAATAACACATAAAAACACTCACTTTATCGCACCTGTAAACTTTCAAAATCGATGGTCATTAAATGTGTGGAGAGGAGTAGTAGGTAGTTACATTATTGGACCTTATTTCTTTGATGGAAATCTTAATCTTTTCTGCAGACGGATTTATAAAACTTTTTGATGACGTGAAAATTAAAATCAGAAAAGCGTTTACAAGAATATCTCGAAACGTTTTATGCAACGTTAGTACTTCTTTGGAAAGCATAATGCTCATGTGCATTGCACAAAGATGTGCTTATGTTGAACATATTTAATGAAATTTGTTTTTTCTACTTCCGATTGTTGTTGCGTTGCTCAATAGTTTTACGTTATTTAAATCGCCTTTTCATATTTTTTTGTTGCTATTTTTTTTATATTTTCATCAATTTAAAATTTTGAAAAACTACAGCCAACTTTTATAAAGAGTTTCAACAATGAAATAATACGATCAATTAGGCAAAATAAATTGAAGATAGCAGCATTGTTTCATGCACCTTTTAGTGGATGGCATCTTCAAACATGTGAGTAAACATAACCTTTATTTTAGTTGGTTATTAACCAACAGTGTAAAAACTGAAATACTTGCAACTAGACACTGGAATTGAAAAACTGAAATTCGATGTTCTTTATTCTGTAAAATTATTGCCTTTGGGAGAGTTGGATTTAACCCTTACTTTGTTTGTGTGTCGTCGTAATATTCAAAGCAGGATTTTTTCCATTCTACAGTCTTATATTTTTCATTAGCGACTCTATGTAGGCAGGGCCACAAAAGGGTGTCACGTCAAAACAGCGCGGCCAAAATAACGCGCGACAAAACAGCGCGGTCAAAACAGCGCACGACAAAATAGTGCATACGACAAACAGCGCGCACGACAAAACAGCGAGCACTATATTTTTCCTTCCCTTCATACCTTGTCAAAGCTTAGGACTGGCAGCAAATACTATATGCTGGCGTGTTTAGAAGTTGTGAATTTAGCGATAACTTATCTTGTCACTTCTTTTTAAATTTTTTGCTTTGCAAAAAATTGCTGCAATTGGAAGTTATGTGCAATTCCTTGTAAATAATCAAGAACTGGTCTGTTACCATACTCAGATATTATAGTTTGTATCCTTTTGGAAGTATCTTTATAAATTTTCTTCTGCGGAGGTAGATGTCCTGCAATATACTGTTCTATCTTCACTTTATTTAAGTCGTTCTCCTTTTTTAATGCTTCAATAACTTTCCAAATATTGGGATGCACAGAATTTAATATAGAGGAGAAGCTGTTGTGCCATTCTTCGACTGCGTTCTTAGTACGTGGCAAATTTTGAGTTGAATATAAATTCCAAATATTCTTTGGATATATTGCGGACCTTCTTCGCATTCTTCTATCTACTCTACCTATCCAAGTATCTTCGAAATAGTTGATGATAAGCAATAAAAGTTCTTCATTCTCCGTAAAAAATTGACTGTCCAATAATTCTTGAAAGGCTGCCTCTACATCTTCTTCCGGAACAAAAGCAAGAGCAGATAGCTTTCTGAGTTGTAGGGCAAACGTTGAATCCGTTGAGTATCTGCTTTGAAAGCCATAATTTTGAATCTGTCGCCAAAGGTATTGTGTAAAGTCAAAAAAACAGCCGCGTATTTTTGCATAGCGATTAAAGTTAATATAGGTACACGACATTTACAGGTAATTAAACATAGTGTTTCCACGGTCAAGAGTAATAGCAATACCGGTGGATTTTACCGTTAATTCCATTATTTGCAGAAATATAGTATTAATACACTTTACCAAAAAATTTTACCGTTAATTCCATTATTTTCAGAAATATAGTATTAATACACTTTAACAAAAAAATTTACCGTGAATTCCATTATTTGCCGAAATATAGTATTAATACACTTTAACAAAAAAAATTACCGTTAATTCCACTTTTAATAGCGGTAATGGTAAGTGCCTTATAGAATTTTGATTCAATGCATTTACTAATTACGAATATATTACGGCGCATATATTAGGTACGATAATTATACTAATTACCAGGAATATTTCTAATTCCTGTCTCTTAATCCTCTAATTGAATAGCGATTAAAGTAATGTACACGACATTTAGATGTAATGGAATATAGTATTAATACACTTTTAATAGAAATATATTACGGCGCATATATTAGGTACGATAATGTAAACACATTTGGTTTAAATTAGTCGTTATCGAGTGTTGGATTCTACAATCTGAAAAAGAAATATGTCGCGCTATTCTGTCATTGCGCTGTTTTGTGCACGCGCTCTTTTGACGCGCGCTGTTTTGACCGCGCCGTTTTGCCGCGCGCTATTTTTATCGCGCTATTTTGACGTAGATTCCACAGAAGAAAAAAATTAGCGAAATTAAAAAGTATTACCATTCTGTTTGCGTTAAGACAAATCGTCATTTAAATATTCGAATTTAGTTTTATATTCTTCCTTGTATGTGCATTACATCATCCTAGAACATTCTAATATCCATTTTATCATGAATCGCACGTATTCTTCCAGCTATAAATTCATTACAAAATGGCACCTCGAGACGGGTGAGTTTCTTCCTCACGCTCGGAAAATTTGTTCGACCGACACACAGAATAAAGACCCAGTTTCCATCACACAGACATTACACATATATCCGTGCATTTTCTCCACTGCCACTACCACCACTACCATTCAACTTCTCAACATCGCAAACGTCTACAGTTACCCATAAAATCGTTTTATCTGAAATTCAGATTGGGGTAATTCCCCCAGACCCGTACAACATGCAAAAATTCCACAGTATTGTCAGTGACGAATGGGGTGGGCGTTAAATCCGACGTTCGAGTGTTTTATGTGGGCATTTGTTTTGGTAGTTTTGTGTTACGCTCCCGTGACGTGGACCGGGTTGGGAATTGGCGCCGCTTGTCAGTTCTCTCCGTGCGTTTCCTGGTTTGTTTGATTCGGAACTTCGACGTTGTCGTGGAGTACACGGATCGTCTAGGGGGAGCTCACGGCATCACGTTTTTAGTGGCGATGACTTCGTTCTTGACGAAGGAACGCTCTGACTGACTTGTAGGAATAAGTATGGTTAACAATCAACTGGAAGGGAGAAAATAAAATAGAAATAAAAAAAGAAAATACAGAAGGAGAATTGATAACCGGCGATTTATTACGAGCTTACGTATTTTTAATTAAAACGCAATCGATTTTTTAAGGTGGACGTTGGTAGATTACAGGCATAATGTACTGTCCAAAATACAAATGACGGAATATTATTTAGTTAATAATGCATATAGAATGTTATTCATTACGATTGCCCTATCCAGTTGAAATTATTGATTTTAAAATGGATATAATAAATAATTTCGACATTGACAGTAACATTAATTGTATATACCAGTAGAGTTATATTGTTCTTTTGAAATATCAAATCCCTTTAATAATAAAATAGCCTATATTTCATAATTTACTTAAATAACTTAAATAATTATTTTTTGTTTTAATTATTATTCTTTCCATTCACAAGATTTGTTGGTATAAATTTGTTATGAAACAATTTGTTTTAATGTAAAGCACTACATGTCACTATCCCACTTGACATTAAAAAGTAACAAAACGAGCGTATTATTTGAAATAAGTATAATTTAACTTTTCTGTGAAAGATCGCAGTAAATTATAATATAAGTAGATGGCCCGGTGGACGTTGTTCTGCCCTTTCCTGTAAATGGCGCGATCAGTTTGATTAGGCAAGGCCAACTGTATCTAATATTGCTGCGCGATATAAAGCCCGTCACATAACTTTGATTTACGTTGATGATTTTGATTCTGATATCTTCAAAATATTGATGCTTAAGTAATGCCATCTAGTAATAGAATAATAAACCCAAAAAAAAATGTTTCTCAGTTTTTATGAAAGTAAACTTTAAACGGTAACCTTACAATAATTAATATTAATAATTTAAAGTAATGAAATGAAATTAAAAAAATATTGCTGAAAATTACGTTTCTGAGTCGTTTCAGGAATAACAACTGTATGTACAATTCTCCTTTTTTTCTAATTATTCAAAAGGTAATAGTAATTGGGGATCATTAAGTTGTAAAGTGTCTGTATGGATTTTGTAAATGATCTCTGGGATTTAAAAAAAAATTGCTGTACTAACGCAATCGACGCTTACAACTATATTGGACGATTTTAAAGCTTTTAGTATTCCACATCTCCATAAATATTCAGCCGCTCTGGCATCGATAGCATTATTTGCACCTATTTGAAGGCTAATGTGTGATAGCATTTCTTCTACAGAACCTGAACTAAATGATTCTGTTGACAACAGGAAGCTTTAAATTTGTTGTACAGTATACTCAAACATTACAATAAACTGATGTACATATTTATACATTTATTAAGAGAAACATAAAATGTTTATAAGGAACACTGGATAATAATGTTATATTCTCTAAATTTATTTTTTCTGTGTATATGGGTACATAGTGAATGTACTTTTTTCTACTTTGGCACTATTACAATTTGCTAATTTAGTTAGTTACAGTCATGCACTCTTTGGTGCTGCCTATACCAATCTATTGTAGTTCTATGCAAACATTTCAAGACAGACCAAAATAACCCGACCACAGCGCCATCTATCGGGTTCAGATTTTGTGATTTTCTTTTCTTCTTCTTCATCTTCTTCTTCACGAAAGCTAACAGCTTGTTTCACCCATTCCCATTCCTCTCTTCCCGTTCTTGTGATATTGATGTCCAACTATCCCTCCATTTCTTTGGTGGTCTTCCTGGGGGTCGTGTGGACGCTGGTTTTCCATTCCTTGCAATCCTTGCAATTCTATCAATAGTCATGCGCGACACATGTTCATTCCAAAATCTCCTCCTCTCGCGACTCCATCTCACTACATCCTCCACTTGACACTCCTCTCTGATCTCCTCACTCCTCCTCTGGTCTCTAAGTGTGTTCCCCGTTATTGCCCTTAGTACCCTCATTTCACTTGCACGTGCCATTCTTTTTGTTTCCGCCGTGTCCGCTCTTGTTTCGGCTGTGTATGTCGTCACAGGCCTGACGCATGTTTTGTAAATCCTTACTTTGCTCGCTGTTGACATACTTTTATTTTTCCAAATGATGTCCCTCAGTCCGCCCGCTATTCTCGTTGCTTTGTTCATTTGGTGTCTTACGCTCTCTTTCAAGCTCCCATATGGCGAGATCATGGTGCCCAGATAGTTGAATTCGAACACTTGTTGGATGTTCCTCTCGTTCACTTGAAGCTTGCATCGTCGCGGTTCCCTGGCTATTACCATGCTTTTCGTTTTGGATGTCGATATTTCCATATTACACTTCTTCGCTTCTATGTTGAATGTTTGTAGTAACCACTGCAATCCATCTTCGTCCTCCGCAAATAACACCGCGTCATCCGCATAGCAGAGTATTTTTATGAATTTGTTTCCCATTTTATAGCCATAATTAATCTTCCGTACGCCTTCTATTATCTTATCCATTATCATATTGAAAAGCAGTGGGCTGAGGCTATCCCCCTGTCTGACCCCTGCATTGACTTTTATTTCTTCGGTCGTAGCTGTTCTTGTTTTAATTACGGTGGTGTTGGCTTTATTAAGTTGTTTGATCGTTTCTACTATGGTTGGGTGGACTTTCCTTCGCCTCAGTTCATCAACAACATCCTCCAGTTGTATCCTGTCATATGCCTTCGTTAGATCCACAAAACATATATACGCTGGTTTGTTGTACTCTATGGCTTTTTCAATTACCTGTCTAACGATGAATACCGCATCGACCGTCGAGCGGTTCCTTCGAAACCCTTTTGTTCTTCACTTAGTGTGGTATCCTTTAATATATGGTGACCCAGTATGCGTGTGAAAAGCTTCATTGAGGTATTTAGCAGTGTTATCCGTCGGTAGTTTTCCGGATCCGATTTTTCTCCCTTCTTGAAGAGTGGTATTCTGATGCTCTTTCTCCACTCGTCAGGTGTCGCCGTGTCTTTTAATATTATGTTGTATAATTTTGTGAGTTGCTTCGCTAGCATTTCTCCTCCGTGTTTCAATAGCTCGTTGGGGACACCGTCCGGGCCCGGGGCTTTGCCGTTTTTGAGATGTTTTAATTCATTCATCACCTCTTCTTCTGTGATTTGTACCGTTTCGTCTATGTCATCGACATCCTCTCGTCTCGAATCGTTCTGCTCTTCCCGTTGTACATATGTGTTCTGTGTGAATAGGTTCGTGAAGTGGTCCCTCCATCTAATTGCCGAGATGTTATTTATTTGGACTGTCTTTTTTACCTCCTTTTTCGCAGCCCTTAGCATTTTCCATATGCGTTTCTGGGTTCCGTATAGGTCATTTTCCATTTCCCTACTAAAACCATCCCAGTGCTCTCTCTTTATTTCCCGTATTCTGATATTCTGTTCCTTGTTTCTTTATATTGGATATAATTTTGGGGGATCTTTTATTTATGTATGTTAGATGAGCTTCTTTTTTCTGTTTGGCTAGTTCTTTCACTTCCGGTGTGAGCCACGGCTTGTCTTTACCTCTATATGCTGGCATTCTAATTGTCCTCTTCCCCAGTGCTTCTTCAGCCGCTTTATTTATGTTCTCTAATGCTGTTTCCAGTGCTTGGTTTGCCGTGTATTCTTCGCATATCGGTGTTTTCTGTATTTCCGTCGCTAGTGGTTGTCTATATAAGCCTGCTATGCTCTCTGTCCTTAGTGATTCGGTGTTGAATTTCGTTGTAGAGCCACGGGGTTCGTTGTTCTGTACTGGTTTACTGAATCCGGTTATTTTACCTAGAAGTAAGTAGTGGTCAGATCCTATGTTTGCTGATGTCAGTGATCTCACATCTGCTATTTGCTCTGGTTTAATGGCTCTATTTGTCAATATGTAATCTATCGTAGATGTCGTATCTCTGTTTCCCCAAAAGGTGATCTTGTGTTGGGGTTTGTGTTCAAAGTATGTGTTGTTAATTCTCAACTCGTTGAAGGTGCAGAAGTTGATGAGCATTTCTCCCCGATCATTTATGTTATCTTCATTAAACGCATTCTTGATCCCCGGGATCACTTCCCTTCCTACTCTCCCGTTCATGTCTCCCATGATAATCATTCGATCTTGCCCAGGTATCTTATTAATTGTTAGCTGCAGTTGCTCATAGAAATCGTGGGCGTCCGAGACCGGCTTCCCAGCATCTGGCGCGTACACCGACAGCACGTGCATGCGATCCTTTCTAAGTTGCAATGTGGTTTTCAGTATTCGATCGCTATGATATTCGACATCTATGATGTCGCTACGAAACTTTTCGTTTATTAAGATTCCCACACCTGATGTTGCTCTGTCCTCTTTTGGTCTTCCGGAGTAGATCAGCATGTAGTCGTTATATTGCTCTGTTCCTCTACCTCTTTTCTTTGTTTCGGAGATTGCGCAGATGTCTATTTTTTTTCTTGCAGTTCTAGGATGATTTCCTGATCTTTCCCATTGAATGTTTTCACATTCCAGCATCCTATCCGCAACTGGTTCTCTCTCATTTTCTTCCTCCATCTCATATTCCTATTTCTCGCTGGGGTCGTCTTCGTATAGTCCGTCCTATTCCGAGGCTTGGTTTGGGTTCTGTGAGCGACTTTTTCCTTTTACGGACGGTAGGTTGCTAACCTCACCTTCCAACCCTCCTCCTTTGTCCGGGCTTGGGACCGGCAACACGACCGCTGAGCTACTCAATCCACCCAACAGCCGTGCAGGCGGAGTTGATTTTCTTTTGTTGGTACTAAACAACATATATTATTAATATGATTTATGCTGGTTCATAGATATAGAATTTGTTAATAATTTGACCACAACGCCTCCTATCGGGATTGTGTTGAAGATAAATTTATTATTCTAGTCTATTTTTATTAGCTCAATAGTGAGGATAGTTATTGTAGCCAATTCTGCATGTATACTAGAAAAACATACTTTACATAATAAAAATATACAAACTTTTGTCGCGGGGTAATTACCACAAATTTAATTAACGATGATAATTACTGAAGATCAAATAACTTCCACTAATCCGCAACCGTACTGGATGCAGAGAACAAAACTACTTATGCCGGCCGCTCACGCTGCACCCAGTGATCTCGGGGTCGTTTTAAACTTAATACAATAAGGGGATTTCTCTTATTACTAATTGACTAATTAGGTGTGTATGTGTGCTGTTAAAAAAAGAAGGTGACAAAACTTACGTACCTTTACGGTCCTAGAGCCCTATGCTCTGTCACTCGTTCCTCGCCCGTCGGATAGATGATATGGATAATTTGAAATTACTAATTGAACTCTCTAGGTGGTTGATGAATAATTGCTTCACTGATTTTATTGTAGAGTAAGCTATTATCTTAGGGCGCCACTCGCTTCGTTTTATAAGATGTTAATGAAGTATCACATTAATTAGTAATTCCCAATTAAAGGGCTGTCAATGAAAAGAAGCGAGAAGATTTCACTGAGCTTATTATTATTACCACAATGAACGGTGAGGAATCAAATTGACAACACAGATATAATGAAAAGTTAACAAGGTTTATTACAACAATAAAAGAAAAATGGGTAACATACAATATGCAAAATTCCAAAATAACACATACGTCAAATGCAATAAAGGTAATATATAACAGTAAATAAATAATTTGTAATTTTCCTAATTTTGAATTTCTCTACATTAGAATAAAGTAAGAATATCCTACACAATAGTTGAAAGTTACACAAACATTTAACAAGTAGAATAGTACATACAAAAGGCGCTGGTTCAGTTAAAATAATCAACTCATTGATAAATAATATTACATTGCTAAATTTATAATTCAATACGCCAGCCTTTTCTAGCACACAAATATATGTCTAATTTTATTACAGTAACCTAATTTACAATTACTAAGTGATGAATATTATGTGACAAATATTATGACTGATACTATTACATAACACATACTCCAAATATTCGGTAATCAATGACTAATTACTTTAAAAAGAAGAATAAATAAACTTCTAAATCTGATCCTACTTTCTCCGTCGGATTACAATGAGTAACATGTTCAAATAATAAAATGACAAATAACCAAACAGTTCTTGGTCGTGTTTCAGTAGAAAAACAAAGCGTAAATACCTTTGAGACAACTGATTTGTAGCTTCAATAGCGGCCTGGCCAGGGCTGTCAGCGGTCCTTGTCGAAGAGGTCTTGGTTTTCTATGGAGTACTTCTCCCGTCGGGTAAAGATCAAAATGTGAATTATATCCCCAAAATGGGTGGCTCGGATTGGTACTGCTTGTCCCAAAGATCAGCAGATTTCCCCAACCGAGGTTACACAGCAAGAGCACTTAGATCGTCTTGTGACGAATTCACTAATGGAATTTTAATTATGTGCTCTAGCTAAACACAATTTTTGCTTCCCGCGGAATACTTTAGATTTTATTTAAACATTCGAACCGCGAAGACTAACCCTCGGCCACTGGGTAAGTTTGACTCTCTTAGGGTACTTTTAGATGGATAATCATTCTAATCTGGTAGCGCTTGCCCTTCTTAAAGATTCATCCCCGGCACGGAAGATGATACGTCATTTCGTTCTGGAATATTTGGTAACGCGTGCATGGAAGGCGTCTCAAAGTCGGGCCCATTTCAATTCTCACGCCATTCCCCATACAAAGGGCTATTGATAAAATACTCGGATTTGCGACGCCAAATTTTAGTCTTCAAGGTAAATATTCTTTTTACCTTTGATAAAATGCTTTTAGAAGAATTTTTAATACGGAGTTGCAAATACATTATAAAGAGCCATTTATTCAAAAAGGAAAAATAAGCTTGGCTGTGGACATTGCAATACAGTTATTTTTAAGATTAAAATATAATTTTTTTCGTAGCCGAAATAATAACTGCATACAGCGTGAGCCAAAAGAAAAATATTACGATTAATTTGAAATTCGCGTGTACTCTACTAAATGTTAATTTAAGCAAATAGATATTATTTATTATTTTGATATTAAATTAATTATTACTTGTGAAGTGCCAAAAGCACGCAACACTTTCGCGCTTCGTTTATTGAAAATATTATATTTTCAATACACTGACATAACATTCATCAACTCTAATTAGTATTAATACTAGCGTTATTTAACATTGAAGCTATAAGTTGTACTAACTCCACTCTAAACGTATTAATAATCTGCTTTTACGTTTAAACATACGAATACATACATTTACAATGAGTTCGTGTTTGATGTGTTATTGTAATGACTGTTTTTAATTTACAAGTGATTATAACACATACTTTTCCGGCAACAATAGACTATATTTACATTATTGTCATACAAACGGTGAATATTTAAACATCGGCATAGATAAACTGAAATGGAAATATATGCCTGTATTTTTCAAACACATCGAGAAATGTTTATTAAAAAAGCTCATGCATCTATTTTTCGCTCTAATTTTGTTTTTTGTTATAAAAGCTTGTGTTTATGTTTCATTACCCAGCGGTCAAATAAAATGTGTTATTTCCATTTCGCTCTATGTCCTATCACACACACACACATATATATGCATTTTTAATTGACCTTTCTTTCTATAGGTTATGATTTCACCCGTAATATATATGGTGCATATGTATATATTACGGGTGAAATCATAACCTATAGAAAGAAAGGTCAATTAAAAATGCATTTTAACTTTAGGTAATTTGAAATAAAGAGTTTTGTTTGTATAAAAATGTGGAGTTTGTGATGGTGAGAATTAGTTAGGGAAAACAACCCTAATTGCGGTGTTATTTTCCTGGACGTACAAAACCGCAAAAGTAGCAGTAATAGCGTTGATTTTGATTGCTTTTCCCTTAAAAAAATAATTAAAGCGAAAAAAAATAAACTCGAAACTCTGAATTTGTTTTTGTTAAAAAAAAGTATCATAGTATCATTCACTGATCATCCCTAGCGAACGTTTAGTCTTTTTAAGTTGATTGGTCATATCTGTAGCTTCCCATTAATGATGTTATATGCTGAGGGTTCACTGCTTATCTTATCTGTCATAGGAAAGCATAAGATTACGTACATAAAAGATCTTAGCTCGGAAAGACGATATAAAATTTTAATTGAAGTGATCTCGACCTCTTATGTTAAAAAACGTAAGTTAAAATCAATGACCGACGACTATAGAGAAGCAACAGCTTTGTCGGATCCTTTGATGTTTCGTGTCCCACTTTTGCCTAGTCGTATGCACTGATAGACAACCACCGAGTACATATATAAAACGTGTTTTTCTATTCCGGTGCTATAAAGTTCACTTTACGACACCCGTTTTGGTTGCATAAAGTATTACTTTATCGCACGCTAATTTTAGTTTTTTGAAGTTGGTAACAAAAAAAATGGAACCAAATCGTATTTAAATGTCAAAATATAAGCCTTTAAAGTAACAAAAATGTGCAATAAAATTGTACAAAGAATAAACAGCACACATGCTAACATTTCACTTACTAATTAGCAATATAAATTGTTAAGTTTTCGGATGCTACTATTGACATTTACTTACCATGTTGAATAGTACAACTGTTATAAAAGTTTATTTTGATAAATATGTAGAGAGTTTGTGGACGAAAGATTTTGTGAATTGTCTTCTGCTATTTTGCGAATTTCTGGGGGTGTACAGTTATTTATTTCGTCCTTTTTGTTGATAATTTGAAATAATTTATTGTATAAATCAGTCTGAATTTTAAACACAATTACATATAGCACCACCGATATTCAAATATTTAAAACGTTCTACTTAAAAATCAAAGTAACCAACTTCAAAAAAGCAAAATTTCTAAAATATTCGAACAAAACATGTCTCTTATTTTAAGCTTTTTTGAACTTTTAGTAACCGAAATAGAAAAAATAGTATAAAATACACGTTTCATAAGACATTTTGCGCACTTGTTCTTTAGAAAACTCGCCTAGCGGCTCGTTTTCTAAACTTGAACGCGTGCGCAAAAATCGTGTCTTATGAAACTTGTATTTTAATATACTATTATATTTACATTGAAATAATGATGTTTATATAAGTTTGTGGTATGAACTGCGATAACCTTTTAGGTAGCGTTAGTTTTCATAGAATATTGGAATTAAAGAATAGGATTATGGTATTAAACGTGACGCCGTGCTACTGAATACAACGCCGTTTTCAATCAGTGCTACTGAAGATGACAACATGGTTGTCGAAATTACGTATTTATCTTCTTTGTGCTTTAGTGTTGTCAAAGGTGTTTTAGTATTTTTGTTTGGCATCAGATTAGAAAAAGTATATATTGCTAATCACAAAATGACATTAGATAAATAATTACTTATAAATAAAAGGCAAATGGTTTATTATAATTTGCAAGTACTACTTACTCAGTGCCTACCAAGTCGAAGTTTTTTTTTGAAACCCGTTGTACATGAATGGATTAGAGTGACGTCAATGAAGATAGAGCGATCCCGATAGTATTTTCACGCTCGATACGGAGTGCATTTGGCTATGTATCATGACGCATATAGAGCCGCCTAAGTATTTCAACGTTGTCCATACCTAAATAATTAGGAACCACGCTGTATACAACAGCGCAAATAAGAAAATACGTCATTCGTATATAAAGTAAGAAATTCGTAAATATTGCTTTATGTTTACGACACAGAAACACGCTGGGATTAATTCCGAAAAGATCTCTATGAAAAACACTACTAAAACGTCTTCGAATGTAGAAACGTAAAAAATCCTGGAAAACTTCGGAATTTTATTCGATATTTAATTTCCCACGTGTATAAGTGAATATATAACTGAAGCAATACGGTGGATTTTCCATTAAAAATACATATAATATATAACAATTCCCTCGATTTTACATTGCGCGCCGAATAAGGGCACTACTACATCAGGCATATCTCTCTCTTTCTACCTATTTCTGACTGTTTAAAATGCATAACATTTTAAGACTATCAACTAAAATTTAACTAAACAGTATTGAATTAAAAATATTCTTCATTTATATAAATAGAATTATTATTTTAATAGTACAGAGATGTAAAAGATAGATAAATACTAATTGAACGTAACTCTAATCTCAACTTAATGAAAGAGTGGTAAATTTAACAAAAAGTCATACGTATTAAAGTCAATGTGTCAAGTATTAGGTATAATAAAGATATGCAACTTAATTTACAGCATGGAATGTCAGAAAAAAAATCACATACATCATTCAAATAAGAAAAGGTCCTTAGATACCGAAAAAAAAAAGATTATTGATTTTTTTGAATAGAGACTAAAAATTTGTCATATAAAAGGAGAGATTTAAAAAACAATTTAATGTTGGAAATTATCTATTAAAAAGTATTTGTGAAGTAATAAAAGTGAAATTCAAAATTTTTTGGACTTGTTACGTGATGTTGATGAACTGTTAATTTACCTGAAGATACCTGCAAATAAAAGAATTTGATTTTTATAAATGGATAAACCATTTTAAGAAAACCTACCGGAAAAAGATGACAGCCAGAATTGCAGAGATTTTTATTCTTGATATAGTAGTAATAGTAATAGTAATAGTGATAGTAAATTTTATTAATGCATTTAAAAATACAATAATAGTCCATGAAAACTGCAATATAAACAATTACAGGTCCGACATAAATATAAATATAAAAAATAAAATATAAAATAGGTATATGACAAACAAACAGAATGTTTACATACAAACAACAAAATTGAAAAAATATATATATATATGTATGTGTGTGTAAGAAAAACAATTAAATACGCAGAGAGGTGTTAAACGAACTGCTCTATCTTCATTTAACTTCATTTACCAGGCATCCCCCATATACTCCTCCATGGTATAATATTCCTTTTCTGTTAAAATTCGTTTAATTTCTTTTGAGAAGCGCGTGTGACTAAGTTGTTTTATGTCTTCTGGTAGGTGGTTATATAACTTTACATCATAATAGTTCAGACTGCCCTGAGTCATCGTTAACCTTTGTCTCGGAATACGCAATTTATTACGTTCCCTTGTGTTGTATTGGTGTTCCATTCCATTTGTCTCGTATTGGTGAAGGTGTTGGTGAACTTAATTCAGAGCATGATATATGCATAATGATGCCAAAGTTAGTATTTTTGTTCGTCTAAAGGAACCCCTGCACGACTCATTATACCTCAGACCACAAAGAGCTCGCAATGCCATCTTTTGAAGAATAAATATTCTACCGGCTGCGCCTGACGGGCCCCAAAACTGAATTCCATACGAGAGATGGCTATGGAACACGGAATAATAGGTAAGTACCGCAGCTTGTTGTGTTGCTATCAACTTTATTCTCCTAATGGCATAGATCCCCGAAGTCAGTTTTTTCGCCAGTTTATCTATATGCTTTCCCCACTTTAACCCAGTATCTATAGTGAGACCCAGAAACTTAACACTTTCATCATCATCTGTTTTCGTCTTAACAACTAATTGTTGTGTTTTATCGACATTTAATTTCAGTTTATGGGCTGCGAACCACAATTCAATTCATTCAATTGCTTCATCGGATTGTATCATCAGTTCTTTCGCGTCCCTATGCTTGCAAATGATGGTGGTATCATCGGCATATTGGCATATTTCTATCTCAGGCAGGACCCCTGGTAGATCATTGACATAGACAATAAACAACAAAGGACCCAGAATCGACCCTTGGGGTACTCCATAGGTGGTATGTCCTACTTGTGATTTATTAGATTTCCAGTGAACCGTCTGTTTCCTATTTGATAAGTAGGACCTAATTAATTTTAAGGGTTGGCCCCTTATTCCATAGTATTCTAATTTGTGTATCAATATACTGTGGTCCACCGTATCAAATGCTTTGCTTAGGTCTAATAAATTTAAGCTTGCCATCTTCTTTTCATCCAGGGCATCATTTATATAGTTCAATACACTTACTAGCGCAGTCGTTGTCGATTTATTCTTACGGTACGCATGTTGACATGTCATTAGTAGACCATTTTCTTCCAAAAAGTAAGACAGCCTTGATAGGATGACTTGTTCAAATACTTTAGATATAATGGGTAATATACTTATTGGCCTATAGTTTTTACAGTTATTGATTTCATTTTCTTTATATATAGGTACCACTTTTGCATGTTTCAATTGGTCTGCGAAGTACCCATCCATAATGCAGGCATTAATTACCTTTGTCAAAGGCTCACTTAGCTCATCAGAAACATACCTCAAGACTCTGGTGTTCATCCCATAAATATCCACACTGTCCTTACATTTGATATCATTAATTATTTGTCGTATTTCCCCCTGCGATACCGGTTTCAAGAAACAAGATCCATTTCTTTTTATTTGAATACGATTTATTGCGCTTAATGGATTGGTGCCAGTAATTATACTATTTGCCATTTCCGTCCCTATTGTACAGAAATATGTATTCAGTTCATCAGCTGAGAGATTGGAATTTTCAATTACGCTTTTTCTCTTATCGGATACCTCCCCATTTATGACCTTCCATATCATCTTAATTTTGTTATCGCTGTTTTGTATAATATTAGTGTTACTTTCCTTTTTATTTGCTGTAACTGCGTCGTGATACTGTTTCTTGTCACCACTATAAATCGAATACCATGTTTCATGTTTGGTCGACTTAGCTATAACTGCAAGAGCATCCAATGTATTTTTCATGTTTAGAAGGTCATTATTTATTGGTGTATTCATATTTCTGTTGGGCAAATTCTTGTTAATTTTTCTCAGGGGAAAAGATTCTTGAAAGGCCGAAACCAGAGTTTCATGAAAAACGTCAAACAGAGCCTTTGCGTCATTCAAAGAGTCAGGTAAATTTGATAATCTGAATGCAATTAAGTCTTTGAATGCATTAAGATTATGTGTCGAAAAGCTTTTCAGATATACGTTTTTTCGTGTGTCAGGTGTATTACTCACACCAAAACTTATTATTTGACCTATGTGATCCGATGCGTGAAGATCCACTGTTTTGGTTTAGGGTAGCCTGGACGTTGTGTGGAGTATTATGGTGAAGTTACGCGGAAATTATAAATGGAGTTTATAAGCTAAAGAAGTATATTAGACGTACTTGCCCGGAAAAGGTAAAGCAAGAACGTATTCCTGAAATAAAGTAACCGGACCTGTCGAAAGAACTGTGATGTGTATGCTTTCCAAACGGACTTTCGGAGAGGTATCATTACAGAGAGACATTGTTGATTGTAGGAAGAGGAATCTACCTATTTAAAAAAGAAAACGTTAAGTATACTTTTATAATCTTTTATCTACGATCATGTAAAAAGTGATAGCTTTTTGCATGATTTTTAGGGTAAAAAGTTAGCATTTATTGAACCCGTGCAATAATAGTATATTATGACACTAGTGCATAATCAAGCTTTTAAAGCACGAGTAACGAGTTTAAAGCCACGACGCGAAGCGGAGTGGCTTTAACGTTTCGAGTGCTTTAAAAGCTAATTATGCACTGTGTCATACGATATTTTTTAGTATAAATGCAACAATAATTTTAATTAGAAGAAATTAAATCAATAATTTCAATACATATTATCGAGTGACTTGTCATTTGACATTTCCTGACATTTCAATGGACTATTAAACGCTTGGGATTGGCTGTTACCAAGCAACCTTTATACGCACGCCGTGCGATAAAGGCCCGATTATGCACGCTTATGGGTGTGTTTTGATTGGTTTATGATGCATGCATACTAAAAAAGTTTTTTTAGTATGCATGCATCATAAACCAATGAAAACACACCCATAAGCGTGCATAATCGGGCCTTTATCGCACGGCGTGCGTATAAAGGTTGCTTGGTAACAGCCAATCCCAAGCGTTTAATAGTCCATTGAAATGTCAGAAAATGTCAAATGACAAGTCACTCGATAATATGTATTGAAATTATTGATTTGATTTCTTCTAATTAAAATTATTGTTGCATTTATACTAAAAAATATCGTATGACACAGTGCATAATTAGCTTTTAAAGCACTCGAAACGTTAAAGCCACTCCGCTTCGCGTCGTGGCTTTAAACTCGTTACTCGTGCTTTAAAAGCTTGATTATGCACTAGTGTCATAATATACTATTATTGCACGGGTTTTATTGCACAATTTTAACTAATAGAATAATAAGAAAAATATCAGTAAGATATTTTATTCATTTATGTAAATATGTACATTTACTTTACAATTAGTACAATTTTTAATAAGAATTTGAGGAATCTCGTGACTTCTTGATGTAGAAGGAAGTATATCGGTAGTAGCATTGCTTGAGTTTGCTTCTTCACCTGCACCTCTACCCAAAATTTGATTTGATATCGCGACCTCGTGTTGAACGGATTCTTCCACGTAAGATGCTGTCACCGTCTCAGCTGGACCTCTGCCCAAAATTTGATTTGATATCGCGACCTTATGTTGAACGGATTCTTCCACGTAAGATTCTGCCACCGTTGATGACTTCCAACCACCATGTCTTTTTAATTCTAGAACATCTGCTCCTGCATCTGCAAGTATGGTGGTAGATGACCGTCTAAAACTATGGCCAGTATACTCGTGCGGATTAAGCAACTTCAGATAACTAGCTATTTGGCTTGGTATTTTTCCAAAAGTATTAATACCTATAGGCTGAACAGAACACTTTCCATTATTGTAACTGACAAACAGTCGATTATGTGCTGTTGCTGGTGATCTTAGGCTGACGTATTTTCTTTATATTTCAACCATATTTTTCATATCTCTCGTTTCAGTGCCAATAATAAAACATCGAGGCTTATTGGTTTTAGATGTTGGAATTTTGACTATCAACATATTACCAACATCTTCCACATCATCTATGCTCATTTTATGAAACTCATCTCTTCTACAAGCACCCGCAATACCAAAAAGTGCTACAACCTAAAATTAAAAAGTGTCTAATTTTAATCACTGGACCACTCAAAGAAAATGTTGCATTAAAATACCTTCATCACTAAAAATCTATTATCAGGTGCGTCATTTATAAATTTGAATATATCATTTTTACTGAATACTTTGGATTTCTTGGGACGATATCCTACAGATTGGCGCTTCATATAAGCGGTTAACTTCGAAAACTGCTTAAGATCGATGTCTTTTTCGGCTAATAGGAGGGATTTCACCATGGAATATCCTTAGCCCTTTTTGAAAAATAAGCAAGGAACACATTTTCCGTAAGATTCTCCACTTTCATTGAAATACACCAGGCGTTGAATCGTTTATATACCAATTCATACTGTTTTCTTGATTTTTCTGGTATTAGACTCGCTGTAGCCGTTTGTGCGATTTCTACAATTGTATCACTATGATCATTATCAATCATTTTATACTTTATATTTAACAGATTAAATTAATAATTTCAGAAGCAACAATGACATACTAATGAAGTTTGTTGATACCGTTGTTTCCTTAGTAATAGCAGGTAATAGAGTGACAGAATAACATCCAACATGACAGTCTACATGATAGCATAGGAGTACTTGAATAATACGATACCCGTCAAAGTGACATTTATTAAAAGATCGATATACTACAAGTATTCATAAAAATTGACTATTTCTGACCAAAATTGGCATGATCGTAGATAAAACGTTGTAAAATACACGTGTAAAAAGTCTCTTTAGTGCACTCACGACTTTAAAAACACTCGCTACGCTCGTGTTTTTAACTACGTCGCTCGTGCACTAAAGAATGACTTTTTACACTTGTATCTTAAATAACTATTAAAATTCTTACATTGACATTTGATTTGAAGTTTGTTAGAAAGATTTTATTTATTGACAAATTGAACTAGTGTTTCATAAGACATTTTTTGCACGACCCTTGCATAATAGGCACGTTCACTCCCTTAAATGAGGGAGTGAAGTGACTCTTTTGCTCCCTTGGTATAAAAAACATAGCCAACTCAATTTATGAATTTAATCGTTTATTTAATATTAATATTGACATTAATGTTAGTACCACCATTAATAGTGAACAAAGATGTTAATGGACTAATCACACGTTGCTTAAAGCCGCTAGAATTGGACAGTCGATTTTCTTTTACATTAATATCCACTTGATTTGACCCACTGGAAGTTGACGGTCGATTTTCCTTTTCCGAGTCTTTTCCGATTAGAATTTTTTCGGAAATCAAATTCTTATTAACTAATGAATTTTCAATATATCCCTCTGCGACAGTATCAGATTTCCATCCGCCATGACGTTTTATAACTCCAATTTCAACACCTGAATCGGCCAGAAAAGATGTTGATGAGCGCCGAAAGCAGTGGCCGGTGTAGGAAGATGGATTGGGTAAATTGAGGTATGAAGCTATTTGCTTAGGCAATCCTCCAAAAGTATTCTTACCTACGGGTTGTGTGGAACATTTGTTATTTCTGTAACATACAAAAAACCGTCTATGATCTGTGTTTTCTTTCCGCAGAACCATATATTTTTTACAAATAACAACAAAATCAATTGCACAGTTTTCTTTGGAGACTATCGTAAATGCTCTATTTACATGATTTTTGGTATTGTTTACAGATACCAAAATAGTTGATCCCAAGTCTTGGACATCATCTACTGTCAATTTTACCAGTTCATCCGATCTTAAAGCCCCAGCAATTCCCATAATCATTGCTACCTGAAATCATAGTGTATAATTATCTTAAATTAGAAACATTAACTTTTTTAGTTTACCTTAACCATCAAGTACTTTTCTTCTGGAGCGTCTATTAGAAATTGATGAACTTGCTCCTTAGTAAGAATTTTTGATTTTTTTGCCTGGTATCCAGTATTTTGTCTTTTAAGGAATACTACTAATCGTGAGTACTTGCTGATGTCGACATTATTTTTCACGCTAAGAGTAGCTTTTATCATTGAATAATGTGACCACAGTGTTGAAGCCTTAAAATGCTTCGCCTTTTCGGCAAAATATACCAGGAGCACACTCTCGCTATGAATTTCATCTACTTCTTTTACCAGACACCAATCACAAAATTCCTTGAAGCACTTTTCGTAGATCTTCCTAGATTTTTCTGGCAATAAATTCACAACTATTTTTGAAGCCGTTTCTTCAATAGTTTCGTCACACATTTTTCCAATGCTTATTTAACGAAGCGAAGAAAATACGGGCAGTTTCTCGATATTCACAAAAAACCAATATGGCTACCCTTATTTATCGGTCGTCAAGGGTTTCCATCAGAACCAGCATGATTTTTGCGTTCGACAACTGGAAACGTCATGTTGACAATTTTTAAAAAAAGTTAGATTTCTTCAATTAAAATCGTTTGGGTCGTGCAAAAAATAGTATATACACCTCGGGAGTGAATGAATTTCTCCTCGGTGCTTTGTAGAGCCCTCGGGCTTCGCCCTCGGGCTACAAACTGCACCTCGGAAAAAAACATCATTTCACTCCCTAGGTGTATAATATACTATTGCGCACTTGAACGCGTGCGCAAAAATCGTGTCTTATGAACTTGTATTTTAATATACTATTTCTATTCCGGTGCTATAAAGTTCACTTTACGACACCCGTTTTGGTTGCATAAAGTATTACTTTATCGCACGCTAATTTTATTTTTTTGAAGTTGGTAACAAAAAAAATGGAACCAAATCGTATTTAAATGTCAAAATATAAGCCTTTGAAGTAACAAAAATGTGCAATAAAATTGCACAAAGAATAAAAAGCACACATGCTAACATTTCACTTACTAATTACCAATATAAATAGTTAAGCAGAGTTGGATGATAAGTTTTCGGATGCTACTATTGCCATTTACTTACCATGTTGAATAGTACAACTGTTATAAAAGTTTGTTTTGATAAATATGTAGAGTTTTTTTGGACGAAAGATTTTGTAAATTGTCTTCTGGTATTTTGCGAATCTCTGGAGGCGTACAGTTATTTATTTCGTCCTTTTTTTATAATTTGAAATAATTTATTGTATAAATCAGTCTGAATTTTAAACACAATTACATAGAGCACCACCGATATTCAAATATTTAAAACGTTCTACTTAAAAATCAGAGTAACCAACTTCAAAAAAGCAAAATTTCTAAAATATTCGAACCAAACATGTCTCTCATTTTAAGTTTTTTTGAACTTTTAATAACCGAAATAGAAAAAATAGTATAAAATACACGTTTCATAAGACATTTTGCGCACTTGTTCTTTAGAAAACTCGCCTAGCGGCTCGTTTTCTAAACTTGAACGCGTGCGCAAAAATCGTGTCTTATGAAACTTGTATTTTAATATACTATTATAAATAAACGTATTATTGTTTTCCAACATTACTGTTCTTAATAACTTTGATTTGTATCGTACTTATGACTTTCTTTGAATAATGAAATTATATATGACCTAGAAATACTTCTGAAAATTAGAGATTCAAATTTCTAGTTGTTAAACTGAATACATTTGATGTTTTAAATTACTTTTAAGCTTTTTATACATTATAAACAACATTTTATTATACTCTTTTCTATTAAAACGATAATATAAGTAATTCTTTTAAACGATCTTTCCTAAGTTTGACAATATTATTAGTGAAAATTTGAAATACCTAAAGTGTTCTTCTTGTAGGTAGATATCCCATCCTCCTGATGAAAGTGATGATGCCTATAGTCTTTTCGTAGTCCTCGGTATACGAAATCCACATGAAATCTTGATAAATTTAACAGCAATCTTATCTGCGTTGAATCTTGATCAATACCTTTTGGAAATTACAACACCTCCATAGAATATTGGACCTTTTTTTTCTGGAATATATCCGCCTTATTTTTAATTGGAATAAACAACCCTCCTGGAATGTCGGATCTCTTAGAATATGACAGCCTTCTTTGAATTTCGGACTTCTTAAGATATAGCAGTCCTCACTTCCGGTTAATGGCAACCTTGATACAATCTTTTGGTAGAATTTCACTTGTTACTAGAATCCTCTTCAATTCGGTAAGTAATATAGCTTTTATTATTACAGCGTAGTTAATCTATCATAAAATTTCTTCTTTCATTTTTAATATTACATACACTTGTAGTAATATGTATTAATATACCAAACTAACACTTTTGTACTATATTTGAATTAATACCGTGTTTAAATCGGAAAAGATATTCACATTTTCCAAAACACCTCTACTTCTTTTTAGAATTAGAAAAATTCTCTGTTATTTATCTTTAATACCCTTGACAATTTCGAAATATTTTCCTTTAGCCAATAAACGTTTTACACCAGTATTTTCTAACAACAACATAGCTTTTAAATCCTTATATGTTCATTAAATACTGCCTAAAGTTACATACTCTTATTATTTAAATTATTTCTATAATTTTCATAACATTTTCTATTACATTAAAGTATCAAAAACCCATTTCTACTCAATACATATTCAAAACTTCAAAACTGACATTTCCGACATTTAAATAATTCCCGCGAACTTTTCATCACTATTATTGAATCATCTTACAAAATTAAATTCTTATTTTCATATCACACCATTAACGTCAATTACGCAAGTTTTTACAAATTCATAATACATACTAAAATATAACAATTAATATTAAAATATCTTCTTTCCAGATTATGGAAGTCTACAATGAGAAATGAAACTGTACGACCTTTCCTTATACAGGATGTTTAAATGAATATACAACAAATGTAAAAATTTATAAACTCTATTCAAATCTTAACTCTCAATTCAATAAACATGTTCCAACATCATAATAAATCAAACTTCAATACTTCTACTAATTTTCAAAAGAATAACATTTGATAATAAATTGTTAGTGTATGTCTTCATACTATAACAATATCATTAATCATTAAATACTTTTATAAAGTAAAAAGTATCTAAACTATCCTGTTCGAGATATTAAGAGTTTACATACTATTTATATAATTAAGAGTATTATTTTTAATTACACTCAATCAAAAAGATAGTAATTTGACTTGTTACGACAAAATAATTTGGAGAATAGTTTTTCTCTCATGAGTCAGAGAATTGAATTTGTATTGAATTGTATAGCTTATGTGATATATAATAATTAAATTCTACTTACCTTATCTATTATTTAACCAAGCTGTAGTGTATTTTGAACGATTCAATAATTTAAAGTGGTATTCATAAACTGGTTTTACTATATTGAATTTGACATAACCTTTTTTGACAGAATAACAGCATATATTTTCAAGTATGATTTACATTGCTAAAAAAAGACATATTGAATAAAAGAATGGGTCACACGTATTAAAATAATCTTAAAAGCAATATTAAGGTAACTTTTTATTGTGTTTTAAAAACCTAAGCCTGAGATTAATAGTCTTGTATTCATGCTCATCATTATAAAATTTTAAAGTCGGCATATTAAACAATTGTTTTAGAAAGCCACAATATAGTATTAAACGTATTATTTAGCTTTCTAGCTAAGTGTGTCGCCTAATTCCAAAACCGACCAAGTCCACACATGTTGAATTACCCCTGAAATTCGGCTAGAATGTCAAAAAATAAACAAAAATTTTATAGTCGTGTACCCTTAAGGACAATGAGGAATTATTAAAAATGGACGTACCATACACAAATCAAAAATGACTTGGTCGGTTTTGGAAATGAACTGTGGATTTAGTCAGTTCTGGAAATGAATTGTGGGGATTTAGTCGATTTTGAAAGTAAGGTTCTGAAGAATAAGTTTAAAAAGAGAATGCAGCAAAATTGTATTGAAATATTAAATTTATAAAAAAAACATGTGTGCATATTTTTAAACAACACTATCATATTCAAAATCTGACTCTTTAACTTCCAAGTCATGTTCTTCATCTTCTTTACCTTGGATTTCACTCTCATTATCCAGACGGTTTTCCAATGCCTTTTTATAGAAGTCTAGGTGGAATTCTTCACTTTTTTCTTTCCAGTTTTGGCCAAAATGCTTAGTGAGTAGTTCGTTAACATTATTTAATTTTTTAGGGTTCACACGAATTGTGTTTAGTGGAACTTTGTTAGGGTTGATATTGGCAATCTTTTGTCGTTGTTTGCAGATCATAGCTGGATTACTGATATCGTTTTTGTAATTAGGTTCTCCTCTAACCAACACATAATTTTTTTTCGACTTTGTAAATATAATTCGCTTACACGATTTAATTTGGAAAGGTAAATTGTTGGTAGCCTTCAAAACTTTTTTAGCTTCGTTCTTCCAGTCATAAACATCCCAGTCGATTCCCAGCCGTTGTTGAGTGCCATACTCTTGAAAAACCTTGTAGTATGTCTCTGGTTCTATGATTGTGTCTTTCTTCTTGATTCTCTTTTCAATTAATGAAAAAACCCTGTCAGGTGGCAAAAATGAATGACCGGTAACAGGGAAGACGAGCACGACTTTATCAATATTTTTCGGAGCTTCTAAAAACCATTTTGCGCACATGGCCAGTACAATGCTGTTTTTGTTCTGGCCTGCACATCCATCTGCTATTAGCCGAATCTCTTTCACTGTCTCAGTCAATTCCAGTTTGTTCAAAACATTATAAATGGCCGAAGCAATTTCGTTTGAACCCTTTGCTGATTCACTTTCGAACCAAGAATGTATGAAAACTCGGTTCTTTGACAATTTGCTTTTAGAAGACCCAACAACAAAGGTAAAATTATATAAGTAAAGTTGCCTTTTATAATAAGTAATTTGGTCCGGTATTTTGGGTAATACTAAATTCTTCTGACAGTCAAACGATATAGTCACTAAGTCTTCTCTGGTTTCTTTCAGTGAATCAAAAAAGGCATTGGCTCTTAGTTTGTGCACTCGTTGCAGTGTCATTAGTTTAACTTTCTCGTCTTGATTTTTTGCCAATTTGATTTTTTCCTTATATTCAAGGCATTGGGAGCAAACATCTACTTGTGGTGCATTGAACCCAATGTTAAACTTGTGGTTGAAAATAGTGCGAAAATAACTTTGCTTGCAATGCAGGTTTTCAGGTGATTCATTGAGATACATTTTCCACATTTTTCTAATACTTAAGTCCCTGGTCAAATATTGCCTCTCACTTGTACCTCTGCAATAGTGTTTTTCTAATACTTGGAATTTTTTAATAAAATTTATCACATTCGCTTGGCGACCTCTGTTTTTGAAGGATCTGTGATCTCCACCCCTAGTTTCCTGAGGCATTTCACCACTTTCCAGAAATCGACGCAAGACGCTTTCCAGTCGGTGCTTTTTTACATTAAGGATACCTTGAAATGCTGGTTTGCAGACAGGGACCACTGAATGATTGGCTGTTTTAACAAAGTAACTTGCAGATACTTTACGCTGTTGTATTCTACGCTTAGCTGTACCTTTGCAAGTTTGTCGCTCCCTTCTTCGTGCAACTTGTCCAGCAGAAGCGTATTTTATCAGAAAACTATCTTGTTTAATTTTGTCTGAATATCGATAAAATTCGTTATGAAACTCTTCAATATCATTGAGTGAAAGCAACGAACATTTAATCTTTTTGAATTGTGGCCACATTTTGGAACCTTGGGATTTTCTTTGCTTGTATATCTATAATTTCACAAAACCCCATTACACAAAGTGGAATTTTTATAAACTAACTAAAACTAACCTAGCCTTTTTAGAAATATTTTTCTGCCAATTTTCTGGGGCCGATTTTCTTTTACGGGTCTTTGCGGGAGCTTCCTTTATCGTTTCCATCACTTTTACACTTGTAATAACAACCTCAAACTAATCTTATTCACCTCAACAACTGTTATAAACACAACCGAAAAAACAACATTAAAAGGAGGGCATCTGAACCACACCACGTCGACCATCATTGTGGATATAGTCGGTTTTGGAATTAAACCTCAACTTTGCTTTCATTTTTAAAGCGGTTTTCGTCGGTTTTGAACTAGAACCTTTATACAGATCGATAGATTTGATGATTGGCTAACAGATGGCACCACTAACTCATTTTCGATCAAAAGTGGAATTAGTCGGTTTTGGAATTAAGCGATTCAAGTATAACAGTACAAATATGTAACAATTCCCTCGATTTTACATTGCGAGCAAAATAAGGGCACAACCACATAATGGATATCTCTTTCTGCCAAATTTCCGAATGGGTCGGTAAATTGGAACAAATTCCGTCTAGTTGGGGGGTAAATATTACCACACGCTTTGTACATCGGAAGCATCCGATTAACGACCTTTGTTCCCTGACGGGTTATTTTTATGCATCTGCCAGCAATGAAAAGGAAATTTTCCCCTCAAAATGAACTTTATAATGAGTAATTCAATCAGGATAGACTGTGTGTCAGCTACTCCTATTGTTTTCGATGGGCGTCGAGAGGTCTCTACGTTAGCCCGTCTGCAAGGAGGAATAAAAGAGTGTCCTCTCCGTTACCACCCCTTGCTTCTCGCCCCCCGACATTTCTCGAGCCCATAGATGACACTCAGGCAACTCGTGCCGCTTGCTTCTTTTGTTGACAAGTCGATATTTCCTCCAATTGGTAAGTGGTAATTTATGTTCCTGCAAATTCAATTTTCCAGAACGCTTTTTGCTGCTTCAGGCGCCGCCTGCCACTCTACTACTCCTTCTACTCCTGTTATAGCGCGAGACCGTTTCAGTTAAAATTTTGTTATTTGCATTGAATGATAATTTTCGGAGCTCATCTCCTTCGCTTTCATCAAGGCGCTGCTGTGTCGTCGTCGCCACTTCTGTTATAATTTACCGTGAGACGGGATAGAATGGAATGTGACGAATATTTATTTAATTTAATAGTGAAATGTTTAAGTCATTTCCGTGAGATGCGAAAGGTCTTCTTCGTACGTCTTCACGGTGTCCTCGAGACCGAAACGAATTTATTTTGTTGTGTTTCAGTAGCCTCTTCGCGTCGCAAATAAATCAATTCGTCAATCATTTAGATTGGGAAATACTTTGGACGTGAAAGAATTTTGTTACATCTTGTATAACGACAGCACTGCTAATGATTTTTGCAAAGCGGTCCTAAAATTTTTGTCGTCTTCTATTTATGTTTATATTCATAAATGTTTTTGTGTAAATTTACGACGAAAAAATAAAATTTAACTATTTTCTACCTTTTCGTTTTCTTTTTTTTATTAACAGATGTTGGTATACAGTATGTCCACGGATCGAGTTCCAAAGAGGAAAAACTTTTTTATTTTGCATTTTACAAGAGAAATGTATTCTTGATAAAAGTTTTTGCATGTCTCGAAACGGCCAAGTCAGTTTTAACCTTTTCAAAATTTCTTTTAGTTTAAGATAAAAATCGAAAAATTGGTCGTTTTATTTGAAAATTTTTTCATAAACTCAAAAACAAAAATGATATAACTAATAACTATTTTACTCAATCCATTCACCGCCCTTTTCAACGCACAATTCTCTATAACTTCTTCGAATTTCTTCGAGAGTTAAAGACGTCACAGCGTCTCTAATCTTCTCCTTTAAATCTTCTACGTTCGGAGGAAGATTATTTGCATAAACTATTTGCTTCAAACGACCCCAAAGATAAAAATCAGCCATTGTTAAATCAGGGCTCCTTGGTGGCCATATCACGGGACCATTTCGACCTATCCAATTCTGTCCAAATTGCTGATTTAACCATTCAACAACAATCCTAGCATAATGAGCCGGACAACCGTCTTGTTGGAAATAACACCTTGCGAGGTAATTAATCGGTAGATCGTCCAAACGTTCATCAACAAAATTTTGCAGCATATCCAAGTACGTATGCTGATTGACAGTATTATCAAAAAAATATGGTCCAATGATACCATGGTAAGAAATTGCACACCACACATTAACTTTTGCCGAATATTGTCGATTGTGAGGCATGCGAAAATTCGGATTGTAATCGCTCCAATATCTCACATGTTGAGATGCAACAGTACCATTAGTAGAAAACGTGGCCTCATCAGAAAAAATAATATTTCGGTAAAAGTATTGATTATCCATAATTTGAGCGCCCATCCACAGACAAAAATACAAACGTTTCGCAGGATCTCCGGGTTCTAATGCATGATTAAAAATGGGCTTGTAGGGATGGAACTTCCTTTGTTTCAAAATCTTTTGAATGAGCGATTTACTAATTCCCAGATGGACTGATCTGCGCCGCAAAGAAAGTTTGGGATAGTTCCGTACTGAATCCATTACAAGAAGAGTGGCGGCGTCGTCATCATCGCGTGCTATATTTTTTTTCTTTACATCCAGTATGGAACCAGTGGATAGGAATTTTTTGACCAATGCTCGTGCACCTCTATTTGAGATGTAAATATCCGGAAACTTTTGATTAAATTCTTCGACAACTAGACGGATCGCTTTATTACCTTTGCCATAGCATTGAATTAGGTAAATTCGTTGGTCTTTTGACAACATTTTCAACTATTATGGTTGATTTTTCTAACTGACAGTTAATTAGATAATTAAATATGGATAATTACCATGACAACGCAACTTAATTTCTGGGACTTTAAAAAATTTTCAAATAAAACGACCAATTTTTCGATTTTTATCTTAAACTAAAAGAAATTTTGAAAAGGTTAAAACTGACTTGGCCGTTTCGAGACATGCAAAAACTTTTATCAAGAATACATTTTTCTTGTAAAATGCAAAATAAAAAAGTTTTTCCTCTTTGGAACTCGATCCGTGGACATACTGTATATATTGTTAAAACCTCTTGCAATTAATTAATTTCTTAATTCAATTAAAGTACAAAACGCTCTGAACGGCAAACCATCTAATGCCATTCTAGATAAAAGTTCATCGAACAAGTCATTTTTTCTATTTAAAAAATCTCTTGTTTGTGATGTCTTTAGGTTTAGTAACATAATTTTTAGGTAAGTTAGAATATGTCTCAGATTTTCTTCTTTTCTATAAATTAAAGTTATGTTGTGTTTTTAAATGTGTATGTAGTCCGCTGTTACTTCTTCCAAAAACTTTAATAATCGTTGAACATGTTTTTGCATCTTGTCGGCATATTTTTTTCATCATATGAATAGTAAAGGCAAGCCGAAGTATTATCGGCGGATTTTTATAATAATAATAATAATAATAATAATAATAGACTTTATTATCCAACAGCAGCCAATTACAGGATAAATTAGTTAAAGTTAAGAATATACCAAGCAGTAATTCAATAATTAAATAAAAAGGATTAGAATTATATAAGTATAATGTATAAAGGTGTACAACTTAAAATGTAAAAGTAAACCTTCAACTAAGAAACAAGAAGAATGAGTGTGCTTAAAACCACACGGCGGAAGTGTAAACTTCATTAAGGCGAGGTTAATAATACCGTAGATAATACGAAATACACGCATATAATATTCAGTAACGTATTAAATAAAACATTTATTGCATTTACGCGAGCGTCCTTTTCGTTTGGTCGGTTCGGACGTATGCGTATGTATAAATAGACGATATAAATACTTGCTTATGTTCCCTCGCTTGGTCTGATGGTAACGTATCGGTTTCATAACCGTGCGGTCTCGGGATCGAATCTGTTCTGGGACATGAATTTATTTATTCATTTAAATTTCAATTTAATTGAAATTAAATACCTCTATATGATATATTTATTTATCTTGTTCCCTTAGCCGACTTTACCCAAAGAGCGTTACATATCCGAGCGTTGCAGGTCAGTCTTGTTCACTGCCTACAATCAGCGCAACGCGCCTAAAGAAGTTAACACTTCAATAAAAAAAAATTATTTATTAATGTCATTGGTATCATACCTAACCTAAGATAGATTACCTAATTAATTTTAGCATTTCATGTACGTAACTATTACTCACCTTTCCGTAAAATTAAGTTATTATATTCTTACACATGGCAAACATGAGGTATTTATTCTTATATTTATAAATTTATAGTACGTTTATTACGTTTTTTGGTTTAAATACAATCAATTCCGAACTGCCAATATGAATGTCGATGTGGTTCAAATAGATGGCGCAAATTAAGGTGTCGCTAAAAATGACGTCAAATAGATGGTGCCACAATTTTTTTGGTGAAGAATAGTGAAGGGAAGTAGTATTTTATAGACTAAATTTTATTACTACCAAGTTAGATTTTTTTTAAATGTCCCAAAGTGCCAGTGTTTTTTTCAATTTTTACAGTCGCCTCAACCATGCGCCAAATGTCACTTTACAGGCGGTGAGTACAAAAAAACTTTAACGTACTCGAGATTGTCTTGCCTCGGCCGCAAGCATTATTAAGGAGATTTTAGGACGCATGTATATATATAAATAGACGATATAAATACTTGCTACTGTTCCGGTCTTGGTCTAATGGTAACGTATCGGCTTCATAACCTTGCGGTCTGGGGATCGGACCTGTTTTGGGACATGAAGTTATTTATTCATTTAAATTTCAATTTAATTGAAATTAAATAATAATAAAATTGTTCCCTTAGTCGACTCGAGCCGACATTACCCGAACGAGCGTTACATATCCAAGCATTTCATATTCGAGCATTTCATATTCGAGCATTTCATATTCGAGCATTTCATATTCGAGCGTGACGTGTCAGTCTTGTTCACTGCCTACAATCAGCGCAACGCGCCTAAAGAAGTTTACACTTCAAAAAATTAATAATAATTCAAAATTTAAATCAAAATCGACAACCAACCAACGACACCAGCAACAAAAGTCAAGGGTAGCAAACACTTGAAGGATTGTTAACATCAAATTGAGAATCTATCAAAAGAGTCATAGATAATGCTCCGGAAGGGAGGAAGTGAATCGAAGTGGATAAGATTGTAATTGGAGGACATTACATAGACGGAGGATTTGAAACTGGTGTTAGTCCTGGGAAAACGAAGATAGAAGGCAAAGGAGGGACGTGTGAAGAATTGCGAAACCAGAAAGTCTAGGAATGATAACAGCGCAGGTGAGTCGACCTTGTCATGCAGCAGTTTGTAGAGGAAGGTAAGGCTATTATAGATACGTCTGCAAGAGAGGGAAGGGATGTCAAAACGAGAGAGGAGCAGGGAATAGTTCGAGCCTCTAGGTGGATAAGCACCAATAACTTTATACCATATTAATTTGACAAATCGTCGTTGCACAAGCTGCACGGGGCGCTTCTGAGCAATATAATATGGATACCAGATAAGGCTGACATACCCCAGCTTCGGCCTCACTAGTAGCGTATATAGAGTGGTTAGTACCCGGGTGTTAGATAACTCTCTGCTGTTCCGAATGACAAAAGCCCGTACTTGTCTAGCCTGCCTAGTTATGCAATGAACATGTGCGTTAAAGGAAAGTTCAGCATCGAAAGTAACCCCCAAGTCTTTGACCATCTGAACTCTTTCTAGCTCTACATGACTCAGTAAATAGCAATAGTGAGCAGGCTCCTGCCTTCTGGAGAAAGTAACAACCTTGTTTTTAAGCACCAATTACGTATTCTCTCCAAGTCATTCTGCAGCTGATGGTCATCACTAACGTTGTTAATACACTGAAATAGCTTCAAATCGTCAGCAAACAGAAGTATATTGGACTCAATGTTGACTACAATATCATTAATGAAAATATTAAAGATCAGCGGACCCAAATTAGAGCCCTGAGGAACTCCAGAAGTGGCTGTATACGGTGTGGAACCATGACCACTGCAGAAAACTCTCTCAGGCCTATCGCGTAGATATGAAGCAAACACCTGAATTAACTGATCGCTAAATCCAAAACCTTTTAACTTGGAAGGCAAAATCGCATGGTTCACTCTGTCGAATGCCTTAGCAAAGTCGATGTAGATGGTATCCACCTGTAGTCTGCCATCCAGCGCTTTAATCATATATTCAGTAAAAATTGCCAAATTAGAAACTGTAGATCTTCTCTCCATAAAACCATACTGGCGAGAAGAAATATGACTCTTGATTAAGTGAAAAATTCGTGAATGCAAAGTGATTTCGAATATCTTAGAGAAGTTATTCAAAATGGCAATAGGACGATAGTTACCAATATCCGAAGAATCTCCTGTCTTTAGGATCGGGATAATTCTCGTTTCCTTCCAAACAGCCGGAAACGATGACGTGGAAAGGGCCAAGTTAAAAATTTTTGTCAAAGGGGCAGCAAGAACATTTGCACAGTCCTTATCCATAAAAGCTGGAATCTGATCCTCGCCGGAAGTAAAATCGGCCCTCAGTCTTCTAATGCTGTTCAGCACCTCTTCTTCGGACATCTGCTTAACGTGTACTCCTGGGGAGTTATCAGGTATTATTTCATTAAACATAGATCTAGAGGGAGTGCTGTACACGGTTTTGAAGTAGTCAGCAAACGCGATGACAATGGTTTGGGGATCCTCCATATTCATTCCTGAGTATTGCATTTTACCAGGAATGCGAGTTCTGTTCTTTCCCTCTCTAATAAACGTCCAAAACTGTCTTGGATCAGTTGACATTTGATTTTCAATTTTAGCAAGGTAGACCTTATAGGCAGCAGATGTTTGTTTTTTACCAGTGCTCTTAGTTGCTTGAACAACGACAATGAACTAATTGATTTGGTGCACTTATATTGCTCAAAATATTTACGCTTTAATTTAAGATTGAAAATAATCTCTGGGGAAAACCATTTGGGATAAATGTTGTTATGCTCTTTAAAGTCATTATTGAATTTATTATGAATAAATAAGACTCAAAATATATACCCACGATCTCCCCATCTCTAGTCTGGTGCGTATTGCTCCGCGCCAGCGCGGGTGTTCCAGTTCGAGTCTTTTAAATCATACTGAATCATGCGCGGAAGTAAGCTCACCTCACTAGAGAGGCCGTGGATTAGAATCACACCCGTGAATTTAATATTTAAAAATTTATCCATTTAAAATAATTAAAATTATAATTAGAATTGTCAACAGTGAGAAAAACAAGTTTGAAAGTGATTTAAAGTTAGACATAGTTGTTATCGAGAGCATCTCTTAATTGTCTATTATGTAATTTTGTATTCAATCTTATCATGCAAGACCTTATATGGGAAAGGTCCTCATCTTTTTCTGCACTGCCTTGTCGACCTCAAATTTAACAAAAACTGACGCCATGGTAGAATCTACTCTATTAAAATATGTACTGTCAGGGATGTCAATGTTAGAATCATTATTAATTAGTTTTAAACTAAAATAACTATATTAATAACTAACTACCTTTTCTAAGATTTTTTGAATTTCTTTGCGAGAGTTCTTCGACAATTTTGTCTTTATATCTCGCCTTTCTGGATGAAGGAACCTGTTGTTGTACATGCAGACTCTTGTTGAACCTTCAAATGTCTTTTAATGCTTGCGTTTAGATCTTCCATTACAGTATAGAAATACGGTCTAATCCAGTGCGCTGCAAACAATTTTGAATTTGGCAATTTCAAAAAACTCGCAATCTCCTTCGGAATTTTGCTTATCATATTATTACCCATTGGACTATTAATACACTGACCATTAGGATAAGTCAAGAAAAATCGCTTATGACTAGTATTAATAGGCCGTAAGTTATAATATTTCTTAATTACGACCCATATTGTATATGTAATCACGAATAATCTCGGAATATATTTCTTGTTTTAGGTACAGAAATAATGATGGTGTCAGACTTATAGTCAATGTCGCCATCAGACATATTTGTCAGGTCTTCTCGTCTACAAGGCACCTTCCCAAAACAACTGAAATTAGCAAAGGTAAAGCAAGTTCGTGTGAAAATTATAGACCGATAAGTGTTCTGCCAGCTGTATCAAAAATCTTTGAGCAGGCTATTGCTCAGATATTAAGGCACTACCTTGAAAGAAAAGGATTCCTAACCGGCAAGCAACATGGATACAGGAAGGGACACTCTGTAATAAGTGGCATGGCAGCCGCCTTGGATTACATATTTGAGGCACTAGATAATAGGATGTGTGCAGAGATGAGTATGCTTGACCTTAGCAAGGCTTTCGACTCGGTGACTCCAGACATACTATTCGAAAAATTGGAACATCATGGGGTGCGTGGCCTCCCCTTAAAACTAATAAAATCATACATGTCAGAAAGAACTCAGATGACAGCATGGAACAATGGAGTCTCTGAGATATCCGAAATAAAATACGGAGTGCCTCAGGGGTGAGAGCTGTAGAAACTACTTTAGAGAGCAGGGGATACTTACCATCATTTATTCTTGCGACGGTGGTGTATGTTTACGCTAACAGACACTTGTTCGATACCAATGGATACAATCACCAATATACTACCCGAGGGAGAAACCAACTAAGAACTCCCCATCACAGATTAGCACGTTCCCAACTGTCTGTGGACCACTGGGGCCCAAAACTATACAACCGCATAAGCGCAGATATAACAACGCTACCTATGACCTGTTTCAGGAGGAAGATGAGGGATGTACTAGTTGATATGGAGTGTTATGCAATAGCAGACTTCCTTGCCTGGAAAATTTTATGTACTCTTTTGTATTGTGTTGTAATGTGTTGTATTAATGTTTTGTAATTTATTAATGTTTTATAATTTATTAATGTTTTGTAATTTATTGACGATGCTCTGTAATATTTTAATTACGAACTATAATATAAATATACAATATACAATATACAAGCTCCATTGTAACCTATTATCAAGACTACTTACAAATTAATACCATTATATGCAAACCAGCGATATATGTGAATAATGTACTTATTATACTTTCATTGCCAAATATTTTTTTATTATCTGCTTCTTGTATAGATTTAATAATTCTATTTCTATATTAGATTTTTTTTGGTAGCTAACCTTGAGATAAACGATTCGGGAAAACCTGTAATTTCTTATACTGTGATATATCTACATCCTTATATATGTTTAACAAGACCTCAGCATAGAATAAATTGTCCATAAAGTAGATGGTTTATATTTAGTATGTTGTAGTTGAAAATAGGCAATTAAATAAACTTCTTTTTCTTTACACCAATCTTCAAATGTCATACACTGCTTCTCATAATTGCTACGAGATATAGTGGGAAATAAATTATTCACGGCATTTTCAGCAATTTGCACTCATTTTATATTACATTTAAGAAGTATCAAATGTTGAATATAAAAATCGGGATAAATTCAAATTTTGAATTTACCTTAAATGTCGTAACATATTGCCAACCACCACAAAAATTACTATATTT
The DNA here is from genome assembly GCA_963170755.1 of Amphimallon solstitiale. NCBI lineage: Eukaryota > Metazoa > Arthropoda > Insecta > Coleoptera > Scarabaeidae > Amphimallon > Amphimallon solstitiale. Next base: position 49,010,777 of record OY720682.1, read on the forward strand.
TGAAGTTCCTATTATTTTTATGGAAAAAATTACAAAAACAGGCAGATTAGAAAAAATAACATAAAGCACTCTTGTCATAAGACACATTGCACTCGCCCATTAGGACACTCCTCGCTATGCTCGTTGCACAGTCGTCAAAATAAACAAATTTGTGATCGAAATTAATCACGCTGTAAAAGTAGGCTACAAATTGTAACTTGTTGAATCATTTTATACCTTACAAATAGGTATAAACAATGGATAACGACCCACTCTATTTCAACCCCTTTGGGGATGAAATAAGTACTTAAAGGTGTCACGATCTTAACGAATCGTTACTTTCTGTGATGTTTAACACATTAGTATTTATTTTTTAATAAAGAACTACTAATATTTAGTTATAAAGAGCTAGTGGTGCTGTGTTAAGGAGGAGGGAATGGTTGACGTTCTTTAAACAGTTGTTAGTTGTTTTATTGCAAGAACATACTATAGAAACTCTTTCTGACATAGACATAACAGAGACAAAACAAATATAAGACTAATTATCCGAGTCTTCACTTGCGTTTTCCCTATACATTTTGCTTTCGTCGTCATACTCGTACTCCTTCAGTCCAAGTTCAAATTAGTCTGTAAGGTGAAGCAACAGAATCATGCTCTGGATTGAAATGAAATTAGAAGTGGATTGATTTTAACAGGGTTGATTTTTTGCGTATGACTGTCCAGGTACTTCCTCATGTCTTTATTTTTTGACTCTTGGGCTTCTTCCGATAAGTAGGGCGCGGACATGACCGGTTTAAACTACGGCGAAGTTACAGCGGAGCAAAGAAATAATGTAAACAACATACGGTTACTGAATAGCACTAATTCATATGGTGAACTGCAACATCTATTAACGCCCGAGAGTGTCCAAGAATGATAGCAAAAAATGCCCATAAAATAAGGAATTTATGAGTAAAATCCTTTTTTCAGCGTCAGGGGTTTTTAAAATTTATTATATTTACCTTATATTTCGCAAGAGAAATAATATAAATATGTATATACTTACTGTTATTTAGTGGCAATAACATACGCGTACATTTTTAGTTATCATATATTTAGATCTAGAACGTTGTTTATGTTACTTTTTCTCATATGAAAATGAATTGTTAGTGATTCCGAAATTTATTAAAAAGTTTGTCAAATATCGTTACAGAATGCCAAAATATCGCACGTTCGTCACTTAGCTTTGCTAAAACATACACAGAAATAGTTTTTATGCAGAGAATTTCGATAGTTTACAAAATTTTGTTACATATTAAAATGACGATGCTCGAAGTATTTCTGAGTGCAAGGGACTAACACACATCCCAAATTTAAAAAATCAGTTGTTATTCCTTCGAGAACAATTTGGAAATTTGCCTAAACTAATCACATATTTTGAAAATCGAAATCTCAAATTAAAAGATGGATTAACCACATTAGACGTGGGCTATTAATAATTTCAAAAGTATTCCAAGTGACTTCGGATGTGACCTTCGGCAAAAGTTAGACGCAGTTTTTAATAGAAATCCAGATTTAATAACATTGTGGCAATTGTGTATGCTAAATACGCTGAAATAAAAGAATATATCCATTACGCACCTATAACCAGTTGCGATGTAGAAAGGACGTTTCCTATCTACAAGGATGTACTTAATTCAAAGAGAACAAGTTTTACAGAAGAGAAAATGAACAAATAATAAGGTATTTTGTATTTTATAGATCACCAGCCACTTGTTATCCAATTATATAAATAAAATTAAAACCTCTATAAAAATACAACATTTCAATAGTGCGCCCGTGGGCGATGAGTCATGGCTCGCTCGATTCCGCGCCCTAAGTTATTAATTAACATTGTAACAGTGTAACTTAGAAGTAACTAAGAGTTGTAAAACTGTTTTTGTAATTGTCTTTAGTTAAATATATGCCGTTGAAGTATACCAAATTTGATTTTCCTTGACCTCTTATTTAAAAAGTTACAGGTTTTGAAAAAAGTGTACCCCTAATTTTTTTCAGCAGTATATTTAGTATGTTGTAGTTGAAAATAGGAAATTTAATTATGTTCTTTTTCTTTACACCATTCTTCAAATTTCATATACTGCATAATTTTTTCATAATTGCTACGAGATTTAGTGGTAAGTAAATTATTCACTGCATTTTCTGCAATTTCTCTAATTCCACGTGATGTGCATGAAATATTTACATTAATTTTATATTCAATTTAAGAAGTATCAAATGTTGAATATAAAAATCGGGATAAATTCAAATTTTGAATTTACCTCAAATGTAGTAACATATTGCTAACCACCACAAAAATTACTATATTTTGAAATTCTTATTATTTATATAAAACAAAAATAAAAAGAGGCAGATTAGAAAAAATAACATAAAGAACTCCTGTCATACGACACTTATTGCACTCGCCCATTAGGACACTTCTCGCTGTGGTTGTCCTGTCCTGAACTTGGGCTAGTGCAATTAGACGTGTCTTACGACACTCGTTCTTTAATATACCATTTTAAGTACAAGGAACAACACAAAACTGAACGAAAATTTATATTCTATAAATTCCAATCTGGACTGTGATATGAAAGCGTAAACAATCAATTTTACCAACTACATTGTACGTAACTGGTAGCATTTTCAAGAACAATTAAGTAATTCTTTTAATGTATTTGAAATTGGATACAGGAATATACGAGGCGTTAAGTAAATGCAAATGTAAATGTAAATGTAAATGTAAATTATTAGCATGAACGAGCTGAATTGCTAATATCCGTTGGTATAATAGGCGTTGTTTCTCGTCGTCGTAGGCTTAGTTATTGATGACAGTGGAGAGGACCAGGGCATTATCGCGTTACTAATGTTTCCACAGCCCGGAGTGGTTTGTCACCAATGTGTTCGTGTATGCTTGTGTATTCGTAAACTAACACCGCATGCCTTCATTCATCCCAAAATGAATTCGACAAACAAACGCGTCGCCATCTATACCGTTCTATACTATACAACAACAAACATCTACAATTTCACGTTGATGGGGACAAAGTTTATACTTGGAACTGCACGGCAGAAGTGCATCTGCACACAGATTAATTTCAACAGTATTTGATGATAAAATCAATGTACTTCCCGTTCGTATTTTATCTAAGTATCAAAAGAAGTTCAAGCTCCTTATGTATCACTATTTATTATAATGTGACAATATTTCTAATGTTATTATTATTACTATTGATTACATATTATACACGTTGGACAACTCAGGTTCTCGGCATGATCTAAATATCGTATATGAAATGGTATAGGAAATAGTCGTGCGGTGTTGCCATCGCAGTTCTTAATTCACCCGTCCTGTGTTTAATATTTCAGTACGGATCGAGACGCTGTTGAGTATGTTGATGCCGATTAAGTAAATATTAAGTAAATGCTAATCAATAATAATGCATGAGGCGATATTTCTCATATTAATAAAATATTGGTGTAGATATTTAGAATGTGTAACTAGTTGTATTTGCAATCTCTTCGAGCTTGAATCGCCTTTTTCGCGTCCGCTTACAGTTTATTACAGATTCCTGTAAAACGCTAAAAAAAATTTTGATTTTCTAAACTTTTGACACACCTTGTATAGACGCATACTTTTTTTTAAAACAAAATTCTGTCACAATGACAGGAGGAACGACAATATAATTAAGCATATTTACATCAGTCTGACTGTTCATTGTTGAAGTTTTAAGTTTGGGCTTTATTTAGCGTAAAGCTAAGACTTGACACTAAAAGATTCATACAGACTGACGTGGAAATATCTGTGTTAACATTTTGCTTACATACATTGCAAAAAGGTACCCTATAATTCATATTTGTTGGATTATTTTGCGATTCTTATGAAATATTTTATGAAAAATAACACAAAAGGGGAGATATCATGATTAAAACCAAACTACAAATAATAATTGAATCGGTTGAAATAAGATCGCGACACCAGCCTGGTACACGATCATCATAAATCATAGGTGATCTATGATGTTTGTCATACAATATCGGTATAAGTCATGTAGATTACTCATTTTTTTTTGTAAATTTAAGACACAGTTATTCTATTGAACACTCGCTCTTATTGTTATTATAGTGTTTCATTAAACTCTTCGAATTAGAATTGCCTCTTCGCGTCCACTTCTTCTCTATAAGTTGCTCTATAAATGTGCCTCTTTGGAAATGTGACCACTGTCAGTCGCAAGGGTACATGAATATTAACACTTATATATTTTTTTAATGTAAGTAAAATGTTATTAATCATTGGTTTTGACTCCTTTGCCTTATTTTATATAACAATTATATTGGAATCTGTATCTGAGTTACTGTCAATGGAGAGTAATTGCAACTGTAGTTCACTTTGCTCTTGTTTATGAATAAAGATGCAAATTAAACAATATATGTCTAAAAATGAATTATACATTATTTGACATTTATAATTTGTGGCAAATGAATTTATTTATTAAGAATTTGCCCATAAAATATATAGTATTTCTATATAATTTACTGAACGTTGAGTTGACATTTAGAACATTTCGTTGAGTCAGGTTTTGTATAAATCGTGTGCATTTAGCCCAAGACTGTCATAGTGATAACATTTCGATGATATATTTTCGATAATGAAGAAAAGTCAGACTGAAGTTAAGATGCTTATACTCCATTCAGTCTAAGAATAAAGCATTGGGAAAGATAGGGCTTAAAATAAACGTTTGTGATTGGTTGAAATCGAGTGTGCATTTACTCCGGCAAAATAATCGCATTTAGCTCGTTCTGTCAAAAATTTGTTTACTGACAGTTTTGTTCAAAGATTTTGTCGATTTCCGTATTTTACATAGTTATTTGTTGTTAATATTCTTAAAAAATAGTTCTTCTTAGAACTCGCAAGTGAAATATTCATTTGTTAAGGTATTTTATCAATTTCGTTAACTTTCTTTTCGTACTCGCTAATATTCTATAGTATGGCGGAAGCAGTTTTACCAGGTCCTTCAAAAAATCGTAAAGGGAAACACATAAGATCTGGACAAAGGCAAATGGCTTATAATGTGTACATTAAGCATAAAGACAATATGTCTAAAACAGCTGCAGTCAATCAAACAGCAGAGGAAGTGGGTATTAATAGGAATACAATGTACTGCATTATTAAAGAAATGGAATTATATGGAGTTCCAATTTCTCCTCCAAGAAAAAGAAATTATCGTCATACTTACAATAAATTGGATGAAGCACAAAAAAGTACAATTAGACGACATGTGCATTCCTTTTTCTTGAGAAATGAGTTACCAACTTGTACAAAAATTTACGTAAATGTCAAAATATAATGATATCAGATATGTATATCCCTGCTATCCATCTGACAGTAAACATATGTTTTACTTGTTTTCAAAATACAAAGTTCATCGTGTGTAAACTGTGCTCATATTGTAGCGCCATCTACTCCATTCTTAGACTGAATGGAGTATAGGTAAATTATTGTCATTCCACTTGTCATCGTGACAGCAGTTCGTTGAAGTATATTCAAAGGTAATATAACGAGAGCTTGACAAATAGTCGACTATTTCATTGTCATCAATTTTTCGAGTGTGCGCTACTGTCAATTTGACGAGACCAAAATTGGCATTAATAATTTGACTAGAGCACGAGAGCTTTAGCTCGAGGGCTTTAGTCATTAATTATTAATGCCAATTTTGGTTAAGTCAAATTAGGAGGCACACGAGAAAAATTGAAACAATGTAATAGTCGACTACTTATCAACCTCGAGCTATATTTGTTAAGATTATTTCCTAAACCAAGTTTCATAATAAAAAATGAGTTGTCAAATCGATGTGATTATCAATAATTTCATCCGAAACATCGCTAAATCTCTTTTTGTCGGACATTTTCATCTATTTGACACGTATGCCACTTAATGAAAAAATACATACTTGATTTGTTACCTACATTTGAATAGTCGATTTGTAATAGTCGCTGATATCAAGAACCGGTACCTTTCATTGGTTAATTTCAACTTCAGTTTTGATTGTGATTGGACAAAATTTAAATTTGACAGGTGAAGGAAATAATCAAAGATAATATAACGAGATCTTGACAAATAGTCGACTATTTCATTGTGATCAATTTTTCGAGTGTGCGCTACGGTCAATTTGACGAGACCAAAATTGGCATTAATAATTTGACTAGAGCACGAGAGCTTTAGCTCGAGGGCTTTAGTCTTTAATTATTAATGCCAATTTTGGTTAAGTCAAATTAGGAGGCACACGAGAAAAATTGAAACAATGTAATAGTCGACTACTTATCAAGCTCGAGCTGTATTTGTTAAGATTATTTCCTAAACCAAGTTTCATAGTAAAAAATGAGCAAAATAAGCATATTTTATTATCTGTTAAGAAAAGAGAACTATAAATTATTTTGAACCAAAATTAAACACACAATTAATGTATGTTATATTTCCTGGTGTTGCTGATGATTTTACAAACTCTGTTTTTCTCACGATCGTCTCTGATGAGGTGGAAAGTCTTGTTTCCAGTCCCTTGTTTTGTTTCCCTCGTAACTGATTCAAAATCTGTTGGTGATGCTGTTGGTCCATCTGTAAATAGGGCTGAATCGAAGAAGAATTGGCATGACTTGTTATTTTTATTAATTGTTGTTCGGGCACTCCCGATTTGGCTAATTGTGATACTGCTGTTGAACGGCAAGAATGGTTGGTAATTTTGAGACATTTGGTATTTAAACCAATAGATTCTGCTCCCTGTTTGGTCCATTTCGAAATTTCGTTCTTCCCAATAGGCGAGTTTTTGTACCAGAAGGAATTTTTCTTCTTCCAAAATGGATTAGGCGTCAAAAAAATTATATTCTACTCTACCCGACTCAGTTCCATCAGATTTAATTTCAATTTTGAAGTAATGTACCAAGCAGTTGACACCTTCCCCTCCACGCCATGCCAGTTCTACGGAAGCTAAATAGTAGAATTTTTTTTGAAGTCCATTTGGCGTTGTCTCGTCACAATGGTCTATTATATCAAATAAATTGTCCATATTTAAAGAGGTCGCACTTTGCTTTCGTTTATCTGGAAGTTTTTGCAGTACTCGTCTTTTGCTATTACGAGCATCTCTAAAACTTTTGAATTCAATTCCTTGAAAAGAATCAATTTTAATGTTATGCTTCGTAAAATATAACTTTTGAAGACTTTTGGCGGTAGAATTCCACATACATTTTACAGTATACTCCTTATAATCATCTCCGTTCTCTTTTTTCATGTTCCATGCCCAGTCTTTCAAAATTTCGTTCAGTTTACTTACTGGCGTCGACTCGTCCAAAATATGCTTGCGTTCGTCACAAAACTGCGTGAACTGTCTCCAGACGCTGTCTTTACTTCTCTTTGTATTTATCGGAGTTGTCAAATCGATGTGATTATCAATAATTTCATCCGAAACATCGCTAAATCTCTTTTTGTCGGACATTTTCATCTATTTGACACGTTTGCCACTTAATGAAAATATTCATTGGTTAATTTCAACTTCAGTTTTGATTGTGATTTGACAAAATTTAAATTTGACGGGTGATGGAAATAATCGTTCATAATAACTTGCGAGAACGAAATGTCACAGTCACAGTGCTTAACCAAATTATCGTTCCAATTGTCGTATGAAATTAACAATAACATGATGAACAGAATGTGTTTTTAAATTTGCTTACATTTAAAAATAGGTACGTCGTTCTTCTATTTTTCAAACGCATTGGAAAATCCTGCTATGTCGTACCATTTAACAGAAAATGTGCCTCTGATCGGTTGATGACAACCAGCAGTCGCATCCCTTAAGTGCTTGTTTTTATAACAGAATTATTATTAAACAAAATAACATCCGGTTACCTCTTTTCTTCCAATTTCCTGTAAAACTCGAGCACTGCCATAATGGTTTTTCTAGTGTCCGTTATCATAAACTTTTGACGAACCCTATACATACATATATGTTTGCGTTATAATTGTCATCTTGAAAGCAGTTCAGATGTCATCACAAACTGAAAATGATCGATCGTTTTGACGTTTGATAGCCTGCAATTGAATTTTTGTGCTCATATAACATAACATACAGTTTTACGCATTCATATGGGTGCGGGAAATTCTATTTCCCGCACTCGTGCGGGAAGTAAAAATTAAATGTCAACATATGTCAATTCATATAATAAGTACTGCCAACTCAAAATTTTTGAATTAATATGAACTAATTTGTAGTGTGTTATAAATGATAACGTATTTAACGTATTATCTAAGTATTCGTACAAAAAATATTGTACAAACTTCGTGCGTGAAACATTTCGCGAATTCGTGTCCATAAAGCGCTCGCCTTTCGGCTCGCGCTTTAAAAATGGCCACTCATTCGCGAAATATGTTTTCCCGCACTAGGTTCGTAAATAACTATTTCGTGCGACTGCCAACGTTAATTAAACGTTAGACGGATTTTTGCCTGTCAATTGTGACGTTTCCTATAATATTTAAGTCAACCTCATGTGGATGTTAAGTTATCATTGTCAGCTATGCCGACGTACTTTAATATTCAATACAGACATTTTGCGTAGACCCTAGTTAAATTTATCGGTGTTAGAAACGGTAATAGAAAAATGAACTTGGTGATATAGATGTGCCCGACAATTTTTCTTAATTCTGATCAGCACATATACAAATCAGTTGGGTAGTAATGCTTACTTTATTTTTCTGAAGAAGTGATGTTATTGTGTATTAAAGTACTTTGCGATCTTAAAGTTACTAATAATTATAAAATTACCATATATGATAAGTTTCTGTATCGTATTGTCTTTATATGTAGTAATAGTTCCATTACTAAAATAGTAATTGCCTATATTACTCTTTAAATCGTTAAATTAAAGGTGATATGTATGTATTATGTGTTTATGAAAAGTAAAGTGTTACAATTAACATAGATTTTCACGACAATAGGCAACAGAAATAAATTTATATGAAGTTCGTTCAAAATAGACAATATCATCACTATATAAGAATCGGTGTTATTGGGTTTGTCAATTTTGAAGTTTTCCGGCAAGTGTAATTGTGATTCAAAATTGATTGACCACTTTAAGGGTTAACTTTAAACTTTTTCGCAAACCGTCACTGTTCCTATAAACTTCAAATCTGCGAGACCTAATTGTCAAATTGAATATCATTGTTGACATACGTAAATGTGGCAATTGGATTTAATATTTTTTGCATTAAGGATCAATTTTATTGTGATAAACATTTTAATTTTATTGACAATTTATAGTAATACTGAGGAAAGGATGGAGATATTTTATTATGTGTTGGTAATAATAATAATAATACATATCCAATAGGTTTCACATTTCGTCAGTCAAAAACCACTCTTGAACTTTGCATTTTTTTCATTTCTTTAACATTACACATTCACATCGAGTCTACTCATAGCGCCCATGTAAATGTCTGATAGAAGATATTGAACTTGTAAATTTAGAGTCTTTAGTCATCAAAAAGAAAAAAAAAGGAAAATATTGTTACCTTCTTTTCGCGAATGTTTTCAGGTGATTAGCCAAATAAATTCACTTTTCATTACCAAACTGTCCACCATTTGTAGGCTTTAAAGTTTCACAACATGTCGATGATAGTAACTGTTCTTTCTCGATATTTTTTCGATAGCACATCTCTCTATCGTCACATCTTTGGTGTTTTCAGTATTTAGTCCTGTCAGGTCACAGTATTTTTGAGACGACATACAAAGTCGATTGCACCACCGAGACTATTATTGCTGTGAATTCTGACGTTTCCCAGTAAGTGTTATCGCCTATTGATTGTCTTGATGGTTCATAACTCGAATTGAAGTTTCGTCGCAAGTCAAACGTTAGATGGATTTTTTGTCTATAAGTGTTAAAGTTTCCTGTTACTTTACTTACACTTAAACTTAATTACATATCAACATGTCAAATTAGAGGATTGCGTACTGAAAAATTAAAAATACGGATCACTTCTGTTTCATTTCCTGGTTTTAAGTATAAACTTTTCTTAGAAAAGATGCTAAATTAGTGATCGATGAATTTAATGTCATTTAGTATATATACTCTTCACATTCTTTAATTCTATTTGGATATTTCCAGTATTTAATGAATGGAACCTGCAAACTCTTAAGACTGTCATTTCTAAGTGTTATACCATACGTATAAACATATCCATATGTAGTTACTGATCTTGTGGGCTTCAATTCTTTCAACTTTATTTTACAGCCATACCAAAAAATCGAGAAACCACTTCTGTATCATTTCCTTAGGATCAGTTCACGTATGTATTCTCAAATGAAAGGTAAATTCATGTTCGATTAAATTAATGCCGTTTAGTATATTTTTTAGTGCTTACGTATAAGATTCTCTCCATATATACATATATCTACTTGCCTTAGATTTTTCCAGTACTTAATGACAAAACTTGCAAACGTTTAAGACTGTAATTTGTAAATGTTATACGGCATATATTCATATGTAGTTACTGACCCTATATTGTCAATTATTTCCACCTTAATTTACGACAGGGGTCGTTTTGCCGGTCTTTTCTCTAAATGTCGATTCTTCTACATTGTGGATGTCCTGACAGTTACAAATCGGTATACGTATGACCATTTCACGCAATGTTCTTAAATTAACATCTTTTTGTTATAAGAAAACGGCGAGACATGAAACTGTCATCGCAGTAATAAATGTCTGTTTGAATTGACGCGAGCTGTCGCCTACTTTTGATAGCAAGATTTTTTTTACCCGATCTGCCTGCAGAGAGACTTTAAATGATCTGTACCTTCGTTGTAGAAGTAGTGGGAAAGTGGAGATTGCTGCCGAACGTTGCGTAAAAGTCCATTCTCTCGTAGTATGAGCCTTCGTGCGCAGGCGTAACCTCGATAACGTTGAATTCTTTCGTGAAAATGATAACCTATTTCTCTGTTATATATGACAATTTTTGATTTTTGAAGTGCATTTACTTTATTTTCTGTCACGCCACCGCCGATTTGTATATACGTAAGGCCGCGGTCCCTTTTCGGAGCCTCCGATCTCGAGTGTGGTGCCACCAGCAGCCACCAAATATAGCACACGCAAAGAAGAAATGTCCGGCCTATACGTATCCAAAGAGGGAACGCTCCCGACGGGATTTCCTGGGAGAAGTTACACGTATTGTTTTTCCTTTTTCGAGGGTTCAGTTAAGCTATTTCAACCAAGGTGATTAGAAGGGGACACGAGATTGGCTTTTAGTATACAAGGTGAGTTATCTAAACGGGTAAGGCCGATTATGCCTTTATGAGTAAAGATATTTCGAAGCGGTTTTTTCCTTGTGATAGCTGTTCATTAGGAGCACATTTTAAAAAATATATTGTATTATACAGAGTGTTCCATAACTTGGTGGCTAACCATAGTTATAGTTTTTTAAATGGAACACCCTATATATTATTGCATTTTTGTATTCCCCGTATATTTTTAGTCAAAAAGTAATAAGATAGTACAGGCCTACAATCTAAAGTTTTTGACTTATTCCCAATTTTGCCAATATTCGTCAACTACTAAGTTTAGACAAATTTATAAAGAATTCATTTGTATTTGAATTGAAATTGTGAACAACTTTATTAAAAAAGTTTTTGGAAATTCCTACCGGAAGTAGGTTTTTTACTCTTATCGAAAATCAGTTTTTTGCAAATATATTGCTAGTCATGCTTTTTAGACAGGTACGTTACGAGTAGGGGAAGTCGGGGTAAGACGGGGTACTTAATAATTAAGCCAGGATAACTTGAAAATAAAATTATGCTGAAAGATTAAAATACGTTCATAATATTAAAAATATATTGCACTACAAAAATGAATAAAAAAAGAAGTTAAAAACACACAGCTGTGGATAAAAAAATGTTTATTCTGTTAAGGTGAAAATCCCCATCTTACCCCACGAGTGGGGTAAGACGGGGAGGTAATTATTAAATGATAAATACTATTGACATAGTGCACAAAGATGTACTACTTCGTCGTCTTCATCATCTTCCCCCGCGCATGAGCAGTGCGCCCATTTCTTACACTGCCAGCACTGCACCCACCCTTCGTTAGATTCTGAATATAAATAATTACAATACAGACACGCTGCATCATCTTCTTCATCCTCTTCTGAGGAACTGGACGGTGATGATTCTTTTCTTAATCTTTTTTGTTGAGTCCGTGCAAACACTTGTCTTTTAACCGTCTTTTGTTTTTGCTTTTTTTCCTTCGTCTGAGTACTTTTCTTTCCTTTTTTGTCAGTTTTAAGACTTTTACGTTTCTCCTGTTCAAGTTTTTTATCGATATCTGCTTGAAGCTCATCTTTGTACGGTGTACTCGTTAAAATAACACTTTTGCCACGTTTTCGATTTGGACGCTCTTTTTTGCTGAGCTCTACTGGTATTGGCATTATATCTTCAGGAGAAAAAATCTTTTCGGGTGTAGAATGTTCTGGATAAGATTTTGGTGTTGCTTCGGGCGATATATGTTCTTCATCCCGTTGGGGTGAAACGACGCACATAGGGGTATTTGTTAAATTTAGCGGGCCAAAAGTCGAATTTTCAGAATTGCACTCAGGTAAAAACGAAAAGGTTTCTAGAATAACAGGGTAGTGGGGCAACCCAGCCGCAATGTTTTCATTTCACCCTTCCCAACTTACAGGGGATAGGGTCAGTCGAAAGTCAGGTATTGTTCACAGTGGTTGTGTGTTCTCGATATTCGTGCTTCAAAACTCTATATTTCATTAATTATTATTTTGTGTTCTCTTGTGAAAAAGTAAATAATAGTTATGGATTTTGAAACTGCTGGTAAGTGACTTTTTTTATAGCCACAATATTATAAAATGCCTACCCCATTTATTTCTTTTTTGCATTTTTAAGAAGGCATTTCAATTCCGTAATTTTTCGCGAAAATAATAGTTTTGGGAGTCTTTTTGTTTTAGTGCCAGGCATTGCCCGGCTATGATTCTTATATATTCTTAAAATACAATACTTCTACTTTCTAAAAATGTGCAAATTGGTTCCAACTAATTCCTACTCCTCAATTTAGAGCGATTTTAAATTTCTGACATGAAAAAGTGAAAATATTATAACTTTCGATAAATTATGTTTTTATTATTTCAGGACCTTCTGGAGTAGTATGATGACTCGTAGGAAAATATTTGACCTAATGAGATCACAAAATGATCTCGATTTCAACGGTCAATTAAAATGCATCGAAGATTACTTGATTTGACATAAACCTTATACCGAAGAGCAAGTAACGAAACTAAAGCGTAATTTTTCAAAATTGGGATCCGAAATGAAACATCGCTGGGTGGCAACAAAATATAGAGGTGATTTATTTGTGAAAAATAATGAAAAGTGGTTGAGTGGAATGTTTCAATTACCTATATTAGCGACAAGACCGGGCAGACCAATGAAATCTTTTGAAGATGTTAGTGAGAGGAGCAAAAGACGCAAGACTGAAAATATACGTTTGTCTGATAGTGTGCAAAATTTGTCTGCCAAATCTGAACCAGACAAACTCTTAATACAAAGAAACAAAGAGAGAATTCAAGACAAATTTAAAAGCATAGGTCTCCGTGTAAATTTTCCTAAAGCTGGATTCGGAAACACTAATGACGGGAATACGAGCCGAAGATTATTGAAGATCCTGAGTTGGCAGCTGAAATAACAGGACTGGATGTTACTTTGATAAAAAAAATCAAAGGGATTATTGAATGCATTTCAAGTAGGTACATAATAGATGTACAAAAATTTCGGACATTTACCAGTGATACTGCTGAACTGTTGCGCTGTATGGTAGGCATACTATGACGCCTACCATGCATAAAATTTTAATACATGGTTCTATAATAATAGAGAATGCTCTTTTGCCAATAGGACAAATGTCTGAAGAAGCGGCAGAAGCCAGAAATAAACATTTGCGTTTATATAGGCAAAATTTCGCACGGAAATTTAACAGAGTAGACTGTAATAGAGATGTTTTAAATAGGCTCTTGTTAAGGCGAATAATTATGAAGAAAAAACGAAATTCTTTTATGAAGGAAACACTTGAAATGTTAATGTGAAGAAAACTAACTGTTTTTGCATTTAATATTAAATTTTCTAGTTTTATAATATAATTATGATAGTTACTTATTTTTTATTTAGTTAGTAGATATATATTTCACAGCTGTAATTTTTAAATAAATGTTACTTATAAGAACTATGTTTTTCTTTCGCCTTTTGCTTTTGCCCTTTGCTGCATTGCTGAAAATTAGAAGTGAAGGTACGTTTGCATACTTTTAATGAGTTACCGACTAATTTCCAAACGATTAAGAACGATAAATAATTTTGTCCCGCTAGATTAGTCAAATACCCCTATGTGCGACGGACGATCTTGGACGTTCTCTGTTAATCCATTTTGAACAACCTGGTAAATTTCTAGGGTCTGAGGTCTTTTTGTTTGTAATAGTTTCGTTGTTAGCTGGTAGACATTCAGGGTCTATATTTGTATTATTTGTAATAGGTTCCTCGTCAGCTTCCTCAGGAGGTGGACGGTTCGTTGTTTCTGCTGGGGCGAAGTCAACGTCGGTAAACACATTTCTGTCACAAGGCCAGATACCAGTCTTTTTGAAACCGTTCATCGCTGTTAACATGTTCGCTGATTTAATGAAAGCATTTCCAAACAATTTAGCTATTTGGAATTGGGTAACCACTCGCCCAGGATTACTTCTTAACCATGTGTTTACTTCTGCTTCGTAATAAGTACTTAGCGGTTTCATAAAGCACACATCCAGTGGTTGAAGACGGTGGGTGCAGTGTGGGGGAAAACATAGTAAAATAATTCCCTGATCTCGAGCAAAAGCAATTAGTTCGATGTTTTTTGTGTGCGAATGATGTCCGTCGAGTAATAGAAGTACTGGTGATTCTTTACACGCACCGGAAAGTTCAGCAAACTTTTTAAACCAATTAAAAAATATGTCAGTCTGTATCCAACCACTTGGATGGCATTCAGCCCATGCACCAGGAGGGCAGTCATTCATTAATTCCGGATTTAATCTTACCCTAGGAAATATAAACATGGGTGGCAGGTATCTTCCAACTCCATTAAAACATATTTCGACTGTTACAGTAACGCCTCTTTCGGCTGACGTCAGCGCTCCCACTTGTTTTCGTCCCTTTTGTGCAATTATTTTGGATCTTGTTTTTGGTACAATGGATACCCCGGTCTCATCACAATTCCAAATTTGTTCTGCGGTCAGCTTGTACTTGTCAATGACATCCACTAGTAGGTCAAAGAATTGGTTAACTGCAACGCGGTTAAAGCCCATTGCTCTAGCAGCACTAGTGTTTTCGGGTCTTCTAATGGACAGGCTTGAATGACGTTTTAAAAACAGATGCACCCAATCTCTTCCTGCCATCTCTTTCTCCTTGGAGAATCTATGTTGTTTCCCTAATTTTGTAGCCCACTGGTAGGCCAACGTTCTGAAATCCATAACTGTTAACCCAAACAACCTCTCTTCCATCTTTTTCAGATATGACACTAACTGCTTTTCTTCATCTTCTGTAAATGTGGTGGTTCTAGGACCCAGAGATTTTACTACTTGAAATTTGGTCTGGTCATTTGTAGTTCGCTTCTCTTTAACTTTCCTCTCCAAAGTTGTCTGGGGAACACCAAACGACCTGGAAGCTTTAAGGTATCCCATTGAGCCCGAACACACTGCTTCAATAGCATTTTCCATGCACTCAGGATCCCAATTTCCTCGATTGGACTTTCGTTGATAAATACGCATCTGGAAAAAAAACCTGTATTTTACAAGAAGTTTTTTTCCCTCTCAAAGTAGGTATTTTATACATTTGTGGTAGTTTTTGAAATTGCCGGTTATTGTATGCGTATTTTACAAGCTAATAATTTTTCCTTAAAAAAACTTTTTACAAACAACTGAATGGTAAGATGGGGTACCTCCCCATCTTACCCCCAATTGAAGTACCCCATCTTAACCGCACTGTACATTTTATGTTTATGCCTTACGACACATAAATAATATATTAAACGATCTCAATATATAGGTACCAAAGTACTTAATAGATTATGTACTTTCGGTACCCGAACGATTACAGTTATAATTCTAAAGCCACCTACCTTACGATCCCTCGAAAATCACCCAACAAAAATAGCAATCGGTGCAAAATAAACACTTTTGAACTTATCACGGCAACAGCTTGCTTAATACTGAAAGGCGGGAGCTGCACTCAACAACACGTGTTCAACGGTATGTAGTGAACGCAACCGCTGTAAGATTTGGTAGATGGCAGTTCTCGTTCAGGTTTAAATGTCGGTACCCCATCTTACCCCGGTACCCCGTCTTACACCAAGTTCCCCTATAAAAGTATTTAGAACTTAATTTTCGACACCTTTTGTATAAAAAAAAAATCAAAATTCGGACCGGAATTAACACTTTTACTCTTACCGAATAACTATTTTTTGCAAATTTGTCGTAAATTATGCATTCTATATATATTTATGAAGAGTACAAAAGTATTTAGAGTTGGATATGGAATATCTTTTGTATAAATTAAATTTCAAAATTCGAACTGGAAGTAACACTTTCATACGTATAAGAAAGTCGTGTGGAGGCCACACCTCATTTTTTATCGCACTTGTGTTGTTTCTTAAATTTTGACGATTTTATTATTTTCTTATTTTTTTAAAATTATTTTTCGATTTATATTCGATTTTTATTTATTATTCCAGTATCTTGACAATTTTCGTATTTTTGATTTCAAAATAACAGATATTTTAAATTATTTTGTGTTTACTTTGCAATTGTTACATTTTTTTTACTAATTTTTAATTTATTTTTAACTTACTTATTACCTATTTTTCTCTTATTTTCTTTCATTTTTAACTTATTTATTCTACATTTATTTATAATTACTTTTCAATTGTTTTTCAATTTTGTTTATATATTTCGCTGTTGTTAACTAATTTGTTTGTCACGTGCTTTTAAATGAATTTTTCTTTTTTAACTTATTTATTACCTGTAGTTACTTTTTAATTTTTTCTCATTTCCTATCGTTTTTCTATTATTTTTGAATTTTGACGATTTTCTTATTTTGAATGTTGAAAGTTTAGATTTTATATATTTTTGGATGCATTACGATTATTGTTTAATTTTTTTTATTTATTTATGCGTTGCTTTTTATCCAATATATTTCACTTTTTATTTATTTTTGATTTATTTTTAGCTTATTTTTTTACTTATTTTACACTTTATATTCACTTAAAAAAACATTTTGGAAAATCTGAATTTTAACGCTACAAGACAAATAACACTTTATTGGAATGTCCTTGATTTATCAAGACGACATCCAACTTTACTACATGGTATGTAATTGTGTATGTGTTTAATGACAAAGGAATGATGAAACAACAAATAAAAATGTGAATTTGTGTAATTTAAACTTAAAATGTAAAACTTTCAAGTATAGAGCAGACGCTACTATACATGTAGTTTCATCATAAGATTCTTGATCTATCAGGGACAACATTCAACTTTATCACATGGCAGCGATATCGACTTATTTATCAGAAAATTCGGTATTATTGCCATGTGGGGAATTGCCATATATTCCATAACATATCATAGGGTTATAAATACGGTTGCTTACTATTTATAACGGTTTAACATAGGCTTTCTTAAGGCACGTGCTTATTAACAGCCTCCATATTTCTTTGACGTTTAAGAGTGTTTTCCACTAGAATTTATCTACCCGTTCGATTTAAGAGATTTTAATTTCATTCAAAGTTACATATATCCAAGAACGGATAAACGTATATATACCTACCTTCCATTGGTTCAATCAAAAAAGGTAATTTGCAAACATGTCAGAGAAACAAAGAACGAAATAATATATCATTCGACATCGGGAATAATTACACGTCATTTCTACAAATGAATTTTTATACGTTTTGTGAACGTTCTACTGCTACCGGAAACTTTGTCCAAAGAAAAATAACCATTCAACAGCGAGGAAGATGGGGGGAAGTTGAAACATACAACTTCTGAATTAGACGCAAATTTTCAACGGTCAAAGTATGTAGGACGGAATATAAGAAATAAAAAAGTTTCGGTGAAACGCTCGCCGAAAAAATCTTTGTTTTAAAAGTAGCAGCATCCATTTACTGTTGTCATATCTTTTTTTTTGTCTTCTACTTCGTGCTTCTGAAAGTTTTCTTCTTTTTTTCCGAAGTGGTCGTTTTCGCATTGCAAGAAAAAAATAAGTTCAATATTTTATAAGAAAATTCGTCTCGGCGTGACACTTTTTACAGAAACATCTGGATTATAGATTTAAGTTTATTTTTAGAACGTTCCAAGTTTGAGGAATATCGTTTTGTATGCAGGTGAAAATACCGTTTTTCATGATTTCAACGCAAGCTTTTTATATAAGTAATAACTCCTATATTCGAAGAGATATTGATGAAACACATGAAAAATTACTTCTGGGTCAACTCTTTAAAACGTAATTTTATAAACAATTCTTATCCCATTACCCCTCCCTTCTAATTTTCAATGGCACTTTCGATTTTTAAGCCGCAATCTATTGCAGACATCAATCCAAATTACTGCAGTCTTTATCATGTTTTTTATCATTGAAATGCAGGGTCATTTTTTTAATTCTTGACATAGGCTAACTTTTCTATTTGGAAAGATAGACCTATGGTTCCTGAAGCAAAGTGTTAGGAATTAGTCCAAATAAGAAAGATGTCTGAAAAATTAAAGGCGTTGTTGCAAGATTGGGCGCTATTTTTTTAACAATTCCAAATACATCTTTAGATTCTAGATAAAACCAAGAGGATGCAAGTTTTTGATTAGAGTAGCGGTTTACGAGCTAATAGTGCCTAAACATTAATGCATTTTCCAACATTAATGCCCGGTTGCACCGACCTCTGTTAAAGTAGTATTAGTTAATCTTGATAAGCAAATGCTCGGTTAGGCGTATTTTCGTTGCACCAACCGCGATTTGTCCTAACAGCGAATTACCTAACATGGGTTAACAAATTCGACGTTAGAGGTCGATTAAAGTTAATGTTAACCTAAAAATTTCTTGTAAAGTAACGTTGGACGTTCGTGTTTTTGTTTATCTTGTGTCCAGTACTGTAAATAATTATAATAATCATGTCTAGTGATAGTGATAATACAAATATGTATTACATCATCGTCATCATCATCTGATGAAGAATTACTAGAGTTAATAAATGTGCTGCCAAGACCAAATCTGTATCGAAAAAGAATAACCCCATGGAAGCTTTCGACGATGTGGACTTTGAAATAAGGTATAGGTTTTCGAAAGAAATAGTCCAAGAAATGATTACAATATTTGATTTGAATGATTTTGAATATAACAATCACAGAAATCATCCTATACAGCCAATTACACAGTTGTTATTATATTGCGATTCTTTGCAAGTGGCACTTTCCAACAAGTAATAGGCGATCATATAAATATTCATAAATCGACAGTGTCCAGAATAATAACCCGAATCATAACAAAAATAGCATCTAAATCAAGAAATTATATTCAAATGCCTCAAAACCTGAAAAAGTTCTACCTATTATTGTTGCTACCGCTGTGTTACATAATTTAGCAATTGATTTTAATGATACTGTTCCTCATGGAATTTATGTTGCCAATGATGCAGTAAACATTTTGAATGCTGAAGAAAATAATATCCCAGCAAGAACGGCAATAATTCACCAACTTTTTACGGAATAAAACAAGTTATTTAAGGTACGTGCATAAATATAATATATTGATATGAGTATATTATTCAATTTCTTAATTATTTGAATTCAAAACTGACTTTTGCAAAATTTCTAATTTTAATTTTTCATATTCAAGTTTGATTGCTTCCTGTTGACCTTTTAACCTTTCTTGTTCTAATTTTTCTTCCTCTTGCATCAATTGAAACTCTTGTAATTTATTACATATTTCAATTTCAATATTATTTTTTTCTCTACAGCATTTTGTTTAGAAGATTTTTGTTTTGTGAAATTTTCAACACAATCATATATTATATCATTTAATTTTCTTTTCTTTTTAGGAGGCATTATGTTTAGAAACTCTAGTTATATATGGGCTTCCATCTACAAATGCTGTGGAATTGTTTGTCGAGGGAGGTTCCATTGCCGCTTCACTTCCAGATGCTATTGTAGATGCTACGTTGGCTAGTTTTGTTATAGGTTCAATTCCTTCAATTATTATATTATCTAAAAAAAGATTGGTGTATTTTTGAAATATATATATATTGTACTAGGTAATATCTCATACATATCAGTTCAACTCTCAAAATAATTATTAAATCCTATTACAGTTTAAATGTCATAAATTGAACCGTATATGAAATGAAATAACACTCTAGACATGTTTTGTAAAAATTTACTATTATTTAATGAACGACCCTCGTATTTGTTATTTTTATAATCCCTTTATTTATTTCCTAATATTCCATTCATTATAAGAAGGTGTTTTATTTATATGCCCGGCTAGCTTTACATTTCATCACTACATAAATTACTTTACTCTATCCTGACTCTTTATTTAATTTACAGAATTTAATTCTGCCTACAATCATATACTTTTATAACTTTCAATAATTTTTTTTTTAAATTTCTTATTTCTTTTCTAGACTAACATTTTATAAATTACTGATTACTGTATTATCTTAATACTTTCTGTATTTTACATAATCCAGTCTACTAACAAGTGTTCAATAAAATACCTAGATGTCACTACTACTCATTCCAATTCGGTATAAAATAATTAATATCAGTTTATTTATTGTAAAATTTCTAAATGTTTTATTGTTGGATGTGAAATGCTATTTTACTTTAAAAAATGGTTTTTTGATTTCTCAGATTATACTTCTTATAACATTTACTTAATTCCTTCGGTAAGACAACAATAATAATTAGATTTCAATTCACTATGTCATATGTCATTTATTTCTTTCAGGTTATAAATTTACCAGAATACTTCCTTTAGTTGATAATTTGATTATGATAAAATAAAACAATACTCAAATAAGAAATTATATGTTTATATTCAAACTTCGTACTTATTAAAATATGGGACATTTGCTGACAATAAATATAATATGAAAACCTGATATTTGACGTTTAGAAGATATTAAATTCAAAGTGTATAGTTCCAAACCCAACTAAATAATTCAGGTACGTACTCTGATATTATGTATTATTGATATTCAAAATTAAGTAATTCTTTCTATTACTTTCTTTCTCAAATTTAATTTATACTACTATTATGATGTGTTCAATATTATTTAATGGCTTGATAACTCTATAAATTTATATAATAATGAAAATTATTCATATCTTGTCATATTACTGGATAGAAGAGAATTAAAATAACTTATGTTGTTTATAACAGATGTACTTATTGTAATAACTATTATTTCAGTCTATTTCAATACTGAATTATATTGCAATCAATTTAATCTTTTCCAACATTCACAAAATGTTATCTTTCTTTAGTACTGACACAAATAATATACTAAAATGGTAATACTTAATTGCTTTCTTCTTTCAGATGAGTACTATCCACTTCCTGATGACGTTTTTGGACGAATACCACTTCTTTGATGTAGTTAAACTTCAATCTTGTTCAAACTCTTGAAGAAAGAATACCAATTATCCTGTACAGGAACTTGCTCGACGTTTGAAATAAATTGTCCTCTTAGAATGCCGAATCTCTTTGTGCACAGCCACTTCTCTTATACACCCGGAACTTGTGAAATTCACCAACCTTTATGGATTTCTTGTGATAATCTGCCTCCTTTTGATCACCAGTACTTCTGGAATCTGCTACCTTTTATAAAAATCGGATCTTGAAGATTTCTTCACCCTTTATGGAATTTCAAAACTCTGGTACTCAATAGCCTTCTGAAAACTTCTATGATCCCGGAGACAACAACCTTATTTCGGATATACCTGGATCTTGTACAAATTTGTAAGTACAATTACTTTCTTTATATTAATTTATTTGTAGTTAACGTAGTTCACTCAGGACACACGTTTCTCTTTTATAATTAACTATTATCGCGTTAATATCAGAAAAGATATTCCCTTTTCCAAAAACACGTCTACCGTTTTTTAGAATTCGAAAAATTCTCCCGTTTATTTTATTCATTTCCCTAGTAATCCTTACTCATTTTGTATTCTCCAATCAAAGTTTTACAACAGCAATAACAATCAACAACATAGCTTTTAAATTCTCTAATATACCTAGAATACCTCTTAACATTGTATTATTTGATTATCTAAATTCTTTTTATAATTTTATCAACCTTTTTTTTACATATTCATATCCCAATACCTCTCTACCTCTATATTTCTGAACAAATGTCAAATAATGACAGTTCCTGTATTTCAAATTATTCCCGGGAACTGTTCTACAATACAATCTATACACCTTTCAAAATAAGATTCTAAATATTTTTATCACCTCATAAACGTCAATTACCCAAGTTTTTACAAATTTATAATACATTTTACAAAATAACAACTAATATTCAACTCTCTTCTTTCCAGAATATTTTGAACTTCTAAGAAAAATGAACATGGTCAACCTTTCCATATACAGGTGGTTTATTATAAAATTCGAATACTTGTTAAATACGATAAACCTCTATTATGATAAACCTAATAAATTTTATTTTAAACACATCATAATAACTTTTTCTACGTTTATTTAATTAAATTTGGAACTTTCATAACTTTCCATACTATATTGTTAACGTATGCCTTTATACTATAACAATATATATATATTGATATAGGTAGAGTTGCTTATTTTAGAATTATTCAGGTTATACACTGAGGTAATAGGAGTTGCCTATTTTAAATTATTAAGGATGAGTTTTATACAAGATTCGGTTTTTCTTTAATTATGACAGAGATAGTTAAATTTGCGAATATTAATGAACTGGTTGTAATCTTGAAAAAATATTGTTTATTGAGTTAAAGGAGAATTTTATAATTACTTGGTGAAATAGTATTTATTACAATTGGAGTTGTTCTTCCATGCATATGTACCAAAAATCTGTAAAGAAAGATTTTGTATAAGTATTGTAAATTTGAAATGTAATTTAGCATTGTGAAAAACTTGTTCAAATGTTATTAATGATGAGGAAAGGATAAAAGATTTTTAGAATACGAAAATAATCAACTAAGAATTGATAAAAAAAATACCGCTATAAATTTGTATATCGGATGTGTCAGTTAATTGTCAAGGTGACAGATAATTGTTACTACAAAGAAGTAAAGCTTAATTGGTAATTTGAAGCATGATAATTTTACTAAATTCAAGAAATAATTTATTATGAGTGAAATATTGACTTATGAAAGGTATTTAATAATTTATTTCACTTCTATAATTTATATTGAGCTTGGTTTTAATGTGTGATTAATTTATTGGTCGAAATAGAATGAAAATTATCACTAAGGTAATTTTAAATAAATAAAGGGGAATTTTTTCGAATTTTGCGGAAGATAGTCGCAATTTTCGTGCTAAAGTTTATTTTCAGCAAAAGTGTATAAACTAGAAGCAATTTTGGAGTAAATTATTATAGAATACATGTTATTCTAACTAAGCAGAAGTTAGACAGTGTTTTACAGAATATAGAAATTCATATAAAGTATATACGAGGAGTAAAGAATATAATACTTACCCAAATTAATTATCTTAATTGAAAATATTAAATTGCCAATTCAAATTGGAAGGAGAACCAGAAGATTAGAACGTGTAGATTTCCAGGAGCAGTGGACAGAAATTAGGAAATTCCAGGAGCTGTAGACGGAAATTAGACAATTCCAGGGGCATTAGACGTTTTCTTTGAACCATTAGAAGTACTGGACATATACATTTTTCCTAAATACCAGAGATATTAAGAATTTCCAAGGGCATTAGAAAACATTAGGAACACTTGACGTTTACATTTTTCAATCACTAGGAGCAGTTGACGAAAATATCTTGCAGAATATCAGTAATTTTTGACGTATTATTTCAATTGGAGCACCAGAAGGACTATACAAATAAATCCGTGACGAGACATCTAATTTGAAGGCCTATATCAAGATCATCGGGAAATATTCAAACCAGTGGAAGTTCTTGTGTAGAAAAGTGTCTTTCCAGCACATCAATAGATCTTTCTTGTGAGTTCAGGATAACTACAAAGAGTCAGTATACATCAAGAAGTATAATAATTCAAGTTGGAAAAGGTCGTATATATTTTTTAACGTTAATTATTGATGGGAGTTTAAGAAGAAATTAATTTAAAACCCTAATTTAATCTAAATTGACACCAAGTTACTATAAAAATTTATTATTAAATCATACAAAGTTATAAAAATACCTTTTTAGTAAGAAATTAAATCATATTATAAAACCAGTATTGTATATAGCAGGATAACAATCACTGTCATTTTTTGAATACTCACATTATTATTCTTATAGAAAACTCATCTTAAATAATCATTAATTTATAATTGGACAAGTTTATAGGGATTTTTGTAATGATTTTAAAAATCTTCTCGGAAATATGTATATGTTGTTCTTAAAAAATTCAATATATGAATAGAATTATTTGGTTTTTCTTCTTATGATCGTCGAGGTTATGTACATCTTTGAATGGACACATTCTTCAATGGAAAAATATTAAAGAACATAATTAATTTAGATATATTCTAAATAGATGGCGATATACTCACTTATTGAAATATTAAAGGTGTTTTTAAATTGTTAATACATGAAAACTTAGCTAATTTTAAAAAAATAATATACGTAAAGTTTATGGAAAGTAAATGATTTATTTAGATCGTTTTTACAGTTGAACTCGAATTACCAATTTATTAAATATTAAAATACTAAGGTAACTGTATGACTAGGAGATATCTACTGAGGTATACAGGACCGGTTTAAGAGTATTAACAGGTAGTATATTCAAATAATTTAAATATTGAGTCTCATGTTCTATTTGATAAATAATATATACAGTAGAGATTATAAAAAATTCTGAATTAGCACGAGGCAACTTAAAATCATCATAATAGTACTTAATAATAAAATTTTACCCTGAGATTGAATTATAGATCAGATCATTTTATAATATAACAATTTTATATTGATTTACTAATTTGTGGGATATCTTAAGTAGATAGTATATCCACTTTAGTACAATATATATATATATATATATATATATTATATAAATAACATGTGATTACTTTTTTTATTTGGTTTATTTAGAGTATAGTGTTTTATGAGTAGCCATTATAATAAATATGTTGGCTATTTTAAAACTTAAACATACAAGTGTCTTACCACCAAAATAATCTGCTGAAGAATCAAATGGATTTTGTTTTGGTTCAATTTGTGGCTTGAGCAAACTATATAGCCTTACTTGTGATGGGTCTAATTTTGATGTATGTGGTGTACCACCACCCGTTTTATATATTTCCACCTGAACAAGAAAATTTTTATATCAGCTTAATTTGTAAATTAAATTACTTGAAAGTATAAATACTCTGATTACAATTGCTTTTACTATACAATAAATATGATTATTAGAATGTATATTGAACAAGTAATATTTATGTTTACACTAACCTGTTCATCAGCATTCTGCTTCTTTAATTGACGTTTAGTATTATTGTAGGCATTCTTTAAAGGTTGCCATGTACTACTTTCATTTCTTGTGGATGAATTAAAAGCTTCAGCGACTCATGCTTTGTTTTGTTGTTTTAATGATATTCCATCAGTTCGTTTATTTTCAATAATATTGAAATATTGTTCGGAAACAATAGCCAAAAGCAACTCTTTATCCACTTGAGTAGAATTGGTTGACCTATCACGTTTGTCCATTGTATTGGTAATTTGTTTAATTAATAGAATGTTACACTTACTTTAGAGGTTGAAGTACAACTAAACTTCAGTAGAACATTAACAACCAAAGTAAACTAGTTTCATAATACACTCTCTACCTAATATTTTATGATAGGAATTGTACACAAAATATGCATAGACATGTCATTTCAAAGAAATCATTGTTAAAGTACCAGATGTCTTTATTTTAAAAATGGTTTTCAAATTACTATAATGATAAATGTTCACAAATTTAAATTTTACTTAAAATGCACAGACCAATAACGGCATGAAACGTCAGACATTTTATTGACGTCAGATTATTGCGTTGTCAAACGCTCTGTTAACTAATCTACGTCAACTTTTCGTCGGTGTAACGAGAAAGAAATTTAATCTGGATGAACTGTTAACATAGCGTTAACTAACATAGGTTAACAAACTTAACAACGGATGTTGGTGCAACCGGGCATAAAAGAATAACAAGCAGGCTACGTTTGTCCCATGCTGTCATAACATGACAATAAGTTCTGTGTAATCTTGAATTAAAATGGATCGTATTGTACCTGAAGAGAAACTTGAATTAATTTTTTTGCATGTTGGTGGTTTAGTTTGCGAAAAGCATGCACTGAATTCCATGTTAGACATCCCAACAAACCTCGTCCTAGTCCAGAATTTTTAAGACAAAAATTGGTTAAGTTGAACGCGGTTGAACGCTACAGGAAGTGTGCGTCCAAGGATTCGACAAAGAAGTAAAAATAATGCGGTACAAGAAAATATTCTTTTGGAAAGTGTTGAAAATCCAAATCGATCTACAAATAACATTGCGCAAGTAGTGGACTACTCTCAGTCTACAGTTTGGACACCCTTAAATTCAAATAAATTCCATCCCTATTAAATGATGAGTGTACAGCAACTTCATGACGATGATTGTAATCGGCGACTAGAATTTTGCGATTGGTTTTTGGAGAAAAAGCGGCTACAATCACATCTTCAAAATTATGCGATGATGTTTCCTTTTATTTAAACGGTTTGGTAAACCGGCAAAATTACAGATATTGGTCTGATAATAATCCTTGTTGGGCTGAAGATAGGCGGGGGCAGATCAATCCTAAAGTTAATGTTTGGTGTGGCATATTTAACAACAAAGTGCTAGGTCCTGTTTTCATAGAAGGGAATTTAACGGGTGCAAGGCACTTGACATTGTTACGAAATCAATTAGAAAACTTTATTGATGAACTTTCTCTAAACGACAGAAGAATAATGTATTTTCATCAAGATGGTGCACCACCCCATTTGAGTTTAGAAGTTAGAGCCTACCTTGATGAGCTGCTACCTGAGCGTTGGATATCCCAGATGGATATGGCCCAGATATCCCGATCTCACGCCTGTAGACTTTTTTATCTGGGGACATCTGA
This sequence comes from Amphimallon solstitiale, assembly GCA_963170755.1. Lineage (NCBI taxonomy): Eukaryota > Metazoa > Arthropoda > Insecta > Coleoptera > Scarabaeidae > Amphimallon > Amphimallon solstitiale. The sequence continues at coordinate 49,038,165 of OY720682.1, forward strand.
AGAATAAACTTTATGTTAACACTCCTGTGTCAATTGATAAATTAAAACTAGCCACACAACGGGAAATTCAAAACATAACCCCTCAAATGTTACATAATGTTAATAGATATTTTGTTGAACGTATTTGTTGCTGTAGAACCCAACAAGGAAATCAGGTTGAACATTTTTTTAACAAATAAACGTTAGGTAATTAATTATTGTTACTATATTGCTATTCTTTTAATGTTGGAAAATAAATTAAGTTTAGGCACTATTAGCTCGTAAACCGCCACTCCAATCAAAAACTTGCACTCTTTTTGTTTTGTCTTGGATCTCAAGATGTACTAGAAATTGTTAAAAAAATGCAGTGTTGCCATTTAAGAAAACATGTTTCTCTGAAATAGCGCCCAATCTGACAACAGCGCGTTTATTTTTTCCACACATTTTTCTTATTTGGACTAATTCCTAAAACTTTGCTTCAGGAACCATAGATCTATTTTTTCAAAAAAAAAAAAAGGTTAGCCTATGTCAAAATTTAAAAAAATTACCTTGTATTTAAATTTATATCGTACTTTAAAAACTCACAATACATAAACACGTTCGTATACATTCGTTGATTAATTGTTACAATATTATTGTCACTATCTTAGTTGCTGAGTCTATTAACGCCAACTCAAAAAGTACAATAACAAATTAAAAAATATTTTTTTGGCGAAATTTTACGTTATTCATCAACATAGTCGCCTTCAAGAGTGATACATGTATTCTAAGCTTCTCTAACACACCGATTCTTTTTACTTTCTTATACGTAGTATAAGGAAGTATTGTGATGATGAAAATTTTCGACCTCGAGATTTTTGCAGATGTCCACGTTTTGAAGTCCCCTGATACCGAAAAAGTGGTTTTTAAAAAATGTCTGTGTCTCTCTGTGTGTGTGTCTGTGTGTGTGTCTGTGTGTGTGTGTGTGTGTGTGACCACGATAGCGGTCAAGCCGCTGTAGATATCAATTCCAAATTTTGTATTTACATGTATAATCTCCCTCTTGAGATCTGATTAGTTTTTCAGTAAAATCGGTAGACCGGAAGTAGCAGTTTACTTCAGCGAAAAAATCGAATTTTGCCAATATTTCGTCTACTAAGTTTTAACAAATTTATAAAGAATTCATATATACTTAAAATTAAAATTGAGTATAATTTTATCTAAAAAGTTTTCCGAAATTCCTACCGGAAGTAGGTCTTTTACTCTTATCGAAAATCAGTTTTTTGCAAATATGTCGTAAGTTATGCATTCTATATAAATTTATCAAGAGTACAAAAGTATTTAAAACTAGATTTGCAATATTTTTTGTATATATGAAATTTCAAAATTCGCACCGGAAGTAGCACTTTTACTCTTAGCGAGGAGCACTTTTTTGATATCTTGCAAAGTATGCATTCTATAGAAATTTATTAAGAGAATAGAAGTACTTAGAATAGGATTTTGAATAATATCTGTAAAAAAAATTCTTAAAATTCTGTAATTTGAAACGCTCATACGTATAAGAAAGTCGTGTGGTGGCCACACCTCATTTTTTACTGTTACTTTCTTATACGTAGTATAAGGAAGTATTGTGATGATAAAAATTTTCGACCTCGAGATTTTTGCAGATGTCCACGTTTTGAGGTCCCTTGATACCAAAAAAGTGGTTTTTAAAAAATGTCTGTGTGTCTGTGTGTCTGTCTGTCTCTGTGTGTGTGACCACGATAGCGGTCAAACCGCTGTAGATATCAATTCCAAATTTTGTATTTACGAATATAATCTCCCTCTTGAGAACTGATTAGATTTTGAGCAGAATCGGCGGACCGGAAGTAGTAGTTTACTTCGGTGAAAAAATCGAATTTTGCAAATATTTCGTCAATTACTAAGTTTAAACAAATTTATAAAGAATTCAAATGTACTCAAAATTAAATTTGAGAAAAATTGTTTTAATAAAGTTTTTCGAAATTCCTACCGAAAGTAGGTCTTTTACTCTTATCGAAAATCAATTTTTTGCGAATATCTCGCAGGTCATGCTTTCTGGGCAGGTACATTACGAGTATAAAAGTATTTAGAACATACTTTTAAATATCTTTTGTGTAAAAAAAATTTCAAAATTCAGACCGGAAGTACCACTTTTACTCTTATCGAATAGCGATTTTTTGCAAATATGTCGTAAATTATGCATTCTATATATATTTATGAAGAGTACAAAAGTATTTAGAGTTGGATTTGGAATATTTTTTGTATAAATGAAATTTCAAAATTCGGACCGGAAGTAACACTTTCATACGTATAAGAAAGTCGTGTTGTGGCCACACCTCATTTTTTTGAAGAACGATTGACGCCAATAATATTCGGTATTGAGGTTCTCTCTTTCTCAAGGTAATCGATGAATAAAAGTATATCGTGCGCATCCCAAAAAACGGAGACCAAAACCTTAGCAGCTGTCATTTGCGTGTTTGGTCGTTTTGAACGGTTTTCACCCTTTGCTGTCCACTCAACTGACTGCTGTTTTAACTCTGAAGTGAAGTAATGGATCCATATTTCATCCATTGACACATACCGTCTGAAAATTGTTTTTACAAAAGTAGCGTCTCTAAATCCACTGTAACCTGTGAACTAAATATCATATTTTATGAAATTTTGACGCTTATAGTTTGAAGGTTGGTACTTCATAAGAGTCATATAGATATCTTACTACGAACTTATTGAGTTACGGATTATTTTAATGTAAGTCTGGTGTACTATAAGCGTTTAAGGGAAAATACCATTAATCTTGATCCGCTCATATAAATAGCAATTATTATTTTGATCAGTTATCAATACTCTTAAGTCTTAAAGATGTAACTTTTCGTCAAGATATACTGAAATTAAAACCTGTGAGAAGCAAGTTGTCGCTTTAATTATTTCGAATATTACATTTATATTCTGGATTTACCTACTTATAAAAGTATTATATCTATTCTATAAAGTTGAGTTCAAGTTGCAGCTGGTGTGACGTCACAGCCCATGGGCTATATGTGGTCCCTCAATAGTTCCAGATAGGTCGTTGTTTTTTGAAGAATGAGTTTGTTCATAAGAGAAATCAAAGGAATATAATATATACGTCTTTTACATATCAGTTACTCTGCCCTTTCCTTTTAAGTTTATTTGTACAAGCGATCTATAAACTACTACAGTCTACCAATATGGTTCGATGCTTCTTAAAGAGCACTGATCTTTGGGGGTTCCCATGACTGTAAATTTGGGGATATTACAATATATGTATATTCCTGAATTGTCAGGTTATTGAACCATTTTGAATATAAATATAATAATAATAATCTTTATTCCATCCGACTCAAAAAGAGTATGGGAATCGTCATAACATTGTCAATATAATACGTATATATATAAAATGGAAAGGAGTCTCTGGTGTCAAAGTCAAGAAGAATGTATTCTTAGGGGGATCCAGCATCAAACGAAATAACTTTATGTGAAGTTCTTTATTTTTTGCCAATATTTCGTATTATAATCTGATACTTCTTCAGGGCAAAAAATGTGAAACACGTGCATATAACTAGAAAACATCACTTTTTTTTGGATGGATGAATTAAATTGACATTATTTAAGAATTTAAAATTTAAAGTTAAAAGTTTTACAATCAAATTAATAAAATACTAAAAACTGAAATTTAAGGAACTTCCTAGAAGGACCTCTAAAAATTTGAAACTACATGTTATCACTTCAAGCATTTGACAGGATATATATATAAATATAAATTGTAAAATAAAAGATGTTAAAACTGTTGTGTATATGTAAATTGCAATAAACCAGTTTAATTACTGTTTCGTAACTCCGGAGTTACGAAACAGTAATTAAACTGGTTTATAAATATAAATATAACATAAAATATAAAGCACATTAATACATATATAAATGAAAGTCAAATACACATAAAGATAAAATACATTATCCATTACAAAAGTGTATCTCCCAAGTATTCATTTACTGAGTAGTAACCCTTTTTAATTAGTAATTCCCTAGTTGCCTTTTTAAACTGATCATCAGGCATTGATTTAAATTTTCTTGGCAATCTATTACATACTTTAATGGCTAGATATCAGTCTGTATCTAGGAATCTCGAGCGTTCAAGCATTTGGAGTGCAGAAAACATTCTTATTTAGTTTAGGCCATTTGTTTAAATTTTCTGCAGCATACAACAGCAGCCGCCAAATATAGACGCACGGCAGCTTCATAATCTTGTGCTCCTTGAACAAATCCCTACAACTAGTACCTGCAGATACTCTCGACATAATTCTCAATGCTCTCTTTTGCATTCTAAAAAAGCGAATCATATCTGGTGATGATCCCCATGCTATTATGCCGTATACCATCACTGAGTGAGAAGAAGCAAAATGGAATATCCTCAATATTGAATAATTCACCACATCCCTCAGTCCACCCATCGCAAAACATACCGGACCGATTTTACTGCACAATTTTTTATATGCTCTTTCCAATTGGACTCTACATGCAGTTAAGCCTAAAAACCTAGTGTTGTCGACCTGAGCTATAGTTGCAGTAGGTACCCTAACGAGATGAGATTGATCTCGATCGCGCGACGCTGCCTTAAATTCAATAAATACAGTCTTACATTATTTAGCGCAAGCTTGTTGTCCAGGAAATGGTTATTTATGACACCCAAACTGTTTGACGCATGTCGTCCCAGGTCTTTAGTCTTCTTAGTGGGCACCAAAAGTGAAATGTCATCCGCGTACATGATGACGTTATCTGATGGAATGTCAGTACGAATATGATGTACAATAGGGGCCCTAGCAGGCTCCAATGTGGTACCCCACACCTGAGTGTGCACTTCCCCGAAATAGCGTTTCCAATTTGTACGTATTGACTGCGGTGCTCTGAGTAACTCTGAAACCATTTCAAAGGCGTACCCTTAATACCATAGCTAAATAATTTCTGCAGCAACAGTCTGTGATCAACTAGATCAAATGCCTTACTTAAATCTATAAAAATTCCAGCACATGCCTTTGTCCCATCTATATATATGTTCTTGTATAATGCATCTAAAAACTCCGTAATTGCTGAAACTATTCTGCGACTTTTCTGAAGCCAAATTGGTGGTCATTAAACAGATTGTACTTTTGCAAAAATTGTACTAGTGCAGTGGCTACCAGCTTTTCAAAAATTTTAGCAAATACACTTAACAAAGATATCGAACGGTAATTCTCAACAAGTTCCTTTCATCCTTTTTTAAACAATGGTTCAATTTTTGCTATTTTCAACCGCGCCGAGAAAGAACCTTCCAAAAACGATTTATTGATTAATGACATTAAGGGACATATAATCTCATCAATGCAGTGCATAAGTAGCCAGGCATTTATATTATCGCAACCGGCGGAAAATTTACTTTTTAAACTTAGAATTACTTTACTCAGTTCGTGTTCATCAACTGGGTGTAAGAAAAATGTAAATGGATTGAATTCTATATTGCTTTCATGTGGCACATCCTATTCGTTACTTTACAAAATAGTTGTTAAAATGTTCTACCATATCATTTTGATTAGATATTATAATTTGGTCTTCAATTTTAAGCGTTATATCGCCGTTGTTTTTAGTTTTCTGTTTTAAGTTAATAATATTCCATGCTGATTTAGATTTACATATTTTTTGAATGTATCATAATATTGCTGTTATACAATAATTTAGCATTTTTAATTACTTTTCTATATATTTTTTTATACGTTTTACAATAGGTAATCATTTCTTCATTGCTGCTAGATAATAATGAGTATAAATATTTCAGTTTTTTTGATGAAATAAGAATCCCTTGTGTAATCCAAGCCTTGCCAGTTTTTTGATCAACGCTTATAGTTTTGTTAATCGTAGGAAATGTCAATTCGTAATTGTACGTAATTATGTTAATGAAAGCATCATATTGATCCGAACAATTCAAAGCAACAAAACCCTCCAACCAGCTTTCTCTACTTAGAAGCCCCTTAAATAGCATTATACTCTGTCTGTCAGTGATCCTTTTATACTGTATTTTCTTCATGTTTGATATATGTTTAGCGAAACAAAACTGTACCTTCTACGCGGAATGCTGTGAAATAGAGTTGTGAATTACTTCAATTTTATAATTATTAATATTTTTCTGAATACATATATTATCTAAAAATTTTTTTACGAGTAGGTTCTTTTGCAGTTATTTGGAGATTATAGCAATCTAACAAATCAATGAACTTATACACCTTATCACAAGCATTTAAAAAATTTACGTTAAAGTCACCAACATTGGGATAACTTAATTTTTAACGAGGTCGTATAGCTCTGAGAAGTACGGGTGTTCAACTTTTACGTTTTTAAAATTTACATACGCTGAAATAACTCTACCTCTTACCTATTGTATTCAATATTAAATACACATTCAAACTGCGACAGAAACTAAAACGTTTTTCATCAGTTGGAGTGTGCTAGCATAACGAAGTCAAAGAGAATCGTTCTGACATTAACCCATTCTTGACACGAGGTGTCGCATCTTCTGCCGACAACAGCAGTGCACGAGACATCAGCCGGGTCTAAAAACGAAGATCGAAACGAAACGGAACGCGATCGGGACGGGGTGGAAGTGAGACGCAGAAGGAAACAGAAGTTTCTTCCTACATTCCATTTGCGTCTTTCACGGCACGATGTCAATACGATGAAACCGTAATAGTGGTTGTAATGATAACCCGCTTGATGGTTATCCCACATCGTCGGGTGTTTTCCTGAAACACATTTACAGAATAAAAGTACACGTAGAGCACGTACGCAGGATAGAAATGCGTAGCAGGTCGACCACTTCACGTTTAATTTTTTTAAATTACATTATTGTCGGGAACAATACGGCATGCGTTTTTTAATATTTTTTCCAATCCGTTTGTCTTGATTGAAAAGTAAAAACAAGAGTTTATAGGTCCTACATTATAATAAAAATACGACAATTTCAGTCGGAAAGTGGGAAGGCTGTGCCTGTTTATTTTTTAATATTATTTCTAACCTTGGTTCTATGTTCGACACGCAAATAATTAAATCATTTTCAATTGGAGCCTATCTCATTTCTTAGTTTTTATGTTAACCATTGAAGAAAAAGTTAGTTCACATTGGTAGAAAGTGGCGAAAGGAACTAATGATTATAAAGCTTCCCTTGCCAGCTTTTGATAGTCTTCTTTTCCCTTCATTCAGAAGACGTCAATTATTGTTTGCGAATTAAACTCCATTGCAAGCATACCGTCCGCAGCCAAAGATCTTGTTTCATCTTCTGACACATCTATAAAATGATTTAGTATCAATCTATGCAAGGTATGTGAGAACTTACTACCAATGATCCGTCCATTGAAGTTTCTTCGACAATCTTCAGAACGCAAGGGAAGACTGTACATTTTTTGTAAAGACGTTGACCTCAAACGAAGTTTTGCGAGGAATTCCTTGATTTTATTCTTTATCGCTAGAATGCTTTCTTCTCTCCCTTGAAAGCTCTTATTGAAAATATTCAGGTGTTTGAAAAGATCAACGAGAAATGCTAATTTTAATAGCCAACCACTGTCACAAAAATTAATCGTATATTCAGATTTTGCATCTTGTAGGTACATAAAAGTATGTTTTCTTCCCTCCCTTGAAGGTTCTTATTTAAAAGATTTGAAATTGCGATTTATTTTTGCGACTCTGTTTGGCTATTAAAATTAGCATTTCTGGCTGAACACCTAAATATTTTAAATAAGAGCCTTCAAGGAAGTGAAGAAAACATTCTAATGGCAAGAGATAAAATCAGGGAATTCCTCGCAAAACTTTGTGGCTAATATCTTTACAAAAACTCCTACATATCTTAGAATCATTTGTGAAGACATGGATTCGCTCCAACAAAATCTCCTTTATCACACAGAGGTCAGAAGGCACTCTAAAGTTTTGACACGAATTCTAGAACTAAAAGCAGAGTTGTGCCTATTAACTTCCGTGATAGTTTTCGAAGTTCTGATTGAAGATTCTGTCCACGCTGTTTGATTGCCATTGTTACCGTCCTGGGGGTCGCCAGAATTTTTTTACTTAAGAAGGGGTCGCGTTCTTAAGATTTTCAAACAAAATATTTATATATGATTACAAGATTAATCGTTATTCAGTCTGAACTAGAACACAAAAATAAAAATATGTGACAATGAAAAATTAAGTTGAACAGAGGCATCCTATTTCTGGACACCCTGTATATCACACATGTATAGCAATAATAGTTTTCAATTCATTCAAAATTTAATGCATAGCGATAGCTAGAGATTTCTGCTTTACATAGAATTTTACAAGTATGTCATTACGTGTTCAACACTGTATATAAATTAAATGTACTTAAGAATTAAGTGAAACTCTAATAAATGGATACAAAAAAATAAAAATCCGGCTTTTTCTTTTAATGTGATAGAGTCCACTGTTTGAAACCTGTTCAGCGTTACACAAAATTCAAAATCATTGGTTTAAGGCCAAAAACAAAAACTAAAGGCTGAGATGACATATCGATAGACAGAATATAACTAAATTACACTCAGCACAAAAATATTAATTAAATTACAAATATTAGAACATTAAACCCCGTAACTGAAAATTATTTTAAGCCCTCACCTGGTAAGTTAACTCGATAGATCAGATCCAAATATACTTAAATGAAAATTTAATTAACGTTCTCTAGCTCTAATCAACACAAATAATTAGGAGGAAACGATTAACACTTACCTTATGGCCCGAAAAGGGTGTGGCCTGTACATATACTGTAGGTAGATGGAAATATCCATACTATTCGGGCTTCCAAGAAAAGGAAGCTGCGTATGAGGAGATTCAAGGGCTCTTAGCACTACCGATTCGGTAGTTAATTTCTTCTTACAGTAAATTACATTAATTTACACAAGGTTCCAAATTTCTAAGATGGCGGTCACCACGTGGCTGCTAATTTTTCAGTCACTAAAACAATAATGCGTGTAATTTCACACAAAATAAGAAGCTATAAGACAATGGAAAATGACATACATTAGAAACAATTCTACACAACTGAAAAACTAAGAAAAGATACTCGCCAGATAAAAATCTACCAATCGCATAAAATAATCTGACAAAAAGTCGGAAAAATATTCAACCAATGTTAGTAATCACTGCAGTAATAATCCGCCTGCCTACAACCGTAATTTTTAGGAAACGATAACGGTAATATTTTCACCAAATAAATTACGGTGATTAGCATTAGTGAAATGAAAATGAAATGAACGAAAAGACCTCTAATTAACTCCCACATTAAAGACAATAGCGCCAGACGGTCAAACAAGAACTAACAATTTGTACGGAATTTAAAAGTTTATTCAGCCGAGAATTTCCAAATAAAAGAAGCTTAATAATTACTAGGGAAGGAAGGGAAAAATAAAAGAAAATTCTCTAAGACGAAACAAAAGATTAAAAATACTTAATCAAGGTTGCTACGTATCAATTAACTATGACTCGCTGCACAGATAAGGGGTCCGCGAAGTAGAGATCTATTTTATATCTTATATGTCTATTATACGTTAAAGACCGTGCTCGCCAGAAGATGGCGGAACAACCCAATAAATTAGAATTTAAACTAATTCATATTTAAATTCTAAGTACTAAGGTTCGTTACCACTAAATATATAACGTGATAGATAAAAAATTATTCAAAGCGAAAATTACTAACGTCAAAACGAGAGAAAACAATAACATTAAGCCTACCAAAATAAATGAAAGAAACAAAATTCCGGAATATACAGATCTGTCCAAAATTAACGCAACAACAATTTGAGAATACATACAAATTTAATTAGAATATATATTCCGAATTATTGCATAATACCATACCTACCAGTCTTGAAATATGGTGCAACAAAAATTCACTTAAATGTTAAATTGAAATCTTAAGAAATAATAATAATTAGACAGCTGGCTTACATCTGTCACGTAAAATCCGCGCCAAGGGAAATTTACTGAAAAAAAAGTTATTAGCATGTAAGATAATCCTATATACTTCCAACTAATACGAAAGTACATCAAAGAAGGAACCAATTGAATGAATCAATGTAAAATAAAGCAAACACCCACAGGAAATTAGTGCGTATATTACCGCACCCGCAGTATATTTTTCAATGACGGATATAAACACTCCCGCGAAATTAGGCCAAAGAAATTAAATTTGAAGACCGCATCTCTCTGTTTATTTCTATGCCGCGTAGAAATGCTGCGTGATCGAGACTCCCCTTTGCTTAAAAAAAAAACGAAAACAAAACGCAATTACAGATAAAATGCAACGCCAGCATTGCCTGAGCAACGCCGAGGCAAAGCAATAGCAGAAGCACAGCCACGCAAGCAACATCACCATCAGATAGCAGAAGTGTTAGTGGTGGGGAGACAGAGCATACGACCACGGCGCTAGTACATTCAGTACATTTTCCTCATTGCCTCAGTTTGGATTCGCTGCCGCTGCCTACTCGAAGGGACCGATCAGGGAAGCAAGCGTACGAACTTTCAAAGCTCAGTCTTGCACGGACATCGCGTCGGGTTCAGATCAGTTAAACTCCGGGTTTTGTCGTTGCATTCGGTTCCCATATCGTTCGTACTCTACACGAATGTATTTATAACGTAAATTCATTTAATAACATTATAATAATGCACGGACATGCTTTAGAAATGCAATCGTTAGCACTTCATGGAGGAACAGGCGGTCGTTTTAATAACAGATGCGAAGTTTTAAGAGTTTGGCTGGGCACACAGACCTTCTTTTAACGACAATTTATCCTCTTCACAGCCATGTGTTCACATACATAATAGTTCATTAGATTTAAACTCGGTAGATTAAAATGTTTGTCGTATTGAAATCTGTACTCGTTAAAAAGTATTACTCCGTAGACGTTGTCGTCTTTCATAATTTAAACGTCGATGTTTTTATAAAGAAAAAAAATTAATAAAACACTTAAACAGAGCACTATCGTCGTGATGGATACGCGACAAACGTTATTAAATAGAAAAAATGACTTTGTTATTATTAAAGTATGTTTGTGATGAACAATGTTTTTGAACTCGGTGCTTGGCTTTGTTTAATAAAAGTAAGTTTTTGTGTCCTAACTTCATATGTTTGTAGGTAAATTAGTAGACATTTGTAATAGTGCCTCTTTTTGTTATTATTATATTGATGAAATCCTAGGAATTTATACTTAATTTTATAATTTTATTATTTAAATTGATTTATTGATCCTTGAGGCGTTATTTAGGGAAAAATATAATCTGGATCAAAACAAATACAATAGTCAGTCAGTATTAAAATATCATAGGACTAAAACTCAAAATAAATTGATTGACCCACCAAAAAATATAATATAATTGTATATATAACTTTATATCAGATTGAAACACTAAAGAGATTATACTCGGCCATATTATTACAATTTAATTTAAGTAATTATTATTTTAATTTTAAGATTGTGTAGTTGTTGAGATTTTAATTTCTGGTGGAAAATATGATAAATATTACAACAAGCAATTATTAATTATTTTTTCATTTGAAAGATCATTCGACTATTTTGCACTATATTTTTTCGTGAATTGTATTAAATCACAAATATTTAGGAATTTATTTTTGTCATTAAAGATGTAAATTATCTCTGCAGGATATATCGTTATAGTTTCGTTATAGTTATAGTTAATTTGCCATCAAATATTTTACATAGCATTTGATAAAATATAGTTAATAATAATAAGTACAAATATAAAAGTTAAAATAAAACATATTAAAAGAAACTTACACAGATGTAGAAACAAGAAAAGGTACGTAATTTATAATGAAATCGTCTGTAAAACATGAAACATGTAAATCATCAATATATATGTGCATATATTAACTCTTAGCTTTCGTTCGATCACTGATTTATATTATTATATTATCTAAATACTCCTGATCTAAGTAATAGCATCTGGCTATCAAACATTTCTTAAGGAGTCTACGAAAAGAATTCATGGACATATCCCTAATAGCTTGAGGCGACTTATTATCTTCATTTGTATATTATTTCTTTTACTTTTAGTGCGTTTATACTGAGGTTCATTTAACTGATCTATGGATCGTGTATTATAATTATGTACGTTTCCGCGTGAGCTATAACTATTGATGTTTTTTCGTATGTATATTAGCGTTTGGTAATATATACACATGGAAATGACATTATTTTTTTTGTGATAAAAACCTCCTTACATTAATAATTGATGGGTAATTTGTAGATTGTTCAGATGGCCCTCTTTTTTAGCACAAATATCCTTTTTGCATCAACGGAATTTCCCTATTATGCAGTAGGACATTACAGAATAGAACACAGAAAAGTATGATAATCTTGTCGCTTTCTTACTAACACAATATGACAGCTTACGTATAGCATACATGGTCTTTGATAACACTGATAGACACATAATTTGTGACATGAAAATTTTTAGGTGTTTCTAATGCAGTTTGATACCCTGAAGTCAAATCTGAAAAGAGAATTTTTCTATCACCCACAGATATTCTGTACCCTGCGGCTTTATAATTTACAATACGTAAAATTTTATTATATTGCATCATCTCATACTTTCATATAATCAGGGATATATCCGGTTTAGACAGGTTTCTACCTGCTTGTTCGAAGTAAACAGCGTGTTTTCCGATCATTTTATTTTACAAACTTTATCATTTATCAGTAGACTAACAGTATCCGAATCGGTTACGTCTTCTGAGTTTGGATAGCATAGTTTTTGAGTTAACATTCTTTTAAGTTTTTTAAATTACTGTGTCTAAGATTTTTACGTACAATGCCTAGACAGTGCGTAAATAGTGCCAACAGTTTTTGTTATGTGTGCGGAGAACTAACTTTTAAATCACAAAAACGTAATTTTACACCGCTTGTGCTAAAAGCTTACAAACTGTATTTTGGTGTTAAAGTTGGGGACCAAGACAAAGCATGGGCCCCTCATATCGTTTGTAAAACTTGTATAACATTGTTAACAGCTTGGTTAAAAGGTTCAAATCGTAAAATGCCTTTCGCAGTGCCAATGGTTTGGAGAGAACCTAAAGACCATGTTACAGACTGCTATTTATACCTCACGAATATTAAAGGTATTGGACCGAAGTCTAAACATACTGTTAAGTACTGTAATTTACCATCAGCTTTAAGACCTATCAAACACAGTGAACAACTTCCTATTCCAAAAGCACCAGAATCTTGGAGTCTCGATGAAGAACTAGAATCGACTACTTCTTTAAGTGATGATACAGAAACCGCAAAGGAAATGACAACCGATCCTTTATTTGATTTACCAGGATGTTCAACAGCGCCGCATCTAATTTCACAGGGTGAACTTAATGACTTAGTTCGAGATCTAAACCTTCCAAAATCGCAGTCCGAACTTTTAGCATCCAGACTAAAAGGTTGGAATCTTCTCCAAAGTGATGTAAATATTACTTTTTACAGAAAAAGGCAGAAAGACCTCACGCATTGCTTTCTTCAAGAAGGGGATCTAGTATACTGTTCAGAAGTCAACCTTTTGTTTAACGCACTAGGACAGAAACATGATCCATGTGATTGGCGTCTATTCATTGATTCCTCTAAACTTAGTTTAAAGGCGGTATTGCTTCATAACGGTAACGAATATCCATCTGTGCCCTTAGCTCATGCGGTTCATATGAAGGAATCATATGAGAATATGAGAGTTCTTTTAGAGCATATCCGTTATCATGAATATGGTTGGCCAATATGTGGAGACCTAAAAGTAATAGCCCTTCTTCTTGGAATGCAACTAGGTTATACGAAATATTGTTGCTTCCTTTGCGAATGGGACAGCCGTGCGCGAGACCGTCATTATGTACAGAAGCAGTGGCCAGTACGTCAGGCGCAACTCCGGGTCAAAAAAACGTTAGTAATGAATCTCTAGTTGATCCCAAAAAGGTATTACTTCCACCTTTGCATATTAAATTGGGTTTAATGAAGAATTTCGTGAAAGCAATGGACAGAAATGGAAGAGGGTTCTTGTATCTGAGACAAAAATTTCCAAGAATCAGTGACGCAAAAGTGAAGGAAGGCATATTTGTGGGTCCGCAAATAAGAGAAGTAATGAAAGATGAAACATTTGAGGAAATGCTGAATGAAACTGAACTACGAGCCTGGGGTGCTTTTAAAAACATTGTTGCAAAGTTTCTTGGAAATGTGAAAGCTGACAATTACAAAGATCTTGTGACTGAACTACTTACTGCCTATAAGGAAATGGGTTGTAACATGTCCCTTAAAATTCACTTTCTGGACTCCCATCTGGATTTCTTCCCCAAAAATTTAGGGGCTGTAAGTGACGAACATGGGGAACGGTTCCACCAGGACATTTCTGCGATGGAGAAACGGTACCAAGGCAAGTGGAGTGCCAGTTTGCTTGCCGATTACTGCTGGACATTGTTAAGGGATACTCCAAAAACAAAATATCGCCGAAAAACATCGACAGTAACATTTTAATGTACTCTTTGGTTAATAAAATAATATAACAATAATATATCTATCGCTGTTTGCTTAAAAAACAAAAATACCTCATAGCAAAAAAAGTATAGGTGATAGAAGAAATCTGTAGCTATTTTCAGCTTTTGTGTCAATTTTTACGTAATAAACACTTTGTTTTGTTCATGTCACAACAAACAAGTGGATTTTTGTCTACCAGTGTAATTTTATGCATAGTGATTCCTCTTGTGGAACAATCCCAGATATTCTATTGGCTCTTGGTGTGCCTCTTTCCTGTTCCTAAAGTTGATGGTTTTTGTCTTGTTTACGTTTAATGTTAAACGATTTCCACTAAACCATAGTTTGCTTTCATGTTGTAAATTTACCCCCTCTATATCGAGCAACTGTTGTTGATCTTGGTTTTTTGTTAAAAAAACAGTGTCATCGGCAAATAATATTGTTTGTGCGTGAATATTACTAGGTAAATCGTTTACGTAAATCAGAAATAATAGCGGTCCCAATATAGAACCTTGGGGCACACCATAATTAAATTGTGATTTTGGGAGACTTGATGATACTAAACGGAAGATTTTTCTAGAGATAATGTATGGCTTTGGATTGAGACAACTTATATATGAACCAACAAATAAGCATTTCAAGTTCTAGCTGTATTATGTATACACATTATGTGATCTGAATGAAACAATGAGGTATTTAATGGACACGCTAACAAGCATACACAATTATTCGTTCCCAATTATAAAAACAGTATTTGATAGACCAACTGCATCATATTTGATAAAAACGACTGAATGTCTACAAAAAAAGAAGGAACTACTTTTTCGCGACCTTGTATAATATTTTATTTTTGGTTTCTTTTCTTTTGGCGTTTATTAGATCAAAATTACGTTTTAATGGGTAATAAAAATAACAGCGCTAGCATGCCTTTGTTATTTTTTATTTAATACATGTTTCAGCTCAGTGGGCCTTTCTTAATTATGGTATCTAAAAACATATTTTAATTAGGGCTAGAGTAAACAATAAAATGTAATACGAAATAAATAGTGCGTGAAACAAATACAGTAAAAACGAAAAACGAAAATCAAACAGAAATAAACTTAATTACCTGACACGTGTGGATATTAATTTGTATTTTCTCTTAATTTTATTCATTGTTTGTTATTTTGCTGTTTAATTTAAAATATTCAGGTGATTTAAAATCAATGTGAGAATCGTATTTGTGCCTGTCGTATGATTTTAACACCAGTGTATTTTTTGGGGTTTTTGCTTTTTGTTTCTTTGGACAGTGAATGTTTGTGCATATTGCATTTTCTATTTAGGTATATTTGTTTAAAATATATGGTGTCTGGCTAAAGTCTATTTCTGTCTTACAATATATAATACAAATATTTTTAAAGGTTAATGAGTAAAGAATTACAATCTAAAATTAAGAAGGAGCAACGTTAATTACATTATATGATGTTGGTTTAGATGCAGATCGCTACTGTTTGATAATATTATAGTATAATGTGTTTTAATTTTTATATCATTCCTATTAATGGTCTTTTTGTACTCACCGCCTGTAAAGTGACATTTGGCGCATGTGTAGCTCGACTGGGAAATACGTTTTCCTGGTTGAGGCGATTGTAAAAATTGAAAAAAACACTCACTAAAAGTTGGGGAAATAGGAGTAATAATTAAAAATTCTTCCAAAAAAATTGTGGCGCCATCTATTTGACGACATTTTAAGCGTCATCTTAAGCAAGATTCAAGCGCCATCTATTTGAACCACATCGACATTCATATTGGCAGTTCGGAATTGTTTGTATTTAAACCAAAAAAACGCAATAAATGTACTATAAATTTATAAATATAAGAATAAATACCTCATGTTTGCCATGTGTAAGAATATAATAACTTAATTTTAGGGAAAGGTGAGTAATAGTTACGTACATGAAATGCTTAAATTAATTAGGTAATCTATCTTAGGTTAGGTATGATTCGCGCAATTAAAAGAACTCGCTTCCTGCGGTCACTCGTGCTTACAATGTGCGCTTATGCGTGAAAATAGTCTTCCCGCACTTGGTTCGTAAATAACTATTGTGTCCTGCTTAATGTAAATCATTTCTTTAATTTCTCGCTTTTTGCTGTCGTTTTCAATGCCTAGAATTTTGAGGTTTTCGATGTCAAATTTGTGGTTATCTACTCTTATGTGTGTTGCTAATGCCGTTTTGTCTGTCTTAGTCGAGGCGCGCACTGAAATGGCACTTAAGTGGCATGGAAGTGGCATGGTGACTAAGTGGCATGTGGCAAATTTTATACTAATGAAATGAAATGCGACGGCGCGCATCGATATGGAGTTGCAGTGGTAAGATGTTATACATGTAGCGTGGTGCCATTCGGTCGCCACGGCTTCTGACAAGTTTAATTTCGTGTGGCGTGTGGCATGTGGCATAATGTGGCCGATAGTATTTTTCCACTCCAGTTAAAGGGAATATAATGGCTCCACCAACGGAACAAGTGTCTGATGTATTTACTGAGGATGTCTCCTCAGATGATAACTAATTAGATAAAAAGGAAAAGGAAAGAAATCGGGATAAATACAGTGAATTATGATGTAGAATTATTACTTAACGAAGAAGACGATCAACAGGTGTTCCAGGCAGATTTTACTACAAGTAAAGAGACCAATTCATTGCAAGAAAATTACACTGGTAGACAAAAATCCACTTGTTTGTTGTGACATGAACAAAACAAAGTGTTTATTACGTAAAAATTGACACAAAAGCTGAAAATAGCTACAGATTTCTTCTATCACCTATACTTTTTTTGCTATGAGGTATTTTTGTTTTTTAAGCAAACAGCGATAGATATATTATTGTTATATTATTTTATTAACCAAAGAGTACATTAAAATGTTACTGTCGATGTTTTTCGGCGATATTTTGTTTTTGGAGTATCCCTTAACAATGTCCAGCAGTAATCGGCAAGCAAACTGGCACTCCACTTGCCTTGGTACCGTTTCTCCATCGCAGAAATGTCCTGGTGGAACCGTTCCCCATGTTCGTCACTTACAGCCCCTAAATGTTTGGGGAAGAAATCCAGATGGGAGTCCAGAAAGTGAATTTTAAGGGACATGTTACAACCCATTTCCTTATAGGCAGTAAGTAGTTCAGTCACAAGATCTTTGTAATTGTCAGCTTTCACATTTCCAAGAAACTTTGCAACAATGTTTTTAAAAGCACCCCAGGCTCGTAGTTCAGTTTCATTCAGCATTTCCTCAAATGTTTCATCTTTCATTACTTCTCTTATTTGCGGACCCACAAATATGCCTTCCTTCACTTTTGCGTCACTGATTCTTGGAAATTTTTGTCTCAGATACAAGAACCCTCTTCCATTTCTGTCCATTGCTTTCACGAAATTCTTCATTAAACCCAATTTAATATGCAAAGGTGGAAGTAATACCTTTTTGGGATCAACTAGAGATTCATTACTAACGTTTTTTTGACCCGGAGTTGCGCCTGACGTACTGGCCACTGCTTCTGTACATAATGACGGTCTCGCGCACGGCTGTCCCATTCGCAAAGGAAGCAACAATATTTCGTATAACCTAGTTGCATTCCAAGAAGAAGGGCTATTACTTTTAGGTCTCCACATATTGGCCAACCATATTCATGATAACGGATATGCTCTAAAAGAACTCTCATATTCTCATATGATTCCTTCATATGAACCGCATGAGCTAAGGGCACAGATGGATATTCGTTACCGTTATGAAGCAATACCGCCTTTAAACTAAGTTTAGAGGAATCAATGAATAGACGCCAATCACATGGATCATGTTTCTGTCCTAGTGCGTTAAACAAAAGGTTGACTTCTGAACAGTATACTAGATCCCCTTCTTGAAGAAAGCAATGCGTGAGGTCTTTCTGCCTTTTTCTGTAAAAAGTAATATTTACATCACTTTGGAGAAGATTCCAACCTTTTAGTCTGGATGCTAAAAGTTCGGACTGCGATTTTGGAAGGTTTAGATCTCGAACTAAGTCATTAAGTTCACCCTGTGAAATTAGATGCGGCGCTGTTGAACATCCTGGTAAATCAAATAAAGGATCGGTTGTCATTTCCTTTGCGGTTTCTGTATCATCACTTAAAGAAGTAGTCGATTCTAGTTCTTCATCGAGACTCCAAGATTCTGGTGCTTTTGGAATATGAAGTTGTTCACTGTGTTTGATAGGTCTTAAAGCTGATGGTAAATTACAGTACTTAACAGTATGTTTAGACTTCGGTCCAATACCTTTAATATTCGTGAGGCATAAATAGCAGTCTGTAACATGGTCTTTAGGTTCTCTCTAAACCATTGGCACTGCGAAAGGCATTTTACGATTTGAACCTTTTAACCAAGCTGTTAACAATGTTATACAAGTTTTACAAACGATATGAGGGGCCCATGCTTTGTCTTGGTCCCCAACTTTAACACCAAAATACAGTTTGTAAGCTTTTAGCACAAGCGGTGTAAAATTACGTTTTTGTGATTTAAAAGTTAGTTCTCCGCACACATAACAAAAACTGTTGGCACTATTTACGCACTGTCTAGGCATTGTACGTAAAAATCTTAGACACAGTAATTTAAAAAACGTAAAAGAATGTTAACTCAAAAACTCTGCTATCCAAACTCAGAAGACGTAAGCGATTCGGATACTGTTAGTCTACTGATAAATGATAAAGTTTGTAAAATAAAATGATCGGAAAACACGCTGTTTACTTCGAACAAGCAGGTAGAAACCTGTCTAAACCGGATATATCCCTGATTATATGAAAGTATGAGATCATGCAATATAATAAAATTTTACGTATTGTAAATTATAAAGCCGCAGGGTACAGAATATCTGTGGGTGATAGAAAAAATCTCTTTTCAGATTTGACTTCAGGGTATCAAACTGCATTAGAAACACCTAAAAATTTTCATGTCAAATTATGTGTCTATCAGTGTTATGGAAGACTGGGAAATAGTAGAAAAACAAATGTGATCCAGGGTTTATTCGGCGATAGCAGAACAAAACAACGTAAAAGCATTAAAAATCGAATTACTTTAGATAAAATAAATAAATCGGCTTTTGAATATTTTAAAAGAAAAAGACAAGGATCATACAGGGTGCCTAATATCTCGATATACGAGGCCACTGAAGCACATTTTTCCTTAAGTGTACTGTCAGAGTTAAAAGATGACAGACAGGCAGAAACGATCTTTTAATATGGCAATTTTCACCCTCGTCGGGTAAATTTTGAGCCTACAACTGATATAAACGCAACTCACTTTTTTGCGGCGTCTACAACCAGTAATACACTAACTGCAGTAGACAACACGTCAAGTCGTTCATCTACGATATGTATCCATCTTCAATAGAGAAGACGAGTTCAAACCTTGCTGAGAAGTTTTCACTGCAATCTTACATTGTATCTTGTATATTGTGTGTGCCTGTTTCTGCTTTCCAGTATTAGGTTTTAGTTTTGAAAAAAGGATCCTTGTTGTATTGCTCGACTTGTATGCAACTGCTGTGATAGTTTTATGGCTCTATCTGTTAGGTTGTTGATTAGGTACGATTCTTTTATATATTAGAGCAGGGGTCTTCAAACTTTCCAGCCTTAGGGCCATACTGATTACTCCAGTAAGTTCCGAGGGCCAAAACCATATTATCATTGTTGCCGGTGGTAAAAAGTGAAATAGTCCACTGATGAAAAAAAGTCCGAAAAAGTACGCAGCGTTTAAAAAAGGCTGCAAAACGGCAACACTGCATATTATTAATGTTCCTGTCATTATCTGTAATTTCTAGATTAGTCGTAGAGTACGAGCCATGAGGAGTAACGTGACACGACATCTGGTGGACACAAGCGGAAATAGGTAGTACCTTCTATCGCTAACAGATGGCGCTAATAGCACGTAAAGAATAATCTCGTTGGTTCGAGAAAGTTCTGGTGTCTTCCACTCACTTCTAGATGGCAGTAATTGGAATATATAAGAAGGCTAGTGGCGCAACCACAAGTCAGTTCCTATGACACTGTTGTGAAATAAAATAGTGCGTACCTCCTTAAAACGTGTTTGTGCGTGTTTAAGTTTAAGACATCTTTGTAACAGTATTTTGATTTGAATTGTTGCTTTTGTGTGTGATTTAGTAGTATGGAAAAGAAGCGAAATTGATAGTGAATGCAGAAAATTCAAAGATCAGTGGAACATTCAGTATTTCGTAATTGAGTCCAGTAAGAAGGCGCTATGTTTGATTTGCAATGAAAGCATAGCCATTCTCAAAGAATATAACATTAAACGTCATTATGAAACAAAACATTTTCAAAATTACTCAAAATATACAGGAAGTTTGCGGACAGAAAAATTCGAAGCTATGAAGCGCGGATTGAAATCGCAGCAATCTTCATTTACAAAACTCAAAACTGAACAAGAGGCTGCAACGCGTGCCAGCTTTCGTGTGGCTCTTGAAATTGCAAAACGTGGAAAACCATTCACCGATGGAGAAATGATCAAAGAATGCATAATTGCAGTAGCCGAAGAAATGTGCCCTGAAAAGGTAAATTTATTAAAAAGTGTCAGTATGTCAGCAAACACTGTGGCTCGAAGGGTAGAAAACATTGCTGAAAATATATCCTCTCAACTGTTCGACAAAAATGGACATGTTGAGTGGTTTTCTTTGGCCTTGGATGAATCAACGGATGTGTCAGATACTGCTCAGGTGTTGATTTATATTCGAGGAGTAGATAAAAGCTATGAAGTGCATGAAGAACTTCTTGATATGAATAGTATTCATGGCACAACTACTGGTACAGATATTTTTAAAGGAGTTGAAATGGCCATTAATCAAAAGAACCTTCGATGGAAAAACTTGAAATGTATTACAACTGATGGAGGCAAAAACATGAGTGGCAAAGATAAAGGAGTGGTCGCTCTTGTGTCAAATGCTATAGAAAATCACGGTGGTTTAAAACCATTAGTCTTACATTGTATCATTCATCAACAGTCTTTGTGCGGAAAATGTTTGGATATGTCTGAAGTTCTGAAACCAGTCATATCAACTGTTAATTTTATCAGATCTTTTGGGCTGAATCACCGACAATTCCGACAATTTATTGAAGAGATTGGAGAAAATGACACCTTATCATACTGCCGTACGTTGGCTTAGTTGTGGGAAAGTCCTTCAGCGCTTTTATGAACTTCGAGCAGTGATCGAAATTTTTTTGAATGAAAAGCATCGCCCTCTTACTGAATTACAAAACAACGCATGGCTGTGGAAGTTAGCATTCTATGTTGATTTGACAAAACATGTGAACGAACTGAATTTGAGATTGCAAGGAGAAAACCAGCATCTTCCTGATTTATACACTAATATCAAATCATTCCGGAAGAAATTGATACTGTTTCAATCACAACTACGAAGTAAATGTTTTTCACATTTTAAAACATTTGAAATATTCAGCCACACTACTGAGACTGAGTTTCCTATCGATTTTGCAATCGAAACTTTGAGTGCTTTGAAAATAAATTTTGATACTCGTTTCTCGGACTTTGATGCCATTGCGAATCAAATTAAGATTTTTCAGAATCCTTTTGATACTGACATTGAAACCCTAGCCCCGGAACTTCAAATGGAAATAATTGATCTACAGTGCAGTGATATAATTAAGAACAAATATCAAAACTCATCTTTGTTGGAATTTTATAAGAGTCTTCCACTGACACAATTTGATAATTTGCATAAATTTGCTCGTGGGCTGTTTTCTGTTTTTGGTGCTACTTATTTGTGTGAGAAGACCTTCTCCAAAATGAAGTACACAAAAAATGTTTACAGATCTAAATTAACTGGTGAGCATCTTAAATCTCTTTTAATAATTGGTACAAGTAAAATTAGTCCACAACTACAAACTATTGTCAGTGGAAAATCTCAATTACACAAATCTCATTAGTATTTCATATGTCATTATGCTTGTTATAAGTTATGTTTTTATTTAAAATGTCTAAAATGTTAGTTGGATTCATTTCAATAATTTGTTAGTTATTATATACTGAAGTAAAATTTTCTGCATATTATACATTACAATTCTGTGTTTCTTTATCCAACTTATCACAAAAACAATAACAATAAGCCTACAACAATGTTATGAGTAGTTAGCCCATGACCACATCAATGTAGATGTCATATTAATAATTATTCAACATAAAATTAGAATACTTCAGAAAACTAAATTTAATTTGCTATAAAAAATATGTTCTCTAAAAGGAGTTTTCAAGTATGCTAGCTCTCCGCGGGCCGGACAAAATCTGTCCGCGGGCCGGATGTGGCCCTCGGGCCGTAGTTTGGAGACCCCTGTATTAGAGCAACGTTTGAGTTGTAAATCGGACTCGTCGTTTTATCGAGAAGGCAATTTGTTTCGTAAAGTTACCCAGCAACGAAAATTTTCGTTAAACACTGAAAACTACGGAAAAAAGAAAGCTCTCGTGTAATTACGAGACAGGCGCCATAAATTCACTGCCAGATATACAAAAAAAAATTTGGAACAATAAAAGAATTTTTATTTTTCAATGTAATCTCCCCTAACTTCTATACATTTATTACAATGATTAATTAATAATTCGATACCATTGCAAAAAAATCTGAAATGTTTCCGTCAAAATTTTCTGTAACAGCTGCTTGCAACTCACTGTCGTCCTTAAAACTACGTCCCGTAGAGTCTTTTTCTAAATTAGAAAACAAATCAAAATCACAAGGAGCCATATCCGGACTATACGGTGGATGTCCAATTCTTGAAAGCCGCATTCGCGGATGGCAGCTTGTGAAATGGTGACAGAATGGACGGGAGCATTGTCGTGCAATAATCGCACACCTTTTGTCAATTATCTACGACGTTTTGTACGAATACTGTCCATTAATTTATGCAATAAAGACGCATAATATGTGCCGTTCACACTTGTATTGCGCTCTTTAAAGTCAATTAGCAAAATGTTCGCACAATCCCAGAATATTGTGGCCATCACCTTTTTCGTTGATTGAACGACTTTCGCGTTTCTGGGACGAGGTTCATTAAGTCGCCGCCATTCCATGGACTCCCTTTTCGACAGAGGATCGTAAAAGAAAACCATTGTTTCATCCCATGTGACAATGGACTCCAAAATCGGTTTTGGGTCGTCTCCACACATATTTAAAAACGACTGCGCATAATCGACTCGACGTTCATGTTGGAGAGCAGAAAGAAGTTGCGTTATCACTTCAATTGGTCGACCCGACCGATCAGCATCTTGCAGGGATTCTTGTCCCAAACTGAAACATTTTGCCCACTGTTTTACAGTTGAATACGAAGGAGATGAATCACCGTAAACACCGTCTAAACGTTGTTTAATGTGATAAGGTGTATGCCCTTCTTTTAAAGATTTAGTGACGATACGGTACTCAATTTTCGTTACTTCAGAAATTTTCGTGCGCTAGTCACGTTGGTTGGCTGGTTACTAAAAACTACTAGGCTTCGAACAGTCGTATTTATAGTGTATGTGCATGCATGACGTGACGGAGTTTAAATACGTTTGAACCTGTATAAGCCAGTCAGGCCGAGAATTTATGGCGCATACCTCGTATAAGTGGAAAATGATAATATAGTTTAAGTAATTGATATTTATTAATTTAGTAACGACAGATGGTTTAAAAATAACTTAATAGACTTCAAATAAAAGCGGTAAAAAACATAATAAGGAAGTGTTTTGTTTGTACAAATTAGTTAATATCGATTAGCACAAAGTAATGTTCAACAGTAGCAGTTTTTTAACATAAATCGCATAAGAAATAGATCTCTTAACATGATAACTTTTTTGTTTAAATTTAATTAGTACTGCCTATATACATCAACTCGCCCGTTTGGATTATCTTTTATATTATCTTCTTTCCCTAAACCCCTTTCTCTTATAATAGTACTATGAATATAGTAAAAAGCGTTTAAAAACATTGAACTCATAACCTGTGACAATAACAAAACACCACCGACAACCAAAATAGGATATTTAAAGCGGTCCACTGGGAAATAACGGCGTCCTCCTTACGGCTCGGATGCGGTATTTCCCTAAAAGCGATCCTAATAATAATAATAAAGGTCCTGCGCCTCATAAATGGGGCCGAAATTAATTTGGAGATACACTTTTTACGGTTACGTTTAATATGTGGAAGTTAATTTTTTAGTAGCTGACTGTTAAAATATCGTAAAATATGCTCGTCACTTGTTGGCTTCATGGTTTTATATATGGCGTGTTCTTTATATGAGGTGTGACAAATGAGAATTAAGATTATTCGGGTTCTGAGTCGCTTGTCTTTTTGTTTTTATTGCCGTACATAATTTCGTCGCTGAGATAAATAAATTTTAACGATGCTTTATATGTTGTATGTACAACCCAATATATGTAGCGGAAAAATAAACTGATGTCAATGATCTATAAATTTTATTTTCTGTTGTTAATCATCAGAAATAAAGTTACTTTTTATGCTGAGTTTGCCAGTAAGTAATTCTTTTTATAAGTCAAATATGTAGTACTAAATTTGACGTATTTAAGCTTCTTGGCCTAGATTTGTCGATAATTTTTTTAATAGGCATTTCAGAAATATTATTTCTTAAGTCTCTTAAGTAAGAGGAAATAAAAATTCATCAATTTTATACTTTCAATCCTTTAAATCTAAAAACATATGGCCGTCATACATTTATGACATTGGGTACATAGACATGCTGAACTAAAGTATTTATTATTTTGTGTGATGCATACGAAAACACTGTGTGAATTTCAATGTCACTTCTTCAGCATATCGCAATTCTAATTCAATACTCCCGTAAGTGCAAACCCGTAAAATATTAAGAAATCACTAAAACAACTTACGCTAGATAAAATTATGTTGCTCAGAATGTTATTTCATCAATAACATACTAAAAGTTTTGAACGTGTTTATCAAATGTAGTTGTTAATCTACAGGTGTTTATTTTTGTTCAACCAATGCCTTATAAAACTGGTAGTAAACAGGTTTTATGAGATTGTTTTCACACAACTCTAATAGTATATTATACACCTAGGGAGTGAAATGATGTTTTTTTCCGAGGTGCAGTTTGTAGCCCGAGGGCGAAGCCCGAGGGCTCTACAAAGCACCGAGGAGAAATTCATTCACTCCCGAGGTGTATATACTATTTTTTGCACGACCCAAACGATTTTAATTGAAGAAATCTAACTTTTTTTAAAAATTGTCAACATGACGTTTCCAGTTGTCGAACGCAAAAATCATGCTGGTTCTGATGGAAACCCTTGACGACCGATAAATAAGGGTAGCCATATTGGTTTTTTGTGAATATCGAGAAACTGCCCGTATTTTCTTCGCTTCGTTAAATAAGCATTGGAAAAATGTGTGACGAAACTATTGAAGAAACGGCTTCAAAAATAGTTGTGAATTTATTGCCAGAAAAATCTAGGAAGATCTACGAAAAGTGCTTCCATTTATTGACATTAATGTCAATATTAATATTAAATAAACGATTAAATTCATAAATTGAGTTGGCTATGTTTTTTATACCAAGGGAGCAAAAGAGTCACTTCACTCCCTCATTTAAGGGAGTGAACGTGCCTATTATGCAAGGGTCGTGCAAAAAAGGAGTTTTTTCGTTTTATCAGAAATCGAATTTGGCTTGATGTAAGCTTTTTTTAATTAACTTTCTGTAGAAACTGAGCTACATCTGGTGGTTCCCTTGATATCAACGTCTTCAAACTCATCAGCATCGAAATTTATTTTGTAAAAAAAATGAACCATGTGTATGTTAAACTTCATGGTAAAAATGTGCTCATACGTACAGTCCTCTCAACAAAAAGGTTGCCAATCTACACGAGCCGCTCGCATTTGGGACAGACTTTAACTTGAACGCATAGGCATCATATTCATTCATAAGTTGATAAGTCAAAGATACATGTATGGCACGTTATAAACGCACACAATCACCTGCTTGTTAAACTACCACATGTAAGGCACGTTACAATCGCACATAATAACCTGCTTGTTAAATTACATCAAATTCATAAAGAACAAACAATCTGTGTGCTTCAATACGAATAAAATAATATAAGTATGAAATGTATAAAAAAGATTTAGGCTATACAATTTTGTGTGTATATATTATTTTAATTCGTCTTGAAACGCTGAGTTGGAGTAAAGCACCTATTTATCGAATTATAGTGGTATCAAAAAGTATAAAAGATGTTTTATTTATGTGGAAAAAGGAATATTACAAAGTAAAGGCTTCCAGTATTTATTTTTATATATAGGGGTGTCATCTCCATGGGTAAAGCCGATTGTGCCTTTACGAGTAAAGATATTTTAAAGCCTTTTTTTCTGATAGCTGCTCATTCTAAAAATATTTTGTATTATACAGAGTGTTCCAGAACGTGGTGGCCAGAACCCTCGCCAGAACCATAGTTATAGTTTTTTAAATGGAACACTCTATATATTATTACATTTTTGTATTCCCAGTATGCTCTTTAGTCAAAAAGTAAGAAGACAGTATAGGCCTAAACTCTAAAGTTTTCGATTTATTCCCATCCTTCTGAAAAATTCAATGTTTCTATAAAATTATATTTCTCGAAAACGACGTATTAGATGGACACAATTTTTTGTAGTATTGTTCATAATAAGTTCATATTTTATTTTTTTTCAGTTACTAATTGCATGTGCAGAAAACTGGATTAAAATTACATGACTCGTTTTTGTATATAAGACAATTTTTTCAAATAGAACAGCCTGTATATTAGTTCATTTTTGAATTGCTTATTTAATTTCACATCAGAAACATGTAAAACGTTGATACTTTAAAAGTGACCATTACATAGCTATTTTGGTTTTTTTGATATAATTTTGCCAACTTCATGTTTTTTATTTGAATACGGTATAATGAGCCATGATATTTGTTGCAACATTGATAATTGAATGGATGCCATTTAATAAGTTGTTACTCAGTAGACAAGCATGATTTTATAATGAATTTTTCTAAAAGTTAGCAGAAAGATACGATTTTTATACGTATTAGGGGAATGACAAAAAATGTTTACTAGCTTAATATCTTGAGATATATTATATATTTTTGGAATGCGTTTATAAAACTGCATTCCAAAAATATATAATATAACATTACTCTTCTTTTACTTTCTTATACGTAGTATAAGGTAGTATTGTGAAATTTTCGACATCGAGATTTTTGCAGATGTCCACGTTTTGAAGTCCCCTGATACCAAAAACTGGTTTTTAAAAAATGTCTGTGTGTCTGTGTATGTCTGTCTGTCTGTCTGTCTGTCGTCTCTCTCTCTCTCTCTGTGTGTGACCACGATAGCGGCAAACCGCTGTAGATATAAATTCTAAATTTTGTATTTCCGAGTATAATCTCCCTCTTGAGATTTAATTAGATTTTCAGTAAAATCGCCAGACCGGAAGTAGAAGTTTACTTTAGTGAAAAAATCGAATTTTGCCAATACTTCGTCAACTACTAAGTTTAATCAAATTTACAGAGAATCCATATGTACTCAAAATTAAATTTGAGAAAAATTTTATTATAAAAGTTTTTTGAAATTCCTACCGAAAGTGGGTCTTTTACTCTTATCGAAGATCAGTTTTTTGCAAATATTACGCAAGTCATGCCTTTTAGACGGATACATTACGAGTATAAAAGTATTTATAACTTAATTTTCAATATCTTTTACATAAAAAAAATTTCAAAATTCGGACCGGAAGTAACACTTTTACTCTTACCGAATAGCGATTTTTTGCAAATATGTCATAAATTATGCATTTAGTATATATTTAACAAGAGTACAAAAGTATTTAGAGGGAGGTTTGCAATGTTTTTTGTATAAACTAAATTTCAAAATTCGAACCGGAAGTACCACTTTTACTTTTATCGAATAGCGATTTTTGCAAATATTTCGTAAATTATGCTTTCTATATATATTTGTCAAGTGTATAAAAGTATTTAGATTTGGATTTGGAATATTTTTTGTATAAACGAAAATTCAAAATTCGGGCCGGAAGTAATACTTTTACTCTTAGCGAGTAGCATTTTCTTGCAAATATCTCACAAAGTATGTATCCTGTAGAGATTTATTAAGAGACTGGAAGTACTTAGAATAGGATTTTGAATAATTTCTGCATAAAATAATTTTTAAAATTGTATTACATATTTGAAACGCTCATACGTATAAGAAAGTCGTGTGGTGGCCACACCTCATTTTTTGTTTTACTTTTATAGTCTTAGTAAGTGTCTCATTTCCGTATCTACACATTTATATGAAAAATTGGATATATTGTACTTACAATACACTCTATGCCAGCAATATATTTCATAAAATATATAGAGTATGGTAAAATAAACAAATTTTAAAACAAAACAAATTATTACCTTAATTATAGTAAGTGCAGAAACAGGAATTCGGAGGTTATATCAACGGTAATTAGTGAAAAAGAAACTACCAAATAACAATAAATATGTATAGTAGTATTCAAATGAGTTTCCATTCATTTGTAACCATTTTTCCTGCAAAATGGATAGGTCGTGGGTTCCCTATTCGCCGACCTGATTGGTCTCCGGATATCACAAAGTTAGATTTCTTTTATTTGGACGCGTAAAAGAGCAACTGTACAGAATATCTGTAACAACAAAAGAAGCAGTGTTCCAGAAATATTTAGAAACATAAGTCCTCAAGTTCTCTTTAATGTCGATATATCATTTCAGAAGAGTATTGAAAAATGTTCCTGTTTTAACGCCAGTGTACATTGGCGTTAAAACACGACTCTATTTATAGTAGATTTTCAAATGGAGAAAGTAAAAATGCAATTATTACTACTGATTACCGGTAAAACAATACCCAATCAAAATTAAATTTGGAAATTGTCAATTATCCCAGCAAGAAATATTGGTAATTTTCCATTAGCTTTCCGGAAATTCATTCGCTAGATATTAGGCGGAAAATTCGTACGTAATCTAATTATTATCTATATATGTTAAATGTTAAATGAGTCACTTTCAATGCAGTATGATAATCCTCTGCTAAATACGGCGACGCATGGCATTTGTATTACCAATATCGAACTAGACAACAGTGTATTGTATATAATTCACAAAATAAATATATTCAAGCATCGACAACCAATAAACCGCCGGCGAACTATCTCTGTATGTACGCCTACGTTAACGGGAACTTTGTGCATCATGAGTGCTTTTGACATGTTGATGTTGGTCTACTTTGACTGCGCGAAATCATATGCAAATCTGGTGATTATATTAAACGATGCACTATATGGGGGGGGGGGAGTGCATCGTCAATATTATGCTGGTAAAGAACGGGTATTTGCAAGGAAAAAAATGTTGTTTAATTATGTAATGTATGACAAAAAATTATATTCTTTTAAAAAAATATTGTAAAAATTTTTACTGCATGGAGGATGTTGTTTTTGTCGAATTATTGCGTGAAACTGTGTTTTTCTTTTCTTTGTTCTGAATAAGTTTAGGTGGTAATAATTAGGGATCAGAAGTTAGATTTACATGGCGTTAATACCATGGACGCATCGAGTACATCATGGGACCCGAATTGGGTGTGTGCAGATAGCCCCCCTTTTTCGAAAAATGAAAATCTGCCGGTTGTTCCAGATTGTTCTAGGTTTGGCCTAAATTGTTCCAAAGTATTTTTAAAAAAACCGAAATTGGGCAGAATAATTGAAAAAACGATTTCTTCACCCAGCCTCCTTTTTTTCGAAAATTGGAATTGTGGAGGTTGTTCCAGGTTCTTCTAGTTGTTCTAAACATTGTTCCCAAGAATCTCAAAAAAAAATTCATAATTGATCGATATAATCGGAAAAAACGAGTTTTTGCCAGCCCCCCTTTTCTTGAAAATTGTAATTCTAATGATTGTTCTAAGTTGCTCTAGGTTTGTTCTAAATTCTTCCAAAGTATTTCGAAGAAAAAATTAAAATCAGATGGGAAAAACGAAAACCAAGGGTATAAAGTCAGATCCGGTTTTTGCAAAAACTCAAATTTTGACGGTTGTTATAGGTTTGTTCTAAATTGCTTCAAAGTATTTGACAGAAGAAAATCATAATTGGCTGAGATAATAAAAAAAAATGAGGTGTGGCCACCACACGACCTTCTTATACGTATGAGCATTCCAAATCATACAATTTTAAAAATTATTTTATACAAAGATTATTCAAAATCCTATTCCAAGTACTTCCAGTCTCTCAATAAATCTCTACAGGATACATACTTTGTGAGATATTTGCAAAAAAATGCTGCTCGCTAAGAGTAAAAGTATTACTTCCGGTCCGAATTTTGAATTTTCATTTATACAAAAAATATTGCAAATCCAACTCTAAATACTTTTCTACTCTTAATAAATATATATAGAATGCATAATTTACGACATATTTGCAAAAAATCGCTATTCGGTAAGAGTAAAAGTGGTACTTCCGGTCCGAATTTTGAAATTTCATTTATACAAAAAAGATTTGAAATCCAACTCTAAATTCTTTTGTACTCTTGACAAATATAGTATATAGAATGCATAATTTACGAAATATTTGCAAAAATCGCTATTCGATAAGAGCAAAAGTGTTACTTCCGGTCCGAATTTTGAAATTTTTTTTATACAAAAGGTATTGAAAATTAAGTTCTAAATTTTTTATACTCGTAACGTACCTGTCTAAAAAGCATGACTTGCGAAATATTTGCAAAAAACTGATTTTCGATAAGAGTAAAAGACCTACTTCCGATAGGAATTTCGAAAAACTTTTTTAATAAAATTCTCCTAAAATTTCATTTTGTGTATATATGAATTCTTTACAAATTTGTTTAAACTTAATAGTTGACGAATAATTGGCAAAATTCGATTTTTTCACTGAAATAAACTACTACTTCCGGTCGGCCGATTTTACTGAAAATCTAATCAGATCTCAAGAGGGAGATTATATTCGTAAATATAAAATTTGGAATTGATACCTATAACGGTTTGACCGCTATCGTGGTCACACACTAAGAGAGAGACAGACACACACACACAGAGAGAGAGAGAGAGACATTTTTTAAAAACCACTTTTTCGGTATCAGGGGACTTCAAAACGTGGACATCTGCAAAAATCTCGAGGTCGAAAACTTTCATCATCACAATACTTCCTTATACTACGTACTTCCTCACAACCGCCCTTTTTATATACATATAAGAGATACGCTTTCGATGTATTAGAACGATATTTAAAATAAATCTAGAACAACCTGGAACAACAGTCAGAATTTCAATTTTCACAAAAGGAGTGGTTGTGAGAAAATCGTTTTTTCTATTATCTTGGCCAATTATGGTTTTTTCTTTGAAACACTTTGGAAAAATTTAAAACAAACCTAGAACAACCGTCAGAATTTGGTTTTTGAAAAAAGAGGCGCTGCGAAAAATTTTTTTTCGTCATTTTCTCGGTCGATTACAATTTATTTTTGCAAATACTTTGGAACAATTTAGAACAAATCTAGAACAACCTGGAACAACCGTCAGAATTCAGATTTTCAAAAAAAAAGGGCCAACTTCTCACTTTTTGATATAGTTTTCCTGCAATATTTTTTGATATAGAAAAGATAAGGTTTTGACGTATTAGAACAATGTTAAGAACAAACTTAGAACAACCTAGAACAACCGTCAAGATTTTAAATTTTGCAAAAACGGTGTCTAACTTCATACTCTTGGCTTTCGTTTTCCCCATTTTCTCGCCATATTTTGACTTTTTTTTTTGAAATACTTTGGAAGAATTTAGAAGAAACGTAGAACGACTGTGGTTTTGGAAAAAAGGGGGCTAACTTCATAGACCCTCCCGAATTGATGTTTTTCACACGCGAATCAAAATTCGTATCTAGAAACAAGTACTGACAAAGTAACAGTAAAATAGATCTCCTCCAGAAGCAATATTGCAAGGTTAGAAAATATTTCACACATCACATCTGTTTACTCTTCACGTTGTGAATTCAAATGAAAGCAAAATCAGCCGTAATTGTTTTATATGCTTAGGTGTTAATAGTTGTCACCATAAATACATTATACATTGAAAACTATCGTTAAACATTTACCGTTGTAATAGGGCCATATTTAAAGTACATAAAGTTTTCTAGTGCTGACCCGTTTATCTCCTTTTCGGATAAATCTAAGTCAACAATTCGGCCTACAGTATGAATTTCTGAATTGTTATATAGAACTGCTTCAACTTTTTGTTTGACATTATCATCAGCAGCACCAGATAATTAGGAATAGAATTGACGATATGCGTCATGCTACTGTGTGTTTGTTGTAGAGTCTTCCAGCCGTCTAAAATATGCAGCTCCATCTGTTATAAATAATAACGTTTTTCTATATTTTGATCGTGCTTTTCACCCAATAGCGATTTCAAACACGCTCTTACATTATATGACATGGATTCTGCATTAGTTCTTTTCTAGTTTTGATATACTTTCAAATGCAATCAAATTTCGAAGTGCCCTTGATGCGATGTCTTGCTACTGACAACTGCTTGCTGGAGAAGTCAGAAAAAGGTAAACGCTATTGGATGACTTCTTCACCAAAACCAAAAGATAAAGAATAGAGAAATACCTTCATAATGGTAAATATAATTTATTTATTCAAACCTTTTTTTTTTGATTTTCATAAATATTTCGTGAACATATAATTTTCTTTAATTTTGCTTCTGTTATTTTTGGGATTTTTTTTTAAAACCGACAGTTTTTAGATCTATTGCCTCAAAAATGTTTTTAGGAGTTTTGGTTTTACGTATGGTATTAATATTTTCTTATTCGCGCACAGTAAATAGCATCAAATTTAGTTAAAATTACATATATGCCTTTATTGGTAATCTTTTTTTATTAGATCGTCGATAAACATTGACTTTCCTACCTATTTTTTAAAATAAAAAATATTTTTTTGGACTTCTATTTTAAAAAACATTCCAATTAAATTTTTGTTCCCTTACAATTATTGCAAGAAACATGCACAAATTTATAAAATGTTCAGTGCTTCTCTCTGTTAAGTTTATTTTAAATTAACGAGCTGCAATAAGTCATATACAAACTTTTAATTAAATTCAAAGAAAAAATAATTAGATAATACTTCTCATAACAAAGGAATATCAGGCTGAAGAAAATTATACACTCCGGGATGGAATAATCCGGACAGAGGCGTATGATTTCACCCCCGGAGACGAAGAACAAAGGACTATAACAATGGAGTCTTAATTAACCATAAAATCACTAAATTTGACTGTTATCTCTGCAGTAATATTATTAACGATATTTTGTATCTAGATAGGTATATATATTATATTAGCCCGAGTGTTATTCCCTTGCTGTCTGTATATGTGTATTTTAGTACTCAAAAGAGTTATTAACGAACTTGGTTGTTCTATCTGATGTGTCGGAATTTTCTACGAAGGTGGTTTGATAAATTTTGAGGAGTTCGCCACCAGAATTTGCATGGAAAAATTACATATATATATATATATATATACAGGATGTGCCACTTAAAACTCCCAGGTCAAATATGTCGGAAACGGATAAAGATGTTTAAATTTTGTTAAAAGCAGTTGCTAAAGAATGTGATCGACTCTAGGTTGCTCTCACAATTGTGTTTTATTATGTGAAGATGTAGATGGCGCTGCGATGAAAAGAATTTTTTTGATCGCCACAATCTTCATTTGTTTTTTATTTGAAAGAGTATTAAAGTTAATGTAAATTTTATTACTTGTGTTAGTTTCCAAAATTTAACGGTTTCATAGATATTCGTGCGTAAAGAAAGAGGGAGTAATTTCAATTATTGTCTTTATTTTGTTTAAATAGGTACTTAAAAGGATCAAATATAACTAAGAAAGATGTTCAAAATTGTTGCCTTCTTGATTGCTACATAACGTATATCGCCTTATTAGTTCTCTTCCGCAAATATTTATCAATGTATTTCTACTAATTTTTTGAACATAAATTTTATTATAGAGGTCGCCCATATCTGTTATGGGTTCCTTGTAAATTTCAGCTTTCAAGTAACCAAACAAGAGAAAATCTAACGGAGTTAGATACGGCGAACGAGCCGGCCACCTAAGGACATTAGTACAAATCCAACGACGTGGGAACGTTTGATTAAAATATTGTAACCACATATTATTTCGCAACTCTATTAATACATCTTCTAAAAGTAGTGGTAACTTATTTTGCAGGAAACGTAAGTAGCGCACACCAGTTAATGTTTCATGATAAAAGTGGGGGCCTAAGATATATCCGTTTGAAATTCCACACCAAACATTAAAGCCGAAGACGGTTTGATTTCTTATTTGCCTTATCCGCCTAGGATTATCTTCTGACCAATATCGAGCATTATGCTTAATTAAAGTAACATTGTTGTGAAAACCACATTCGTCAATCCATATGATCTGATTCATAAAGTTGTTGTTTTCCGCTAACATTACAGAAAATTCTGACAGACAATCCAGTCTGCGTTGATTATCTCCTATTCTTAAATGGTGCACTAAATGAACTTTATATGGAAAGTATTTATTTTCTTTTAGAATCCTACGGCAAGAGGTTGCAGGTATATCATGTTGTTCTTTTAATTGCCGTA
The DNA here is from genome assembly GCA_963170755.1 of Amphimallon solstitiale. Taxonomy (NCBI): domain Eukaryota; kingdom Metazoa; phylum Arthropoda; class Insecta; order Coleoptera; family Scarabaeidae; genus Amphimallon; species Amphimallon solstitiale. Next base: position 49,073,373 of record OY720682.1, read on the forward strand.
ATGATGTATGTGGATTATTATTAACTGTTTGTAATACCGCTGCTGTAATTTCATCATCTCTTACTCTTTTCTGCCCTAATTGTTTTATTTTTTTTAAAACTACAGTAATTTTTGAGATTTGCACACATACTTATAAATGTTTTGTGATCTGGTAAAGGCCTGTTTGGAAAGCGTAGAGCATATAATCGCATTGCTTCAGATGCATTTCATCGGAATTCTCCATAAATTAAAACCATATTCAGTTTGTCTTCATTTGTGTGTGAAACCATATTTTTAATACAATCTCAACGCAAAGTCAATAAATGTTTGAGTGATGTTAATTATAAAGACAATTAATAATCAAGCAAATGTCACTAATGTGTGCTAATGTCAAAATATTTCCTAAATAATCAAAGCAAGCATAGATACATATAACACATGAATGCTTTTCTGCCAACATACCTATGGGTGCCTATGAAGTGGAATTTATAAAAGAGTAAGCAGCTGTTATAGAACATTTTGACGGGAATAAGAATAAGAATAAGAATAAGAATAAGAATATTTATTTACATCAAGTTGAATATACAAATGTAGTATACATATATGATGTGTCATTTAAGAAATTCGAATGAGCAATAAGTAAATCTGACTTTTTCCAAACAAACAAGAAACATACAAGTAATTTAAAACCAGAAAACCAGATAAACTGTTCTCTGCACTGAACGTCAAGGCGTTTTCCTCAAATTAAAAAATTCTTCCAGGCTGTAGAGAGGATAGTTGGTAAGGTACTCCCTGCACAATTTCCGAAAGCACTTGATTCTAGTCTCTGATCGTATATGCGGTGGCAGCGCATTATACACCTTTGAGCACATATAACTTACTCCCGTCTGACATACGGAAAGTCTCTGATAATCGGCTCGAATTAGGTCGCCGGCCCTGGTCGGATACCTATGATGTTCATAATCGTCTATAGTATCAAGTGTTGGGAGAACACCAGTAAGTTGTATATGTAAAGTGAGAACACCGTCATAATTTGATATTTCACAAACAAGTGTCTGCAATGCGCCCTATACGCAGATCCCTCCATTAATCGCAGCACTTTCTTCTGCAACTTCAGGACCTGATCGACGCGGCCGCTTGAACCCCAGAAAATCAGTCCATACGACATCACCGACTGGAAAAGTCCATAGTACATCTCGTGCACTACTTCCCCCGACACTGTACCTCCGATTGCATACCCAATCTATGTGTGTTTCCCATGTAAGTTTTGGTTGAATGTACAATTCAAGATGTTTGACACAGTCTACCTGTTCGATGGATTTACCCCCAAGCCTTACAAGAAGGCTTGTATCGACTGATTTCGTCTTTGGGTAAAATTGGATCAACCTGGTTTTGCTAGTATTGAGGAGTATGCTGTTTGAAGTGCACCAATTTAGAATGCTGCATGCCGCTGTTGTGCCTCTTTTCACCAATTCGTGTTCATTTTCGTGAGCAACCGTGATGGTGGTATCGTCCGCATAGATATTAATGCTGGTTGCAGCAGGACATCCCTCTGGCAGATCGTTAATCATGATGCTGAAACGGATCGGTCCCAGAATAGTGCCTTGGGGCACACCTCTCCCAATCAACTTCGTAGCAGACATCGCGGCGCCAACCCTCACCTACTGCGAACGACCCTGCAAATACGACTTTATCCACGCATTAGCTGGGCCTCTGATTCCTATTGCATGTAGCTTCGCAAGTAGAAGAGCGTGGTCCACCGAGTCGAACGCCCGGCTCATATCGAAAAGCAAGGCTATTACGTGTTGTTTCTTGTTCAGAGCTTCGAATATTGTATCCAAACTTTTGTGGATGGCTGTGCAGATCGGCCTATTCCTTCGATATCCGTGCTGAGAGTCATTGAAAATGTGGTACTTCTTAAGGAAACCGTTCAAACGCGTCAGGCAGCAGTGCTCGAACACCTTTGACAGCTGATTCTGTACAGAGACAGGTCTGTAATTGGTAATAATATTTCTGTCAGCTTTCCCTTTGTAGATTGGTACTACTTTCGATATCTTGAGAGCTGACAGATAAATCCCCGTTTGAAAGGATACATTTATTGCTCTACAGAGGGGGTACGCAATAATTGCCGCTCTAATGATATTGCCTGGGAGTCCGTCACAGCCGGACGATAACTTTGTACAACACCTGCCCAAGGCCTGCTCGACCTCCTCTATCGTGACCGGCGCAATGAAAATGGTAATCACAACATTTGCCCCTGGCGTAACTGCTTCACTTGGGTGCAAGCTGTCCTCAGACTGTGCCACGTAGTGGTCATTGAACATATCCACCATTTCTTGTTCCTTAATCTTAATGCCGTCTATTGTCAAGTTTAAGCTGTCATGTGTTTCGTGCTTTCTTTGTTCATTGATTATCTTCCAGCAGGTCTTATTGATATTGTCTGCGTTTAATATTCTGTCGTTGTTGTATGAGCCCTTCGCTTTTATTATCATATTTCGATAGTATGTTTTGATAGTGCTATATCTCTCTGCATAAAAATCGCTCTGTATGTGCTTTTTCACCTTTGCCATGTCTCGCAGCAGCGCAGGTAAATCCTTCATTTCTCTGGTGATCCAGGGCTGTCTACGATCTTTCTTATTTTGTACAGGTATCAATGGGAAAGCAATCCCGAAGTTCGACACCAATGACCCCACAATTTCATCATATAAGTCGTTTATACTTTGTGACTCTGTGTCCCAGTTCTCACTGCTCATTAAAGATTTAAAATTCAAAATATTTTTGTAACTATATTTTCTGATGTATTTCACATTTTGATCGTCCACTGTTTTTCTACTTTCTAGCGGTAGTGAAGCCAGTTGAAACGTATGGTCCGATAGATGGTTACTCACCACTGCTATTTCTGTATGTCTGATATTTGTAATGAAGAGATCTGTGCACGTTTCGCTTGTTGCTGTTATTCTGGTGGGGACATTTATAATCTGAGAGCAATCACGTTGTATTAACAAATTGCGTATCATCGACTGATACCTGCCACTCACTGTCCAATCTACATTGAAATCACCGCATATGACGACGTTCGAGTCCGAAAACGCTCCTCCAAAAGCGAATCTAGATTTCTAGGCAATGATAAATGATTATTCGGCGGAGATTACACACAGTACAGTAATAAAGTTGTTCTACCCAGTGTAATGTTTAATCCTGCAGTTTCAAACACTCTTTCGCAAGTTCTAGTACATGTAAGCTCTTTCGTTTGAAGTTCGTTTCTAGCGAAGATACATACACCGCCTCCTCTGGCTTCCTTTCTGCAAAAATAGCTGCATTGTTTGTAATTTACCAGTTTCAAAGATATCATTTCCATGTCCTTTAGCCAATGTTCAGTGATACACAACACATTCATATCTTCCTCGTCAGCCAACAATTGAAATTCATGCAGCTTTCTTCCCAATCCCTGTACATTCAAGTGCATTATTCGTAGCTGTCTATATTTCTGTTATTGCTATGTGTGTATTGTTTCAACTTTACTCGCCTGAATATTCCTTACTCTCATATAGTACGGACAATCTGTACTCCATGCTGGGTGATCACTTTCTATATTCACATTCCTCTTTGTTCGTGCCTCGTAGCAATTTACACATTTATGCGTCGTGTTCTTCAGAAAACTTCAGATTATTTAATTATTAATTAATCGTTGTAATAAATGTATAGGAGTTAGGGGAGTTTACATTGAAAAATAAAATTTTTTATATTGTTCCACGTTTCTTTTTTGTATATCAGGCCGAGCATTTATGGCCCTTACCTCGTATATTATACTAGATATAAAGATCTACTGTTATCCGTCACACAGACTTACTTTTGAGTGAGAGTGGTTTTGCATGTGTAGGATCAAAATTTTTTGACAAATAACACAAGAAAATTTGAGATACTAATACTTTCTACCTGTATTCAAAAATAAAATCTTTGTTAATATGTACAAGAGAACCACGCAGTCTTTTTCAGTTAACCATTATCATTATTGTTTACTTTGACGTTTGTCTTATTTCTTTTTTTTTGATTATATGGTAATAGCATAAATTATTATTAATAATCCAACACCTTAAACTGTTGATGAAAGAAATTATCCATTTGCGCTTGAGGTAACGACATAAATAGGCCACTTTTAAGGCTACCGAATCCTCTATTTTTAGAATTTCGAAGGCGAAAAGAAATAAAATAATTTCTACCAAGGTTTCGCCAGCTATTAAAGTTTCCTTAAAAAGCGATTCACCATAATACCGACAGTGTAACTCATATACTCCAATTAACCGATTCGTGAAATATTTAGAACAGAAGTAGCATGTAAATAGTGCGTTTATAAACATTGTTTTGAAGTGTCGCAAATATACGCGTGACGGATCATCGAAAGTGACGAGTGGGAAGAAAGACAGAAATTTAGCGACTCCTTGACACAGATCATACTACCGTATCACGCAAACCTTCGACAAAAAATTAATTAATCGTTGTAATAAATGTATAGAAGTTAAGGAAGATTAGGGGAGAGTGGGGTATAATGATCCCTGGAGGTTAAATGATCCCACCTAATTTTGCAAGAAATAATGGTGCCATCTGGTTTACAGTGACAGAATGTTTAAATTTAAGTGTTCTATACTCCCGGATAGGCCATGGGATCAGTTCAAACCTGTTTAAAAACTCGTGATTTGCATGTCGCTGTTTTGTGACTTTCCGATATAAGGTAAGTGCTTCGTAGAATCAGTATTAAATGTATGCATTGTTCTTTATCGAATTGAGTTTGTGCATAAATTGGATTAGTATAGTTGGACTTAAAAATCCTCAAGTAGTCAGAGCCTATTTTCTCATTGAAAATTGTTAGGTTAGGTGAAAGTCAGAATGTGCGCTTGGGGTAAAACGGTCCCTAATGGGTCGTCCAAAATGATCCCGGAATCATTTTACCCCCATTTGTTGTTTTAGTTTTATTTCAGTTATTGTTATTTAAAGGTTTTACGTTTTCAGAATGCCACGTCACCACCAACAAAAAACGTAAAGACAAAGTTGGGATCCAAAGAGTATGCAAAATGCTCTGGATGAGTTTAAAAATGAAATGCTTATCAAAACCGTAGCAAAAAGCTTCAATGTTCCTATTATGTCATTAAGACGTCGAGCCAAAAACAAAAACAAAATTGCCACGAGTAGTATAAAACATCTTGACAGCAAATGGACGGTATTTAGTTCAGATCAAGAAAACGAGTTGATACAACACACTCTTGATCTGGAAACAAGAATGTATGACATCGCAACCCTAGATCTTCGTCGTTTGGCCTTTCAGTTGGCCGGAAAAAAAAACAATATACCACATCGCCCGAAAAGACTGGCTATCTGGTTTTCAAACAAGATGTCCAAATATTAGTCTGCGAAGTCCAGAGTCTATTTCTGCTGCTCGCGCAAGAGCTTTCAATAAACCAGTGCTGACAATGGTTTTTGATCTTCTGAAAGACTTAAGAGATCGGCGTGATTATCCTTGCCACAGAATATTCAATGACGATAGGACGTCAATTTCCACAGTTCCTGGAAAAAATTCCAAGACATTTGCGAAAAAAGCAAGAAAGCAGAAAACTAAATAAAAAAAGAAAGTCCTACTCCAGGTTCAAGTTCGCGCCCAGATACCGTCATTTTGGACCTCGAATCACAATAGCACAATAATAGAATGCATATTGTGCGGTGGAAGATTTAAAGGGTCTGTCAGTGGAGAAGGTTGGATCCAATGCACTACGTGTCGCGGATGGTCACATGATGAATGTGCTGGTGTTAGCGACGATGATGAAGAATATACATAGCGAAATATTATGAAATTTTGTTAAATTTCGCGACTTTATTTCGGAAACTGTAAACGCTAGGAAGTTCCAGCTGCATGTGCTTCTTGCCACGTTACTTGGTAGTACAATACGCACACAGTTTCCATTTGCACGCATACTTTCCGAAATAAAATCGAGAAATTTTCTGAAATTTTGTTAAATTTCGCGACTTTATTTCGGAAACTGTAAACGCTAGGACGTTCCGGCTGCGTATGTGTATTCCGTACTCAAGTAGCGCCTGCTAAACTACAAATTAAATTTGAGTTTACTCGTTAATTTATGCCAAAGTTTTTGAGTTCCCAAAGAATATTTTGTTGTGTTTTTTTTTTAGAGAAAATATATTATTTTTGTATTTGCAGTAAACATAACTTTATTAAAAATCTTTACCTAGTGTGTCAATCAAAAATGTTATTACAGGGGGTGGGATCGTTTTACCAGCCTCATGGGATCATTTTACCTCTACCCTTGGGGCAAAATGATCCTTTTGCGAAGTATACATTGTATCCATTTCTATTAATGTTTATTAATGATTCAACCTTGACGACCATCCCAAAGTGTTAAGAAAAGGTATGCTTCCTTTCTTGGAATAAATTTAATTTTTTTGCTCGTACCGTACTTCTCCTACGACGTGTTTTGTCTTAGAAGAATCATTATACCCCACTCTCCCCTACATTGAAATATATAAATTCTTATATTGTTCCAAGTTTATTTTTTGTATATCAGGCCGAGAATTTATGGCGCCTACCTCGTACATCTACGACTCATCTCTTTTCTAAGTTTCTCTTTGACAATACTAACTTGATCAATCGACTGCGGGATAGACAAATACTGATTGGTGAACAAGAAAATAGTTTCTATTTTAATGGAGTACATAAGCGCTTATAAATATCTGTAAATATCAGCCATAAATTCTAACTTTTCATCGTTTATTTTACTACGGCTATTTATCATGTTATTACGATTTATCACTGTATGTATATTCATGCGGTTTGATCCAACAACGGATTATCCCTTTTCAAATCAAATTACATTTTACATTGCAATTCGTTCAATAATGAATCTTTAATTTCGTATTGCATATGTTTTTATTCCCCCCCCCCTTTTTTTTGCAAATTCGATAGCGACAGCATTTTTGTTCAATGTTTACTAATGATAATTTACCAATACACTCCCACCGTTCTATACCTTCATAAATTAGAAACATAAGCTGGAAAGACATACGGCCACTTCCAATGAAAATTTAACAAAGCTTTTAAATATTAACACACGCATTGAAGTTATGCGTGGTTCCATGCTAAATTTTGCAGTACTTCTCGGGGCGTCATTACGACCTGATTAATTTAGAACTTTAAATGTAACGGGAAATTGTTTAAAAGTTTGTGACGGTATTTCGATGTAACCTCAGATATTTAAGGCACATTTCGTGTAGCTACACCCATCTGTTCTGTTTTAGATGGAATTATCGCGCCTAATTATCTTGCTAATTTCGTTTCTAGAGGGAAATTTCAATGTTTTTTTAAAATATGATATAGGGTGGTGGTTCATCACAGGCAACTCAGTCTGTGATGTTTGGAAAATAGTATAAGTTTAATTAAAAATTTCTTTTTATTGCGGCGGTCGCAAAAACATTATATGCACAAATTTAAATTATTTTTATCTATATAAAGTGTTTGAGACGGAAGGTACATATCGAAATAATGTTCTTTTAAATGAAATGAATAATATTTTAATTCTGCAGATCAAATTAGAGCAGTTTTATGTAAGATATCCTGTACCCAAAATCTACAATTTTAACCAAATCTGTGATTTTCTAAGATTACAGCCCACAGTGGGAGGTATCGTGATTCCAGATGGACAAAATTCGTTAAAAGCGAATATTGCTTTTAACTGCCTTCGTTAATTGGAACAATTGCTTTTGAAGAAACAGTGAATTACATTTTACGTTTCTATCGTATATTAAGATCATTTGATTGTGTTCCTAATTCGAACAATTACTAAACAACATATGGTGTTCTACGAAGCTATATCAGTTTTAATTGTATTGTTCTATACATTTGTTAGATAATGAATTTGTAATTAATAAATATCTGTCTCAGTTATAATACCTATAACAAAAAAAAATTGAAAGAGAAAGCAGAACATAGAGATTGTTCAGAGAAAAACACTAGAACTGGAACTTTCAAAACTTCTAGATGATTTAATTGAAAATACAGAAATTAAAGAGAGATATAAATATACGTCTTCTTCTTTTTCTTCGTCTTTGTCTTTTTCTTCTCTTCTGCTTCTTCTTCCTCCCACCCTTCTTCTTCGTATTCCTATTCTTCCTCCTCTTCCTCTTCTTCTTCTTCTTCTTCTTCTTCTTGTTCTTGTTCAGAGAAAAATACTAGAACCGGAACTTTCAAAATCTGTAGACGGTTTAATTGAAAATACAGAAATTGAAGAGAAATATAGATATACGTGTAATGAAAATGCCTTTACTACTCTAGGCTTTAATCCAGTGAAAGAATCAAATAAACAAACTGACAGTATAACGTAACTATGAAAGCATAATCATAACATCCCCTCCCCCTTAATGTTCATTGGAGTAGGTAGTCGGCGAAGTCTTCAGCCCCGTAGAGGAAATTCAGTATCTTTCGGGTAGTCGGCGTAGTCTTGAGCTCCGTCGAGGAAATTCTTGTATTGTTTCATCGGACACCTCACCATTGTTATTTTGTTTTGTCTGGTCTTCTTGAACGTTCTCTTCTTCAGTGTTATCTTCACTAATATCATTGACCTCTTCAGCGAATACATTGTCTTCAGAAATTAAGGATAGATTACCTCTCGGTGCTAAGTGCTTTAAAGATACAGTCGTTTCTCTTCCATCTTGATTCCGGACCAAAGCATATACTGGATTTGTATCTACTATTTGTACTTGCCAATTGATCATACTTGCTTTTCCGAACGTGCTTCTTTAATAGAACAGTATTATTTGGAAAAAGCCATGTGGGTAAGGAAGTACCGTAAGTAGCACGGCGTTAATGATTAAACATACGTTCATGTGGAGTACAGTTTATATCTGTACAAAGTTTCCCACTTTTCAACACTGATATTTCGATTTCCAGTTTTCCAAATAATTCCATTGTACCTTTCCACTTGACCGTTGCCTTCGGGGTTGTACGGTGTCGTTCTACGTGTGGCCACCCCTCGAGAATGAAGATAAGTAGTTAGTTCCTGAGATAATAATGATGTCCCACGATCTGAGTGAATATATGCAGGTAAACCAAAGATCGAAAATAGATGATACAGACACTCGATTACTGTTGAAGAGTTTATATTCGCACATGGAAATGCGAAGAGCTTGGTATAGATCCCTTGAAGTCAATGTTCAGTCGTTCAAAAACTGAAGCAGCCTTTATTAAATGGGAATTCTTATTTTTGAAGAATCTTGGCTTCATTTCCGCACAGATGGGACAAGATGAAGTCATCTTACGAACATCTTCTAAAGAGTAGGACAAATTTCAGCATCGTATTAAATGATACATTCTTCTTACTCCCGGATGACACACTGATGAATGGAGTTCAAACAATTTATTGGTACCATTACTTGCTGCGCAGATACGAGAAAAAGAATCAGGAACTGTATTGTCAGCTCCTGGAGGGTAGGTATGTTATATCGTAACTGTATGAAGCTAATTCTAACCGCCATCTCATAATCTGGGGGGGGGGGGGGATGTTATGATTATGCTTTCATAGTTACGTTACACTGTCAGTTTTATTTTGTTACTAATAAGATCAAGAGCTTGGACATATTGGTTTATAGTTTCACCATTTTCTTGTCTTCTTGTAGCAAGTAGATGTCTTGAAAATATTTCGTTGTTCTCTTTGACGTAAATTCCCTTCAAGTTTTCAATAGCTCCGCTATAGGTCTTACATTAGCTGATATAGTAATAAACAGAGTGTGAAATGTAATTAACAAGCAGCTTCAGTTTATCCACATCCTTCAACCCTTCTTTGGATCCAGTCGTTTCCAAAAAGTTTTCAAATGTTCTCAGCCAGTGAGTCCATTCTTTAGCAGCGCTTGTCGAATTTGAATCACATTTAAATCTTTCGGGCTCAGGAATCTGTCCATTTCACTGGATTAAATTGTAATGAAAATGCCTTTACTATGCTAGGCTTTAATCCAGTGAAAGAATCAAATAAACAAACTGAGAGTATAACGTAACTATGAAAGCATAATCATAGCAGTCTTCTTCTTTTTCTTCATCTTCCTCCTACTATTCTTCTTCTTGTTCTTCTTCTTATTCCCATTCTTCTTCTTGTTGTTCAGAGAAAAATACTTGAAACAGGAACTTTCAAAACCTGTAGATGGTTTAATTGAAAACACAGAAATTGAAGAGAAATAAAAATATATGTCTTCTTCTTCATCCTGGTCCTCTTCTTCTTCCTCCTCCTCTTCCTCCATTTCTTCTTCCCATTCTTTTTCTAATTTCTTCCTCTTCTTCTTCTTCCTCCTCCTCTTCTTACTTTTCTTGTTCCCCTTCTTTTTTTATTTTTTTCCTCTTCTTCTTCATCTCCTCCTCCTTCTTCTTCTTCTTCTTCCTCTTCTTCTTCTTCTTCTTCTCCTTCTTCTTCTTTGTCTTAATTTCGAATGATCGCATTGTTATTTTTTAATGGCATCTGCTCTGGTGTCGATGCCGTAGGTCAGTACTGTTCTCACACATTTGGCATATTCTGGTGACTGGATACGTTTACCACTAGGTATTTAATTGCATTACCTGTTCTATGGGTTTATCTTGAATTACCAGCTTGTATATTACTGGTTCTATAAAGCAGGATATTATAATGTTTTGTTTTTCGACTGTTGAATAATTGTTTTGTTGAAGATACCCAAAATCATAAACTTACTTTTAATTTATTAGTACATGAAAAGAGAAACCAGTCAAATTATGAATATTAAATTATATGTTTAAACCTAATTTACTAACATAATAAGAAAATATCGCGAATATAATATGGATATTGTTGGATGAAATGCGTTCATCTGAGTCCCGTATCATATAGTTTTAGTTGATATTTCTAAACTATGCAGCTGAAAACAAAAGCAACTCTCTTGCAGATTACTAATAATTTTTAAAATTGCTCTTATATGCTTTGCTTATATGCTTAACTGTAATACATGTATGTTTAGCCAATTATACTAACGATGTGGTAGCACTAATACATATTTGTAATATTGGAATAATGATACGATATTAACAAGCATATGTCACGTGTCCTTTATCAATAAGCTTGGCATATTTGTACTATTACACGGCAATTTAAAATAAATGTGTGAATTAAGAACAATAGAATACACTAAATTGCACATAAATCATATCCGCTTGACTTCAAAGAAATATCCAATAATGGGTGAAGACTGGCTCAAAATCTGAAACAAAATACAAAAAGAAAAAATCCCTTACCACAAAAATTAAAAAGATATAAAACATCCATATGCCTATTTTGACAATTAAGTTGCGATCTTCAGTTAAAATCTGTAGAGAAGCACTTTTTTTTAGTATTTAGGCGATCTGAGCGGCCAACATTTTTTTTTCACTTTGGGATATTCCAAATGTGTTCTTAGGCCAATGTCGGGTTTTATACAAGATATACGGGTTTGACATGAAAAAAAAAGCTTGTAGGTATGTCTTATTTGTAAATTATTTATTTAGTAATAAAAATAAATTAATTAAATTGTCTGCCTGAGGAAAACAAATTCCAGGGTTCCTCGTCTGATAAATGTTATTCTTCCTCTTCTGATAACTCCTCATTGTCAGATAATGTGGCTAAATCAGGTTCAGCTGGAAGCAGCATGTCTACCATCTCTTTTAGTAATGGTTTACTTTTCTTTTTAGATACTGCCCTCAGTTCTGTTACATAAGGATCTGAACTCAATAGTAGTCGATTTAGTCCATCCATGTTAGAGCTTACTCGTGAGAATGTTCGTGCAAAGTTCTGGCGGTATAAGCGGATATGTTTGTTGCGTGCCTCGGCGGCTTCTTCTGATAACTGGCTTATAGGGAGCAATGCTTTTTGAGTGACTAGAGGCCCATGTATTTGTATCTTATACATGGTAGGAGTTATTGAATGCCACGAGCAGAACTTGACTTAGAGCTCTACAGTTTTTTTCGCATAAGCAGAAAAAATATCTAAGTTTACTTTGTGTCCACTTGATAACGCTTCCAGAATGACTTTTGGACGGTATATTAAATTCACGTCAATTCCTGTAATTGCTGCTGATAACTCGTAATCCGCGAAAAATCTACGACTTGTATTGCCGTCATTTGTATTACCGTAACCCGGTTTTGGTACATTCACTATCAACCCCATCTATTCGCGAAATTCCTTTTGCACTTCTAATTTCTTCTGCTTCATTGCAATTTTTTTAATGTCTGTTCTCAGTTGCCACTTTTTTACTGGTTTCTTGAACGAAAGATGTAGTATAGACTCGAACAAACGGATTCTGGTATGCAAAATAAACAGCCCGAAATCAAGTGTCTCCGGATTTACTTCTTTGGTGATATCCAAATTGTTAAAATCCTTGGAGGTTAAACCGCAGATATAACATCTCATTGTGGAAGTCGTGTTAGTGGCAGCATTACAAACTTTTTCATGAATCATTCTTCACAGTATATCTTTTTTCTGCCTTTGTATCTGTAGTTTCTTGTAAAGCGTCAGAATCATTTTTAACATAACTTACTTCTTCGTTTGTTATATACTTTTTTTTTTTTTTGGTAAATCTTATGGAGTGATAATAATAGTAATATTAATACTACTCTCCCTGATTTGTTGTGGAAGACCATTGTAGACAGACAGACAGCAATACACGGGCGATCTCCGAAAAGCCGCCGATTTATGTTCCGGGACACTAAACTTATCTTTTGTTCTTGTTGGATAATCATGAAACTGACTGTTTCTTTTAAATTGGTCTTTATGTGCGAAAGCAAAGATATAACACTTATACACAAACATAGATGGAAATGTCAAAATTCTGTGCAAGGTAAATAGCGGGCGACACGAATCCATGGGTCCCAAACCAAAAATCAGCCGCACAAGTCTTTTCTGAGCAACAAATATGCGATTCACATTAGCTCGCGACGAATTGCCCCACAATATGACATTGTAACTCAGATGCGAATACGCGATGGCATAATATATCTCTGATCATTGCTGAGAATTAATAGTATCTTTAAGTTTTAAAATGGCGTAATACGCGCTATTGAGTTTACCGACCACGTGTTCCACATGCCTTTCCCATGACAGATCAGGCTGCAGAAATACTCCTAGTAGTAACCCCGACATCCTCTATTTTTTTTCCGGGTATGGAAATGTATAACTTGTCTTATTCATATTTAGCATAAGGTTGTTGAGATCACACCACTTCCTCATTTCGCTTATAGCTTCATCTATCATCAACTGCATGCCATCCTCCGTCACAGAAAACACCAAGATCGAAGTATCGTTAGCAAAAATAACTGTATAACCAGTCGTTATGAAGTTATGTAGATCGTTTATATATAATAGAAATATTAGAGGACCCAACAATGACCCCTGTGGCACTCCAAGGGTCAGACTCTTTCTCACAGAGTTCCCACCGTTTACATCCACGTACATGCACCTGTCCTCCATAAATGAGGTAATCAATACATTTATATTCCCACGAATACCCAATGCACAAATCTTGTCACTCACAAATCCCGCATTAACAGTGTCAAAAGCCCTTGAAAGATCGAAGAACAACCCAGCAACATATTTTCCTTGGTCCAGTTCCTCGTTGACATGCTGTATAAATTTAAAGGTAGCCGTTTCTGTAGAATGGTTTTCTCTAAATCCATGCTGGTTTGGTTGAAGTATTTTAAATTTATTTATGTATTGCCACAATTCATTGACAATAATTTTCTCTATTATTGCAGAAAATGTGCTCAAAATTGAGATCGGTCTGTAATTTTCCACATTTTCTTCACATCCACTTTTATGCACAGGCACAACCCGAGCTAATTTCAAGATGTTCGGAAATTCCCCTTTCTCTGCCATCAAATTAACCAAGTATGTCAGTGGCTTTACAATTTATGGACTAATTTTTTTATAATCTTATTGTTAACATAATCAAATCCACATGACTGTTTATTTTTTAACATCATAATGATATTTTGTATGTCTTCTTCTATTATAAATGTAAAAAACATACTGTGCGGCAGTACGTCAGACGCTGTACAATTATCTGATAACTTACCACCAAAGTGAGTACTCAATCTCTGTTCAGCAACGGTTGCAAAATAATCCGCAAACCTATTTACTACAGCAGCACCTCCATTTAGCTTATCTCCATTTTCATCCAATATTAATATAACGCGGAGAGGATGGTGTTGGGTTATGCCAAATTACGGTATTTTTCATAGAGGCACAAAGGAACTCTGGAATAAGTTCGCATCGGAATCATTTTCAAATTTTTGCTTGTATTAAGCTTGTTGTACCTCATCAACAATCGTATCGCGGTATGATCCATTAGGTTCTGCGGCTTTGTGTTTCGGTTACCCGATATGCTTCTTTATCAGGTTAACACTTCTGTTTCATTTTCTGTAGGATGCTCTAACAGGGATATACATTTTTAGAAGCGCCCCTTATTATTTCAAATTGTCTTCTAGACAGTCCCGCTTCAACAAACATCGACAGAGCCTCTGTTGGAGTCATCTGAGATGTCGTGGTATTTTTTGTTACCAAAAAAAGAGCTTTCTTATATGTAGTATCTCGTTTTGGCGAACTGATGAGATTTTTCAGAACTAAAGTAGCATCTCTGCTACCACTTTCAACTAACTTTGTCTGTGCAGCAAAAGTCAGTTCTTCCAAATCAGTATTTCTACGAAATTCTCGAGTTTTCTCCTTTTACTCCTCTCACTTAAATCGCTAAATGTCTTTAATGGTCTACCTTGTCGATTTACCATTTTTGGAATATTAAGCGTACTTTCAAGCCATTCTTTGTTTTGTACCACAAAAGCTTCTTTTTTACCACGTGCTTTACTCCAACGCTGTTTCATTTCAGATTGGAAATGCGAAAAATTATGCTTTATTTCTTACACAAGCTCATCAGAGAAGTCATCTAAGTTTAACCCTTTCAGCCCTGAATTTTTAAAAGCTAATGAAAAATTTTTTTGGTGGTTGCTACTACTTACATATTATGTTGCTAAGAACATATAAACGACATTTTATACATATAGCTTCGCTATAAAAAAAATTAGAACTTGGTGGCAAATGCCACCATTAGGTCTAGGAGGAAAACAGGACGTGCAATTTGAATCAATATAATTTATTGTTTTATGTGGTATTTTTTAAAGCAGTTTCTTTGTTTACTAAGACATAAATAAATATTACATTTTTCACAAGCTGTTCTTCACCTGCCACTACAGTTTTCTAATTTACATCTTTGCTCGTGACCTTCTGTTGGCACTGGCCAGTGTCCACAATTGTCATATCTGACGTCTGAAACTCGTGCTTTCGCAACATGAAGCTTCTTAGGTAGCAAAAGCGGAGAATTTTCTCTTGAAGGCCTACCTCTTTTTGGGGTTTGGGTAGTGGGGATTCCTGCAAAAGCAAGTGCTTCAGCAACATCTAGCGTAAATTCTAGCAAATCTTTTGTCCAGTTCTTCACATCTGGATTCAAATGCTTGAATAAATGGACGGACTTCCCATAGTCGATCGTGTTGTTGCATCTGATGTGGATCATTTCCATCAGTAATATGTAAATTATTTCTCAAACTTTCAAACCGGTTTCTTGTAATCCCAATATCTCTAACAAGAGCAATTTGAGTAGATGATTTCCAATAGAGTCTTAGTCTAGCGTAATTTAGTACGCCCATTATGAAATGCAAAACTACCAGTTTTCTAATTTCGTATTCATTTGTATTTACTGACTTTCCATTAGTTGACAATGAATACATGTTTGTTTTCTCAGCTAATTCGGAAAAAATAAGACGTGGGACATATTTAGAAAATATAACATAAGGTGATTCCGGCTCATCATCAGTTATAGAGCTGTCAGATTGCTGAAAACTAGTCAATAGTGGTGGTATAAATTCTGTTCTTTTCCAGCTTGCAGCTAGTCTTTTTTTATTGTCACTTTTTCTTTCTTTGCAATAAATATTTGGAGGTATATTTTCTTCATCACTTTCATCTTCATATGCAGACTCAATCTCGATTTTGTCACTATTTTCTGGATTATAATCATCATCTTCAAATGAACAATCATTGTCAAAATTTTCAATGTCTGATTCATCTAGTTGGGATATTGTAGTCAAAGTTTTGTTCAGTGGAATCTGCTTTGAATTATGGTAAAATCTAATCGTCGGTATTTCCAAATCTGAAAGAAACATCATATCAAGAACTAGCATTGAAGCCTGGCGGTGGCATTTGCGTACACACTTTTTTAGGGTTCAATAAGTCAATGGCAATAATAAATTTTGAACAAATATTGTAAACTGAGGAACTTTGGCAACCTTATGATACTATCTGCTAAAATACATTTATAAACAGAGCAATGATTGCAATAATATTTACTGATTTTGTAACACTTACCAGCACAAGAATCACTTATGTCAGCATCCATCTTGAATATCTGAAATAAAACTTCTGGGCACAGAAATCGAAACTACATGTATAAGTGATGCCACCTAGTCCATGAATGTCGAACTAAATAAAACAGTTTACAGTTACGTAGGCCTTGAATTTGATGGTGGCATTTGCCACCATTAGGGCCGAAAGGGTTAATAGGTAGTTTTTCAAAAATTCTAATTTTTCGCTGAAGTTATTCAAATTTTGTTGCTGCATAATAGAAACTAACTGTGTCCGAGACACAACTCTAACATTTAATGGTCCTAAAACAAAACAAAAAATTTGATACAACAATGTAACATAAGATTATTTTTAAATTATATCTTCAATTTAAAAAAAATCTATATCTCGTAAAACGCCACGATGCTCAAGCCAATTTTACCAGTATCTTAAACAATAGAGTCTCAACTATCTATTAAAGATCAATGCCCGGAAATTTCCGGAAGTACAACTAATCGACTCAAATTTAAAAAAATGAGGAGTGGCCACCACACGACTTTCTTATACGTATGAGCGTTTTAAATCATACAATTTTAAAAAGTATTTTATACAAAAATTATTGAAAATGCTATTCTAAGTAAATCCAGTCTCTTAATAAATCTCTACAGGATAAAAGTATTACTTCCGGTACGAATTTTGAAGTTTCATTTGTACAGAAAATATTTCAAATCCAACTCTAAATACTTTTATACTCTTGACAAATATATATGGCATGTATAATTTACGAAATATTTGCAAAAACGGTAAGAGTAAAAGTGTTACTTCCGGTCCGAATTTTGAAATTTCACTTGTACAAAAAATATTTCAAATCCAACACTAAATACTTTTGTACTCTTGACAAATATACATAGATTGCATAATTTACGAAATATTTGCAAAAATCGCTATTCTATAAGGGTAAAAGTGTTACTTCCGGTCCGAATTTTGAAATTTCATTTATACAAAAAATATTTCAAATCCAACTCTAAATGCTTTTGTACTCTTGACAAATATGTATGGAATGCATATTTTACGAAATATTTGCAAAAATCGCTAAGAGTGTTACTTCCGGTCCGCATTTTGAAATTTTTTTTATACAAAAGGTATTGAAAATTAAATTCTAAATACTTTTATACTCGCAACGTACCTGTCTGAAAAGCATGATTTGCAAAATATTCCCAAAAAACTGATTCTGGATAAGAGTAAAAGACCTACTTCGAAAAACTTTTTTAATAAAATTCTTCTCAAATTTAATTTTGAGTATACATCAATCCTTTACAAATTTGATTAAACTTAGTTTTGACGAATAATTGGCAAAATTCGAGTTTTTCACTGAAGGAGACTACTACTTCCGGTCTGCCGATTTTACTGAAAATCTAATCATATCTCAAGAAGGAGATTAGACGTGTAAATTCAAAATTTGGAATTGATATCTACAGCGGTTTGACCGCTATCGTGGTCACACACAGACACACAGGCAGACACACATACACACACACACAGAGAGAGAGAGAGACATTTTTTTAAAACCACTTTTTTGGTATCAGGGGACTTCAAAACGTGGACATCTGCAAAAATTTCGAGGTCGAAAATTTTCATCATCACAATACTTCCTTATACTACGTATAAGAAAGTAAAAAGATAAAGAAAGTGAAATTTATAAATAGAATTTTACGAAACGCTAACCGGATAATAACTGCTAAATATACGTAAATATAAGGACGCTAAAAAACTATACGTACACACAAATTAACAAACAAGTTCAAACTGGTGATATGAGCGGCTAGGAAGGTATCGGGATGGAATGAAGCATTGTTTGACATTCGTCGAACACTTGAAAATAAATAGCAATCTTTTTTTTTACCTGATTTGATATTTTGATAATCCACTTTTGGCCGCTCAGATCGCCCAAATACCCCTGACGTGTGTCCAGTAGAACGAAATTATACTCATCCAATAATACTGTATGGTTCGTCAGTATTTCTTTCCTGGATGAACTCCATTGGCCCTAAAGCACAATAACTACAAACATCTTTTCTGAATGCTGGATGATATCAACTTATAGCAGATATAAATTGGATACCAAACCACAATCTCGTATTTGTGCTGATTACGCACAAGCGAACAGTAAAAAGTTCAATAATGGCCCTATTCGTAAAACTATTAAATGTATTATTAAACAAATAAATATTACTGAATGAGAGATCCCAACTTATGATTTTATGCGGAGACCTAAACGTTAACATGTTGGTTGCTTCCAAAGAGAGAGGATGCTTATTAGATATATTCAAATCATACGGTTTACAAACAAAAGATATAAAACCCACAAGAGTAGTTACAAACAAAAATAATCACACATCTAGTACCGCACTCGACTATATGGTATCTAACATCCCTAATAATGAGTGGACAATGCGCATCATCGAACCGCACATCTCTGACCATAGGGCCCAGGTGTTAGATTATGCATGGCGAGGACTGGGTACCGTGACTCCTGAGGCAAGCCCCAAACAGAATTCAGTGCAAACAATAAGAACCGAAGATTTGATATCAATAAAACATGATCTCCGAAACACGGACTGGCAACGCATCTATAATGTGCCTGATGCCGACACGGCATTTGAAGAATTTGTAACTGAACTACAGACTATAGTTGACAAGCACAGAACACAAAACATCAAACACATTACCGACAACAAAACAGTGCCATGGATCACTGATGAATTAAGACTAATGAAACAACAACTGAACGACCTATATTGGTTAAAATCACACTGTGACTCTGCCAATATCAATGAACAGTACAATACCAAAAGGAAGGCATACAAAAGTTTGATTGAGGCGACAAAAGCAAATTATTATAAAAATCACATCGATGGTGCTCAAAACAAGGTAAAATGTATATGGAAACTTGTGAACGATACGCTTAATAGAAAGAAAACATATGGCATCGATAAAATTATAGTCGATCACAAAACAATTACTAATCCAGAACAAATAGTGGAAGTATTCGGTCGCTACTTCTCGGGCGTAGTGCAGGACGCCCTTGACAAACAGTTCGGGAATGACTTGTCGGATTCATGTACGTGTGTTCCAGGTGTTCCTAACACAATGGTGTTCTTAGACACAGATATCGCCGAAATAACAAGTATCATAGGAAATCTAAAGAACAAAACCAGTGTAGGGAGCGATCAACTGTCAATCAGCATGATAAAGGATACATGTGAAGACTTAGCCGCCCCTATGGCACACTTGATTAATAGGGCAATAAGTGCGGGAAAATACCCAACCATATTAAAAAAAACCGTTGTTATTCCGGTATATAAGAAAAATGATAGAGTAAACATTGAGAACTATCGTCCTATAGCAGTTGTTAGCGTTATTTCGAAGGTTTTCGAAACAGTATTACATAACCGTTTAAAGGGTTTTATTGAAAAGTACGATATATTATCACCGTCTCAGCATGGTTTCAGGGCATCCTATTCGACAGAAACCGCGGCCTTCAGATTTCTGGGACATGTGAGTAAGCAACTGGATGAAAAACTATTTGTAGCCGGACTCATGTTTGACATGTCACGTGCGTTTGACACAGTTGATAGGGGTTTCGCCAGACATAAACTTGAAAAACTAGGCATTCGGGGCAGTGTATTGGATGTTCTGACATCATTCCTGACAGACAGGAAATTTTACGTGAAGTGTAATGGTGCTCGCTCCAAAGATTATAAGACTGATGCTGGGGTTGCCCAGGGCTCGATACTGGGACCCTTGATTTTTATACTGTACATGAATGACCTCCAACACCACTTGTCAACAGGTGAATTAATTTGCTATGCTGACGACACGTCCATTGTGGTCTCCGCGTCGAGCCCTGAACAGCTCAAAGTTAACATAGCCACTGTAACCTCTGAAATGAAGAATTGGTGTAGACTCAATAGACTGATTTTAAATGAGACTAAAACTGAATGTATTTATTTTTATAACAGAAAGATCCCGGATTATGCCCCTGCAGATCACAACAAAAATTGTAAATTTCTGGGGCTATATATCGACCCTCGGCTCTCGTGGGATGAGCATGTCGAGTGGGTAATTAACAAACTGAATTCAGCTTATTTTGCTATTAACCGATTAAAAAATATGCTCGACACATCGGGTCTCCTTCAGGTATATCATGCATTGGTATATTGCCATTTGAATTACAACATAATTATCTGGGGCCGCCCAGCTCTAAATAGTCGCCTTTTCATACTGCAGAAAAGAATTATACGATTAATTTTTAGTTTGCCACAGATGGAAACCTGTAAACCTACATTTATATACAATAAGTTGCTCACCTTGACATCAATTTATATACTACGGTGCAGTATGTTTGTCAAAACAAATAAACATTATTTTAGTTTCAACTCTTTAAATCATAATTACAATACTAGATACTGTGGAGATTTGAGAGCCGAGACAACTTTATTTGAAAAAAATGTGAAATTTAATTGTACAAAAATTTATAATAGTCTACCAATTACAATTAAGAATATTGTTAATGTGTCTATGTTTAAGTCATCCCTTAAAATGTTCTTGATAAACAATGCCTTTTACACATTGGATCAATTTTATAATTATGGGAAACTATGATAACTATATTGCAATGTTGACGTGTCTAATATCAATGTTTGATTAACTGGACTAATAAAATTATTATTATTATTATTATTATTATAATATATTTTCAAAATAGTTGTCAGTTATTTAGCTTAGCATATTCTAAAAGTAAATATTTCTTGTTTTTGTGGCGCGCCCTTGAAAGGTCTTTGCTGAACACAGGTCGTTCACGTGTTCAGCAAAGATCACAGGTTAAGAATTACTGAATTAGACTATATGGCAAATTTTCGTCAATGCAACGAGTAAGAATTTTAATCCGGACTAACTCAGGTTAACAAACTTAACAACGGATGTTGATGCAACCAGATATTGCAAGTGCATTTGTAAATATTTCTAAATTATTTTTTCATATAATCGTCAATAATGAATACTAATATAAACAAAATGTAAAATAAATATAATTTTTGAAATTTATATTTATCTATATTGTTATAACGGATGAAAATTAAAAATATCCTATTTCATAAAACGATCAATGATGTATTGACGACACAGTACAAAAGTAGAATTGTACTGGACTGTTTAGTTGAACAAGCCTTTTTTTCAGGTACACTATCGGTATGTCCACTAAATATTTATACTGTAAATATATCGTAAAATGGTACGTCAATGTGTTTTACCGGATAACGAGATACAATAGCTTTCATATTGTGCACGCGTTGTGCTTTTTGAATAATAACGGATAGCCATTCAAAAGGCATTAATTTATCGATGCGCTTTTGTTGGAAGCACTGAATGATTTCGAATTTTAATGTTAAAAGGTAACGAATACCTAAAAAAAAGTTATCGTTTTTGTTGTGTGTGTTCATTTCAAAATATTAACTATATGTATTTATTCATGGTAGGAGATTAAAAATCAAAAAGTTAATGTTTATTTTGTATGTTTACCTGGGCGAAACTGTTTGTAATCGACATTTTTAATGCAGATAGAAGTAAATTAGTAGTTGATTGACTATTTTTATTATTTTGAGATATAGTTTATTTCATTAAATATTCGAATAATACCCATTTAATATTTTTTGTCCTGTCATATGGTATTCTTGGAAAAAACGTAAACTATCACTGACTAAGTGAAGGACTACAAAATAAGTTATAATTTTTTCCCAGGATTGAGCCTTGGGGAAGGCCACAACTTACTGGAAGTATTTCCTACTTCTCACCCCTCCACTCCACTAACTAAACTCTATTGGTTAAGTAGGATTTGATAAGACACATTGGCTTTCCCGTAACCCCATGACGTTCTAGTTTATGCATGATCCATCTTATCAAAAGCCCTACTTAAATCCAACATATTTATCTATACACACTTTCTCTGATCGAATGAGTCATATATGTAATTGATAACGTACAGTACACCATTCACTAATGATCTACCATTATGAAAACCAAAATTAAGTTCGTCAAAAATGTCCACAAAAACATTTATGAAAAGCAAACGACAACCGTATCCAAAGGAATTCATGGAAGATGTTAATATTAATTGGAAAAGAATTATCTCTCGAGTAAAAATTACAATTATACAACTAGAAGTACTTAGAGTAGGATTTTAATTAATTTTTATATAAAAAAGGTTTCAAAACTTGGACCTGAAGTAACACATTTATCCTCCATGTTTATTTTTTTAAGAAGATAATCGTATTTTAAACTTAATTTGGAACAACGTTTGTATAATTTTAAACGCGCATACATATAAGAAAATCGTATTTTTGATTACATATTGCTGTGTGCTGTACCAGCATCATTTATTAAATATAAATGTAATATTTTTATATTCGATGTATGAACTAATTTCTCAACAACACGTACTTTGTAAGTACTAGTGAGTTCTACCAGTATATTCAGCCCCTTCTTCTCCTGGTGAATCTCTTGCTTAGTATTATTCTGGGATTTAAAATCCACAAACATACTTCACAATTATAATATTCAACCTTCTTTTAAAACAAAAACCCAACTTTATAAATTATTAAATACTTCAAAATTAATTAAAAATAACATTATGAATGAGAGTGGTGTTTACTCTGTAAGGTGCTCTACATATAATATCATTTAAATAGGTCAAACAGGTAGATCTTTAACAAAAAGAATCAACGAACATAAGATTCAACCAAATTCAAATATCTTTAAACATAAAACAAAGACTGATCATGTGATAGATTATGATAATCCTAAATTGTTGCACAAATGTCAAAAAGGTCATAGATTAAACTTACTTGAAATCTTAAAAATCGAAAAACACAAAATTCATCATAATTTGTTAAATGATCAATTAGAAATCAATGAAAAACCTTTTTTGACATTGTCCGGTGTCCTGTTCTTTCACATCTTCCACCAATGTAATACGTATTACTATTTTTTAAACTCCCTTGCTCCATTTTCTTCCTTTTTTGAATTTTAACATAGAATCCCAGTTTAACCATCCATATACCCCTTTGTTTCACAATCCCTTCTGACAAGTATTTTTTAAATCAATATTCGTTCATAAGTTTTTATTTATACACCTATTTTAAATTTTTAATGAGACATAATTAAGTCACCAAATACTGATGAACAATAAATGTGAAAAAAGGAAAAAAAATATGTAGATATTGACTGTGAGTATGCCACTATTTATTTTATATTAGTTATTAAGATCATAATTTGTAGATTCTAGCTGAGGATGCCTGAATAAGGCGAAACATGTTCTAGAGTAAATAATAAAAATTCACATAAGGATCCAAGAGGATATATTATTTTTATTTTATTATATTATTCTCCTTATACAATGGATTTTCTTCGATTATAATTTTTTGTTAAAGAAAAGTCTAAGTTCATATACAAATCATATCTGTAGCGATATTGATATTCTAATAAAAGATTAGCATATCAATATCGCTATACTATATCCACATTAAAATTTATAATACACGTAATAGAAAGAAAACATTTCCACCATTTTTCGGTTATAATGTTTTATAGAATATATATATTTATAATAGTAGTCATGAGATATTTATTCTGTTTTAAACAACGATAAATTCGATTCCCAATAGGTAATTTGTTAGTATTGAGCTAATTCTATTTTACCAGGAACATTATATTTGCACGTAATGCCCTGATAATCTAGAAGTTCGCAATGGTTAATGGTCAAAGATTGGCGCAAATTGACCACTAGCCGCAATCATTCGCACGTATTGTTGTTAGCGCTTCAATATCTGCCACACAGAAACATTCCCCTTTTTATATATTATTATATTTTTGAAATTTTAAATTAATAATAAAATGCGAAAATTTAATGATGCCTGATAATGTATTCGAGAATAAACATTCGCACGTAGTATTCTCCGAAACACCCAACACCATTAATGATCCTTTCTGTAATATAAAAAAAAAACTAATGAACTATTATTTTAACAGGATAATATCTATTTAACTCATACTGCTCAACGTTATACTAGAATAAACATTTTCACGTTGTATTCTTAAAAATTCATTGCAGCATTAATAATCCTTTACAATTTAACAACTTACTTTGTTTCATCAAATATCGATTCAAATTCTGCCTTAGGCATCTCCATATTCAAATATAAAATTATTAAAATGAAAATTGATATTATGTTCTAATACAAACTAAATACTTATATGTGTAATCGTAATGTATTCAACCCTACGTTTTAATTCTTTGTTAGCTTTCAAAAAATTGCCTTTTTCCTTCGAAGTCGAAATAAGAATTCATTCATGTTCATTCTTGCTCTCCAATGTTATACCCGAAACAAAAGAACAACGATTGTCGATCGCGACCTCCTTCTAACTAAATTTTAGGTTGGTATTAAGCATCTTCGGTGAAATCTCTGCTGTTCATTTTCTGCAAGTTGTCGTTGTTACACTAACACACACACGCACATATTGATTTTGACACTTCATCCACCAAACGTCAACACTTCAAACCGTTTTTTTATTTAAAAGTCTTTCCCTAAATTGTGGTAGCTGTAATTTTCTTAATACAGTCCCTCCTTGTATTTATTTATAAACTTATTGCGTTTCTCATTATTTGTTAGATACTTTCTTCTCCCATTCGCTAACATAATCCTTAATTTTCTTTTAGAAATGTCTGGACCTGGTAAAATCGGAAACACATTGCAGATGATAGGAATTCTTCTTCCCATATCACTTACATTACAAGGATTAGTCGGTTCCACCACGTCGTCTTTCATTTCTACCCAGGACTTTTCATACAGTAATACAATTATCTGCAAGAAACTATAAACAAATTTTTATACTATATTTCTCTTTGTAGGTCTCAAAACCATATAAGTCTTCCACAGTCCATGAAATTTCTGTGCTTACACGTACAACTTCATGAGTGTATATTTTTATTCATTCAGCTGTTGTTTATATAAAACATTATTGCTGACCATTTCGTGTTAGAATATTTAACTTATATCCTTTTTTATTTATAGTGATAAGTTTTGAGGTAACTTTTATACTTTTAAGAATGATTTATTAAAATTCCTCTTATAAAATTTGTCACATTGTGCACGTTTTAAATTCACTTTATTTATTCTGCAATATTCTCGTCTCGTGCAAAACGAATGTGAACCTATTCATATAGTTTTATAGTATTTAAATGACTCACTCTCTTTTATTAGGTTTAAGTATCTTTTTATTTTTATTTTGTACTTATATAATACTTAATTTTAATACTTATCTAACCTATAATGTAACAATAAAATAAATCCTATTTGAATTCTCTATATTTAAATATATGCAACCCATCATACTCTTGTGTTATTTGTATTGCATGATGTTGAAATTTGCAGTAAACATTCTTTATCCACAACTATTAAGTAATATATGTATTAAATACGCGATTTCTATCAAGTAATGCCATGCATTACTAAATACTGTTGAATAATAATGACAGTTCGATGGAATAATATTTATTACTCCACCGTTGTGTCAAATTTGACATTTCATAAATATACTTATATATGTATATATGAATTTAAGCAACTGTAATGTAACGATTAATAATTATTATAAAAATTAATTTTTTGTGTATTAGAAACGTCACTATTAATAAATAATGTTGTTCCTTTATCTCTTTATCTTTTGTATTTTTGAACAAACATATACAGTTGTGAATATGCGGTATACATAAATCGCATTTTTTGTTTGCCGTGTCAAAATGTCAACTTCTGACAGTGTTTGTAGAAAGAAATATTGTTCTTTATCTGTCGTATTTTTTGAACAACATTTAAGTTGTGGATAAAGTATAGTATTTAACTCGCGTATAATGGCTATTACCCACTCAGATGTTACAACACTCGCCTGACGGCTCGTGTTGCAATTTCATCTTCGTGGGTAATAGCCATCATTACACGCTTGTTGAATAACATACTATTTTAAACTTAAATTTAATATTTCCCTTAACACTTAAACTAGTTCTTAATATTATTCTTACTTTGAAATATGCAAGGATCACGGCAATATGTAGGGCAAACTAGGCGGTTACATAAAACGAGTTTTGCATCCAGTGCAGCAAAGCAAAAAAGGGAGTTTTGCATCAATTCGTGGATTTTTAAAGCGATTTTCTATGTCAAAAAGGTTTTTTTGACATAGTTATTTGTATATGAAATAGATAATGTGTATGTTAAAAATATGGCGGACATAATTCATATTTTCAATGTTTGTCGATTAGCGAGTTTTGCATCTAGGGCACTCGTTTGGTTGACCTATTCTTTGGTATTGCGTTATTAGGTGTGAACCTGTTGGTCTTAAATATATTAGTGTTATTAAATAAAATAAGAACATCTTTCACCTCTACAAATTTTATTCAAAACAATGGACACGTAATTCATCTTCATCCTACAATAGAAACTGCCACTGTGCTTTATTCAAAGAAAGTTTCACCGTCACCTCACGCAGAATAAAATTTCTATTTAAACACTGCGTAAACGGGACATATTTCTCCCACCTTACTCACGAACGGAAGACACAAAGAACCTTTCCACAAAGCGTTGCTTCCAACAACCGCTCCTATTATTCGGAATTGAAAATTAAGGTGGAAGCATCCGTTTTAACCGGTCGGTAGCAATCCAGTACTATTTGCCGCTGGCACGATAACAAACAGCAGACTGCCGCGTCACAAAAAGAACTAATTTTACACGTCCACGTTGCACTTGTTTAAAACAGGGCGACTTGATTAGGTCTCTGCTGTATAATAATATGCCTTGGATTCATTTGGCAAATCTTTCCAAATGAACTGTCTCATCTTTTCAAGTTATACGGAGATTGTGTGTTCTATTTATGTAAATTTATATTAAATATGTAATATATTCTTCTTTGAGAATATTATTTGCAAATAATAAGTAAATAAAGTTTTGTGCAAATTTTACTTAATAGGTGTCGTTGTTTATTCAGAAAAGTGTAGACATGATAAATATTTAAAATATATCCATAATTAGTGTTCTACTCTTGCAGGCACTTAGACTCTACTCGAAGTTTTGGGTATTCGACAGCTCTTTGGTAACCACGTAATTTCACCTTTTGGCAACATTTATTGGCCCCCAAGATCACCAGATTTGTGTGCATACGATTTTTTCTTGTGGGGTGACCTCAAAAGCAAAGTGTACACCATGCGGCCAACGACAATCTCTGATTTGAAGACGAGAACTCGAGAAGAAATCGCTGCAATTCTGATGAAAGTGTTTCAAAGTGCTATGCATAATCTCAATATTCTTATGGACATTATATTCAGAAATTAATTGTTTTGTTAAAACATTCAACTATTAAATTGTATATATAATTGGTATTTTCCGGAAAGGCGAAAAGGTCAGTAGAATGAAGAAAGTAAATTACTATACTAAGGAAATACAAGATTCTAGAAATAAACTGGATGCGCTAAATACAATATTTACTGTTACAAAATCACCTCATATCCTATAAATGTACAAAGACCATAAAATAGAATATCAAAATCTAACAAGAAATGCAAAAAGGTCAAGTAATCAGGATTATATAATGAGTTCTGAAAACAAGCAGCAAGCGTTGTCGAATATCATAAAAAATGAATCAATGAAAAAAAGTCATCTTACGAAGTACACACGATACTAACTGCAAATGAATTAAATGATTTCTTTGCGACAATTGGAAATACTCTGGTAGAAAATATGGAATATTAAATATGAAACACAGTGTGTAAAGAAATGGAACAAACTGTCCCAGAGTTCTGTTATCTTTCAGAAACAACAGAAAATGAGGTAATTAGTAAAGTCAAGAAGTTGAAAAATTATAGATATATATGGACACATAGTAACTTTATTGAAACAAACCATTGATGTACTAGCGGGACCTTTGACGTATTGCCGTGATCTCTTGCATATTAAAAATAATAGTAGTAGCATTAAGAATAAATTTAAGTATATAAAATATAAAAGAGACAACAAGAATAAGTTTTATTGTATTCAAAGATTTTAACATAAGAGTATACTGGGTTGCATACATTTAAGTATAGAAAAATAGACATAAAAAATGAATTTATATTTACAATTAAGATATTCAACAGGTACAAAATAAAAGACGAGATAAACTTAAGCTATATTTATTACTTTTATAGAAGAGTGAGAAGATTTAGTCATCTAAATGCAATAAAATTGTATGAAGAAAATCAAAGCCGATATGCACGTGAGAAAAATGTAATTGAATAAATTATGTAAACTTGAGAACGTGCATAAGGTAATAAAACTTTATAAAAGAAATTAAAATAAGTCATGCTAAAAGAATAAAATTTACCTTAACTTATGACTATATAAGTAAATAAATAAAAAGGATATAATTCAAAATATTTCGAGACCATACAATAAGCAGTGTTTTTTATAAACGACAGCTGGCAAATAATAAAGTACATTCATAAATTCAGGTGTGTAGCACTATGTTTCATTGACTGTAAAGAGAGATTTGTACGGTTTGATGACCTACAAAAAGAAAATATAATGTAAACTTCGTTTGTAGATTTCTTACAGATAAATATATCACCGTTGGAAAAGTCCTGGATCGAAAGAAGCAACGAAAGGGCAAACCAGACGGATCGTGGTAGTACGAGTAATCTTATAAAAAGAATACCTATTATTTACAATATATTTCCAATTTTACCGAGAGCTGGAAACAAAACAAAAATAAGAATTGTGTTAGCAAATAGTAAAGAAGGTAACAAATTCATAAACAAATATAAGGAAGAATTATATTAATACGAATATACCTACATTGGAAGATACTGAACAATTTGAGTGAAAGACTTTTAAAATAAACAAACAATTCTCAATGTGTTGACATTTTAAGTGAAGAAACTGTCAAAGACAATAAGTGCGTGTGTGTGTGTGTGCGTATCATAATGGCAACTTGGAAGGCAGAGATCTCACTGAAGACGCAGGGTGACAACTTAAATCGTAGTACCGAGGGTGGCGTTGAGAGCGGTCACGTGCCTTCCCGGGGATATAAATTGGAAGATAAGAATGAACAAGTTGGATTAGCTAGTTATCTGGAAAGAGATTAAAAGCGATTAAAAATCGTAGGGTCAGAGACACCACGATTATTTTCATTCATATTTATTTCTTGTATTAGCGTATTAATTTTATTTGTATTTAAGTTTCATTCATTTTTCTTTGGTTAATAATTTTTGTATTTCAAAAATAATGGAGATGCAAATGGCAGAATTTGAAAAGTTTTTCAATGATTCAAAGTAAGTTTTCGATACAAAGATTTATCAATGTTGCTATGCGTGTATTGAAATATAACATGCAAATGTATATTCAATATAACGTTGTGCAACAGGGATAATAAATATTTTCCTGTAATAATATGCATTCATTAGTTTCAACAACACAAAAATAGAATTATTGATGGTGTTGGGTGTTAAGAGGATATAACGTGCAAATGTATATTTTCTGGCACTTTATTAGGCATCATTAATTCTTTCAATGAATTTTTGATTATAAATTAATGATTTAAAATAGATTTTTAAGAAGGAAAGTTTTTCTGGGTAGCGGACTTTGAGATGCTGGATACAATACGTGTGAATAGTTGTAGACAGTAATCAGATTCAAGCTTTTTCTCCGAACATTGACCATTGCGAAGTTCTAAGTTTGTCAGAGCATTACGTGCGAATATAATGTCTCTGATGGAATAGAATTAGCATATAAAATACCAATAGTATAATAACGTTGATTGAATTTTATTTTTTTGAAACAGGACAATATTTTTAGATTTCTTTTTTCTTGATTAAGCATAAGAAAAATATATTCGTTCTATAAAACATTACAACCTAGAACAAGGTACAAATGTTTTCTCTTTATTATGTTTCTTTTTAATTAAATGGTGAATATAGTATAGCGATGCTATCTATTGTGAAATAATGTTAAATAAATTATACAATTATGTTTTATATGGTTTCTGGTTTCATTTTAAATAAGCTATAACCTTATCCCAATTAAAGGAAAAACAAGAGATTTGACGAGAGAAGAGAAATTTAGATACACTGATAGAATTCACGTATACTTATAAAGTACGTGCTGTTAAGATAAATAAAATATATATTAAGGATAATAAAAATTATCACCATCTTTTTTAGTTATGTTGCTGGAACAGCACATAATATAATTTATTTTGCAAAGCCTAATGTATGGCAATACTACAATTATTGTATTCCAAATAGTTATGTTGCCACAGCAGTATGTTATAAATGCATTGATAAGAAGTGGTGAGTTTCCAGACGAGCTAAAATTGGCCAAAGTAGTTCCTGTATACAAGAAGGGGGATACATCGAGTGCGAATAATTACATACATATTTCAGTGCTACTAGTATTATCCAAGGTCTTTAAAACTGTAATGAAGAACTGAATCGTGCAGTTCCTAGAAAAACACTAACTGTTTACCGAAGCCCAACACGGTTTTCGGACTGGGAGATCGACCTTGAAAACAATGTTAGATATGGTAGAAACAATCTTGGAAGCGAAAGACAAAGGTGAACAAGCTACAATGGTAACTTACGATCTCAGTAAAGCATTCGACTGTGTTTTACAAAAGACTCTGTTGTGACAACTTTGGCAACGTGGACTGAGAGGGTTAGCTTACGAACTATTAGCATCTCATTTGGGCAACAAGAAACAAATGGTATAGTGACAGAATGGATTTTCGGATATAGCCATTATAAATGTTGGAGTGCCGCAGGGATTTATTTTGGGACCTCAAATGTTTATTATTTATATAATAATCTTCCAGTCAGCATTAAGCATTGTAAATCAATAATATATGCAGATGACACCTCGGTTCTTGTACGAGGTAGCCCCGAGAGTACCGAAGCTCTACTGGAATCGGCAATGGATGATGCGGAAACTTGGTTTACGGCCAACAAACGCACGCTAAACCAAGAGAAAACACAAACAATACACTTCAAATCAAATGAATAAAATGAGAATGTGGTAAATTTCCTTGGCATAAATGGCGACCACCGGCTGACTTGGAACAATCACATAGAAACAGCACTATGTATAAAATTAAATATGGCCATATTTGCAATACGCACAATAAAAAATGTTTCCACGCACCAAGCAGCAAAAAGTACCTGCTATGCAGATTTCCACAGTGTAGCTACCTATGGAATTCTCATATGGGGCTTGTCTGCGAGGCTGAAGAATGTTCTAATTCTACAAAAGAGAGCAATTAGAACTCCTTGCGGGTTAAAATACAATGAATCCTGCCGGGAACATTTTAAAAGTGAAAGAATACTTACTTTAGTTAGTGCCTACATTTGTTCGTATATCAAACAGATGCATAGGAATATACCTAAATTCGCGTGCAATAGGTTCTTTCATCGGTATGACACGCGAAATGCACATGCGTTGGTATCCCATATCATCGCTTGAGTGTAACACACCAGGGGCCTGATTCTCGAGTCGAGAGAACAGAGATTTCGAGAGAATAATGGAGGGGATTCTCTTGAAATGTTAAAAATCGTATTCTTGAACTTGAGAGATAGATCCCTTCCCTCAAGAGTTGGGAGAATTTACATCTATCGGTTCAAGTCAAGCGAACATATTAAAAGTTAAGAGAAACATGCGCATATCGACTTAAATTTTGTACATATGACCGATCAATGCTTGTTATTAAGGGGAGAAATATCATTATTCAGCAGATAATTTTTATGTTTTTTCATGTATATGACTTCCCACATGTCTGAGTTTCTATTGTTGCTTTGTTTAACTAAACTAACATTTTCTAGGCTGAAGTTGTGACTTGTATCAATATGATGTAGAGCTAATGCGGATTTTTCTACATTTTGTAATTTGACATGAGCCATGTGTTCTTTATATCGTATTTGAACGTTTCTTCGTTTGTTATCTTGTATACCGACATCGGATAACACTTAAGACACTCTTGAAATATGTATTATACTTTTGAGTAATATCTTATTTAGAATTGTTAATCCATAATCCTGTCACTGTTAAATTAACCCGTTGTCTTTCTCAGAAATAAATTGTATTTCCCATTGAACTAATTCACAGAATGATATATTGTTAATATTCGTTGTTATTTTGCTTTAATCGTTTTTCAGCTACCTTTAAAATTGTTCTGTATAACATGTATTTTTATTATAAAATCTCTCGTAGATAATAGGTTTAAATACATAATTATATATTAAACTTTTCATTAATATCTTATTTAGAATTGTAATTCGTAATCCTGTCAGCGTTAGTTTTACCCGTTCTTTCTCATTAATATTTTGTATTTCCCATTGAACTAATTCTCAGAATTTTATAGTGTTAATATTCGTTGTAATTTTGCATTAATCGTTTTTTCACCCTACCTTTAAAATTTGTCTGTATAACATGTATTTTACTTATTATAAAATATATGTTTAAATAGTTATTAAACTAATTTTGTGAAAAAGGTGTTTTATTTTATTTTATTATTTTTATTACTTTAATATATGTTACATTATTTCTACATGTATGATACGTAGAAAACAATATTCACATTTCGATGTTTAGCCTAACACTTTCCGGAAATCCAACTGATATAACCCATAAAACCTTTCAACATTACACACGCTATTTAAAAGAAATAGTTTTCGTATTACATATTACCTAATATACACTGTTCTATACAACAATTGTCCTAATCCGCCTTCATTTGCAACCTGGCAACATTGCACTGCTATTTCCTACACGATCGACACACATCCCTACCTAAAAACAGCTATTCTTGAAGTTAGGAGAACCAGGGATGGGAGTGTGATCTATCACTTCTCTCAATAGAACGTTCACTTCTCTTAAGTTCGAGAATCGGGCCCCAGGGGCCTGATTCTCGAGTCGAGAGAATAATGGAGGGGATTCTCTTGAAATGTTAAAAATCGTATTCTTGAACTTGAGAGATAGATCCCTTCCCTCAAGAGTTGGGAGAATTTACATCTATCGGTTCAAGTCAAGCGAACATATTAAAAGTTAAGAGAAGCATGCGCATATCGACTTAAATTTTGTACATATGACCGATCAATGCTTGTTATTAAGTGGAGAAATATCATTATTCAGCAGATAATTTTTATGTTTTTTCATGTATATGACTTCCCACATATCTAAGTTTCTATTGTTGCTTTGTTTAACTAAACTAACATTTTCTATATAGGCTGAAGTTGTGACTTGTATCAATATGATGTAGAGCTAATGCGGATTTTTCTACATTGTGTAATTTAACATGAGCCATGTGTTCTTTATATCGTATTTGAACGTTTCTTCTGGTTTGTTATCTTGTATACCGACATCGGATAACACTTAAGACACTCTTGAAATATGTATTAAACTTTTGAGTAATATCTTATTTAGAATAATTGTTAATCCATAATCCTGTCACTGTTAAATTAACCCGTTGTCTTTCTCAGAAATATTTTGTATTTCCCATTGAACTAATTCACAGAATGATATATTGTTAATATTCGTTGTAATTTTGCTTTAATCGTTTTTCAGCTACCTTTAAAATTGTTCTGTATAACATGTATTTTTATTATAAAATGTCTCGTAGATAATAGGTTTAAATACATAATTATATATTAAACTTTTCATTAATATCTTATTTAGAATTGTAATTCGTAATCCTGTCAGCGTTAGTTTTACCCGTTCTTTCTCATTAATATTTTGTATTTCCCATTGAACTAATTCTCAGAATTTTATAGTGTTAATATTCGTTGTAATTTTGCATTAATCGTTTTTTCACCCTAATTTAAAATTTGTCTGTATAACATGTATGTTACTTATTATAAAATGTCTGGTAGGTAATATGTTTAAATAGTTATTAAACTAATTTTGTGAAAAAGGTGTTTTATTTTATTTTATTATTTTTATTACTTTAATATATGTTACATTATTTCTACATGTATGATACGTAGAAAACAATATTCACATTTCGATGTTTAGCCTAACACTTTCCGGAAATCCAACTGATATAACCCATAAAACCTTTCAACATTACACACGCTATTTAAAAGAAATAGTTTTCGTATTACATAGTACCTAATATACACTGTTCTATACAACAATTGTCCTAATCCGCCTTCATTTGCAACCTGGCAACATTGCACTGCTATTTCCTACACGATCGACACACATCCCTACCTAAAAACAGCTATTCTTGAAGTTAGGAGAACCAGAGATGGGAGTGTGATCTATCACCTCTCTCAATAGAACGTTCACTTCTCTTAAGTTCGAGAATCGGGCCCCGATTCTCGAGTCGAGAGAACAGAGATTTCGAGAGAACAATGGAGGGGATTCTCTTGATATGTTAACGGTGCGGTTTTCGATGCCTAACCCTAACGGGGGTCCATAGATGGAGCTGTGATTGCATATGGATTTTTTCCAGTTTTTATTATAACCCTTGATCAATATAGAAACAAACAGAGAAATATTTATAATAAAGATAGTAATACAACAAAAATTAATACAGAAAGTCTTCCTAAATTCGAATTAAAACACTCATCTAATGGATTTTTTCGGTACCATTTTAGGCGAAACCAAAAATCAAAATTCATTTTTTTTTCGGATTCGACATCAGCATAGTGCCTTCTATAAATTGAGTTAATTTCGTTCTGTTTCTTCCAAATTTACTAATTTTATGATTCTTTTTTGAAAAAACTAAGGGCACTAGGATTTTCAAAATAACTCAACCTGATGAGTGTGTTTTAACATGTACTGTGTGAAAATTTCATTGTTCTTGATTTACAACTTTTCGTTAAAATGGTACCGATATTCCTTATGGACATATAACACGGGCGAACCCCAGCCTTAAAAATCGTATTCTTGAGCTTGAGAGAACGATCCCTTCTCTCAAGAGTTGTGAGAATATACATCTATCGGTCCAAGTCTAGCGAACATATTAAAAGTTAAGAGAAGCATGCGCATATCGACTTAAATTATTTTGTACATGTGACAGCGATGAATATATATAAAAGAGTTAGTATAGGTACATAGGTTATGGTATAGATAGTCATAAGATTCATAAGGTCATAAGCAGTACGGTAGAATTGGTACTATACGTGCATTATCACAGTATTATACATGTTTGGAGTAATATCGATGAAGAAGATATTTTTATAGTGAATCAAGTACTAATCGATGTTGCGTAAGCAGAGGAACTCTATCAACGTCCTCGGCGTCGTTTTTAGATGCGGGAAAATGCGTTTAACTTATCTGATATACAATTTAGAAAATTATTTCGTTTAAACAAAGAAACAACAAAGGCTGTATTACATTTAACAATTTCTTGACCAAGTTATTGATCAAGAAATTGTCGCCAAGTTCTTGGTCAAGTTATTGTTGACCTTGCCTGTTTTACACTTATCAATTTCTTCCCGAAGTTTTTAGGTGAATTAGTAGTACCAATAGTGCAAAGTAGGAAATAAAAAAGATTTGTGTTTGATATTAAATATAAAAATAACTGCACAAGAGATGCAAAAAAAAATAACTTACGCACACAATTCTTTCAAGAAGTACCAAATTAACATGTCATTTTTAACGACATGTATATGTAGAAAAATTAATAATAAATTGATAAGTGTAATACAGCCTCAAAATATATCATTGATATGATTTCTGAATATGCTGAACAATCATCCCGAACGTCGGCTATTAACATAAAATGACAAATATAGATACATATGCGCTGTACTACGTTTTAACATTATTATAATACTTCAAATTTACTAACACATAATTGTCTAGTTTTCCAACCACTCATGGGGTGCAAATGCAAACTTAAACCAGTATTCCACAATGCGTTGATACTTTAATGTGAATATATATACAATATGTTATTGTATTATATTGAAATAATATTGAACATGTATGATATGTAGAAAAATTAATAATAGTTTACATTTCGATGTTTAGCCTAACACTTTCCGGAAAACCAACTCATTTTAACCCTTTTAACATTACACAAGCTATTTAAAAGATATTGTTTCCGTATTATATACTACCTAATATACACTGTTCTATACAACAATTGTCCTAATATGCCTTCATTTTCAACCTGGCAACATTGCACTGCTTTTTCCTACACGATCGACACACATCCCTACTTAAAAATGGCTATTCTTGAAGTTAGGAGAACAAGGGATGGGAATGTGATCTATCACTTCTCTCAATAGAACGTTCACTTCTCTTAAGTTCGAGATTCGGGCCCCATGGAGTGAATTACTGGGGCCCCAAATTGTACAATTGTCTTCCAGAAAGTATATAAATTATGAATAACAACCAGTTTAACAAAACTGTAAACACGATATTTACCGATTCTTGTTTCTATACCGTGGAGGAATATCTCGATGCTTTCTCCTGCGGAAAGAATGTTATTATTTAAATTTATCATCATTCAAAACTAGGAATATCCTCACTCTGTTTTGATCCTGCGTATATACAATGATATTCTTACTTTATTTTTTTTAGAAAATGTATTTTAATATTTATTTTATGAAATTTGATATTATTTACGTTTTCTCGTTTATATATACAACTGATTTCATCTATTTATATGTTTTGTGTATTTATATTGTTTTTTATTATTTAAAAATTCTTCAAAAAAAATTGTTATTTACCTGACATGTCATGTACGTTTTTCGATGACGAATAAAGTACTACTACTACATAATGACTATTTGTTTCCAATAATAAAACATTTAAATTAATTTTTCTTACTTCTATGAAAGTATATTAAAATTTCCCATTTCTATGTGCCACCCTGTATTCCAGAAACTACAAGTGCGCAAAGCACTATTGCATTTACAGAAAAAGAATTTCTTGAAGTATCCTGCAGTTATCATACCAATTTCGAGATTATTAAAACGTCAAATTGAAGAAAAAACACTATATTTTCAATTAATAAATTTCAAAACAAATGGAGTTTCCTACCCAGCAGTAGCTGGGTCGCAAACAGTTATACATATTTAATATAAACTGAACTCGAACTAAAATTAACAATTCGACCTGTAGATTCAACTACAATATCATTAATTCTTGGCGAAATCGGATTCGAACTTTATCATTCATTTTGTAAACATCCCACACACAGAAATCAATTAGGAACTTACGTAATTTACTGAGGGGGAATTGCTGGAACACCAATTTCTCGTATTCCCCGTATACTCAAGTAAGGAATGTACCTATTGGGACTAATTTGCCGGAAGCGTGTTTCAAATTTTATGAGCAATTATATTCATAGTATGAGGGTTTCGGGAATCGATGCCGCTGCATGTACTTGCATCCTACATACGTATACATACCGTGCATTCCATCTAAGTAACTACGTTGCCCCTATCGAGTTTAACTGGCAAATTCATATGCTAAATGTCTGAAGACAGTTAATCGTATAACATTAAAATGTCTGTTATCGTGTCGGTTCTTTATAATGCTTGTAATATCCCAGTGTGCCGTGTTCGAACGGAGATATTTGAAAGGCAATAATTGAATTTACACAAGTGCCATTCGATATTAGAGCTATCCAATTAGTGTCTAGTATCGAGGCGAATTTGATTTGCGCATTCTGTGAATGTGTTCAAGTATATTGGAACGATATGGTGATTAAAATGATTATTCGTACGGGATGGCCCAATTTGCTTGCTATCATAGACATATACTATATCTAGGTCGACCAAACATGAGACATGGTATTTGATCTGTAGTAATTGCAAGAGACAATATCACTATGCACTTATACCGAATAAAGATAAATAAAAAATATTATGCAAAACAGTGAAATAAAAATTAATGTAATATGGAAGTTCATAGATGGAGAGGTATCTAATAAGAGAAAAATGTGAGTAAAGATTCCGATATTTCAGCCGACGAAATGAACAAATCTATACAGGGTGTCTCAGCTTTTGCGTTACAGGCATTATCTACTTTCCCTGTATAGTTATCAAAAAACTTTTCAAATAAAAGTTACTTGATATTATGATGTGTCGAAAATGACAAATAGAGGATTTTATTTGCTCGTAACCTTGAAGGAGATTTCAAGGTCACTTTGTTTTTTTTAATGGATATATGTATTTTTTAATGTTGCATCTTATTTTTCAAAAGCTAATAAATAACTTTTATTTGATGCATTTTTTATTTTGCCGTGTCAGTTTTGACACAATTCAGATAAACTTGTCAAAAGTAAAAAGTTGTGTTCTGTCAGTCAACAACTGTCAGTCTTGCTTAATTCACAAAGATTTGACTTGCGTTATCCGCAGCTTTTTAATATGCCACTTACATACAACTCCAACGAATATGTAGATATGTTAATAGTCTACGGAGAATGCAGAAGGAATGCCCGAGAAGCTGCAAATTTGTATCGAGAAAGATTTCCGGAACGTCATCATCCATCACATACAACATTTAATAGAGTAGAAGCGAAGTTACGAACTGGTTCATTTCCCTCTACCGTAAAACATGCTAACCATAATGCTCCTGCTAGAAATGAAGAAAATGTAATCAACATTTTGGCTTATGTAGCTGTAAACCCCCATGTTTCACTTCGACGTTTGGCAGAAGAAATTGGCGTTAGTAAAGCTACAGTACATAGAATTTTAAAAGGGCATCGGTACCATCCATTTAAAGTTCATTTATCACAAGAATTAAGACTAAACGATTTACAAAGACGCCTGGATTTCATTGCACGATTGCAAGTTCTAGAAGATGAAAATCCAAATTATCTTAATTGTATTTTGTGGAGTGACGAAAGTTGCTTTCACAATAATGGTGTTGTGAACAAACATAATGCGCATTATTGGTCCAACCAAAATCCGCGGTGGATGGAGGAAGCACGCTTTCAAACAGTGTGGGGAACCAATGTATGGTGTGGAATGTTTAATGGGCATTTAATTGGACCCCACCTTTACGAAGGAACCCTGACAGGACAACGTTATTTACATTTTTTACAAAATGTGCTTCCCGATTTAATGGAAGATATTCCTCTTAATGAAAGACGAGACATAATTTGGCAACAAGATGGTGCTCCGCCCCATAATGCGCAAATTGTGACGAATTATTTAAATGCGCTGTACCCCAATGGATGGATTGGAAATAGAGGTTCTATCCCTTGGCCTGCTCGTTCCCCGGATTTATCGCCTGTTGATTTTTTCATGTGGGGTTATTTAAAGGAATTTGTATATCAAGTTCGGTCGGCAGATCTTGATGATCTGAAAAATCGAATTCGCATGGGATGCCGGATTATGACTCACGGAATGATACTTTCATCTTGCAACAGAGGATTAAGACGTCGTTTGGAAGCTTGTGTCCACGCTGATGGAGCCCAATTTGAACATTTATTAAATTAATGCCTCTTGTTTTGTTTTCTTATCCAACTACATACACTAATTTGAGATATTTATTATTGAAATACTTACTCTTTATCTTTTTTATTTTTTTTTGCACTGAATTACTTACTTATAATTATCGTATTCCTTTAAGTTAATAAAAATTGCTTTTGACAAGTTTATCTGAATTGTGTCAAAACTGTCAAGGCAAAATAAAAAATTGATCAAATAAAAGTTATTTATTAGTTTTTGATAAATAAGATGCAACATTAAAAAATGCATATATCCATTAAAAAAAACAAAGTTGACCTTGAAATCTCCTTCAAGGTCACGAGCAAATAAAATTCCCTGTTTGTCATTTTCGACACATCATAATATCCAGTAACTTTTATTTGAAAAATTTTCTGATATCTATACAGGGAAAGTAGATAATACTTGTAACGCAAAAGCTGAGACACCCTGTATATAAGTAGGAGGGGGTACCCAAAAAAAAACGGAATTATTTTTTAAAAGCTATATATTTTCAAATTGTTAACAAAACAACCTTACCCCCTTCAAAATACTCTCTATTACAATTAATATATTTGTCCCACCTTCTACTGTTCGAAACATTTTTTGTAGTTATCTTTAGAAATGGCTGACAGCTCCTCCGTTGTTTTTTTCTTGACCTCCTCAACGTTGTCAAATCGGTTTCCTTTCATGCCGCTTTTCATGCGTGGAAATCAGAAGAAGTCGCACGGAGCCAGGTCAGGCGATAAACTGTTTAACAGAGATTGATATGTGTGCGTTGTCGTGGTGGAAGAACCAGTGTCCTGTATGCCACAAATCGGGTCTTTTTTGACGAATACTGTTGCCCAATCTTCTTAAAACTTCAAAATAAAATTTTTGATTGACGGTTTGACCTGGAGGAACAAATTCTAAACTCCGCCCTTGGCATCAAAAAAGCAACTTCACATTGTCTTAATGTTTGATTTGACTTGACGACATTTTTGCACGAAGTGACTTCCATTGGATTGACTGCTGCTTTGTTTCTGGGTCGTAACCATAGCACCATGACTCATCACCAGTAATGACCTTTGACAGAAACTCTGGATCAGTTTCAAGCTGTTGTTTCAAAACACGACATGTTTCAACTAGATGTCCCTCTTCATTGTCAGTCAAAACCCGAGGAACAAACTTGACAGCAACCCTTTTCATTCCCAAATCTTCAGTTAATATTCGCTGAACCGAGATAACCCACTAATCTCTGACAGTTGATCAATTGACTGTCGATGGTCTGTGAACACAAGCTCTCGATTTTTTTCAATATTTTCGTCAATTCGGGCAGTTGATGGACGTCCAGAACGACGTTGGTCATATCGACATATCGCCATTATTAAACCGAGCAAACT
Source organism: Amphimallon solstitiale (assembly GCA_963170755.1). NCBI lineage: Eukaryota > Metazoa > Arthropoda > Insecta > Coleoptera > Scarabaeidae > Amphimallon > Amphimallon solstitiale. The sequence continues at coordinate 49,114,658 of OY720682.1, forward strand.
ACTCGTACACTGGAGTTTTTTCCCGTAGCGTCATTTTGGTAAGCTGTTTTCAACATTAGAGCAGATTCAGCAGCATTTTTACCGAGTAGAAAACAAATTTTCACAGCTGCACGTTGTTTACTTAAACTTACCATTATAAAAAACGACATAAGAACAAAACAATCACTGCATATGAACAAGACGAGCCAGGTCGACAATACAGGCTGCACTGGACTGGCAATGAGTTGCGCTATAGACGCCTAGAGGCAGAAATGCGTAGTACACAAGCTCCGCCCACGGTACTGTTATTCCAGTTTTTTTTTGGTACCCCCTTGTATATCGTGTATCCAGTTCAATAGGGCCACAATATACTGCAATAGAACCAAAACTGTATCTCTATTATTTTAAGCAATATTGTTACCTTTCAATTTGTCCACTGTAGGTGGGCTACGACTTATTCTTTCGAGATAACAATTACTAATAGCTTATACTCAATTTCTATTACAAAGAATACTTTTAAAAAACCTTCTTAATAATCAAACAAATAATCTAAGTCACGTTTTAATTTGACAAATGTCACAACTGACTGTTTATTTTTAATGATGTTTTATTTTGACATCAAGTCGAAAAGCAGCGTCGTTCTGTTTGTGAGGGGACAATGGTAACAGTAGGTTGGGTACATTTAGGAAAAATACTATGGAGACGCTGTAAAGCATCTTTGCTGTACGCTCAAAACGGGAGCATTGGACGGGGCTAAGTGTGCGACCAATATGGCTGCCTCACCTAGTCCGTACTACTCAAAATTATAATCGGTCATCCCACACCTGTCAGGCCTACACTAACCTATGAAATGTTATTCCAGACAAATTCTTCTTATCAACGCCGTCTCTGCTGTTGCAGCTACGTAGAGCACAAAAAACAATAATGTCTTTTAATATTTAACTTATTATATAACTCTAATACACGATGCACTTAACAAACACTCCACTTTTTACCAACACTACCTGTTTGACTTAAGTGTAGTATCAATATGGCGGACCTGTACCCGGTTTGATCACGTGACGTCGTCTCCCTACCTATTCTTTCTGAATGGTTGGATACATCCCTATAACACTGAATGAGTTTTTGTTTGCAATATGGCAACAACTGTCAGATAGGACAATATTGCTCAATCAATAAAATACACAATAATTCTATATGGCCATAACTGCTAAAATGTTATTTTAATGGCTTATTAGTAGTTGTCACTCATGGTTGTAACGTTGTTTTTGTATGAGTACGTACCTAACGTATTTTCTGGTGTGAAAACTCAAACAAGATGTCAAAGCATTAAATAAAATTATTGTTAGCCTAAAATGTCCCGAGTCACACGAATAGTTGAACTTGCCTAGAAAACTACGAATTGTGGATATATTTCCACGCATAATTTGGAGGTTAGTTCTTAAAGGTGAAGATGTTGTTTAACTGTTATTAATTAGTTTTTGTATAGCCAGCGACTTCAAATGAAGAAGTTTTTGCTCAAGATGATAGTGGCTTAACACTGACTGAGGTTTGTAGTAATTAATTAATTATTACACACGAGATTTGAATTACGCTCACAAACTAATGCTGTTTTGGATACTGAACTAGATTCAACATCAATGCTGCAAGAACACTATTATATTGAACAGATACGATCAACAACCAAGTGAATTTTTAATAGAAGATGACGATTTTAGTTCAGACGATTCAGTAGCAGACAATTATTTATGTAATTATTATACTGAAAGTGAAGGCAGAAATGAAGTGGAGGACGAAAACGTAAATAAACATGATGAATTTTATTCCTCACATAAGTTAATTGTGGACATGCATATACAGGTGCCCTACCGAAAACGAAACAGATTGAATATCTTGAATGAGAAAACTTTTTTGAAAAAACGCCAAAACAGGTCGATTTTTGGTCCAAGGGGGACGCCCTTCTATCATATCTTCAACTGTGTTACGTCACTCCCCTCCCCTCCATCACTCTGTTTTTGCGTTTCTTCAATAAGGTTTACTAATTCGAGATAATCAATCTGTTTGGTTTTCGGTGGGCACCCTGTATAAGAGAAGGGAACAGAGAAAAACCAGAAAGGACTTTAAAACCTCCTTGTGAATTTAAAAATGTCGAAGAAAGTGCACCCAAACATTTAGCCATGCTGTCAGAAAAAACATTCATTCTTGTTTTTGGAACTTGATACTACAAAGGCAATTTGTTGTTTCTGACGTGGAAAAACTTTTTACAAATTACAGAAGACTCGTTGAAAGTGGTACTCGTGGCGAGGACTTGCCATACTTCCTCACATTAGATGAACTAAAAGTTAAAGTATGCCAAGAGTTCTATATGAACACCTTGGACATAGGACATAAGTTTATTAGAAGAACGTAGAAAAAATCTTATGGTCGAGGATGTGTCAAGAAGGACAAAAAGAGAAACTCTAAAGGACATGAAAAATTTGATGTGTCAGTGAAGGATAAAATTGAAGAACACATAAATTCCTTCCAAAGCATAGTGTCGCACAATTTAAGAGCGTAAACAACAAAATAATACATTGATGGCTTCCTCACATTAGCTCAAATATATAGATATTACAAGGCACTCGAAGAAAGTGAAGGCCTTGCCGAATCTGACAACCAACACGTGTAAAATAAAAATAAAAGTAGAGTAGAAAAAGCATTAGACGTGAAAAAGGCAAGACATGATCTTGGAATTAAAGTAGCTTAGTTCGACTTACAGGCAATCTTTCCCTCACCCTGTGGAGATACATCAACGTTTTATCACGAGGGCGACCTGAAATGTTTCCGCAATTGACAAGAAAAACACGGTATTGGTGTAGTTTTTTATTTTTATTTTTCGATGTAGTCTCCTTGAAGATCAATACACTTTTTCAAACGGTGCTCCAGTCTCTTTAAGCCGTCGGAAAAGTAGGATGTTTCGTGGTCTGCAAAATAGCCATCTGTAGCGGCGATGACCTCCTCATTTGAGACAAATCTCTTTCATGGCAGCGAATGGTCAGGTTTGGGAATAGGAAAAAGTCGCTGGGGCTAGGTCCGGTAAATATGGAGGATGAGAAACTAATTCGTAGCGCAACTCATTCAATTTGGACAAGACGATGCGGGATGAATGAGCCGGTGTATTGTCGTGGTGAAAAAGCACTTTTTTCCGCTGCAAACGAGGCCGTTTCTCCTTCAATAATGCATCGAATCTGGTCAATAAATCGCTGTAGTATTGACCCGTGATCGTCTTTCCCTTCTGCAGATAGTCGATGAGGATCACACCTTAGGGATCCCAAAAAATGGTCGCCATGACCTTTCCGGCCGTGGGAACGGTCTTTGCTTTCTTCGGAGCTGATTCGCCCGGAAAAGTCCACTGCTTCGATTGTTCGATCTCCGGTATGTAGTGGTGGATCCAAGTCTTATCCACGGTTACGAAACGCATGAAGAAATCTCTTGGATTGCGTTGAATCCTGGCCAGACGCTCCTCCGAAACGGTCACCCGATTTTGTTTTTGCTCTGGTGTGAGTAAACGTGGTACCCATCGCGCCGAAAGCTTTTTCATTCCCAAAATGTCGTGTAGGATATGGCCAACGCGTTCTTCTGAGATACCTGTTGTCTCTGTATCTCTTTCAGCTTCAATAGACGATCGACTAACACGATATCATGAATCTTGTCGACCATTTCATCGTTGGTAGCAGTTTTTGGGCGTCCACTTCGTGGTTCATCACTTGTGCTTGTGCGGCCACGTTTGAATTCGCTCACCTAGAAGCTGATGGCCGAAAATGACGAAGTAGATCCGGCATGAACCTCTAGCAACATTTTTGGAATTTCCGTGGCCGTTTTCCCAGCCATCCAGAAGTGTTCGCCTGACTTGCTACACAAAACACTCTCTCAAATAACAGCTATTGACAGTAGACGTCTGGAAATTTGACAGTTGCTATAAAAAGGGTTGCCCTTGCCGACCAATGCCCACTTCAACCTTCGTGCGCCATCTCTTGCCGATTCCGGAAACATTTCAGATCGCCCTCGTATAAATGCAGATTGAACTGCTTCAATTTCACGATTTTTGAGATAGACAAAAAAAAGGGCCACTCTTACTTTTGGCACGAAACCATTGCTGACCGAGGCTCCAACGAAATAGCTACAGGCTTACAGGGTTACCTTTCAGGATACTGTCAGTCAAATGTCAATGACAGGAGATTTAATATAATCTAGCCATATTGCATATTTTTAGCTCCTGATTTTAAAAATGTTCAGCGATTACTAAGCAGTTTATTGTACTTTGGACAGATGGTGCTACTTAAGGATAGATATTTTGAGGTTATTAGGACCAGAAAGATCTCGTTATGTGACGGCCTTATATCGCGCGGGGATACCGATATTCAATTTGCCTTCGTAGAATTTGCATAACGAATTAAATGAAATAGTCAAGTAGCCTTATAATCCAGAGTATCTTCATGGCGCAATATACAAAAACATCATAGTAAACTTTGCAAGAATTAGATAATTCTACGTCAGTCTAATTAATATCACTATAATTTCACATGCTATTTCTTTAAAAATAAATTATTGTTTGTACGTATTTCAGGTCATCAATGAAGCAAGTCCCCTGTTACAAAAATGACCTATATTTATCTACCTTCAGCACCCTTTATGAAAACTATTTGAGTAAATATGCGTATATAGATATAATACAATTCTTCTCTTTTCTGTTACAGGTCCTTCGAGCAACAGAAACCTTCTCCGCGAGGCACGTGTTCTTTAGGACGATAAGGACGATATCGCAAAGCACACAATGACGAAACCGCTTAAATAAAACACAAACAGAAGTGAACTCGTATATTTAATATCACGTAATCAATATGTCGAACACGAAGTGGCGTGGTTTAGTGATCCCTTCTCGGGTGAAGTGTTGTTGAAACCAGGAAAAAAAAAACGGCCCCGAACGCAAAAAGACCTAACGATGGCAACGTCCCTGACAGGGGTCGGCCTATTATGGGCCACCCTGTCATTAGCTGCCGCTCTTTTGTGCTGTTCCGGTTTCTATTTGCCCTTCTGGATACAGGTAGGTGAAAGTTAAAAAAAAATCCGCCGAAAACTTTGTTGAATTTTTAATTTCCCAAATTGAGTTTTCGTTATTTTCTGAAGCTGGTGAAATCGTACGATGATTATTCCCCTTGCCACCTTTTTCTCGAGAGCGGATGGATTTTTTTCTGTCAGTAGTACGTGTGTTGTATTGGAAATAAGGGTGAAAAGAGAGAAAACTTCGATGAGGGGTGGTGGCGGGATGCAAGGGGATAAGAGTAATATTCAATTTGAATATCGCCACCGCCACCCCCACCACCCCGACCGCTCCCGACGACAGATATTCGATCTGTTCTGCGATTCGATTCAAAGGAGAGTTAAATGAAAAAGAGGAAATATAAAAAGTGGTCTTCGCTAAAGACCTGTGAATGGCGTCTTTTATTTCTTGCTTTTTCCGCGTTTTGCTCCCTACGCTCTGACTCTACGAGCACTGCGGAAATACACTTATAAAAGTTTATGTTAAATTTAAAATTCCCTTTTAAAAAAAAATAATACCTCATGAAGAATAATTTTTGTTTTTATAATGTTGCTCTGTGTTTCCTGTTTTTCATATTTCCCCGGGAGCATTGGGAAAATTGACGTAAAATGTTTATACTTTAATGGCGTTCCTAAAGGAAGAAAGTTAAAATGTATTTGAATGATTTTAATAAAATTTTTGAGACTTTCTATTCCTGTAAATAAAGGGGGGGGGGGTTAACCTATAATTATGTATTTATATGACTATATATTCCTATAAACCAGTAATTTCCAATCGGCGCTGTAAACTTTTATGGGAGCAGTAGCGCATCGTGAGATACACGGGGGACGTAGAGGTAGTCAAATAAATAAATAAATTTTAAAATAATTTATTATGTTTAATATTTTTTTATAATTATTTACTTTTTAATATAATAAAATAATTTGAAAATACATTTTCATGAATTTAATATTTTATCTAGCTATGTAAATTGTCTTATAGTTGTCGGGTTAATAAACATTTCAAAATTATCATTGAGTGTGCCTGTATCTAGCATGTGTTAGTTTGGAATAGAGTGACCGCGACAAGTCCTTGCAAGTTGGTAGGAAAACACTGAGTTCATGCAATTTAACATGTTGCGACAAGAATATGGGAGCCTGAAATGACTTGTTTGCGGAGCAAATGCGTCGGCATCGCAAACATACAAGTTAATGCACGCACAAAATGAAACCTATAAAATATGTACCCAAACTCACAACATTTCCCGTGAGTATCCCGCGTGGTATAATAAGGCGCTAATAAAGTTGCTAAAGTTTAAGGAATATTAATGCAAAAGGTGGAGGACCTCAGGCTCTGATAATGATTATGATGCGTTCCAAAGAGTACGTGCCTTGGTAAAGAAGAAACTTAAAAGTGCATATCAAGTTTATTTGTCTTCTGTTGAGAATGGAGCGATCCAAAATCGTTCTGGGATTATGTCAACATTAGGACTTGCAGGTCTAGAATTCCGGGTTGCATAAAAAACGGTGGCGATGATGAGATTACAGACCCACAGGAAAAACATAAAATTCATTTCTAAGGCGGAGCGCCCCCTGGGTCCATCGTGGCGTGTCATCCATCCGGTTGGATTGAACACAAATTTTTACCCCAATAGCTACAACACTCCATTCAATTTGTTAACCCATCCTTTTATTCTCAGCAAATCCAAATGTGGCTGAAGGCAAAATTCTGGCCGAATTATCAACTCTTACCAAATTTGTAAGCTAATTTGTCCTGCTTATTTAAAAAGTTCCGCTGCGGAAATTTCGGTCAATGGATTTCGAAAATTTGGTATATGTCCACTTAACAGGAATAGATTTTCTGATTATGATTTTGTTATTGAAAGACAACGACAGAGGACACCACCACCAGATATTTTACAAAGGAGTGAAGAAGTTACTCCCCAAGAGACGTATTGACTGAACAAACACAAAAACAAAATGTACAAACCCCTTCAAAACAGGGAAATGCACCAAGAAGGATTGAGGCACTTAGAAAAGATTGTAGGAACGAAGGACATCAGCCCGTTACCTTGTCATAGAAGCACTTAAGGATCCAATAAAGGAAGGGAACCTGAATAAGGCTCTAGCTATATAATCACTAGCACGCCATACAAAGACCAACTTGAAGAAAGCATGCGAGAACAAAAACCTTTGAAAGAGAAGGGCAGAAAACAAAACTTAGTTGTGAATTAGCACAATCCAATAAAAAGAAGGCTGTAAAAGGCATTAAAACGAAGGAAACATACCAAACAAAAATAGAAAAGGAAAGAATTATTGTATACATGAATATTTTTTCTGTGCAACCTCCATACCATGAGTTGTAGTAAAACGAGATAGTCCAAACAAATATAATTATTATTGTTTTTTTTTTTATGTAATAAGAAAACTAAACCAAGTATATTTATATCTAAATAGAAAAGGGGATCTTGATCTCGGATATAATTCCGATATTAGGAGCAATTTTTTGAAATCAGATTATTTAACTAAATACAAAAAAGTCACACAAATAGTTTTTCTTCTTCTCTGAGTTAGCACATTCTTCATGACTCCACTTAAAACACTTTATGCAACGTATTCACTGTTCACCTTGTACGTCTTCAGAGTATAAACCGTTGGAAAACATGCATTATGTGTTCTCATTGGCAAAATCAATATCTGATTCGTCATCCAAGACTGGCTCACTTCCAGAATCTGATGAATCGCGATGATGATTCATCAGATTAAGTGTTGTCCGGTACATATATAATTAAGAATATAAATATATGACTGGTTAGCAAAGGGTATTACTAGATGACTTCTTTTGTAGTTAATCTACATTCTTTAAATACCAGTTCAATATATATCTACTTTGTCATCCGTCAAAGACCTGGGTGTTCTTTTTGATTTCGCATCAACGTTTGCTGAGCATATATCATCCATTACCGTTTCTGCGCATAAAATACTTGGCTTCATTATTCCTTCCTGAAATTCTTTCACTAACTTACAAACGATATGTTTCCTTTTTTATGCCCTGGTTATAAGTAAATTGGAGTACGCATCTGAGGTGTGGTTTCCGATATACCTGTGTACTCGAACGCAAGCGATCGGATACAAAGAAGATTCCTGAAATACCTATCATTGAAACTGGATGGCTTTCATCCGATTAGAGCACTATCCGAAAGAAGAACTGACATCAGCGTCTCCTTCATGAATAACCTACAGTTCAGTGTATTGGATGCTCCGGAGTTGCTTTCTAGAGTGAACATCCTGGTGGCACGTCTTCAGTCGAGAGAAAGCAAGTCAATTGTGGTTTCGACACCCAGGACGAATATCCTATACAAAACACCCTTATACCACGCTGCTATACATTTCAAAATGTTTGCGATTTTAGTGTCAATTTTTCAATTTATTTAATATGCTTTATTGTTTTTGTTATAATCCTAATAATAATTATTTTATAATCTACATTGTATTATCGAACATTCGTGTAGTTGAAAATAGGTTTGTTGTCATTTTCTAATAATATCGCATTATTGCTCAATAAAAATATATTTCCTTCATATATTTTAACTGACCCCTACATGAAATAATCGTAGAACATAGAATAGCATTCTCGAGCCAAGAATAAACCAGTCGGAAAGTATAATATACTACACAACACAACACAACACATATCGACACGTTTGTGTATTTTAGGAATAATCCCGACCAGACATGGTAAAAACATCTTCCGTTCGGATTGGCTCTCTCAACCCCCTCTGAAAGATAATCGTTCTATTTTTGTCTCTTCCACATGCGACATGGTATTCATCTGTTTTACACACATACGCGATCGACCCGCACTATCCAGTAGTACATCCATGTTAAAAGGAGAATCGATAATTGACACACAGAGATCGCAGGAATCGGCATGTTCACTAATTGAATGACGTCGTTAATCTTTTGCGATAAAAAATTCCAACAAATTGATTCTCTGGTTCCTGGTAGGAGATCAGGTCGTTGCTGCGACTCTTCTAACCAGATTACTTCTACTACTACGTTTAATTGTTTTAGAAAAGACCCGTGGCCTTTTCCGTTGCCCGGAAAGGAAAAAAAAGGCGGAATTTTGTACATCCGGATTCGTCGGGCAGCTCTTTCACGTGCAATTATTCAAGTGCAAATGGTGAAAAGATTTCCGAGTTTAACTGGGAATTTAAGGAGGTTTATTTAATCTTTGCTAAATCGGGATTAACATTCAAAAATAAACAAAAAATTGAAGCTGTATTATATAGATTAAATGCCTTAAAAACAAAATATAAAAAGTAGGCAATCTTCTTCAATTTATATTTTGTATGCAAATTTATAAGATATACTATATTTTATTATTAAATATCACAAATGTGTGTTCACTTTATATAATTTTAATTATACAACAATTATACTAATAATCAACTTTGTAATGTTCAATTTTTAAACAATGTTATAGCCTTTCTTACACTATATATTTATGATCAATGAAAATAAATACTAACAATGTTTTCCTTTAAACAATTTATAAGTTTCGATTTTACAAATTTATTTTGAAAGAAAACTAAATTTTAAATTATCTAAAATAATTTTTAGAATACCGCTTTGTGACAACGGCTTTAATTCTATATATTAATACGCGAGGAAAAAAACTTTGTACCCCTTTTCAAGCATATTTCTCCCACAGAGGAGTGTGAAATTTGGCATTGTTAAAGTTCACATGGAGAAGGAGTGGAGAAAGACAAAATTTATATATAATATCTGTTACAAATACATTAAATTAAATAAAATAAAAAATTTATTGTTTACGTAACATTCAAACTTAAAAATTTAAAGTATTAAAGACAAATTTCGACCACTGGGCGACCACTAGTTTATTTTAACAAACAAATGAAGATTCTCAATCATCCAGACGATATAATTCAAATTAGAGCATACACACAATTAAAAACCAATACTAACGATGTTGAAATAGTTTTTTTAAGTAATTTATATACTTTTATAGTGTGATCAATGCATTTTCTCGTTGAGTTTCCAATCAATGGCAACTTTTGTATTTATAATCAGATACGACTTGTTGAACTATTTTTAGATATGTAATCAAATAAAACGAAAGTATAGTATGTACTCTGATAATATAATCAATATTTATATATGTAAGTGGATTTACAAGTTTAAGATAAAACAATAACGGAACAATCATATCATACCATAAGAGAAAAATTAATATAAATTTAACAGAAATTATTTTCTTAATGCCAACCCAACCCAACCCTAGCGCTAAAAGGAATAAGGCGATAAAACAAATCCATTATTGGTATATAATAATGTAGATAACAAAAAAAAAATACAAAAATTGAAGATTATCATGTTCTCAACAATTTACAAATATTTTTATTTTTGAAACTAGACTTTGTTTATATTTAAAAGTAAACCGTGAACAATTTGACCGTTTAATTTATAACTAAACTGCTGTGAGTAAATCTTGCTTTAAGTATTTCCATGACTAACCTATGATTTTTCGAAGTTAATAATTTCTATCTGAGAGATTTAACTTTAAATATCTCATAAATTTTATGATGTAAGTTACTAGTTTTTTTTGTTTTACATAGAAATATCAAGAAAATTTCGTTCTTTCAAAATCAACAAAAAAAGTAAAGGGTGTCACTTAAAATCTTGGAGTGGCTCGTAAAATACACTATTCATTGTAATCCTATATATTGAACAACCACCGAAAATTTCAAGTTTTTGTTTTCAAAAACACCAGAAATAATTTTTAAATTATTAAGTTTCTTTTTCAGATATAACTTTCTATAAATGTTGCAATATCGCCCACAGACAAAAGAAAATGTATATTTTTAAATAGTAAATTTTTAGTACTTTAACCCGTAACCGGTGAGGTGAAGTATCTCAGACTCCGGCAGATATTTTTTTTCTCTATAACTACCTGGTGTATTCAGTGGCAAAAACGCACGCCTATGTACCTTTAGTTTGGATACGTGAGTCTTGTTTGCCGCTTTGGTTACAGTTCTACATGAAACGTGTGTTAGTGTGCTTGTGTTTTTGTATGTCAGGGAGTCTCGCTGAATCCACCTCACTGTTAACGTCAGTTTTTGTGGTTAATAATTAGGGCGCGGATACGTATGGTTGATGACTCATCGCCCATGGGCGCACTATTGAAATGTTGTATTTTTAAAGATGTTTTAATTTTATTTATATAATTGTATAACAAGTGGCTGGTGATCTATAAAATACAAAATACCTTATTATTTGTTCATTTTCTCTTCTGTAAGACTTGTTCTCTTTGAACGTCTAATGTGGTTAATCCATCTTTTAATTTGAGATTCGATTTTCAAAATATGTGATTAGTTTAGGCAAATTTCCAAGGTGTTCCTGAAGGAATAACAACGGATTTTTTAAATTTGGGATTCATGTTAGTTCATTCCACTCAGAAATACTTCGATCATCGTCATTTAAACATGTAACCAAATTTTGTAAACTATCGAAATTCTCTGCATAAAAACTATTTCCGTGTATATTTTAGCAAAGCTAAGTGATGAACGTGCGATATTTTAGCATTCTGTAACGATATTTTACAGACTTTATAATAAATTTCGGAATCACTGATAATTCATTTTCATATCAGAAAAAGTAACATAAACAACGTTCTAGATCTAAATAAATGATAACTAAAAATGTACGCGTAAGTTATTGAAACTAAACGAAATCCATTGCACACTTACGTCTAGATAATTGGGAGAAGTCAATTCAATAAACCGGTATTAAACAGACTATTACAAAAATTACGAGTACGTAATTAACAGTCAAAACAATGAAGAAACGAAACTAACGTAAGTATGAAAGAAAATTTCATTTCTCATGCGTAATATAAGGTAAATATAACTAATGAATTTTAAAGACCCCTCACGCTCCTATCTACGCCGATGAAAAAAGATTTTACTCAAAAATTCCTTATTTTATGGACATTTTTTGCTCTCATTCTCGGGCGTAAACAGTTCACCATATGAATTAGTGCTATTCAATAAGTGGGTGTTGTTTACATTATTTCTTTGCTCATTTGTAACTTCGTCGTAGTTTAAACCGGTCGTGTCCGCGCCCTATTAGTAATGTTAATGTTTGTTTTTACATTTATGATATTTTAGATGGATTTAGGTGATAGTTAGGGGGCGGACATGACCGGTTTAAACGACGAAGTTACAACGGAGCAAAGAAATAATGTACACAACACCCACTTACTGAATAGCACTAATTCATATGGTGAACTACAACATCTGTTTACGCCCGAGAAGAGTCCGAGAATAAGAGCAAAAAATGCCCATAAAATAAGGAATTTATGAGTAAAATCCTTTTTATATGGGCGTAGATAGCAGCGTGAGAAGTTTTTAAAATTTATTATATATATCTTATATTTCACAAGAGAAATAATGTAAATATATGTATATACTTACTGTTATTTAGTTTCAATAACATACGCGTACATTTTTAGTTATAATTTATTTAGATCGAGAACGTTGTTTATGTTACTTTTTCTGATATGAAAATGAATTGTCAGTGATTCCGAAATTTATTACAAAGTCTGTAAAATATCGTTAGAGAATGCTAAAATATACACGGAAATAGTTTTTATGCAGAGAATTTCGATAGTTTACAAAATTTCGTTACATGTTTAAATGACGATGCTCGAAGTATTTCTGAGTGCAATGAACTAACACAAATTCCAAATTTAAAAAATCAGTTGTTATTCCTTCAGGAACACTTGCTACCTCTTGTATTGAAAATTAAACGATATGGTCTAAAAGGCCATACACAGACTCGGTACCGGAATTACAAGTAAGTAGAAGTATGGCGTGACCACGATAACTAACCTTATATTATTTAAAATCAGATTAACAGTCTACTTAAATATACTGGAAGTCGCTTGTCTGTTAAAACAATCACCAACTTATAACACAATTATGGTCTTACCTTCAAACTTCCCCAAGGTCGTTGTAAAATATGATGAACAGTATTGCCGCTTGCTTAGCCGAGAAAATGGGCATGGGTTCAACTGTGAACTGATCGAAGGTCTTATAAGGACGCCAGTTCCGATATCTATCTATACTGTTCGCCAACTGAACTTATAAACCCGGAACTAATTTATTCTTGAACCCCCGGTGGAATGAATAGTAAAACCATCCACACTCATACAAACTTAACAACAGGTTTATTGAATTGCCAATTGACCATAAATAAATATTAAATTATAGCAGTGCACGTCTAGCATTCGTAATCAACACGTTTAATACATTGCTAAATACCCATTACATTAAAAATTAACCGTTACGGTTGAGCCATTACAACAACACAAAAGAAAAACTTGCAAATCAGTTGCCACCGCTTAATAATAGTAGTATATTCAAAACAAAAGGTTGTGTCAACGGTTGCAAACACATCAATAACTATATGAACTGAGAGATAACAATATTATTCACAGTAACATAGAATTCATCTGCATGAGGCAAATCTCAAGTTAAATGAAACACAAAGGAATATAAAAAAAACATTAAATCGTACGAAATGAATACAACGGCAATTAATGCCAGAAGGTTCATCCGTGTCAGACAGGTTTGGACGTAATCAGCAACACGCAACAGTATAAATGAATCACTCTGTATATCGGAGGCTAACTCCAAGCCGGTCGACACTAGACTTCGTACTATAGGTGGTAAATATAATTAATACCGTTAGATATCTATGCTTTACAAAGAAAACGTGAGGGTAAATCACTTGGTTACATAACGTACAAAATTATATACTCTAAAGTTGGAAATGTTGAATACTTAATTAAATTCTAAGCGAGATATTGTCACAAGACAACTTTGGATGCTGCAATGCAAATACACATACGTAACATCAACAAAGTTACATACAAAATATAAATTGGCTACGTAACAAGGCAATTGTTCCTTCGTAACCCCCAAAATAAAGCTACTTTCACTATCAAATTGAACGTTAACTAAATAATACAAAAACACAGTGGATTACGTGCCACTAAAAATATAAATTAGTCAATTACGTTGACTTGGAAGTACCATTAGCCAAGACAACCAACTAAATTATGGTAAGTGTTCAACATTTACCATAAAGTTACACAAAACTGAATGTGTCAAATTGCACCAACTGACTGTGCAATTCTCTGGCAATGTACAGCAAAATAACATAAAATTTAAGTCAAAATACCTTGTTGTTTCACACACAGGCTACGAGACACAAATTCATATACAGACTCCAACTCATGATACGAGGAAAATTCTTCTTTAAATACCAGAAATTTGTCATCCACAAGTAGATCTATCTTCTTCGATCCTCACAATGGCCGCAATCATCAAGAGTCCTTACAAAGTGGCCATGATTCGGTTTTAAGCCGCCATCGATAATGATTTTCCAATAATCATCGGTAAATCTCCTCCACACAACGTCGGTAATTAATCGCAGACTAATCACAAAAGAACACAACAAAATCAAGACTACGTTAAGCAAGAATAAGGTCACTTACGATAGTAGGTACTAAATCCAGACATCCATATAAAAATCCTTCAAAAGATTAACATCAACCAACGTCAACTACAATTCATTACTTGTACGACCAATTAAAACCCACTTATAATCCAGCGGCTAATTAACGATACATCAAACCATAAACTATTCGCACAAGTAGATCTGGAATATAATGCCACTATTCTGCGACTAAAACTTGCTTTTAACTAGACGAGTACAAGATGGAAAAGAGAAAGAATTTCCTAATCATCCGAGATGGACGAAAATTTGACGTGACACGCCTCTTCACTCGACTCATATACCCAAAGAACTATAACGAAACCAAGCATTTGATCTAATAGATAAGACAACCCAAAACGATTATTTCAGCACACGAACATATATTTAGTTTGCAAACGGTAATTCAAAAGCGGAAAATAAATATCATTAATTATGATTCAGTAAACAAATCACAACAATAATTTCCGAAAATGAATAAACAAATCACCCAACCGTTAATAAATACATACCGCGCCACATTTACGACAGCCAAGATGTGTTACCACAAACGGAGATAATACAGGTCGCGAAACAGTACGACAAAGGACTCTTGCGAAATTCCCTGCGAGATGGCGGGAAAAGGGTCAATACGATTGATTTACAGGAGAAACGATGATTTAATCCAAACCATATAATAAATGCAAGCGACCATTCTATTTAAGGTAAATATTTATTCAAAAGGACAAAATTAATATTCTCAATTCGAGAATTAAAATAAAACAGGGTGATAATCTTACGGAATAAAAATATAAATTCCCGGACAAATAATAATAATACCCAAACATAACTGAAAGTAAAACGCATGTTACGGAAGGCGATCCCGATACAGGGTGCCCCAAAAATCTGTACAACAATAATGTACGCTAAAGCTAAAACAGATTGTAACAACTTTGGAAATTTGCGTAAACTAATCACATATTTTGAAAATCGAAATCTCAAACTTAAAGATGGATCAACCACATTAGACGTGGCTATTAGTAATTTCAAAAGTATTCCAAGTGGCTTCGGATGTGGCCTTCGGCAAAAGATAGACGCAGTTTTTAATAAAAATCCAGATTGAATAACATTGCGACAATTGCGTATGCTAAATATGCTGAAATAAAAGAATATTTCCAGTACGCACCTATAACCAGTTGCGATGTAGAAAGGACGTTTTCTATTTACAAGGATGTACTTAATTCAAAGAGAACAAGTCTTACAGAAGAGAAAATAAACAAATAATGTATTATGTATTTTATAGATCACCAGCCACTTGTTATCCAATTATATAAACAAAATTAAAACCTGTTTGAAAATACAACATTTCAATAGTGCGCCCATGGGCGATGAGTCATCAACCGTTCGTGTCCGCCCCCTAGTGATAGTACTTCAAAAGACACTATTTATATTACATTTAATCAGCACTGACGTTCGAAATTCAATCGGGTGCATTCTTCAAATATATACCCTAATTCCACATCTACATGAAGATAAATTGGATGTTCGGAAGTATTGTCATTTACACCCTTCCCAAGATCCATACAAAAACGTCATTTTTATGAGCAAGATGCAAAAAACCAATATGTTTATCGTGCAGTGGTAAACTATGCCTAAAATGGCTTGAACATTACGAGGGAAACTAAATTTTGTTTTTCAATATATATATTTTTGAAGCAATGTCTTTTTTTAACAATGAAATCATTTGTTATTGTGTTTGACTACTTATTATGATCCTCCTTAATATAAAAAAGACTCTTATTTTTTGCAAAATAAGACGATGTTTTTTTATATTTCAAGATATTGCCGATCACTACCAAATGATAATGTTTGGAACAAAATTCATAAAAGCGTTCTATAATCTTTTTAAGAAAATCGCTCCGACAGGTCCATTTTTGTTTTTAAAATTCCGGCTTTTGACGAAAACTTTTTTAGAATGACGTCATTGGTTTTTACATAATGACGTCATAATCAATTTTTTAAATGACAACCCCACTATTTTTTCAGTTTTTAATAGATCTTCTTACTACTAAAATGGTCATGTACATAAACTGGTACCTTACATAATATTTTTTTTTAAATAATTGACACATTTACTTCACCACTTTAATAGTTACAATTTAGTAAACATAATAATAAAAAAAACATATTTCACAAAATAATCGACAGAACTTAACGCAAATGTTCAAAGTGCCCCCTCCATCCATTTGTCATAGACCAGCACGACAGTAAACACTTTCTATATTGCGCTCAATAATATTTAATTTGTTGCATTGCATGACGAATTCTCTGTTGCAAATCTTCCAAGTTGTTGGGTCTATTTATAATAATAATAATAATAATAATAATTTATTTACACACTCCTCCAAACACAAAATACAATTTATAATAACAACATACCTTATAATACAATTTATAACATAAATTAATTTCTTAATCACGCAGTATACATATACGAAAAAACATTTATTCATTTATGAATAAATATATGAATGCACATCTACCCTAAGCCGGCATTGCGAACAAACAACGTGCAGACAGCTGTTTCGACCTTACATTGGTCTCATCAGTGCTCATGGCGTTTGGTACGTAAGTTGACAATATCAGGTTTTCTAAGCTTTTGAAGCATTGTGAATAAATACGGTCGTGCACTGATGAGACCAATGTAAGGTCGAAACAGCTGTCTGCACGTTCTTTGTTCGCAATGCTGGCTTAGGGTAGATGTGCATTCATACATTTATTCATATATGAAAAAAATTACTTTCGTATATGTATACTGCGTGATTTAATAGTGTGAGAGCGCTTACTCTCCAAGAATTACTGTTACATCGTATTAATTTCTTAATTTTTAATACTAATACTATTTTATTGTTTTTTTTTTCCCAAGGTTGTAGGTTGTGGTATAATAATTCCTTACACATCTTGACCTCACAAAAGTGTTATTTTCACTTGTGTGTAAGGCCATCTGATAACAATATATCATATCACCCCCTGACCCATCGCACCCAAATAAACTTTTGATTTTAATTAACCCCCTAGATAAAGATCTAAAGGCGCTAGGTTGAGGGAACGCGCTGGCCACTCGATTGGTCCTATCCATTTTTCTGTAAAGATAGCATCAAGGTATTGGCGGACCTTTATGCCAAAATGAGGAGGCGCCCCATCTTGGTGAACCAAATATTCTGTTGACGTACATCGCCATCTTCACTTTTAGGAAAAAGAGCCGCCATTGCTGGCACCAAATCAAATTTCAAAAAATTTGATTTTATGCCAGCACGTTCCCCCAACTTAACGCCCTTAAATTTTTATCTATGGGTTACTTGAAATCAAAAGTTTATTTCAATAGATCCAACAACTTGGAAGATTTGCAACAGAGAATTCGTGATGCAATGCAATAAATTGGGCCAGATATTATTGAGCGCAGTATAGAAAGTGTTTACTGTCATGCAGGTCAATACCAAATGTATGGAGGGGGGGGCACTTTGAACATTTGCGTTAAATTCTGTTGATTACTTTATTAAATATGTTTTTTCTATTATTATGTTTACTACATTTTAACTATAAAAGTTGTGAAGTAAATGTATCATTTATTTAAAAAAATTGTTATGTAAGGGTCCAATTTTCTTACATCACCGTTTTACCAGTAAGATCTATTGAAAATTGAAAGAGATAGTGGGGTTTGTCATTTAAAAAAAATGATGATGACGTCATTATGTAAAAACCAATGACGTCATTCAAAAAAAAATTCATCAAAAGACGGCGTTTTAAAAACAAAAATTGACCTGTCCGTGTGATTTTCTTAAAAACATTATAGAGCGCTTTTAATTCCAGGCTATGCTATAATATTTAAATTAAACGGATACTAATTCGTATTCGAAAAAAAAAACATAATCAGGAGTCTGAGGGACTCCACACTCGACGTGACCAAAGTCGCACCTCACCGGTTGAGGGTTATCAAAATTTTGTCGCACATTTCCTTTGCAACCAAACAATTCTCTACAGCAACAAATTTTCTCGGCATACAGATTTCCAAGTAACAAACATTTCAGCAAAGAAATTTCCGAATATCCTGATTTAAGTTTTTAATTCACTTATCGATTAGACGCTGAAATTGGCCTCCGCGACCTACGTGCACTTCATTAACTGTTTACGATAATTATCGGCCAATATATCAGCGGGAGGTTTTAATATGTTAAGCTGCTGATTGGATAACCATGGAACATGCCGTTATTAATGATGGCTTATTATACTGCGGTGGAAATTCGCACAGCTTACACCAACATACAACACACACAGGCACACCTACTCATATGCACAATATTCACACACAAATTACAAACATTCATCTCACACCAGCAGCGTCCCGCGTAACTCCCTATCAAATTAAAACAACTCTGGATGAATTTATGTTCGTATGAAGAGGAAAGACGACAATTTTCACTCCAGACGAAGTGAAATATCTTCGGACATAAGAGACGGGCGTAATTCACTACGAAATTATAATCTAATATCATCGGGATAACGATGAGAGACACTAACACTAGAAGATTATTTCGTTAAAACAAAGACAGACGCGATGGTATTATGGATCGTAATTTTGCAATGGACGGCGTAGGCGACGCCCGACGCGACAAGAAAATAGATGCAGATGTACTTGGAGGAGACGCTGAGATGAGAATTTGTAATTAAGACGCCTTTAAAAATTTATTCTTACATGGTTTATAGTGTTAATTAATTTCTTTATCTTCTAGAGGGTTTATAAGCGTTAATATTTGTCTCGTCTGGAGATATAAAAGTCTAACCCAATTTTCTTTCAACTTCTAAATAGTAACTAACCATTTCATAGTATAAATTCAATGCTTCCTTTTTAGTAGCGATTAAAAAATAATATTACCAATATTATTTTTAATATTAAAAATAATAAAGTTTGCTTCGCAAAAACTATTTACGTACTGGTAAATAATATTACTAATATTGCAAAATATGTCTGGATTAAAGTAAGTAACAACAAATAAAATACTTGGTGTTTTTCACGCGTATTTTTTTATTACGGAACGTGGGGATTTGCGTGTTAAAAATTCTACCCCATGTTAACTTTTATTGGGGACTAAATTTGCAAGAAATTTGCGTTTCATTTCATTTAAATCAATAATTTTTTTTTGAAGTGTAAACTTCTTTGGGTGCGATGCGCTGATTGTAGGCACTGAACAAGACTGACCGTCAAGCTCGGATATGTAACGCTCGTTCGGGTAATGTCGGCTGGAGTTGACTAAGGGAACAAGATAAATATATCATATAGAGGTATTTAATTTCAATTAAATTGAAATTTAAATGAATAAATAAATTCATGTCCCCGAGCAGATTCGATCCTGAGCAGCACGGGTATGACACCGGCACGTTCTCATCAGACCAAGCGCGGGACTTGTAATCGAGTATTCATATCGTCTATTTATATATATACATACATCCGAATCGACCCAACGAAACAGCCGCTCGCGTCACTGCTATACTCGTTCGGCGACCGTTACATGGGAGAGCTGGAGAGCATGACGCATCAGTCGTATAATACGTTACTGAATATTATACGCGTGTGTACAGGTGTAAATGTAATAAATATGCGAATACGTTTTATTTAATACGTTACTGAATATTATACGCGTGTATTTCGTATTATTAACCTCGCCTTGATGAAATTTACACTTCTGCTGTGTGGTTTTACGCACACCCATTTTCTTGTTCTACCAATTGTACATTGTTTTAATGACATAAATATGTCCTTTTGAATTATTTTTTGCACTCACCGCCTGTAAAGTGACATTTGGTGCATGTGTCGCTGAACTAGGAAAGAGTATTTTCCGATCGAGGTGACTGTAAAAATTGGGAAAAACTCTGGCTCTTTGGGATATTAAAAAAAAAATCTAACTTGATAGTGATAAAACTTAATCTATAAAATACTACTTCCAACGACTATTCTTCACTAAAAGTTGGGAAAATAGAAGTAACAATTAAAAATTCTTTCAATAAATTTGTGGCGCCATCTATTTGACCACATCAACATTCATATTAGCAGTTCATAATAAATTGTAATTAAGACAAAAAATTGCTATAATGTACTATAAATTTTTAAACATTAAAGTTTCATGTTTGCCATGTGTAAGAATATAACTTAATTTTAGGGAAAGGTGAGTAATAGTTACGTATATGAAATGCTTAAATTAATTAGGTAATCTATTTTAGGTTAGGTATGATACTTATGACATTAATCAATATTATTTTTTTAATTTAATGTTCGTACAAAAAATATTATACGAACCACTTGCCTGAAGATATCTTCCACGCATTTGCGCAATTAAAAGCACTCGCTTCCTGCGGTCGCTCGTGCTTCCACCTGCTGGAAAATACTCTTCCCGCACTTGGTTCGTAAATAACTATTGTCGCTTTCAATTGTAACTAATTCGCAAAAATTGAGTGACAAAATCAACGTAGCGTAAACATTTAAACATTTTATACTAGATGACATCGCTTGTCACTTCGCTAATGCCAAGTAAATTTACGAAAAAGATGTCTATGTACACAGTTGCAGAACGAATGGAAATTGTTACTGCATGTGTCCAAGGAATGTTCTTCAGAGATATTATTGACACTTTTGCTGCAGCATATCCTGATCGGTCAGTTACATTTACAGAAAAGACCAAAATAAACATTTGTTTGATGGTTGAAAACGAGAGCTCCACAAGCTTAAATATGCTTGCCGACCAGTTCCAAATTTCAAGAAGCAGTTGCTATAAAGCGTTGGAAACCGAAAAGTACAAGTCTTATAACATTAAAAATGTTCACAAATTATTATCAACAGATTTCTTCCCAAGAATAGAATTTTGCCAATATTGGATGGAAAGAATAAATAATGATCCAAATGTTTTAACAAGAATACTGTTTTCTGACGAGTGTACATATGCTCTGGATGGGACGCTACACAAGCAAAACCAAAGAATTTGGACACCACAAAATCCCTATAAGATTCTAGAGGCTAACACGCAGTGGTCTCAGAAAGTTAATGTTTGGGTGGGAATAGTGGGGATTAACATGTTGGGGCCGTTTTTTTTATAAACGGGAATTTAAATCAACGGAAATATTTAGATTTACTTCAGATTGAAGAAGGTCCCCGTCTGAACGAGTTGCGAGGTAATGGGGAAATAATATTCCAGCAAGACGGTGCACCAGCTCATAGTGCTGCCACTATCACGGAATTCTTGAATCAAAGTTTCCCCAATAGTTGAATTGGGCGACATGTACCATTTAGATGGCCTACCAAAAGCCCAGACCTTACCCCACACGATTTTTTTGTGGAGTCATGTATCAAGTAAAGTCTACGACAATGTTCGAGAGGAACTTGAAAACTTGGAAGAGCTAAGAGCAAGAATCACAGACGCTCGCAATTCCATTACAGTGCGACAATTGCAAAACACTCGTAGAAATTTCTACGATCGGTTAGGATATTGTGCAACTGCTGGAGGCAAACATTTTGAACAATTTCTTTAAATTATTTTTATGTTCACTAATTCACTAAATTATCCCACAATGTGTAGAATTACATTTATTTTTATTATTTATACCGCAATAAAAGTTAACATGGGGTTAAAATATTACCACGCAAATTCCTATGTTCCGCGGATAATCGTAAATAAATTTCTTGTTAACGGATTTGGATCGTTATTTATTTTTTCTATCCAAAATTGGCAAAATTCCATTCTTGGGAAGAAGGCGGGTTGGTAACAATTAGTGAACATTTTGAATCTTATATGATATGTACTTTTCGGTCAAGCATATGTAAGCTTGTGAAACCCTCGTTTTCAGCCATCAAACAAATGCTCATTTTGGTTTCTTCTGTAACGGTATATGGATTTCTAATACGTTTCCTGTAATCACAATTTAGGCAGCCTGTGCTCTGAAATTCAATGTAAATTCGAGACACTGTCGAAATACTTAAAACTGGCCGATCAGGATATGCTACAGCCAAGTTGTCAACAATTCTACAATTATGTACAGACATTTTTTTCGAAAATCTACTTGTCACTAACCAAGTGGCAAGGGATGCTATCTAGCATAACATGTTTAAATGTTTTGATTTTGTCGCTCAATTTTGTGCCAATTAATTTCAACTAAAAACGAAAAAATAATTAAAAATAACAACTTCATGAGGACAACTTGCAGCGAATGCTATTCGAGCTAAACCGGGCCGCAAAGAAATATAACATGAGCATCTCGATACCGAAAACCAAATCCATGACCATAAGCAAGGAACAGATACGATGCAAGCTAGCACTAAACGACCAACCAATCGAACAAGTGATGAGCTTTGAATACCTGGGGATAATAGCCTCGAGCAGTCGAAATACGTACGACGAGGTGAAAGCACAAGTAAATAAAGCAGCAAGAGTGTCTGGCTGTCTGCATAATACTATTTGGAAAAATAAACACATGTCAATAACCAGCAAGGCTAGGATCTACAGAACAGCAGTGAGACCCATCCTCACCTACGCAGCGGAAACGAGAGCAGACACCAACCGGACGAAGAGAGCACTACGAACGACCGAAATGAGGGCCCTGCGAGCGATCGCAGGCGTCACATTGAGGGACAGGCAGCGAAGTAATGGGATCCGGGAACAGTGCTATAGGATGCCAGATGTTGTTGGATGGTCACGGGGAAGAAGAAGAGAATGAAGAGAGCATGTCGACAGGATGGGAAACGATAGACTCGCCAAGGCCGCATACAAAGAAAAACCGAAGACGACCAGACCCTTAGGAAGACCACCAAAAAGATGGGCTGACTCCTGGACCTCATCGTCACAGGACATTGCATAAAAGTTGGAGAAACAGGACATAGTCCTATTAAAAAGAAGAAGAAGAAGAACAAGAACTTCATGTCATTAAAGAAATGTACAATTGGTAGAAAAATGTTTGATTTATTAAAAAAAAATTCTTTCAAATTTTATCCGCAATAAAAGTTAACATGGGGTAGAATTTTTAGCACGCAAATTCCTATGCTCCGCGTTAAAAAAATGCACGCCATAATTAGGCACACAATGTACATTTCCTCTTGCGGCATAGTCAGAAGTTCTACAGAAAGTAAACTAAAGAAGAATATACTGTAACTACTCTAAACAAAAATATAAATACAATCAAATAGAAATTACGAAAAAGTGACCGGTCACGACTTTACTATACTAGGGTTTAGTAACGGTGAATTCGTAAGTTCAGTTTGGTCGTTAAGAACATTGCCTAGTTGTAAAAGTAAACCTTCTTTGATAAAATAACCTTCTAGAACAACCATTTTTCTACATGTAGGTATTTAAACTAAACAGGACTTCTAAATTATCTATTGAAAAACGATATCCCGCGTCTAAACCATGATTAACAAATCTTCGTAAGAGTTGGCTATAATTTTTCAAAATTATAAGTTGATGTCCTAAAACTTTATACAAAAAAAAATAACATCAAAATAACGCAATTTAGATAACCTAAAACTATTGAACAACATAACGACAATCAAAAGTAAGAAAAACAAAGAATATGTTCAACATAACCACAACTTTGTGCAAAACACGTGAGTATTCTGTTTTCCAAAGAAGCACTAACGTTGTGTAAAATGTTTCGACATATTCTTGGAAACGTTTTTCTGAATTTAATGTTCATGTCTTCAAAAAGTTTTGAAAATCCGTCCGTAGAAAACGAAGATACTCTTCTCCATTAACATTATCGTCAAAGAAATAAAGTCGAATTATGTACCTACCTACACAATTCCCCCTCGCACATTTAATGCCCAACAATTTGGAAAGTTTGTAAGTGTGATAAAGTGGGGGTTTTATGTGTTATAATAACGTTATAATAAGATAATTGTGACGATGAACGTGTCTACTTCGTTGGTAAACAACAAAAAATTGTGAAAGTCAGGATAATTTATGTATGTAATGCAAGCGCTTTTGAAAATTTCTTCATCTAACCCTGTGTATGAATATGCTACGGATGAATTACATATTTCCTAATTATTCGGGATTCTCAAATTTGACTTAAATCTAACTGACGACTAACTTGCATAGTACTAGTATGGGGGTATTCGCCCACACTCGCAAGTACCATAAACGTCTTATCCTCATCAGTTATTGATTTTGTCCGCTCTTTTTTTCATATTCAATACTTTCTGTTCACTCGAACCGTTCCTTTATACTTTCGAAAATGTCTGGCTTCAGTTGACTTCTACCAATGATCGCTATGCATAAAGTCTGGATCCTAGCAATGATTTTCTTTCAGATTCACCCAAAATGTCAATAATATCTATTAACTCCTCATAAGAATAATTCATTCGGATTATAACTAATAGCGATGCTTTTACAAATTTGACATAAATGTTTACTTACTTTCTTTAACAGTTGACTCAGGCAGTCGGCCCCATTCCAACCTTTATTGGACAAATATTTGGGTTCATAGAACAGCGCTCGTAGTTCTTTATTTGACCGCTAATTGCTCCTATAGTGATTATTTCAAAAATTACAAAAGATAGGTATAGGACATTGTTAACAAAAATGAAAGAAAATAAAAAAGGGAACAAAACGCCATAATAAAATAACTGGTGTTCTATTAAAAAAAAATATGTTCTTGTTATGTGAAAATTTCAGGAAATAGGCTTTGAAAAATCATAGTTTTTTGGGGTATTGTCGAGTGCAACTTATATCACATGATGCAGAATTATCTTGTCTACAAGCACCATCAAAGTTAATGTTTTTACTTTTAAAAACAATGAAAAATGATTTTTTCTGAACTCGTGTTTTGGTCAAATATTTTCAAAAAAAATTAATAACTCAAAAACTATTAACTGAATTTCGAAAAAGAAAAATCGTTGAATAGGCAATTTAAAAAGAAAATCCAAAAATATATATGGTGAGCCATTTAAAAAAATTAAGTTCCATGCATTTCCGGTAAAACCGGAAGTGCGTCAGAGCTTAAGGTGTTTTTACAATATGCGCCACAAGCAACCATGGATCTTTCACTAATTGTTTTTTCTTGTATTTAAAACACAAAAGAGCAATCTAAGAAGCGGCTACTAATGACTCACCCTGTATAGTGTTTTTAATTTTTTTAAATAACATGTATGCACACCTAATACCGTTGTCATTTAAATGTAAAGCGTTGGACAAACAAAGTTATTATTATTATCATTAGAACAGAAAATACACGGCAATAACCACCTACCACTATTCTTTCGCCAAAGTTTCTTAGCTTCCGGAATAAATGTCACCCTAACATACATATCTCAAAATAAAAAGAACTTCCGTCAGTCATTTAAACCCGAAAGACACATGTTAAAACTCTGTCTCCCCTATAAGTTTACGGGTCGTGTGCGAAAACTTATGATTGATTCACAAAATATAATGAATCCCGCCTCAGTACGGTGTAAAAGTTTCCAGTCTCCGACGTCTACGTATATACGACGTAGACACAGCGAGGATGATATCAGCATCCAACTTTACAGACCCGCCTCTACTTCATGCATGGCACGGTATATATAAAGTGTATATCTGTTCGTCGAAAGTCCGTGGAAGCTGCTGCGACATTGCCAAGGGGTTTATTTCGCCGCTACTACCACCATCACTACCCGCGTATTGCCTCTACCGAATGTCTATTGCCGTATATTCTCCACAAAGCAAACTGCACCTAATCTTGAAACTTGTATTTACTGTCGCCCTTTCCGTAGCACCATTCCCGAAACTTTTAAGTATATAAATAGCTCTGGATAGTCTGGCAAGTCTGGGAAAATATGATCACGTACCTTATTGGAAGCTTTAATATTGTCATTTCATAGATACACGGTTAGACGTAAGGAGTGATTTATTTCTTGAAAATACTTTTTAAAGTTGTCGGTGTACGTACTTGCTTTTTATAGTTTTGTTGTCTCTAGAGGATATTAACGTCGAAGATGTGATATTTGATTTAATGTTTCTACTGACGTAATTGCATCATGAACTTGGAATCGTTAGGAAGATGTTCTATAAAAAGTTATAATAAATTGCATTGCGGAAATTTTCTGAAACTGAAAACGAATTTGTTTTTTTGTTTGTTAATTTTGAAAACTAGTAAATTAGAAAATGTAACGGTGCCAGTATTCAACGACGTGATATAGCGACATATTGCCAAGCCTTTACAGTATTTGGTGAATATCTCTTTCAACAAAGGTTCTTTTCCATAGAAATTAAAAACCAGTAAAGTAATTTCAATACTATTTATGCTCACAACAACGGATAAACTATTATTAATTGTAACGGCCGATAC
The DNA here is from genome assembly GCA_963170755.1 of Amphimallon solstitiale. NCBI lineage: Eukaryota > Metazoa > Arthropoda > Insecta > Coleoptera > Scarabaeidae > Amphimallon > Amphimallon solstitiale. The sequence continues at coordinate 49,141,619 of OY720682.1, forward strand.
TTGATGAAAATCCATAATAATTAGCGTTAAAGTATAACAATTTACAACTAATATCCAGTATAATCACAATTTATTCATAAATATGACATATTTTAACACGATGCAGCTTCTTCAGATATTACATTATTACTGAATACATATTCTACAAATTTTTCAACCCTTATTCATTATTATAATCTCCTAATAACTATTTAATGTACTCTAATTGAAAGTTTATCAACTACGAGGTAGGCGTCATAAATTCTCGGCCTGACAGGTTTATACAGGTTCAAACGTGTTCAAACTCCGTCACGTCATACATGCATATACGCGGGGTGTACACTATAAATATGACGGTTCGAAGCCTAGCATTTTTACAAGGGTATCAAATTATTAATTAATCGTTCTAATAAATGTATAGAAATTAGGGGAGATTACATTGCAAAATAAAAATTCTTATATTGTTCCAAGTTCCTTTTTTTATATCAGGCCGAGAATTTATGGCACCTACATCGTATGTCTTTAATTGTACCAATTCAAGTATTGAATGATCGATAACATCGAAAGTCTTAGATACCTATGTCAAGAAGTATATTTTATAATACTTATTGAGAGATTTTTCGACAACTAACGTATAATAATTTACACATTGAAGACTAAAGCACTGACAAAGTGTCTATGTATATAGTTCTAAATATAATCAACAGACATTTCATATTTCCATCCATAAAGTAACTCGTTTACCTAACTAATTGCTGAGAATTGCGAACAACGACCTCGGATGCGTTTTCATCCTACAAATACTCCCACTCGATACAGGAGCACGTTAACTCTAAATAGTATTTGTCGTTTATGCAAATTCCTTTTAAATCAAACGCGAAGTGGCAGAAGTTCATGTTAAAAGTGGAAAACTTGGAATTAAGTTCTTATTTTAACATTTAATGAATCTTAAAAGTATACGATAGAGAGGGAGAGAGCCAATCCTGTATAAAATTTCAGTCCGTATAAAGTTTAATGAGGATTAACTTAGTAGATAAGTGTTAAAGTTATTTCATGGCTTTTAGAGGGATTTTTGTTATTCCTTTACTCCAATTACGTTTTAGAATCTTCAACGACGATGAATACAGGGCGTAACGTTTAGTGTACCGTGGTAATTGGGGTGTTGTAAAAAAAAACTGTAAGTTTAGTTAAATGATAAAATTTTCCTCTCATGAAAGTTACAATATTAGTCAATTTGTTAAAATCGGAAAAACGTGTTTCGTTTTAATTCAGAATATTTCTTCAAATCCCAAGAATTTTCAAATCTTTCCTAATTGGTTGACTAATCAGCAGTAGTAATTTAGATAAATCGTCTCTTCATATTAGTAATGGTTTTATCTTACTTTTGTAGCTGCAATTTAATAACACTTGAACCACATGCCACAAGGTATGTTCTGTACATTTCGCTTAGTTCCACATCATCAAATTTAGACTTCAAATATTCGTCTTCCTGAAGCTCATTCAAGTCCATTTGTAGGGGAGCTTCCTCCTCATTACTTTTACTCGGATTTGCAAAAGAAAGGCTAAAGGAGCCATCCGTGTTCTTCAAGTCGGAAAACCAATCTGTAAATTGCTGTGGCAGCAGTTTCAGTTCTTCAGCATAGCGACCGTAAACAATATTTTCGGCTGGATGGTGTTGAAAAATCAAAATAATTTCCACTTCTCATTTGTATTTCCCACAAGCAAATTTTGTTCTGAAACGCTTTTAGATGGCTGTACAACTCGTTTGCCAATTGACCTTGTTTTTGAAGCATCAAGTTTAAGTCGCTTAAGTGTCCTGTGGTGTCTACCAGGAATGCTAAGTCACTCAGCCATGTCGGATCACGTATATCCAGCAATGGTTTTTCCATGGTTTCCATAAAATTATCTGTTTCTTTTCTAAGGTCATAAAACCTTTTCAGCATTTTACCTTTGCTTAGCCTCCTTACATCGCAATAGTATGTCTCATCGTCATGTTCTGAAGAGAGTTCATCCAAAAATGTTTTAAGCTGACGATGGTTAAGTCCGCGGGTTCGAATGAAATTGATAGTGTTTACTACCACATCTATAACTTTCTTCAGTCGAATGGACTTATAGCACAAGTTTTGTTGGTGAATAATGCAATGTAGAATTATTAGATTATCATTTTGCACATTCATAGCGGTGGCTCTTTCTTTCAGAATCTCGATAAAACCTTTTCGTGAACCCACCATAGAAGATGCATCATCTGTACAAACTCCAACTAATTTACACCACTGCCAACCACATTGCTCAAAAGTACTGTAACGAAATAAATTACAAAAAAGAACGCAGACGTCTAGGCGACAACAAAGACGTGCTCATAAAGTCGTAAAGCAATAACATGTACGGCAAGAAGCGACGAAGAGTCTCGACTGTCTCTCGAATGCTTCCAGGCCTATCAAGAAGAACACTAGCGTTTTTCTGGTGTGTTCCAGATGTTTCGTACGCGTATATAAAGGCAGTTGAACGGATGGATGAGTAATTCCGGAATAAGAAAGTCCTTAAGTACTCGTCGCGCGGAACAGACCAAAGTAAAAATAAATATAAGAAATAAGTAAATAGTTCCTTGCGTGGTAGGGTGTTATATAAATAGAAGTGATATAAATACGGTAGTGTTACATAAATATACTGACATAAATATTAGTAATAGAAATAAATACCTGTGTTAATTTAAATCGTAGTAGTTTAACTGTGATACATTAGTTTTACATTTTTATATTGTAATTAATTTTACATTTGTGAATATACAGACTGTTTTAAATAAATAAATTGAACGAGTTGTTTATTGCGAACCCGAAAACGTTACAATTGGTGTTAAAAGTGGGATAAACAAAATAAGTGCAAATAAATAAATAAATAAATGGCTACCAAACGTTTGGAAGAGTTAAAGGTCTCCGAGTTAAGGGCAGAATTGGAAGAAAGGGACGCAGATACGTCTGGAAAAAACAATTCTCTCTTTTAATAAATGAAGGTAAGGATCCCGAGAAATATTTCTTTCTTCATCAACACTTCGCATAAAAATAGCTAGTTGGGCTGTATCAGATAAGTCGAACTCTCGTCCAAAGCAATCAAAAATGTTTGGAAAGCACTCACACGATCGGTTAAGGTTTTAACAAGAGCCATCATATCTGTACGTCGAACAACAGTACGTGGCGATAATCTTACTTTCTCAAATTCTTTCTTCTTTTCCGGACATGAAAGTTCTGAAACATCTACTATGCATTCTTTGACAAATTCTCCTTCAGCGAACGGCTTCGATGCCTTCCCTATTTTGGAACTAACTAATTATTATTATTATTATTATTATTATCCATATGTAATCGGTAATAAGCTGTTGAATTTTATCTTTTCTTAACTGACCCGTGAGTGAGATATATGTTCAGCGAAATGCGAATAAGGTGACGGCGGGTTCGGATGGTATTTCGAGTTTCTTGGTGTGTGATTGCAGCTCAGTGCTGGTTTTTCCTCTGACCGTCACCTTTAACTTGGCATTATCAACTGCTACATTCCTTGGTTTGTGGAAGGGTGCGAAGGTTTGTCCTGTACTTAAAAGTGGCTCCCCCTGTAATATAAATAATTACTGGCCTATCTCTATCCTAAACAATTTTGTCAAGGTTTTTGAGTTGGTTTTGCATAGCCGAATTTATCCGCCCATCAAATACTGAACAATATGGATTTATGGAGAAGAGGTCAACTGTTACAAATCTTGCAAGCTTCACTCAATATGCTTTTGATACACTTGATTCATGCGGCCAGGTCGATGCAATATATACCGACTTCTCGAAGGCATTTGACCGCATTGATCACGGATTGCTTCTGCAGAAGCTGCACATCCTCGGTTTTAGTACTACACTGGAGATATTCTTTTCTTCATACCTGCAAAACAGAATGCAGTACGTTACCTTCAATGGATACAAGTCATATTTGTTCACTGCATCGTCTGGAGTACCGCAGGTGTCAAATATGGGTCCACTACTGTTTTTAATATTCATCAATGATCTCATTAAGGAGATTCATTGTGACAAGTGTGCCTTTGCTGATGATTTGAAACTGTTTGGATCTGTCACATCAGTTGCCGACTGTCTACACTTACAAGACCAACTAGACAAAATTTGTGTATGGTGTGTTACAAACAACCTCACCTTAAACACTGACAAATGTTGTGTCGTAACATTTACCAGAAAGATGTATCCCATTCCCTTTGACTATGCAATAAATGGTACCACACTATCACGTACTTCAACAATCAAAGACTTAGGTGTTTAGTTTGATAGCTCTCTGACTTTTGCCACACATAGGAATCACACTGTCTCTTCTGTCATGAGGATGTTGGGATTTGTAATTAGAAATTCAGAGCATTTTCATATAGATGTTAAACTGCTTTACTTTGCCTTCGTGCGTTCCAGTTTGGAGTGTGGCTCTATTATATGGAGTCCTTTTTACTCTTCGCACAAATTACTTGTGGAGAATGTGAAGAGGGAGTTTCTGAAGTATTTGTATTTCAGACTGGATGGTACTTACCCTTGCAGAGGGTATGACCATCGACTACTACTGCAAAAATTCAACATGGATTCACTTGAACTTCGGCGTCAGTTAAATCTTATGAAATTTGTATATAACCTTGTTCACTTCATGGTAGATTCGCCAAGTTTATTGTCTAAATTTCGGTTTCATATTCCTCGGTTATCAGCGAGGCAGAGTATTACTTTTGATATACCATATGCTAGATTGAATTCGTCAATGAATTCTACAATTGTTGCAATGTCGCGCGAGTTCAATCAGCTTTCGTCACAGTGCGACATTAATTTCACCCCCCCTTATTGAAATATTGAGAGTGGCTGCTGATCTGCTGGCTTGATATGATTTTTTATTCCTTATGGCATCTATTATATGTAGGGCGCGGAATCGAGCGAGTTAAACTACCACAGAGCTACAACCGAGCAAAGAAATAATGTAAACAACTGTGTGTTGTTTATATTATATCTGAATATCACTAATTCATAGGGCGAACTGTAACATCTGTTTACGCTCGACAAGAGTCTGAGAATCAGAGCAAAAAATGGCAATAAAATAAGGAATTTATGAGGTAAAATTCTTTAAACACGGGCGTAGATAACGGCGTCAGGAGTGTTTAAAATTTATAATATTTACGTTATATTTCCAAGAGCTAAATACAAGAATATTTCCTTTCCAGTACGCACCTATCTACAAGAATGTACTTAATTCAAAGAGAACAAGTCTTACATAAGAGAACCTTGGGAAAGTATTGCTAGTGAATATTAATACTCCTTTACTCAAAGTGAACAAACAATAATGTATTTTGTATTTTATGAGTTGTTATCTAATTATATAAATAAAATTAAAACCTCTTCAAAAATACAACATTTCAATAGTGCGCCCATGGGCGATGAGTCATGGCTCGGTCGATTCCGCGCCCTAATTATATGTCGCACTTTTGTTATACTTTCGACTGTTAATAATAATATCAAGCGGTATTATTCTAATAATAATAATAATAATAATAAAAATACATTTTATTGTCCAACAGAGTCATCCAAGTAAAGGACAATATACATGAACGATTACATATAATATATAATACTGATTATACTGATGTACACACTACATATAACATAGTTTATATTATGTTATATGTAGTGTGTACATTAGTATAATCAGTATTATACAGGGTGTATTTGAAATAAGGGGACAGAGTATGATAAATAGAAAGATGCAATTATGTAGAATATAAATAATATTAAAAGAAAACCGAAAAGTGTTTAATGTGCCGGCTATGGATTTAGCATGTGTCTAGCCGTAGGTATCGCGCCAGTTGGGCCAGAGAGCCGACGTCATGCCTGGCTCATGCGACGGGATAAACACGCTTACATACACACACCGCAATAACAGCTCTAGACGTTATAAAAACCTCAATGATAGCATTGTTTACTATTTCTAAACAGGTGTTCATGCTAAGAGTTCAACAACCTTAATATGAAATATCAGCTGTTAATAACTTGTGAATAGATTTGGGCAAATTTCCCTCTTTTAAAATATCTTATTTTCCAACAACGAGATTTCTTTTATTGAGATGCCGATTATGAATTTTGTAATTATTTTAATATTTGTCAGGATTATTTAGATATTACGTTTTCTTCCGCAATAAATGTATAGTAAGTACTATTACTGTTATTATGATTAAATTCAACGACTTTTTACTTCTTATTTCTCACAAAAACAAATTTGTGTTGTAAAATTTGTGAACTGATCTGAAGACGACATACATTACACACTTGAAAGATGGGGCTCGACGATTAGGAAAACGCAACCTATACGTCCGACATACATCTCCACCTATTTCACCGTAAATGTACAACATATCGAATAGTTCGTGTGTTGTGTAAGCCACAGTCGAAACATTCACATGTAACAATCGAACGAGACTGACCTCGCACGCCTTCATACTCCTACTTAGTACCCCGTCCCACCCTTACATACCCTACAGTCGTATTTAAGTGCAGTGGCGCTACGAATATTTTAAAAATAACTTTGTAATTTTTTTTCTCGCGTCAACGAGGGAATATTTTCCGCAAAATATTTTGGATTTGAGTCTAATAAAATTACATCTTTCCATTAATCATATTGTCCTTTACTTGGATGAGTCTGTTGGACAATAAAATGTATTATATTATTATTATTATTATTATTATTAGAATAATACCGCTTGATATTATATCCTTTTAGAACAGGAATTGTTTTATTGCACAACAAGGAGATAGGTTTACCATCGTGGATGATAAGGAAGTATTCATCAGTCCATTTTTCTTGGAATTGACGACATTCTGTGTTCACTTTTCGTTTTTTATCATCTTCTTATTCATATGGATTCACTTGCTTCAATATGAACTAAATTCAAAAATGAACTGATGCATTTGCTGACCTAAGCGGTTTATATACCTGCCGCAATAGGCAACTAAAATATTCTCGAACGTATGCGTGTGTTTGTGAGCGCTTCAAACTGATTGGGAGGCTTCACGAATGTTTATCTGTTTATTCCTTTCTAACAACTATTGTTTCTCACATGACCTGTTACGTTTCGCTGTGCCCGCTTAGTGAAATTTAGAATCGATTTAGGCTGAAAATCGCTTCTAAATTTATAGTTTTATTCTAAATTTTAGAATAAAGCTATGATGTGTGTGTGTGGGGGGGGGGGCGTATACTTTAGTGTTGATTGACAATTTATACGTACCTATTAGGAGTAGTGGAGGGTGAAAAAAAAATGATGTTTCCTAAATGTTTAGTTTTTCCGGGCGTAAGTTAAAATTTTTGAAGGTCTCGTGGGCGGGATTAAAATCCGTGGTGGCCGGGAGTTACCCATATACGATCTAAAGTATTATTATTGCAAATAGTTTTTAATATTTTTTTACATTCAGAATTCTCTTTCATATCTAAAATACATACACACTTCAAAAACCTCAGTCTCTTCTATTTAGATGACAGAACCACAGAAAAATCAATACAAACTGTACATCACATCCATAATGTAAGGAACAATTTGCACGGGAACAATAGGTCAGTAAACAACACTAAACATTCCATTACTCGAGCTCTGTTTGCTGAAATGTTGAAGACAGCTCCACAATGTATTTAATTAACATCGGGGAAGTCTGAATACCCGCAGGGAAGATCCGGCGAGAAACGGTCTGCCTCGCACTCGGCATCCTCTACACATCTCTGTAGTTAAAAGTCTTCATTCGCGGAAGGAAGAGAAGATGACCTTATTACAGCGACGAGATGCGTGTTGAAGCATGAATAAGTTGAACCTTAGACGTACCTAAATCCACCTGGCACGTAGTAAAATCTTAAAACAAGTCGACGTCGTAGTTGCTATTCCGGATTGCAATCTACTCGAAACTTTGTGACTTCTGAACACTTTGAAGTAGTATTAAATTTGACGCTGCATCCTATGTAGTGTATGTATGGAGGAAGTTACAAGGTTTCAACGCTTCCCTTATTTGTACGATTCCTAATTAGATGTCGAGTTATTAAGGACGGATTTAATTAAAATATATCCGAGATCATTCACGGATGGAATAATTGAAACAAGAGATAGGCGATGTATATGTAGATTATTTTAGTCCAATAAACTACGGGGGTTTCAGAAATTACAGTTTATACATTGAATTATTATACGATTTACAAACTATAATTAAATATTTATAGTAATAAATCTATGTGATAAACAAACAGACCTTAAATTGAAAAGTTATTTCTAACGCATGCGCAGTTTTGACAACGTGTCTCTAAAACGGCATAGCACTATGTTTTCTATTTCACAATGTAGGAGCGAAGTTTTCCTTGTCTACACGCGATATAGTAGTATTATATACAGTGACGACACGCGGCTTAGAACAAATTCATTTAAAATTCTTGGTTTTGTTTTATGGAAAAACGCTCGTATAGGTCGGTTTTTATTTTTAGCTGCGGTTTTTCTTATGGTAAATTGATGTACAAAGGATGGTCCAAAAATACCTTATAAAGGACCTCTAATTGAACAACTTTTTCTTATAAAATTATCAATGCAAACGAGAAATAGAGATAAAAATAAATTAGGAACTCACCGAGTCAATTTTGCAGGTTACATCCCATGTAAGATATCCCATATAGAGCATTGAAATAATGAAATTCACAATAATTGATGTTTATTTAAACTCACAACACAACAATTACCTTCGATTTGGACGATTTTTGATTGAATTTTAAGAAAATTGGAAAATACGAAAATCAAAACAAACAATATAGCGCACATAAATAAACTGTATAAAACGAGTGACAAAAAGGCACGCGATATAGTAGTATTATATATAGTGACGACACGCGGCTTAGAACAAATTCATTTAAAATTCTTGGTTTTGTTTTATGGAAAAACGCTCGTATAGGTCGGTTTTTATTTTTAGCTGCGGTTTTTCTTATGGTAAATTGATGTACAAAGGATGGTCCAAAAATACCTTATAAAGGACCTCTAATTGAACAACTTTTTCTTATAAAATTATCAATGCAAACGAGAAATAGAGATAAAAATAAATTAGGAACTCACCGAGTCAATTTTGCAGGTTACATCCCATGTAAGATATCCCATATAGAGCATTGAAATAATGAAATTCACAATAATTGATGTTTATTTAAACTCACAACACAACAATTACCTTCGATTTGGACGATTTTTGATTGAATTTTAAGAAAATTGGAAAATACGAAAATCAAAACAAACAATATAGCGCACATAAATAAACTGTATAAAACGAGTGACAAAAAGGCACATTCTAAGGTTTATGTTGCATCGGTTATGCTTCGTTGAATCAGTCAATACATTAATACGATGTATAAAATTGAAATTATTAATAGAAATGTTGCTTTTGTAAATAGATGGAATATTAGTTTATCAGTTATATTTACGTATAAATAATATTTATGATTGGTATTTATTTATTATCTGTAATTTGAAAATACATAATGAAATTGTAAAATGTATCTGCTCTTACTAATAACTGGTCTTTAATGTGCCATGTAAGTGCATTTATTTTAGAGAAAATCACACATTACATATATTTTGTAAATATTAAAGTAAAATAAAATAAGTTGACTTTTATAGGAATTTAATGAAACATAATTATACCACGTTTTGCAACTATCAATATTCATCTCAATACAGATATAAAACAAGCATAAGATATACAAATGACATACATGATGATATGGAACAAAAAAGTTTAGTTTGTAATACAACTTCATCTGAAGAAGACAATGTGTGTCGAAACGATCGTCATGATATTTTATCAATAAAGTGGGAATTCAAGTGATTTTTACTGTCGGTTTTATGTACTTTCAATATGAAATACTAATTTTTAAAAGGTTTCATTAAATATTAGCTTTAATTGCATAGTAAAACTCGCCCTTTTCTCTAAATTGGCTTTTTGCCGATCCTAAATCACTAGGCGTCGTGCCAACAAATACATTTAGTAAGTTTTATTAATAAAATTGTTTCTGTTAATTGCTAAGTATAAAAACGATTCTTATAAGTACTGGGATATAAGTAGTAGGTAATACGGGAATTTATTAATATTTAAATGTTGCCATGGTTGTAACCACTACCTTCGCATTCTTTTCCCTTTATTATACAGAGGGTATTTGAAACAAGGGGACTGAGTATGATAAATGGAAAGATGCAATTATGTAGAATATAAATCCCAAAAATTGTGAGTCAATTACGACACGAACGCCAAAATTAAAAACCCCCGAAAAGTGTTTAATGTGCCGCCTATGGATTTAGCAGGTATCGCGCCAGTTAGGCCAGACAGCCGACGTCATGAGTCGTAATAATTAATATTTTTATGGAACTAAATAAACATATACATACATAGATACACACACCGCAATAACAGTTGTAAACTTTGTAAAAACCCCAATGATAGCATTGTTTACTATTTCTAAACAGGTGTTCATGCTAAGAGTTCAACAACCTAAATATGACATATCAGCTGATTTGGGATAAAATTGATGCGTGTACTTTATTCGATTTCTTTTGTTCTCTTTTAAAATACCTTAGTTTTCAACAACGAGAATTTTTTTCATTGAGATGCCGACTGTATGGATTTTGTAGCTATTTTAATATTTGGCAGGATTATTTAGATATTACATTTTCTTCCGCAATAAATGTATAGTAAGTACTATTACTGTTATTATGATTAAATTCAACGACATTTTACTTCTTATTTCTCACAAAAACAAATTTGTCTTGTAAAATTTGCCCAACTCTACTTCTGAGAAACTTTTATTTTAATTGGACGCAAATGAATTTAAAAAAAACATAATTTATTTCAGTTCGTGCGTTGTGTAAGCCATAGTCGAAACATCCACACGTAACAATCGAACGAGACTTACCTCGCACTCCTTCACACTCCTACTTAGTACCCCACTCTTGCATGGCCTATAGTCGTATTAAAGTGCAGTGGCGCGACGAATATTTTAAAAACATCTTTGTAATTTTTAAAACTTGATTGCGCAAAATATTTTGGATTTGCGTCTAATAAAATTAAATCTTTCCATTAATCATACTCTGTCCCCTTATTTCAAATACACCCTGTATATAATATTTGTCTAGATGATAGCATATACACTAACATAAACCACCTACCTCTACTATTCATTTTTTTTTGTATCACTAAGGTATATTGTTATCATAAGTTAGATTAGTTATGCATTATTATATATGCTCATGATTAATCAGTTATTTTTTAAGGCTGTATGTAATACAAAATACAATTGAGATATTAAACTATATAAACATATATAGTACTGTTACTTATCACTTATCATATATACTTCTTTGTGTTTGCTATTTTATTCTGACAATTACTTTTTTGTAAGACAGTACACTGATAAATAACTAATTCAAATCATGTATGTCATTTGTAGCTATATCTTAAGTTTGTTTAATATCTGCATTGACCTCAATATTGATAGTTGCAAAACGTGCTTTATGTTTCATTAAATTCTTATAAAAGTCAACTTATTTTGTTTTACTTTAGTATTTACAAAATATATGTAATGTGTGATTGTCTCTAAAATAAATGCACATACATGGCACATTAAAGACCAATTATTAGTAAGAGCACTATTATTAATACTATTTCCAACATCCTATTTTAAATAACATTCTACATCGTATTAATTCTACTCACTGATTCAACGAAACATAACCGATGCAACACAAGACTTAGATTGTGACTTTTTGTCACTCGTTTTATACAGTTTATTTATGTGCGCCATTTTGTTTGTTTTGATTTTCGTATTTACCAATAAACATCAATTATTGTGATTTTCATTATTTCAATGCTCTATATGGGATCTCTTACATGGGATGTAACCTGCAAAATTGACTCGGTGAGTACCTAATTTATTTTTTATCTCAATTTCTCTACGTTTATAAGAAAAAGTTGTTCAATTAAAGGTCCTATATAAGGTACACTAGTCATTTTGGCAAAAATCGCCCAACACCTCAACAACAATTATTCTAAACAATTCACACACTTCAGCTTGTGTTCGAGTCCTGTCGCCATATCCTACCAACATCAAAATTTCTATACGTTGTTTCTCAGTTAAACGCGGCATTCTGTCAAACTTTGAAACTGCACTTGACAAGTACTTATTTTAAGTGACATTGTAATAGTTTCCAAGTGACTAAACGGTGACAAGTCAACAATTAAAAAACAAAACAAATAAACATAGATTTTAATGTTTTGCTAGATTTACAAAAATTAAAAAAAAGTCGATAATAGTTAATGGTCAACAGGTTGAACATTTAATTTGATTTGCTTTTTTGTTTTCTTAATAAATCGGTCCTTTTCAGACAACAGAGTGAAATAAATATTCTAGGATTAGGTCTCAGTTATAAATATGTTCAATTGTAAATTTCTCGATAACTGTCGAGTTTGGGTATACGACATGGTACCTGAAACATACTTAGAATTCGATGCAGAATTAACAAATTAAATAAAAAACATATGTTTCTATTTGAAAAAAAAAAGTTGATGGTTGTAATTTATTTTTGGACCATCCTTTGTACATCAATTTACCATCAGAAAAACCGCAGCTAAAAATAAAAAGCGACACATCCGAGCTTTTTCCATAAAACAAAACCAAAAATTTTAAACGAATTTGTTCCAACTCCCTCGTCCTCACTGTATATTGTGATAGCATAAAATATTAATTATGTAAATATACATTAATTTTAAAATACGATTGAAGCAGAATGAAATGTTATAAAATATTGCTTGGTGTTGTATATTTGAAATTCTATATGGTATTGAATTAGTATTCATAACATTTCTAAATAAAAGTTGTAATAATGAAACAAATAGGAAAGTTAAAGAAATATCGTTTCGACAATTCTATAATTAATATGATAATTAAATGATATAAAAAGAGATATGTTGTGAATTGTATAAACAAGAATACAACGAAAATACTTTTTAACATAGTAATGTGAGTGTTCAAAAAAAATTTTTTGTTTGTGTTTTCTGGGAGAAATATCATATTTTGTTCTTCTCTAAAAGTAAGAGAGAAGATATTTAATTAATAATTAAAATAAGACCATGTTCATATCAATATGTATTTGCTCTATGCGACAAATTTTATGGACTGATTCCTAGGGCTATTATGATCATAAAAGTTTATTTAAATGTATGTTTTAAACGCCACAGCTTTAAAGTTATAGGATATTTAACAGTAAATTTAAGAGTTCATGCAATAAAACTATCTTATAATTTTTTTTCGAAATGACCGCCTTCAGCTGGGCTGCGTTCATAAATGAATCGTTATAATCGTGTGTGTGGCGTGTGAGTAATTTGCTTTGCAGCTGGAGTGTTGACAGAGCGTTTTGGTATTTATGAACGGTTTTATTGTGGTGACAAGTATGACAGCACATGTGTCATATAACCCCACATAACAGAAGCGGCAATTACAATCATACTTCCATGTGCGCATGTCGAGTCTTCTTCACCGTGGTTTCAAATCCGGCGTTTTTCAAACGCTCGAGTGATTCGAGAGCGAACTTTATGAACACATTACACGCGTACATTATTGAATCACTCAACTGTTTTTGAACGGCTTTGTGTGAAATTTTACCCTAGAGTGCACGCAGTGTGACGTTTATGAACGCAGCCCTGCTTCTATTCCACGTTGCATTGATTGGCGAGTGGGTTCAAGAATTTCAGGGGTGTTTCGAATTGTCACAAATGCTGCAACAAGACGATTTCTCAGTTCATCAACATTTTCAATGGGATTCGTATAAACTAGTGATTTAAGGTGACCCCAGAAAAAAAAATCTTCTTCTTCTTCTTCTTCTTCTTCTTCTTCTTTTAATAGGCGTATCGCCTGTTTAGTTCCGGTTTCTTTGCAATGGTGATTCTTGCGATTTTGATTGCCAGCTGTCACGCCATCGCTTTGGTGGTCGTCCTATAGGTCTTCTTCCATGAGGTGTGTTATTTCGAACTATCCTGACCATTCTGTCGGGGATCATTCGGCTAACATGGTGGTTCCATTCTCTTCTTCTCTTCCTTGACCATCTGACCATGTCGTCCGTTAGGCACTTCTCTCTTATGTCTGTGTTTCTCTGCCTATCCTTCAATGTATGTCCCGTTATAGTTCTTAAGGTCTTCATTTCAGTTGCCCTTAGTAATCTCTTTGTTATCGTTGTTTCCGCTCTCGTCTCAGCACCATATGTCATCACTGGTCGTACGCATGCTTTGTATATTCTTGATTTGCATTCTGTACTTAGGTGTTTGTTTCTCCATATTGGATATCTAAGATGTCCCGATATTGCTGCTGCTTTGTTAACTTGTTTCCTCACCTCGTCCCCCAGGAAGCCGGCGCTTGTAATTTTGCATCCAAGGTATTCGATTGACATGGTTTGGTCAATGACATTATCTTCTATTGCCAATTTGCAGCGCAGAGGTTCCTTTGCTATGGTCATGCATTTGGTTTTGGTTGTGGAGATTTTCATATTAAGTTTTCCTGCCTGCTTGTTGAACGCTTGTAACAATCTTTGGAGGTCATCTTCCGATTCCGCAATAAGTACTGCATCATCAGCGTAGCATAATATATTTATTTTATGCATGCCCATTCGATATCCTAGTCCGGTGTTCTTTACAGCTTTCACCATCTCGTCCATGATTGTATTGAATAACAAAGGTCTGAGACTATCGCCTTGGCGGATACCTGTTGTAGTTCGTAGATGTTGCGTTAGGGTGTGATTTGTGCGTATTTGCGTTGTTGTGTTTGTGTTTAAGTCCTTAATGAGTTCTATGTATTCTTTCTTCGTATTACCGTTTTCCAGGATCGTTATGACGTCTTTTAGTTGTACTCTGTCAAAGGCCTTCGTTAGGTCCACAAAGCAGAGATAGGCAGGGGTGTTGTACTCTAGTGATTTTTCTATCAGTTGTCTAAGTATGAATAGTGCATCAGTTGTAGATCTGTTTTTTCGAAATCCCTGTTGTTCTTCGCTTATTGGCACGGTTGTGGATATTTCGTCCGCAATGATCTTAGTTAGGAGTTTTAGCGAGGTGCTCAACAATGTTATTCCACGGTAATTTGCTGGATCGGTTTTATCCCCTTTTTTGAAAAAAAATCTAGAGAATTTAAATCTGAGATCTCGGAGGCTCCAATTGTGGATCTGCTTGCCCAATCCACCGATTTGGATATGCACTGTCTAAAAACTCACGAGCAATTAAACTGAAATGTGCAGGAGCACCATCCTGCATAAAATACATTTGCAATCTTAATTGCAACGGGATTTCTTCCAACAACAGTGGTAGCTCCTCTTCAAGTAAGCGGCGGTATACTTCTCCATTTAACCTCATCGGCAAAAAATATGGACCTATCTCTAAGTGATCGCCAACAATTCCAGCCCACAGATTAACAGAGAATTGATGTTGATGATGGGTTTCCAATGTTTCGTGTGGGTTTTCTTCTGCTCATGTGTGATCATTATGAAAATTAATAATAGCATGTCTGGAGAAATTAGCGAATTACTTGAGCCAAAAACTAAAGATTTAGAGTGATTTTCTGTAGCGTCCATTGATAAAAAGCCAATCTTTGCAGGACATCTGCTAGCAAAAGTGCCTGTAACTCTTGTATGTGATATGGATATAACAGTTCATTCTTCAATATCCTCCAAATTGTGGGCTGACGTTTAAGGCAGAATCAATTTTTCTGGTGCTTGTAGTAATAATAATAATTTTTTTGTCAAAATTTACACAATCTTGAAGCAAATCCAATCCACCTATATCCATCCGAAATCCATACTTATACTTGTCTATGATGTTGTATTCCTTCATGTAGTTTTTTACTTCATTATGTTTAGCCTATACCTATAAGGGTGTTACTGTAGTCTTCCACTGAAGTAACAACAGCTACTCAATGCTCTACGAGTTACTTAGATAAAGCTCTATTTATTTATGTGTAAAGTGTTATATGCAGATAACTGAAATTGAAACCCTTGTATATTGCAACTCAAAATAAAGAAAACTAAATATTAAAATAGAAATATTTTTATTGTCTGTTTTCTACAATCTATTTTTTTCCATGAAAACACGGAATTTTAATTATGTCTTTGATAGTAAGTGAACAACGTGTATTGAAATATAAGAAAAATTAAGTGAAAAAATTGTCTAAATCTAACACTGCATTAATCCTACGGATTTTTCTGTAGGGAAAGCGCGTAGCTGAAACAGACACCTATCTCGAGAGTTAGTTTAAAACAAATGCTCCCCACAGCTTATAATAAAGGGAGTCAAGTGAATGTACAGGTAATTTGTCAAAAGCCGATGTCATATATCATAATCCGTCACAGGGAGTACGTAATAAACTGAACGAAGCGTCGCATATCCTAGAAAATGAATGAATTATTACTTCCGAACTTCGTTAATTAGCTCACATTACTGTTAATTCACTTATTTTACAGAGTCAGCGCTTGAACGTCCATAAGTAGGTAATATTATACTTCGAATTATATTTATGAGAATGAGGCAATTGAATTTGTGAATTTATTTTAGGTGAGCGGTAGGTTTAATCCAATGAAATACTTTTGCTGACAGTAATTTTTGCTCATTCGATTAAAAGACTCAAACAAACCTGGCCGAATTTCTTGCGAAAATCAATGTTTCCAGATATCCACCTTTTATCGAGTCTAGAAAAGAAGTTTTGGACAGGTTCGAGCTTAAAATAAAATTTTGTGATTGGTTGGAAATATTAAAGAGTGAAATATGATTTCACTCTTTAGTAGAACCTTTCCAAAACTCCTTTTCTAGACTCGATGAAAGGTGGATGTCTGGAAACATTGATGGGTGACATTTTACGCAAAGTTCTTGTCACTTTCATTGACTTTCTTTTTGTAATCGGATTGGTTTTGTCTCCATGTTCAAATTCATTATCATTAAAGAATCGCAACTATTTGCAGAAGTGATGATGTTGACATTCTTGCTTCGACCATGAAGGACTGTTACTGGTTGGGTTTAAAGAAACTAGAGTGGATCAAAATGAAAAAGGAAATGTGTAATCGAGGACGTAAGAACATACTGAAGAGCAAAAGCAGACATTGACCATTTTCTGGTGGTAGCCAAAATTAACTTGAAAATAACAAACAAAAGACTCAGAAGAGAAGATTACATGTTAGCAACTTAGAGTCAGAAGTTATGGAACACAAACTCGAATAAAAAATAGCTGCACAAAAGGAATGGAAAGAAATAAAATACGTTACAATAACGACGGCAGAAGAGACACTTGGGTGAAAAAAAAGAAAAAAAAAAGAACGAGTGGTTTGATGAAGATTGTGAAGAATGAGTCAAGAAAAAGGAGAAGCTAAAATAAAATGGAGTAAAACCAATAACAATGAAGATCTAAGAAAAAAGGAGTAATGGATTGATGAAATAATTGTTGAAATAGAACACAATAGCAATGATCACTATACAATCTGGTGAAAAAAAAGAGCAATCACGCAGCTGCGAATATCGTGAAATACCATTGAAAAGAGCACTTTAAAGAACTATTAAATATAAATTGAACAGACAGAGAAGAAAGCACGGAATACAAAAACGAAGCAAAGTTGGACTTCTGTGGAAAAGAAAACTATCCGCCAACATACGAATAATTCTAAAAAGAAGTAAAACAACTAAAATCAGAAAAAGGGTCTGGTTCAGATAGAATTGAGATTAAAATAGCTAAATACCAAATAGAAGAAGTTAACAATTTAGATTGTTCAAGATAATTTGAAAATATGGAAATACAATAAGATCTCCAAAGAATGGAATGAAGGATTGCTAGCGCCAGTAGTAAATAATAAGGGAGAGTAAGAGATCATGCTGCTGATGACAGCAAGAAAATATTTAGGACAATACTAAATCAACGCATGAAGGAAATCGCAGCAGCAAAATAAGAGACAGCAGCAGAGGTTCAGAGTTGGAAGATCCAGCATCGACGCTATACACATAGTAAATCAGATCTTAGGAAAATGCTACGTATTCAACATAAGTATATGGTATTCTTTTAGTAGACTTTAGGCAAGCTTTACACACTTGTAGGCAATAACCAAGGAAGTAGACACAAATGGGAACAACGGAAAAAAGTCAATCCAGATGATAGCCTTTACTGACGAGATAGCTATAGTAGCCAGAGATGAAAGCAGTTCAAAGAAAGTAGTTAAAATATAGCCAAGGAAGCGCAAAGTAGCACTCATATCAACGAAGGGAAAACAGAGTACATGGTATATAACAGAGTTAAAAAAACAAACATTAATATAAAACAATAAACAAGCACAAATTTGAAAAAGTAAGGCGCTTTAAATACCTGAGAACTATAATAAACAGGAAAAATGCCATAATCCTGGCCGTAAATACAATCTACTACTGATACCAAACAGTAATAAAAAACAGGAACATTGAATGTAAGGCTAACGTGAAGCTATATAAGGCAGTCACAAGACCCTTAATAAGCTCCGCCGCAAAAACAATGATACTGACAAACAGGGATGAGGAAACTGTAGGAATACCAGGAAGAAAAATTGTAAAGGCCAACGAAATAAGCAAACGTATACTAGACAACTATTAATTTAGAAGACTTTTGAAAGAAGAAAATATAATGGGATACATAAAAATTTCAAAAAATATGATAGAAAGGATGAGTTTGTTGGAAATCCAAAGAGAGAGAGCAGTACAAGCCATCACCAACTAGAAGCCAAACGATACGTTGTTGAATAGCAGGCTAAGCGTAAGATGAGAAGACAAGAAGAGAGACTCAGAGATGACATAAACCCACTTAAGATGAAAAGACTATGTCAGAGGCGACAAAACCCGGGTAGAAATAATGAATGGCAAGAGAGAATGCATGCAAGCAGTAGATAGAAATGTAGAAGACAAAACAAATAAAGTGGGGTGATTGCCCACAAGAAGAAGATTACATGAACCTATTGAGGTGGCTTTTATTACGCAGAGATGTACAGCCGTGTATACTTATACGTAATGGAGAAAATGCCCCGAAGGGGGTAGAAAAAAGGTGAATATACTTAAGCAAAAAGCCCCGAGTACGAAAAAGAAGTGTACCAGTATGTTATTGTCAACGGCACATTAAGAAGAGGATTTAACTGCTGAATTGTTCCATAGTTTCACAACTTGGAAAAAAATATTTTTACCAAAAAATGTATATTTTGCAGCCCCGCTTTTCACACAATTCAATGTCTAAGACCAGGGATATGGAAGGTATACCTGATTAACTGTATTAAGCCGAACATCAAATAAACAGAGATTGTAATCAACCTCTTTTATTAGCTTAGGTAAACGAATGTTTCATTCAGTAAACTAAAATATTACAAAAACAATTCTGTGTTGTAACAGTAACAGTGCCTGTTTATTTTTAGTAATGTAAATACCTATATACCGTATGTGTCAATTTTCATTAGGTATAGGGATTCAATGTTTACGTGCGATTTATACGTATACAAGTAATACGTGGCAATGTGGCACCCCTACTGTCCGTCACCAATCCCGGCAACAATCAACATCACAACGATTTTCTCCGATCTTCCCGCTTCTCCCGACCAGATTTTACAATCAATGTTTAGCTGCGAACACTTTGCCATCTAGTCTGCAATAAAAGCCGTCTTATTACTGGAACGGGAAACATCAAATGGCCGCCGCGATCTCCTGATCTAGAAGTTTATTATTATTTTCAGAATCCTTTTCTATTTACCTTATTTTTAATTTTATTAGAATTACGCTTTTGTTTGTGTCATGCAGCGTGAACGCAGCTTAATAATTCTCTGCATTTACTGAAAGGAAAAAGAAAAAGAAATCCTTGCAACTCGTAAATATTATTTCTGAACGCATTACAAACACCCAAGCCGTTGGTCGAATAGTTACTGCTAAGTTACTAACCACGCTAACTTGTATTTACGAGCATGCATCGGTCGTGCTGGCATTGGAAAGGAAAGAAGGGGTACTATGTGGCCACGTACTGTATGGATTAATCGCCTATGGCTAATGAAAATTGACACATGCTGTATTATAATAAGCAGATGTTTTGGATTATTGAATATTATATTCTTCCCAATCGGCATTGATAGCGTTGATTAGCGAAATTAAATTATAAAACATTTTGTCAGAGGTAAGATTCGAACTAACTTTTATCACCAAATAAAGAAAGCCGTATTCATTTTTTCATAAATACGGGGTATTATATATACAAGCAAATTTTAATATATTTCAGATAATTGTCGGTGTTCATTTATGATTGATTACGTGATAATATTGATGCGTCTACTTTATTAGACTTTTTTTCTGTTTCTTAATATTCTCTTAGCTTTCAAAATGTATTTTATTTTACAAAAACAATGTTCCGGCTTTGGAATTTCAGAAATGCAGTTTTCTTCGGCAATAAATATATTATTATTATTAATTAGGTATTATTAGTCGCACGACTTACTATTTCTACATGTTGAAGCTCCTTAATAATATGCACAATGTTTGTAGAAAACTAAAATGTGACAAAAACAACTTTATGTCTTTGTAAGATACGAAGTTAGAGGTTTGCCGGACTCTTCAAACTAAGTTGCATTGGTTGTAGGCAAGAAGTTAACAATTTTCAGTTTTCTAGATGGTAAAAGCACTTATTTGAATATCTGAGTTTGTTGTACCTTCATGTTTTTGTTTTATTTATACTTTGTATTTTGAGCCCAGGACAGTTTTTACATTTTTTTTTGTATACAGGGTCCGCCATCCGTCTGGGATTGTCATATTACGGCTTTAATATTGCAAAATTCGAAAAGTTATGTAATGTAGGTGGTAGCCGACTAGTAGGAGCACAAAATAAAATTATTGGTAATTATACAAAGTGTTCAGGAAAGGAGTGTGATGTCAAAGTTGTATTTTTTTAAATGGAACATCCGGTATATTATATGATTTTTGAATTGCGCAATTAAAAATATTGGGATTTCATATGAGATTGTATTGACCTAAAGCTTACGTTTTGGGAGTTATGGACGCATCAATTGGAAAAAATGCCATAATCTAGCAGGATGTGGATTGGTTAGTATAGTGTTTAGAAATATCGTGCTTATCATGAAGTTTTCCACGTTAGTATACTTTTATTCCGAGGTATTAATTTTAAGCTAGATCGATCTGTTATACAGGGTGTTCACCATACGCGAATACTAATTTTTCTCAATTTTTTCAAATGGAACACCCTGTATATTATTACCAATTGTTAATAAGGGCACTTCTAGCTTTCATTTGATATAAGGGTATGGCTGTCTAACTCCAATAATTTTCAAGAAACATCGAATTAACGTTTGAAATTTAACATCTTTAATAACATTTTGTAGAAATTATTTTACATATACTCATACATTGATATTGCACTACGAAAATGAGCACAAAGTAATATCAAAAATGGAAATTTACAACAAATGTTCAAAAACTCGGCCATCATTTGCTATGCAAATGTCAAGTCTTCGAATAAACGATATCCTAACATGTTCCAAAATTTCAGGAGAAATATTTCTAAATGCTTGAGAAATTCTAATTTGCATATTTTCGGCTGTTGTTGGTGCTACTGAGTAAACCTGTTGTTTTATGTGTCCCCACAGAAAAAAGTCTAACGGAGTTAGATCAGGAGACCTAGCAGGCCATGAGATAGGACCTCCTCGCCCTATCCATCTTTCAGGAAGCCACTCTTGCAAATAATTCCTGACTGCTTGATGATAATGTGCTGGCGCACCGTCCTGCTGTAGGTACATCTGTTGCCTAGTTGCTAAATCAACATCGTCCAAAAGCAGCGGAAGTTCATTTCTTAAAAATTCTAAGTATCTTTCGCCAGTCAATTTACCATTGAAAAAATACGGTCCTATAACATGTGATCCTAGTATGCCTCCCCAAACATTTAATGACCACTGATGTTGATGATCAATGTATCTAACCCAGTGGGGATTTTCGGTGGCATAATAATGTATATTGTGCCTGTTAAGTGAACCATTGTGTCGAAATGACGCCTCATCACTAAACAGAATACAGTCTAACATTTCTGGGCGGATTTGGAGCCTTTGTCTCATTTCTTGGCAAAATCCTAGTCTATGCTCGAAGTCATCTTCATTTAACTGCTGATGAAGTTCCATATGATAAGGATGAAAATTGTATTTTTTCAGTATTCTTCTAACTGATGTTTCACTAATTCCCGTATCTAAACTGATATTACTCACACTCGCATGGGGATTTTCTTCTACGGATAACAGCACAGATAATTTATTATCTTCATTAGAAATTAGAGGATGTGTGAATACCTTTTTAGGATACGCAACGCTACCTCTAGCATCGAACCTTTCCTTTAGTTTTTCAAATGCCGTTGGCTTAGGTTTACGTAAATTCCGATAACGTTGCGCGTACAACCTATTTGCTAATAAACAGTTACCAGAACATTCCCCCAAAATGTATACCATATTTATCATTTCCGGAACGGAAAAATTCATCTTTAATCACAAAATTATGACAGCAATGACAGACTAGCTGCACACAAGGAAAAAGTCAAACTCTTTTGTTCAATTTTATTTGAACTAGCCATGCCTACATGAGTTTTTATACAATACGTATTTATTCGTATGTGTATTTTTGTTGTTAAAGACAGAGAGCAACTGTGGCCACAGGCTTCCTTCTGGGCAGTTGGATAATAACGAAAGATCATTACGTTAAGGCCACTAAAAACTTTGTGCTTATTTTCGTAGTGCAATATCAATGTACGAGTAGATGTAAATAATTTCTACAAAATGCTATTAAAAATGTTAAATTTCAAACGTTAATTCGATGTTTCTTGAAAATTATTGGAGTTAGACAGCCATACCCTTATATCAAATGAAAGCTAGAAGTGCCCTTATTAACAATTGGTAATAATATACAGGGTGTTCCATTTGAAAAAATTGAGAAAAATTAGTATTCGCGTATGGTGAACACCCTGTATAACAGATCGATGTAGCTTAAAATTAATACCTCGAAATAAAAGTATACTAACGTGGAAAACTTCATGATAAGCACGATATTTCTAAACACTATACTAACCAATCCACATCCTGCTAGATTATGGCATTTTTTCCAATTGATGCGTCCATAACTCCCAAAACGTAAGCTTTAGGTCAATACAATCCCATATGAAAACCCAATATTTTTAATTGCGCAATTCAAAAATCACATAATATACCGGGTGTTCCATTTAAAAAAATACAACTTTGACATCACACTCCTTTCCTGAACACTTTGTATAATTACCAATAATTTTATTTTGTGCTCCTACTAGTCGGCTACCACCTACATTACATAACTTTTCGAATTTTGCAATATTAAAGCCGTAATATGACAATCCCAGACGGATGGCGGACCCTGTATATGAGTTAGTAAAAGAACATGGGCCAAACGAGCGTATAAGTCTAATCACAGCAGTTTATCAAGAGTGGCAGCAATTGTTGGATGGCGAACGAAAAAAATGTTGTATGTGGACGTAAAAAACAAAATTTGTTTAATTTGAGCAAAATTTGATAAATATAATGATCACGTATGCTACAAAAATTTGTCTTCGTCGTCAACAGCCATGAAGTCCACAATTATTGCGGAAGGTTTTCGATATTCTCGTGAAATACACTGTGTAATTTATGGTAGATTAATAGGGGACAATGATATCAGCGTTTTTAAAAAAATTCTACGTGAAACGGCTCCTTACGGTCCCCAAAAAGTTATTGATAGAATTGAGTGCCGAAATCATATATTACGTAATTATATAAATAAAATTACGGACTGTTTGAAAAGACCCAAATTTAATTCGGACATAAGACAATTAATAACAAACAATTTACATAGATTCAGAGCGGCCGTTACAGAAGCAATTGACATTACAAAAGTTCGAACTTTACAATAACGAACTAGATAGTGAAAGTACAGCGTGACATTATAATTGGATCAAGATATATTTTTGGTGAACACTTGAATTGTGCTTCTTACTTTTGTCAAGGATCTAAAGAAGGCGAGATCAATATGTCTAAAAATTTCAGAATTTTATTATGTATGATGACTTTATTAACGCTTTAAGTCGGCTCAGCTCAATAGTAGATCTTTAATAGGAAACGTAGACGCCAACATTGTAGAATCTTTTAATTCAGTCATTGTAAAATTTGTAGGAGGTAAAAGATTGTATTATATTCAACGTAATTCTTACAGTGCACGTTGTAAAACGGCGACAGTTTAATTTAATTGTAAGGGCAAACATCAATCAAAGCTTCAGACCAAATATGAATGTATATGACAGTGTCTGAAAAAAACGGTATGAGAAGAAAAAAAATTATAGGAAACAAAAAACACCATTCACGGCAGACTATGCCAAGATGTACATGCCAAATTTATAGAACGGCTTTATTTTGCCTTCTTGGTCTCCCATAGCTGATTGATAAACAACTAAATCATGACTAAAGTAAATCCAGCTGCAACATTTTACCCATAACTTGCTCGGCTGCGGAATATACATTGTCTGGTGAAAATATTTTTTCCAAGTTATAAGACTGTAGCACAATTCTTCTTAATGTGCTGATGAAAATAAGTCCTGTACACAGCTTTTCGTCCTTGTACACTTCATTTTCATATTGGGACCTTTTTGCTTAAGTATATTCGCCTTTTTTCTGTCCCCTTTGGGGCAATTTCTCAATTAACTAGTACACAAATTTCAGTGGCAATTAAAGCCTTCCGTCAATAAAATGAATAATTTAAATGCGGGTAATTACTATAACAAATGCCGAAATGTTCCTTCGATATCCCTTATTTACACCATAGAAACTGACTGTTAAATTAAAAACAAAATAAATTATGCCAGTCCCATTTCAACCACCTGCCATAAAGTGATGAGGTTTGAAAAAACTCGAATTTTTTCAAACTTTCTAAACTTTAAACTTTAAATAAAATCTTATCTAGACAACATTTTTAAAAACGAAACAATTTTCCTGATAGAGCTTGAGTCGTAGAATAATTTAGTATCATAACTTCAACCTTCTATTTAAAAAATTAATGATGATTCCATCAAAGGCGAGTTTACACCACTGACGTTCCGAAAAATTTGAATAAAGCCGCTTCTAACGAAGATTTTTCAAAACGTATAAAGTATAAGTTGTAGGACATGTTGTACATAATATAACTATGCAAAATTCCAGCTTTGTACCCTTGTAATTGACGATTTGCTCAATTATTTCTTTTATCCATCAAAAATATGTTTTAACTAACATCCTTCACTATCAGTTTATAGAAAATTAAGTTTTCATTGTATTACAGTATAAAAAGTAATTTTACGTTTCATATATTTTCAAAATAATTCATATATATATAAGCTTTCCCCCATCAAAATTAACTAAACGAAAGGGGTAAAGATCCGAATACTGTAAATTAGGTGGTGGAAAAGTTTCAACAGTCTGAAGAAGGTCGAGTTCAATAACATGGAAACTTCAGAAGAGTGGTTATTTCGGAAGAATGATCTTGTATTAAGTAGAAATCATATTTTAAAAGGGCCTCGATACTTTCCTCTGAAGTTTAGTGAAAGACTTTAACTGTTTCATTTCGGTGTTTTTGAGAGGAGCAAGTTTACCGAAGCAGATAAAGGATGGTTACTTATTGCAAAGTTTTCTGTATCTACGCACCTAAGAAATAATAAATTTATATTATTTTAATTATTTTATTATCAGAAGAAAATGGAAGTTTCTTAATCAACTTTTATTGCATGTGTATTAATGAAGAAATTTAATTAAAAGTTAAGCGTTTTATTCTCTCTCGTTTTAGTAGGTGTGTTTAATGGTTCACAGAAACAAGAAAAATAAATTTGGTCAGTAATGATCAACTCGAGGTCGAAAAAACTAGTTTGTATGATTTTCTACGTCGAAGATGAAGTTTAGAATTTGCCTAATCCAAGTTTTACAGATAGCAGTAGCCAATTTTGGGGATTACTAAAAATTAAAAGGGGATATTATCATGTGGTATTTTTTTTAAAAACTTGTTTAACTCTTAAAAATGATTTACCTGAAAATATTTGTTTAATTCCCATGTATAATATGCTGACAATTTTTAGCTTAAAAGTTTGCAGAAATTCTTACAAAACATTTGTTTACCTCTTCTTAAGCTTATGTATACAACTTTTTACCTTTTGCCCGGAAGCAGCTACAACTCTCAATGAAATACAACTATACAGTTTTATCCTGGGGCTAAGGCATTTCTCACGTATATTATATAAGGGCCTAGAGGGCAGTATATCATTGGTTGATGCAAAATCAAAATTATGTTTCCAAAAATGGTGTTGCCGTAGGTGTAATACTGTAGTTAAGGCGGATATAGAGAATTGCAACAAGAACAAAAATTTAATAATTGATGTTGAACTGCAAACACCCACAGAAGTTAACATATCTAATATGAATATAGGGTAAAACACCCAATGATTGGCACTTTAAGGAGGGACACTTTAGGAATTAAATTATATAAACGATAAGTTTATTATTTTTTCGAATCGAAATCTCGGTAGTATGTTCCTAAATGTTTTAGAAGAGTAAATAAATAATCTTTTTGATATTAGAAGACATATAAAATTCATTTCTCTATTAAAATATGTTATAATGCAGAAATTCCATTTATTGGCACCAAATTCCCAATTATTGGCACTATTGTAAATCTAGTGATTGGCATATATAAATGGGGCCAGCTTTAATTGTTTTCCTTGACATAAAATATTGTTTGAACAGAATATTTTAAAGAATCTGTCTCACTTTATGTTAGATAACCTACACTCAATTAAATAAAACACTTTTTTAAAAGTTGAAAGTCTTTATTCCAAATTTTTTGAACAGACTTGACATATGAAATGATCTATATAAAGATTTTTTCTTTTTAGGCATGATAAATGATAAGTTCGGGTACATTTTTGACATTGGATACCGATATTTGTTCTATATATTTGGTTTACACAAATGAAACAGAGACCTCTTTGCATAATTTTATTATTTTGTGGGAGAGATGAAGACGTCAATGATTCTTCGGTACTGAATAAAGTTCGAACATGAGCTTCGCTTGAAACGGTTTCAGTCTTATTTCTATTGGCTTCAACACATTCAGTTTTTTTCTTTTTTAAATTGTTTTTCAATTTTGCTAAATTTTTCTTCGTTTTCTGTTCGTCTTTATATTTCTTAGCGTCTTCTTTCTCTTTCTTTTTCTGGATTATTCGAGCACAATATATTATCGTCAAAATCATCATTATCACATTGATTGGACAAAACAAGAGGCATCGTATCAAAATCGCTTTCTGTGTATAGTGTGGAAGTTGTAAACAGAACGTCGTTGTTATTTTCGGTTTCATTATTGAAATTATCTACGACGATTTCATCGTCTTCAATATCAAAAACTATTTGCGATTCATCGGCATTTTTTGTTAAATCTTTATTATTCAAATGCAAATAGACACGATATAAACAATCGAAATTTTCGCAGTTATTGCAATCTTTGGAATTAATCTCCAATCTCTTATATTTTTCTTCGTCAAACATTTTTCTAAATTTTAGCAGATCAAGATTGGAGGTGGTGTCACTTACGTTTATTATTATAGATTCATCCTCCTTATTGTGCGTTGCTAAACATTTAGAAAAATCAATTGCCTCTGGATTCCATGGTTGAAGACCTGTGGCACGAAAGCCGTTGATTATAGTCTCAACTTTGAGACCTTTAATAGCTTCTTGAAGAACTGGGGCGAAATGTTCCTTTCCCATCTGGCAGTATGGATTCTCTCTTCGCCATTTTAAAACACTTTGCTTCCATTGTGATTTCAATGGTTTAAAACTTGATACATCTGCTGGCTGTAATATACGGGTCGAATTAGGGTAAAGTGCTGTCAAGATAATTTTCAAATTTGTACAAAGCTGACTTAGTTCATATGTGAGGTGTGTCTTATGACCATCAACGAATAGAATAACTGGAAATATTACATTTTGTTTCTGCAAATTTGGATGTAGGATATTGGCAATATAATCGTGAAAAATTTCAGTGGTCATCCACCCTTTATCACTACAACCAATGCCCCAATCATCAGGTACACTGTTGCTTATTGCAGCCCTCAGTCTTTTATTGGGATAGATAATCAAAGGTGGTGTGATATCCCCATTTGCCGAGAACGTAAACATTACTGTAAGATTTTGTTTTGCTGGCCCTTGGTCCACCTCATATACATTTCTTGCACCTTTTGGTGCAACCACTTTGCCCAGCTTTGGGCAAAAAAGAAAACATGTCTCATCCCCGTTATACACTCGAGATGGATCTTCCAGAATCGTGAAAAATTCTTTTTCCTTCAGATAACTTTCTATTTCGTTGAACCATTTCTTTATATCGGGTTCAGACACAGTAGCGGATGCGGAAGTGACTGCTTCTGTAGTTCGTGCTGTGAGAATTGGATGCCTTTTCAAAAAAGAGGCGTACCAGTGGTCACCAGGTGTATTGTTCTTGGATGGATTTGATTTTTGATTAGCATCCATAAAACACTTAACAGAAATTTGGATATCAATTTTTCTTCTAGGAAACCCCTTCTGATAACATTCTATAATCCATTTCACTAGTTTTTCTTCTTCTTCCCTAGTTAAGTAGGTTGGGGGACCATGTTCACTTTTTTTGAATTTGGAACTCAGCCGAAATTGTAAAGTCGATCTTGGAATAGAATATTTTACGGAAACGGTTTTTTTCGGCACACCGTTTTTTATTTCACTCAGTGCTTTTACTTTCTTATACGTAGTATAAGGAAGTATTGTGATGATGAAAATTTTCGACCTCGAGATTTTTGCAGATGTCCACGTTTTGAGGTCCCCTGATACCAAAAAAGTGGTTTTAAAAAAATGTCTGTGTGTCTGTGTGTGTGTCTGTGTGTCTGTGTGTCTGTGTGTGACCACGATAGCGGTCAAACCGCTTTAGATATCAATTCCAAATTTTGTATTTACGTGTATAATCTCCCTCTTGAGAACTGATTAGATTTTGAGAAAAATCGACAGACCGGAAGTAGTAGTTTACTTCAGTGAAAAAATCGAATTTTACAAATATTTCGTCAATTACTAAGTTTACACAAATTTATAAAGAATTCAAATGTACTCAGAATTAAATTTGAGACAAATTGTCTTAAAAAAGTTTTTTGAAATTCCTACCGGAAGTAGGTCTTTTACTCTTATCGAAAATCAGTTTTTTTGCGAATATCTCGCAAGTCATGCTTTCTAGGCACGTACATTACGAGTATGAAAGTGTTTAAATGATAATTCTAAATATCTTTTGTATAAAAAAAATTTCAAAATTCGGACCGGAAGTACCACTTTTACTCTTACCGAATAGCGATTTTTTGCAAATATGTCGTAAATTATGCATTCTATATATATTTATTAAGAGTACAAAAGTATTTAGAGTTGGATTTGCAATATTTTTGGTATACATAAAATTTCAAAATTCGGACCGGAAGTAGCACTTTTACTCTTAGCGAGTAGCACTTTTTTTCGAATATCTTGCAAAGTATGCATTCTATAGCGATTTGTTAAGAGAATGAAAGTACTTAGAATAGGATTTTGAATGATTTTTGTATACAAAAATTCTTAAAATTGTATAGTTTGAAACGCTCATACGTATAAGAAAGTCGTGTGGTGGCCACACCTCATTTTTTGTATTGTATTCTCATCGTATGTTTTCTCATATTTAGGATTACTTTTTTTCACTTTTGGCATCTGAAAAAAAAGTAAAAACGACTTTTATTTCAAATTTCATAGGGTGTCAATAACTAGCTTGTTCATTTTTAAAAAAAAACTTAATTATTGGCATGGTGCCAATAACTGGAGTTATTGGTAGTTGGAATTACCAATAGTTGGCACCCCAAAAATTAATATTAACCTTAAAAATTTAAATACTCTTTAGATCTAAATACGTGTTAAATAGTTCAGTAATTTCGAAAAACATTATGGCGATCACTTTGGTCAAAACTGGGAAACATTATAGGCAATCGATTACGACCACCATCTTAAAAAATAAGTTAAAATCTTACCTTGTTTTAGAGTCGTCACATTTCAACCAACGCTAGGCAGACATTATGTGAACGTTGACGCATGCGCGAATTAATGAAGAAGTGAGAGTGTTGCTGGATGTCAATTCTACGAAAATCTTGAAGAAAATCACTCCTGGAGGCTTATAAAATAAGAAATTATAGCCTTAGTGCCAATAACTGGTGGAGTGCCAACAATTGGGTGTTTTACCCTAATAAGAAAATTATAAAACAGTAAATGTGTAAGTGATAACAAGTTTTACACCATATTAGGTATACAAAGTAATTTCAATAAAAATTGGAAAATATTATATGTGTAAATTTAAAACAAATTTTACCTATTTGGTTCTAAAATTATTAAATAATTAATAATAAAAAAAAGCTACAAAAATTATAGAAGCTGAATCATTCTGACTAGTAATTGTTCATTAATAAAATAATAATAATAAAAACAAAGCAACAAGATGGTGGCCGCTGAATCACCCTGTATCAAATTTCTAATTTAATTGAAGAAATTAATAGAATTCGGAGTAGCAACAAAGCCAGATTAATATCAGGTCAGTACTTAAAATATACCTGCTTAACTAAAGTTGATATATGAACACTAATTATACTGACAAAACACGATAACATTTAATTTAAATTTATACAAAAAATAGATTTATGAAAAACTATTATAACACTTAGCTGTAAACTTTAAGTGCTTCAGTATAAAATAAATCTTTCGCAATAAAGAAAGGGAATGCCATTTCAGAAAAAGGTTCTTCAGTAAGCCCTCAAGAAGGGCTTAATCCGTTACTAATTAATGGTCATTAATTATAGTGCTACATTTACAGCGTACTAGGTAATTAAGATGCACTTACTAATTAAGGTTCAATTATTAATTGAGATACGCTTGTTCCCTTAACGAAAAAAAAATTATTTCCACGAGGTAACTACTAGACATTAATGTTATAGACATAGGAGGTGTCGCCCATTTTTTAAGAAAAACAAAACTGATCGCATTAATAACATAGAAAAGGAATACCTGTTTTTTCAGGGAAAACTTCAACAAATAATCCCAGACACAGATTAGCACCTCGAAAAATTTTTGATTCTTCGCTTCTTAGTAGACCAATATATGTGTTTTTCACTAATCCGACATTAGATACGGTAGAGATAAAGACTTCATTAATAACTTTCTCGCTAACACAACAGCCATCAAATCTCATAAAAATAAAATAGTCTATCACAAAAGCATCTGGTATTTTACCAATAATAACAATATTAATTAACTGTAGTAGGGTTTTAAAAAGCACACAGAATCAGACCAGCCTCACTAGTGAACGACCGAAACAAACGTGTGTGATTTTCCGGGAAGAACGTCAGCCCGTTACACACACGCGGTGACTTTTTGAATCCATTCCTCTAGATTGAAACGGACAATTAAATGTGAATTAAAAACGAAAAATACACACATTAGTAAATAACATAAAGTTAATTATAATTTTAAAACAACAATAAAGAGAGATAGAATTACAGATTGAAATAACATTAAACAGAAAGTTCCATTACAAACATAAAGATGGCTCCAGCAAATTAAGTTGGCTTAAAACGATTCAAAAAAAAATGTAACCAACAGATGGCGATGTCTGAATAACAAAACAAGGCCAACTTGATCTCGTTATCGCTGCTCGATATGAGGTCGTCACATAACGAGATTATTCTGATTCTGGTGACAACAACAAACATAAACTGGGCGAGATCACAGAAGCAGTGAAAAAACTAAAACCAGGAAAGGCAGCCGGAATTAACAATTTAAAGCCAGAAATGCTGAAATACATGGGAGTTAAAGCTACAGGGTCCAGAAACCTTCAACCTATAATAGCCAAGGAATTCTTGTATGCCGACGACTTGATATTTGCAGCTCCTAATAAAAAATGTCCTGCAAAGACACCTCACACGAATGAGTAACATGAACCTTGTAAAAGAAATATGGGAGACCGGCTGGAACAAGAGGAGAAACAGAGGTAGACCAAGAAGAGTATGGAATCAGGAGATAGCGCAGCTACTGGCGGACCGGGGCAGTACCTGGAAAGATGCTCAAAAAATAACTAAAAATAGGACAGGATGGACAAAATTCTGCAAAGCAGATCGCCTCGACGCCTAACTGCAAAAGAGGATACAGATAAATAAATATAAGTGGCGCCATCTATCCAAAGCATTATAAACTACTTGGTAATCGCTGAGCATTTTTAAAATCACGAGTAAAAAATATGCAATATGATTGGATAATATCAAACCTACTGTTATTGAAATTTGACTGATTTGACATTTACTTTGTCTATTCCATATTCTTTTATACTTAAAATTATTCTAACACTACACACATTCAGTCGTTTCATTTAATGTGTGCTACATATTTACTATGATATATTTTGGAAGTTACGTCGAGTACCAATAGAAAACTATATAGAGAAGACGCGTTATATTCAATTGTACGTCATTGATGACGTTTACATGTTGTCATAACTGTATTTGAGAAACTAGAAAAGTTACTTTGTTTAATTATATTTGAGGGCTTTCATTTCATTAGTTTAAATAAAAAATGTATAAATTGGTCGTAATATACACATTCATGGCAAATAAACACATAATTTCCGTTTCAATATTAAATTTTTCCTTTACATATTTTTAGTTTCGGTGTTGGCAGATAAATCATATCTGTCAAAAAGGCGTGTGTTATGTATAGTTTTCCTGTGAAATTTTCGTGTTTATTCTTGCTTTGATTACGTTATGAAAGACGGAAGTTAAGAAAGACTGAAGTCTTAGAGCATTTCTATCACTAAATATATTACGTTATAATTACTGTATTGTTAATACTTTTTTTTTGGATATATCAAATGTGAATGACAGAAATAAAAACAGATCCGGCAACATAAACAAGACGAGTCGACATGGATCTAGTATGACGTACAATTGAATGTAACGCGCTTCCTCTGTATACAGTGTGGAAACCACTTATGGAATAAATTCACTAATTTCAAAACGAATAATATTTTTGTAAAACGCTACAACAGGTCAACTTTTATTTTACATTGCGCTGGTTTTAAATCACTGACGTCATCTTCTTTAGAGCTGTCACGTCATACGCATTTTTTTAGTAAAATGCTTAGTTTTTTATAAATTTGTAGATAGTACTATTAAATACCCTCTAAATGAACTTACACTAGTTAACTTTATTTTTAACAGTTTTTACGCTCCAACCACAACAACAACAATTATAAAAACGTCAAAGTTTACTTATTCTTTTTTGATCAAAGCAAAATTAC
The DNA here is from genome assembly GCA_963170755.1 of Amphimallon solstitiale. Taxonomy (NCBI): domain Eukaryota; kingdom Metazoa; phylum Arthropoda; class Insecta; order Coleoptera; family Scarabaeidae; genus Amphimallon; species Amphimallon solstitiale. Next base: position 49,175,107 of record OY720682.1, read on the forward strand.
TATTTTTCTTTTTGATACTTTTTTTTATTTTTTAAAAAGATATCATGTAGGATTTGTTACAAAAGTTACTAAGAGTACTATCCAAAACTAAAACAAAAATTATATATTATATAATAATTTATATCTTAATATTTGTAGATGTATAAAATTCTAACGGAAAAATTGCCGGGCTGAAGTGAAACAGCTTTGCTAGACGTTCTTTGGTCACTAATATTAACAATAAGTCTAAATATGTGAACTCGTAATGTATTTGAGGGCTGATTTAGTACAATTTTAAAAAGGATACAATTGGGTTTATTATAAATATTTCAACATTGTCAATTTTTGCTCTGTAATTAGACTTGCATCTATTGGATAAATAAAGGTGGTACAATAATTATTAAAATGCTCTAATTATTACCAATAATGTACGAGGTAGGCGCCATAAATTATCGGCCTTATATACAAAAAAGAAACTTGGAACAATATAAGAATTTTTATTTTTTAATGTAATCTCCCCTACCTTCTATACTTTTATTACAACGATTAATTAATAATTCGATACCCTTGTAAAAATAATCTGAAGTTTTTCCGTCAAAATCTTGTATAACAGCTGTCTTTTTTTAATTTAGAAAACAAAAAAAGATCATAAGGAGCCATATCCGTACTATACGGTGGATGTTCCAATTCTTGAAAGCCGCATTCGCGAATGGCAGCTTGTGAAGTGGCGGCAGTATGGACGGGAGCATTGTCGTGCAATAATAGCACACCTTTTGTCAATTTTCCACGACGTTATGCACGAATACTGTCCCTTAATTTATGCAATAAAGACGCATAATATGTGCCGTTCACACTTGTATTGCGGTCTTTAAAGTTATTTAACACAATGCCCTCACAATCCCAGAATATTGTGACCATCACCTTCTTCGTTAATTGAATGGCTTTCGCCTTTCTGGGACGAGGTTCATCAGGTTGCCGCCATTCCATGGACTCCCTTTTCGATAGAGGATCGTAAAACAGAACCATTGTTTCAACCCCTGTGACAATGGACACCAAAATCGGTTTTAGGTCGTCTCCACACATGTTTAAAAACGACTGCGCACTTTCGACTCGACGTTCACGTTGGAGAGCAGAAAGAAGTCGCGATACCCATCTAGCACTAATTTTATTCATACCCAAATGGTTATGGAGAATTCGGCTGACACTTGTTTCGGAAATGTTTGTTATCACTGCTAATTCCTTCACTTTCAAACGGCGATCTTCTCGCAGTAAATGTTCAATAATTGAAATTTGTTGAGGCGTTAACACTTCAATTGGTCGACCCGACCGATCAGCATCTTCCAGGGATTCTTGTCCCAAGCGGAAACATTTTACCCACGTTTTTACAGTTGAATGCGAAGGAGATGAATCACTGTAAACGCCGACTACAGGTTGTTTAATTTGATAATGTGAATGCCCTTCTTTTGTTAAAAATTTAATGACCGCGCGGTACTCAATTTTCGTTACTTTCGACATTTTCGTGCGCTAGTTACGTTGGTTGGCGGGTTACTAAAGACTACTAGTCTTCGAACCATCATATTTATAGTGTACACCTCGCGTATGTGCATGCATGACGTGACGGAGTTTGAATACGTTTGAACCTGTATAACCCCGTCAGGCCGAGAATTTATGGCGCCTACTTCGTACCTTGTTATGATCGTAAAGTTAAGAAGTGCCAACAAGAAAATGATTAGTGTTATAAAGCAAATGTTGGTTCGTCCTTAAATGTGTGCGTAGACAGATTTGGTATAGACAGCACAAAATTGTAATGGTGCCAAAATGGAAAAAAATGAGGTGTGGCCACCACACGACTTTCTTATACGTATGAGCGTTTCAAACTATACAATTTTAAGAATTTTTTATACAAAACTTATTCAAAATCCTATTCTAAGTACTTACATTCTCTTAATAAATCGCTATAGAATACATACTTTGCAAGATATTCGAGAAAAAGTGCTACTGGCTAAGAGTAAAAGTGCCACTTCCGGTCCGAATTTTGAAATTTCATGTATACAATAAATATTGCAAATTCAACTCTAAATACTTTTGTAGAATGCATAATTTACGACATATCTGCAAAAAGTCGGTATTCGGTAAGAGTAAAAGTGGTACTTCCGGTCCGAATTTTGAAATTTTTCTTATACAAAAGATATTTAAAATTATAATTTAAATACTTTTATACTCGTAATGTACCTGCCTAGAAAGCATGACTTGCGAGATATTAGCAAAAAACTGATTTTCGATAAGAGTAAAAGACCTACTTCCGGTTGGAATTTCGAAAAACCTTTTTAAGATAATTTGTCTCAAATTTAATTTTGAGTACAATTCAATTCTTTATAAATTTGTTTAAACTTAGTAATTGACGAAATATTGGCAAAATTCTAATTTTTCACCGAAGTAAACTGCTACTTCTGGTCTACCGATTTTACTGAAAAACTAATCAGATCTCAAAAAGGAGATTATACACGTAAATACAAAATTTTTGAATTGATATCTACAGCGCTTTGACCGCTATCGTGGTCACACACAGACACACACACAGAGAGAGAGACACAGACATTTTTTAAAAACCACTTTTTCGGTATCAGGGAACTTCAAAACGTGGACATCTGCAAAAATCTCGAGGTCGAAAATTTTCATCATCACAATACTTCCTTATACTACGTATAAGACAGTAAAAGTACATGAAATATGTATCGAAATACAACTTCATTTTCACCAACACTTTTACTTGCTTATACGTAGTATAAGGAAGTATTGTGATGATGAAAAGTTTCGACCTCGAAAAAAAGTGGTTTTTAAAAAAATGTCTGTGTGTCTGTCTGTGACCGCGATAGCGGTCAAACCGCTATAGCTATCAATTACAAAGTTTGTATTTACGTGTATAATCTCCCTCTTGAGATCTGACTTGTTTTTCAGTAAAATCGGTAGACCGGAAGTAGCAGTTTACTTTGGTGAAAGAATCGAATTTTGCCAATATTTCGTCAACTACCAAGTTTAAACAAATTTATAAAGAATTCATATGTACTTAAAATTAAAATTGAGAATAATTTTATTTAAAAAGTTTTTCGAAATTCATACCGGAAGTAGGTCTTTTACTCTTATCGAAAATCAGTTTTTTGCAAATATTTCGCAAGTCATGCTTTTTAGACAAGTACGTTACGAGTATAAAAGTATTTAGAATATAATTTTCAATACCTTTATACAAAAAAAATTTCAAAATTCAGATCGGAAGTACCACTTTTACTCTTATCGAATAGCGATTTTTTGCAAATCTGTCGTAATTTATGCATTCTATATATATTTATCTAGAGTACAAAAGTATTTAGAACTGAATTTGCAATATTTTTTGTGTATATGAAATTTCAAAATTCGGACCGAAAGTAGCACTTTTACTCTTAGCGAGTAGCCCTCTTTTTCGAATATCTTGCAAAGTATGCATTCTATCGCTATTTATTAAGATAATGAAAGTTCTTAAGATAGGATTTTGAATAAGTTTTGTATAAAAATATTCTTAAAATGGTATAGTTTAAAACGCTCATACGTATAAGAAAGTAGTGTGGTGGTCACTCCTAATTTTTTTAATTTTAATTTTAAAATTATTATTATTAATTATATTAAAGTTAGTGTTTAAAATGTCATTTTAAAGTTTATTTCAATAAAAATTCAGAAATTATTTCTTTTGGATACTACTAGATGGCGTTACATAATGATCAATCTTTTGAGGTTACTAGAATCAAATTCATCAGTGTAAATCGAAGTCATGTAACGGCCTTATATCAGGCAGCGATAGCGAGATACAGTTGACCTTGAACAAAAGTAATTTAAATAGTAACGAGAATAACTTAAGAGAGGCGTAGAGACAACGACAAGTAAATATTGAGAAAATAACTAATTAAATATCGCGTGGAACTTAACACGACACACATTGAGCTCTCATGTAATTCCTTATTGGATTTACTAGGTTCCTGTACAATTTCGAATCTAATAATAAATGTGTTTTCTATCCTGTACAGTTAAATAAATTGATCAGGGTAACACATGCTGTCATCCACTTTAAATTTGCCTAAAGAAAAAGATATCATATATTATGTATATCCAGTTATACCATCACGTCTGTCACTAGATATCAACACGTCCCGGAATATCGAATTGATACCCTTCTGTACATTTTACAAAATTTATAAGACGAACAGAAGGAAAACTATTCGATGAGACTTAGCATTCTTCGTCCCACGGGAAAAAGGAACAGAGAGGGATTTGTTTCAATAGAGATTGAATGATATGCCGAACATACATAATTTAGATTTATTCGACTTGTTGTTTCGTTTGCGTGAATCCCTTGCAGCGATGGCCTTTCGCGAAGGGTGGAGTGGGTGTATTTTTTATGTGTCGCTGTATCGGGGCGTCCTAACGGGGGGATTTACTTAATTTGTTTTTTTTGGCTTCCTCTTTTTCCGTGTGTTTCACCCCACGACCCCCTTCCAGCGACAAAGTCGGGTGGAAATAGGTGGGGGAGGAGGGGGGCAGAGGAAATGAATTCCAGTAAGTGTTTCCATTCGATTGAACCATTTCACGACAAGAGCGTGATTTTGAAATTGTCTGTCGGATTTGACGAGTTTAAATTGGATTTTAAGCTGAGCAGTTTTTTCGCTTTTTTTTTTTTTTTGGAGAGTTTTTGTATTATGTGGTAGGCGGAAACTTTTATGTAAAAGTGAAAAAACAACAACGCACTAATTGACTAATTTATATAGAACCTTTTTTTAGGGCAAACATCTACGATTTGATTTCCCAAAGTTTGTCCTTTTAACCAGAGAAAACCGACAAATATTTTGTGGTTTATTGCTCGACTCGGGAGTTGACAGCATAAATCTTATCAATAATATTATAACGCTGTATAATTAGATGCATGCCTTTTATTTGAAAGTCAAAAAATTGAATAACATCCACCGGATTTGAAATGGTCTGAAGTGTTGCAATTATAGGGAGGAGGGGTGTTCCTCAAGGATGCGTATTGGGGCCACTTCTTTTTTTAATTCACTTGAATGATACTTGCGCTGTCATCTGCTTCTTTTACTGAAAGCAGATTCATTGTGTGTCAAACAAACCACGCCGATGACACCATATCTTCTTTTTATATTTTAATATAATATTTCTTAATACATTTAGCCTTGGTAAACAAGAGTTTTATAGGTCATATGGTCAGTATATAAAGCACAACAAATAATAAGAGTTAACACTAGCATTACAATTACTTATCCATCCCTTTTTCGTCTTTCGTAATAATAATAATAATAATAATAATAATAATAATAATAATAAGCTTTATTGCCCAACAGTTACTACCAATTACTGGACAATTTATTGGAACATTACAATAATGAAGTATGTACATACAAGTTATACAATAGACAAAGAAAAAAGAAAGGAGAATTAAATATTAAATGTTATAGAGCATGTAATGACAACGAACGTCAATAATATTTGTTGAAGTGTTCCGCGATTACCGCCCTCACAAACCCGACGCTGGAGCAATTGACATCGCAGTGTGCGCTGATTTCATTAAAATTAGAACACATAGAATAAAGAGGTGATCTAACCGCGACACTAGTTTTCGGGAAAGGCAAATTGAATGTAGGGGCATAGCGCGACGCAGGACGGGGCACAGCAAACCTTATTTGCTGGAGTAACGCAGGAGAATCAACTACATTGTGAAGCAACTTAAACAAAAAGCATATACCCGAGGTGATACTCCTAAAATGGAGAGAAGTTAATTCGAAACGGGCCAACAACAGACAGTGGTCAGCATTCCTACACGGATAAACTCCGTCAACTCGACTCCATAGAAATTTAACAAACTTGCGCTGAACCACTTCAAGCTGCCGCATATGACAGTGATAGAGTGGATACCATATCACACAAGCATACTCAAGACGTGACCTAACCAACGAGAAGTATAACGCCTTTAATGATTCAGGATTAGTAAAAGACCTGCAATTGCGGACGATGAATCCCAGCATTCTCAAAGCAGTAGAAGTTACATTGTTTATGTGGTCAACAAACGTGAGTCTCGCGTCAAAAATCACATCCCGCATCGTCTGAACCCGTTCCAAATCCGAGCCATTTAAACTATAGATGAAAACACACGGCTCCGCACAGCGCGAGAAAGACATAGATTTACACTTCGCTACATTTAGTGGTAAGTTATTCGTAGTACACCAACGGAAGATGTTATCCAGGTCAGCCTGAATGCGAATACAGTCTGAGATCGAAGAGATACTACAAAAAATCTTTAAATCATCCGCGAAGAGTAGCTTATCACAACTGATCACTGAAGTGACATCATTAATAAACATATTGAATATCAAGGGACCCAGATTAGAACCCTGCGGGATCCCAGACGTAGCGGTATACGTGAAAGAAGATAATCCATTGAAAAAAACGTACTGAGAACGTTTACTAGCATAGGACATCAGAAGACTAACAAGAGCATTACTGAGGCCGAAGGCTCTGAGCTTCGTAGCAAGAACAGTGTGGTCCAAACGATCAAAGGCCTTGGCAAAATCAGTATACACCACATCAACTTGCCCCCTGCCATCCAGGCTATCCGAAATGAATTGTGTGATGTGGCAGAGATTGGTAATGGTGGATCTAGCATCCAGAAAACCATGCTGATGCGGCGACAGATTCTGCCTAACAAATGGATAAAGACCTGCATGAATACAGAGTTCAAAAATTTTAGAAAAATTTGAAAGGATTGCAATGGGTCTATAGTTTGTGATAATTGTCTGATCACCAGTCTTGAAGACGGGCGTAATTCTGGCAATCTTCCAGACGTCAGGAAAAGAAGAGGAACTCAAAGAGAGTTGAAATATTCTGAGTAGCGGCCTCACGAAGACAAACTTGCAGTCCTTAACTAAGAAAGCAGGAATACAGTCATGTCCACAAGTGAAATCATTTTTCAAGCTATTAATAGCATTGATTATAGTATCTTCCGAGAAGCAATCAAAATGAATATTGCAGTTGCAATTCTGCAGAATGGGAAGATCAACAACAGAAGAGGGGGTACCAAAAACACTGCTGAAGTAGGTCGCAAATCCATTAAGTATGTCCTGTGGCGTATCGCAATTGTTCCCGTTATAAGACATGCGACCAGGTATACGGCTGTGCTTCCTCTTATCCTTCAGGAATGACCAAAATTCCTTTGGGTTCCGAGAGACATTGCGCTGAACCCGACTCAAGTAAGCACTGTAAGCCTCGCGAGATTGTCTCTTTACCAATAGACGAATATTTTTGAAATTGGCCAACGAAGAGAGGCAAACGTTTAAATTTCTTGAAAAAGTAATATTTCAACTTAATATTGGCTATTAAATCAGATGAATACCACCTCGGATAGCTTCTCGAGTGACGAGTACAACTTGGCACATATAAGTCAAGTGCCGCATAAAGCGTATTATAAAATATTTCACAAGCCCCATTAACATCATTACACCCGTCCAATCCACATTCAAGAGATACAAGTAAAGTTCATTGAAATCACATTTCCAGAAATTGTAAGATCTAGAGTCAATTCCAGGAAAACCAGCGCAGCCGCTACTTCCAGCATCAAGTTGTATTAAAAGGGCAGGATGGTGATCATCCTCCCCAACAAATGCAGAATCATCTCGCATAACAACGCACCGAATGTCAGACACAACAAGATCTAGCAGACGATCGTTGGCATTACACACATAATTGAATTGCTTAAAATTAGTAAAATTGAGAAAGTTGTTAAGTACTTGAGATTTGAAATCATTTACAGAGCCAGATGCAAAAAGAGTACAATTGAAGTCGCCAATCACGACCACATTGGAAAAGTTACTAACAAGGTGTTCAAACCTGTCAAAAAAGGATTCAGAATTGATTAGTTGAATGTCTGGCGGTATATATAATACGAATATAGTAACACTCCCAGAACGAGATGCAAACTTGTAAGCAACGATGTCGATGGAAGGAAATTCCCCATGGATTCCCGACAGATCCAGTCCCGATCCAACTAAACAGCTCCTGGCAGCCAAGAGAACCCCTCCCCCACGCGATCGTCCGATAACTTCAAACTTTCTTTCAGATCTACAGACAGAGTAAGTAGCAGGGAAGTATTCAGTACTCCTAACCTCTTCGGATAATCAAGTCTCAGTCAAGCAAATAATGTCGTACACAGTTGAACAAGCAGATATATAAAACTCATCGACTTTAGTGCGCAAGCCCCGGACATTCTGGTAGTAGATGGTGATAGTGTTACTGTTGGGCACTGCTAGTTTAACGGAACAATCTTCGGTATGCCGCGGACATACCTTATCCGCAGCTGCTCACCACCCAGTGTTCGCTCGTCCAATTCTGTTTTCAATTTCTTATAGTATGATATCTGTTGCTGTGTACGATCCATAGAAATACGAATATCATTAAAATCTGCCACATTTCGTAAGTTCCTACTCCTTGCGACAGCCTGACGAACCAGTCCCGGAGAATCAAGTGTAATGCGCATAGGTCGAGGCGATGTACGCACTCGGTTCATCCCACCAAGCCGAGAGACAGCAACAGCGCTCACCACCGACAGGTGGCCTAATATTTTCTTGGCATAGTCCAGGTCCGAAACAGAGCCAGAGCCGCCGGAATCCGTCATCTCAGCGGCACCATAGACCATCAAATTGCACTTCCTTGCTTCACGATCCTGAACCTCCCGCACAATCATCTCCACAGACTCATCGCTCAACCCAGCCACACCAGCGGACTCCCGCGCACGCAGTTCAGAAACCTCCCTCCTGAGCTCAACCATCTCATTCCTGAGATCAGATATTTGACCACAGAATTCCACAATTGACGCCTTAAGGCTAGCCAAATCACCACCAAGACTGCCACACCCACTGCATGACCAGGCAAAGCTCGGCTTCGACTTCAGTAGACGCACCTCAGTAATGCCCACCTCAACACATTCGTGGTTGAAGCCCTTCCTGCATATGGAGCAGTATAAAACTTTATGTTCTTCAAAGTTCTTCCTACAATGAGTACAGGAGACAGACGGTGCCATAGTAAGAATAAGAATTAATAACAATAGGAAAATAATTGTGATATTTGGTATTTCTCTCATACCAATCCCTGTTTAACGTGGTGAGTTTACAGACTACAGCACCAATGCATAATAAATTCTCTGTAGAGATATTTTCAAGAAGAAGATTACTTAACAGCGTTTATTTAATTTCTCACAGATTTGAGTTTACAATATTAAGTTACAATCAAATACTCTACCTAAGAATTTGAGTGATGTTGACTTCTGAAATATTCCCGTCAACATTAATACTTAAATTCTCTCAAAGCCATACCGTATATTGTATTTGATAACAAATTGTTAATAAGAAGGATTCAAAGAACAAACCATAGTTGATGTAACTTAAGGGAATTACAAATACAAAAAGGTTACCTACTACATTGTGATTTTGTAGACTAATGTAAACAATCACAAAAGCTTAGATAATTTTTATATTAAATAATTGTCAGAAATATAAGTTGTATTTAATTTACCCATAAAGGCTTTTCTAAAGTTTTATGTTTTAAGTTTATGTTCGTTTTATACTTTCTTTAATAAAATAATACTACCATACACTAGCATACCACATTTATTTCAATACATACATAGTAGGTACATCTTATTTTCCTTTTCGGACGAAAACAGCAAAAGTGTATCTGTAAATACGCGCTTTTTCGAATATAAATTCCACTTTAAATCGGAATCAAATAAATACACAGGTTTTTCCACCCATCCAGTAGTGTACATATTTTCTGATGAAAGAAAACTTTCTGAAGATATTCAGATACAGAAAGCCAGCGTACATGGCGGCCAGAACTTTATTACTTTTTCAATAAGGGAAAAAAGTTGTTCCCAGATCGATACAATTTAATATTGTTCGAGATGTAGCAGAAGGGTAGATAGATAGAGTGACGAACAATCTTAGCGCTGGCAATATATATATTTTTCCGATATATACACAAAGAAAGAGGTGCACGTATCATAAATATTGCTTTCATTCCTGGAAACGGTAGGGTATCGATATTAATAAGATGAGATTCTTTAATAAGGACTATATTTACATTTACTGTTTTACTTTTAACAAAAGACCAAAAAATGCCTACTATTCTTGGTGACATAAGCTTCTGCTTTGACAAATTTATGGTATAGGTTATGTACATTATGTTATGTGTGTACGCACATTTTACTTTCTTATACGTAGTATAAGGAAGTACATATTGTGATGATGAAAATTTTCGACCACGAGATTTTTGCAGATGTCCACGTTTTGATGTCCCCTGATACCGAAAAAGTGGTTTTTAAAAAATGTCTGTGTCTGTGTGTGTCTGTCTGTCTGTCTATGTGTCTGTGTGTGACCACGATAGCGGTCAAACCGCTGTAGATATCAATTCCAAATTGTGTATTTACGTGTATAATCTCCCTCTTGAGATCTGATTAGGTTTTCAGTAAAATCCGTAGACCGGAAGTAGCAGTTTACTTCAGTGAAAAATTCGAATTTTGCCAATATTTCGTCAATTACTAAGTTTAAACAAATTTATAAACAATTGAAATGTACTAAAAATTAAATTTGAGACAAATTATCTTAAAAAGGTTTTTCAAAATTCCAACCGGAAGTAGGTCTTTTACTCTTATCGAAAATCAGTTTTTTGCGAATATCTCGCAAGTCATGCTTCCTAGGCAGGTACATTACGAGTATAAAAGTATTTAAAATATAATTTTAAATATCTTTTGTATAAAAAAAATTTCAAAATTCGGACCGGAAGTACCGCTTTTACTCTTACCGAATAGCGATTTTTTGCAGATATGTCGTAAATTATGCATTCTATATATATTTATTAAGAGTACAAAAGTATTTAGAGTTGAATTTGCAAAATTTTTTTGTATACATGAAATTTCGAAATTCGGACCGGAAGTGGCACTTTTACTCTTAGCGAGAAGCACTTTTTTTCGAATATCTTGCAAAGTTTGCAATCTATAGCTAGCGATTTATTAAGAGAATGAAAGTACTTAGAATAGGATTTTGAATAAGTTTTGTATAAAAAATTCTTAAAATTGTATAGTTTGAAAGGCTCATATGTATAAGAAAGTCGTGTGGAGGCCACACCACATTTTTTACATTAAGATTTATGTATTCAAATAAGTTTAGTAAATTTCTGCTATTACGTTAAAATATTTATATTAAAATATGGCAGGAATATTTGTCTTTTGGTCAAGTTAGTTTATTAGTTAGTGTACATGATACCTAAAAATAATACAAGAAATTTAATCAATATTTCAATAGTTTTTCATGTTTACAAAGAGAACGTAAGAATAAATTGCTAAATTATAACACAAAAAGTAAAGTATATTTTCTAATGTACACCTTTAAAAATATTTATACATTCCTTAATCAGTATTTTAACTAAGAAAACTTCAAAATGTCATTACGTGGGCACACATTTAATTATAGGAATTATGCACGTGTTTAATTTATTATTCGCTGTTACTACCTGTATCACTATCACTTGCTGTTAAAATGATAAATAGCTCCACGATATTGTCAATTAAACTATCTAATAGACTAATCTTTTCTTCCTCTCTAATTATATTTTCTATACACTTTCTCCATCTAGCACTATTAATATTAGCTAATGCAGTCAATAGTAATTCTTTGACTTCTGCAATTTTAAAACTTTTATTATCCGCGGCAACAATTTTTTTTATTTTGGCCCATACCAGTTCTATGGGATTTAGTTCACATTGGTAGGGTGGTAATCTTAACACGTATTCGTTCTTTGCAGTTGCCATTTCGTCAACAACATAATCGTTGAAATTTTGGCGATGTTGTTTAATCAAATCCAGCAAAACTAGTTTGAAATGGTACTTCTTTTGATTGTAGCCAATTCTGTATATCCTTCTCTTTAGGTGATGCAAATACGTGGAATCTCTTCAACTTTGCGAGAATGGCGTTATCCGTAATAATAATATCCAGTTCTTTTGCTTTCAAAAACTGACAGTCCACCTTCAACAAAGCCATCTTCAGATCCTATGCCTTTTCTTGTTGGTTATATACATTAACATCAACCCAAAAGTTTTGATTCATTTAACCACGTTTCATCGAAGTAATTTTTTTTCTCGTTGGAATCTATATGATCTAATAGCTGTTAAATATTTATTGTTAAAGTTCAAGTATAGACTCTAACAATATTATTTCAAAACTTATTTTTATGAAAATTCATTTAATTATTGAAAAATTGAATAGTAATGATAAGGAATTATTTATTTGCATTTAAAATGGGAATTTATTAATAGATTGAGTAATGGTGTTTATTGAGTATGGTATTTTGATAATTTAAACATCCTGTATATAAAAATGTTGACCAGTTTTATTTTCCATTGAAGTTTACCATAATCTGGAAAGAAGAGATTTAAATGTTAATTATTGTATTCTATTATGTATTATTACTTTGTAAAAACTCGTTTAAGTGACGTTAATGAGATGAAAGATAATAAGAATTGAATAGTTAAAATTGATTGAAAAGTACATTTTAAATTTCATAAAACCGGATGTGACAGTTTAATGTCACTTTGACATCCAGTTATTAAATTGATACAAATTCGTTTTTAGAATACTAAGTGTATAAGAAATCTTAAACTCTGGAAAGAATTAAAATAATGGAATTTATGAAGTTTAGATAGTATTAAAAGTAATCAAACAGATTTAAATACTATATTGTTTGGAAAAGGTTTTGTGTAATATGTTGAATGTTTCAATTTTAAAATTACAATGTCGTCAAGGAGAATTGTTATGAATTAAAAAAAAACAAGAAGAGAAGTATAATTTTTCTTAAGAGAAGCGGTTGTATTTTATTGGAGAACTAGAAATAAACTCCAATATTAATACAAAGATAAAACAGAATTAAGTTTAAAGTATGTGTATTAAACAGTCATACACTTATTTAAATGTGAAGTGTAATTACAAGTGACTTATAAATTTTTAAAGGTAATAAAGTAATAAATTGAGAATACTTATCATGTTGGAGTATAAGAAGCAGTAATTGAAGATTTAGTTCAGAGGCAAATTTTATATCTAGAAGTCCAAAAAGGTATAATATAAATCCAGAAGTCAGAGAGCAGAAGTTTTATTCCAGAAATAATAGTCAACATTGTAAAGTCCAGAGTACAGAAATTATAAACGAGGTCCAGAAGTTCTAGTTGTAGAGCTACGATAGTTTCCTTGAAGTACGATAACAGTTGAGAATCTAGTGTCCAGAAGTTTGGAGAGATAAGAAATTTCAAAAAGTTCCAGTAGTTCCGGTTTACAGAGCTATTTGCCTTTGAGAAGATAACATTTAAGGTGCTGAGTTAATTTGTTGCTGATATTATTCCGAAAAAATTATCCAGATTCCATGAATATCATCGAGGAGGACTGCTAGTACAAGAAAACCATCCAGTACGTGGTATTCCTAATTACAAAAGGAGTATAATAAATAATTGGAAATATAACGAATATAAATGGACTAAATGTTGTATAAGGTTGTATATATTATTGATATAATTTTGAAATTATTAGATATTCAAGCAAATAGAAGCTTATATTTATTATAAAAGTTAATTAACTTATAATTTAGACATGATTTAATAATCTTATGAACATATCATTTAAATCTCATATCGATAGATATGTTAAATCTCATTTAATCTTGCCATACGAAATAAATATTACACATTACCTAAAGATTATACAAATATACCTACCATTAATATTGTGTTAATAAATTGATATTGAGTATATTTAAGTAATTAATGGTCTATATGCAAATCTAGCATTACATTATATTAAAATATAAATGTATTTACCTTTGAGGTTAATTAAAAAAAGGTTATCATTATTATTCAATATCATCCATAACATCAGTTGAGCTTGTTTAAGATATTTATAATTCTGATATTTATTCTTGGTACATATAAATTAAACCTCTATAATTGCATTTATTATGTTTATTAAATTTGATGATCTATAAATAGTTTTTGATTTCATTATTGTAATAGCATCCTCGAAGATTAAGGGTTAGCTTGTCAATAGATTCGATTCATAACCTGAAAAAGATGAACAGTAATATGAATAAATAAACTTATTAGCTAATGGCAGAAATATTTATGAACTACATCGAAACACAAATAAGTAAGCACCCCTTATTTAACAATTGTGTTTATTAGTACCGTTATGTTGATGGCATATTAGTCTGCTTTAAAGGTACAGTTAGGCAGTTAAAATCGTTTCAAGACCACATTAACACCATACACCCTAATATAAAATTTACAACAGAAATAGAAAAGGATAAATCCATTAATTTTTTAGATTTAACTATTTCGAATAATAAAGGCAGGCATGAATTTGCAATTTTTCACAAACCTACGCACACAGATACTACTATACATAAAAGTTCTTTTCACCACTGGTCACAGAAGTTATCAGCGTATGAGTCAATGATATATAGATTAATTAATGTACCGATGAATTAAACTAACTTTGAATTAGAACTAAATAGAATCTACACGATAGCTAACAATAACGGCTATACAGTAAATTTAGTAGACAATATTCTTGCACGAAAACGAAAAAAGCAGGCTTTATCGTTAATTTATCCAAAAACACAAGAAAAGTCAGATAACAAATACAATGCTTTCACCTATATAGGACATACCTCAATAAAAATAGGTAAACCAATTAAAAACGTTAAAAACGAGTCAATAGCATTTAAAACTAATAATTCAGTTCAAAAATATATTAGAAATGATAAAGATAAAACGGATAAAAGGTTGAAATCGGGGGTCTATATGTTGACTTGTGAGTGTGATAAGGTATATGTGGGTCAGACAGGCCGTACTTTTGAACAAAGGACCGGGGAACATGAAAAAAGTTATATGGGTAAAAAAACGGAATCTACTTTCGCAACGCATTGTATAGATGAAGAACACGAATTCAATAGAGATTTCAAAGTTTTACATATACAAGACAAAGGAAAGAAACTTAATTTATTAGAAACCTTGGAAATTAATAGATATAGTAAATTAGGTCGTGCTTTAAACGATCAGACTCAGATCAATTATTCCCCGTTGTTACAATGCTATAGTTTATAGAATACCCCCACTCATATCCCATACTTTTGTGACACTATATATTATGTTGTAATAATTTTGTATATTCAGTTACTCATCACCTGATGAAGCCAAAGTTTGGCGAAACGATATTGTAGTGATATTATTAAATAATTTTTGGAACTAAGTTTACGTATTTTATTTATTCAGTTAAATATGGAGTTTCAACATGTATCAGCCTCATCAATTAACTATTTGAACAGTAAGATAGTTAATATCGAATGTACGTTACAGTTAATTGTTTACTTACCAATTTCATAATTGTAAAAGAAGGTTTACAAACTTATTTAAAACTCATTCAAGTGGAAGCGAACTTGTATAAGTATAACTTGGTTAAATATATTTGCTTGTCATTTTATACCAACTTGAGAATATTAAAATACTGAAAGTAGAGAACTTATGAATTTTAGAATATACAGAGTAATAATAAATATACTACAATTTATATTAGTAAAGAAATTTATAGTAAATAAGGAAATAAAAGGATTTTTAGTTAAA
The DNA here is from genome assembly GCA_963170755.1 of Amphimallon solstitiale. Lineage (NCBI taxonomy): Eukaryota > Metazoa > Arthropoda > Insecta > Coleoptera > Scarabaeidae > Amphimallon > Amphimallon solstitiale. The sequence continues at coordinate 49,190,828 of OY720682.1, forward strand.
GTTGGTATAATATATAATTAAAGCAATAAGTCTCATGTTCGTATTTATTTAAAAGAAAAATATATAAGTTATAGAATATATAATTGAGCTAGTTCGGGGCAATTATTAAATATTGAGATAGTAGTGGAGTATTTAAGTACATATACCTTTATTACATTTCTTGGCTTAGTTACGTTGGGTGTTGTAATAATAATTATATCACAGTTAAACGTTTTAACATTTATTGGCTTCGCAACGTGTGCCTTTATTAGCTTTTCCCCCGTTTGTAAATAAATTCAGTCACAAGTTTAATAAGCGGATACATAACATTAAGGCATATATCATTAATATATCCAAGTATTTATCTCACTACGCTTAATCAATAAACTCTTCCTGTTTCGCTTCATTTACCTAGAATAATAATAATATATTTTTTATTTTGCATTTTCAATTCTCACTTTCTTATAAGTAGTGAGAATTATTTGCTTTTCAATAAGAGACAAGTGACGAAAACGGCCGCGTTTCCGCGGTGGAGAAATAGGCAGGTTTCTACTTGTACTCGGCATAGGGGTCCGTGATATGATAACAATAATATATATTTGTTTATGTGACCATAAACTTGGTATAGAACAAGTCAATGATTTAAATATAAATATAAAAATTAAATAATACAAACATAAATTTAAACATAAGCAACAGCGCAAATTTGATTACATAGAGGAGTCATTGAGGTACTCATCCAAAGAGTAGTAACCTTTTGAAAGCAGACGGTTTTTAATGTCATTTCTAAACCTTCTATATGGCATCACTTTATATCTATTTGGTAATTTATTGTAGACTCTTATAGACACGTACATTGGACTTTTCTTACTGAAAGCGCATTTGTGCCTTGGTATCCTCTAAATAATAGGTTATTACGTGTACTATATGTTTGAAAGCTGCTCAATATAGTATACTTAATTTTTTTTGGATATAATAATTGAATATATTATGGTAGGCACTCTTAAACGGTGTAAGGGTTCTAAAAAAACTATATGTGAAACGAAGTAGAAAAGAAGTGTGGAAAATATACAAACTGTCAATGACATTGTCATTTGAGCACTAAGAGAACCAGTCGAGTAGCCCACTTTTAACGCTAAAATTTCTTTTTGACCGCGAAATTAGAAAAACAGAGTATAGTTTCAAATTTCTGGTATATTAAAAAATGTATAACTCCCGTATTAAAAGAATCACCTTGTATATACATTTGTGTACTTATTTGTTATTTACTTTGTCATTGTATTTTCTTAACACATTAATATTATATATGATCATCAAAAATTCATCTCAATAAGCTCTATGTAGATAGAATATACATCGTATGCAGATGAGGCCACTTTGCCAAGTTCCACGTTGCATCTTACAAGGAAAAGTACACACAAGCAACAGCGGGAGGGAACATATTGATCCTTTGGCAACTTCAGACGTATAAAATTTGATTCATGGCCCGAACGTCCGGACTCTGGCCCGCCAAGGATTCCGGGGCATTATGTACGTTGTGATTCAGTTAAAAACGTTCCATATAGTCTTTTGAAGTATTGTCCGTATTAACATAAAACGATAATATCGTGTTATAAATGGTGCAATTGCGAAGAAAGCAGGGACGTCGTAAATGTTCAGATTTATTACGTATTATTGCTTTACGGCGCAATACGTTATACGGTTAAGCTTGTGAAAGAATTGAGGGAACCAACATAAGAGTTACACATACAAACGGTTCATGCGTCGTTTACTTTGGAAAATGTTTTCAATGTATTTAAGTGTGGGATTTTTGAATTTCCTGTAAATTGTATAATAGTAATTATTACCTAAACATACTTGGTAATAATAACACCAGCCGACACAATTTTTATAACTGATTTAGTAGTCTAAAAATTTAGTATTTTTCATTTTTTTAAGCATGAAAACTGTATCCTAACATAGGGTATCAAATCACATTTTCAAAATAAAATTTTTATCTGTTTCCACTAAGATTAACGTAAAATTTAAAATTAAAAAAAGTATTGTAACAAGATTCGAGCATGTTCGCGACTGTACCGTGAAGGGCAGCGGCAAGTACAAAAGATACGACGTCACGCATTCCAGAGTGAAGTAGAGAATTCTAATATATTAGTAAAATGGAAACTTTTGAAATCGATACGTGCATATAATAATAATAATAATAATAATAATAATAATAATAATAATAATAATAATAACACCTTTATTGATTCCATTACATTAACATTTACATATTAATTTTACATATTGGTAATAATGAAATCAAATGGTAACACCTTCAGTTATGCCTGAGGCTCCCTGATCTACCAGGTGTACCAAATGAGTCAAAGAAGAAAAAGAAGGTGTGCGTGCACATATATACGTAAATAGCCATACACACATACATAACACCATTTTGAACACTATTCAAAAGCGCAAGTGTACTTAAAAAAAAAGAAAAAAACAATAGAAAAAAGGAAAAGCTACAACATAATACTACTGCTATCCGAAAAACTCGAGCAACTCAAAATACAAGATCACTTAGTAAACGCTCTCTCAAACATTGCTTGAAACTACGAAAGGACAAATCTTTGAAATACGGTGGCAAATCATTCATAATCATAGCACAATTGTATTGAAAATAACGCTTGAAGTGAGTGGTACGGTGACGAGCTATATCAATCAAATCCCTTCTCCGAACGTTAATGCTGTGGACATCAGTACGATATCTAATTTTGTTTAGCAAATACGGTGGGGAGCGGGTAGTAATAATTTTATAAGCGAAACAGGCCAAATGAAAAAGCCTGCGTTTTTCCATATTGAGCCAGCCAACCTCCGACAACCTAAAAGAAATTCTCTCTCTCCTACCAACACCGAAAATGAACCGCAAGCATGAGTTTTGGGTTACCTGTATTCTCCTCCTATCCAAACTGTCAAGACAGGGACCATAAATGGAATCGCAAAAGTTAAAATGGGACAAGACCAATGTATCGGCCAACATGGTTTTAACATGAGCATTCAAGGAGGATCTGTAAGGATATAACATCTTCAAATTACATTAATCCCGCCTAATAAGGTTGGTAGTGTTATCCTTGAACCTTAAGTTTTCGTCCATAAGCAGACCCAGATTTCTAACACAATTCTTTCGGACCAACCCAACTCCATTAATACGCAAATCCAACGTATCACACACCTGTGACCTGTTGGAAGCACTACCGAAAATAATGTAGCATGACTTTTGTCCATTAATTTGCGAACCATGGCCGCTAGTGGTTTTATAAAATTTATCTAAGTCACTATTGATAGTCTGCGTTGCAACAGCAACATCCCCGGTGTTGAAAGAAGTGTACAGTTGCGTGTCGTCAGCATAGAAGTGAAATTTGCAATTAAAGTGATCAAACAGAAAAAGCTGCGAGGTATAAACTGCAAACAACAATGGACTCAAGATAGATCCCTGAGGAATACCGGATTTCAAATATGTGTAGTCAGAAATGTCATTATTTAATACAGTTCTTTGTACTCTGTCGGACAAATAGCTGTGAAAGAAGGAAACAACATTATCATGAAACCCCACATAATGCAAGACCGAGAGCAACAACTGATGACTGAGCCTATCGAAAGCCTTGGAGAAATCAAGCAGGACCAAAACAGTAACCATACCAATATCCATAGCTGAAATAACATCATCAGTAATTTTAGTCAGTGCGGTGCCACAACTAAACCCCGGTCGGAAACCTGACTGAAAAGATGGGAGAATATGAAACCTAGATATATGATATCTCAATTGACGCTCCACCACCCTCTCCAAAACCTTCGACAGCGTCGGCAGAATACTTATTGGTCGCAAGTCCGCAAAATCACTGGGGGTGCTATTCTTAGAAAGAGGCATGAGGTGAGCTACCTTCCATATTGAAGGAAAAACACCATTAAATAAACAGAAATTGATAATGTAAGTCAAATACGGAATGATGTAAGGACAAGATATGGAAATCATTTTAATATTAATCTTATCACTTCCCGTAGAATTTGAAGAAATATCGTTTATAATAGAAAGCACTTCCTCCTCCAAAACTTCGTCAAAAGAACATATCTCGACTCCAGGCCTAATGTTACTACTATAAAAACCCAGCACATCTGTATCCGCATCTGATTCACTCTGAGCGATTGAAGAAAAATAACTATTAATCTCGTTCACATTCTGCAAATGTACAGGCAATGCGGGTTTCCCCTTTTTGTATATATTCAACTCCTTCAAGTCCTTCCACACGCAGCTCTTGCTGGTATTGCTCAATCTGTGATTCAAGTACGCCCTTTTCTCCGCCTTGACAGCGGTAGATGTAAAATTTCTAAGACTTTTATAATAATCCCAATCAACCGCCAAGCGGGTGTTTTTATATTTTGCAAGAGCCTTATCGCGGAGAGACATTAAATGTTTGACATTGTCCGTTAACCAAGGACTAGACAACCGTGCACTTTTATAAGTAATAGAAGGAGCATGAGTGTCAAATAAGGCACTCAGGCAGTTATTAAAAAAAACGATTTTGTCATCTATATAGATTGATCTGAAGTCAAGCAAAAAGGCGTTATAATCAAAGTGTCTGAAAGAAAGCGAGGTCCGAACTTCAGGTTCATGTTTTACATCAAAAAAATCGAATTGTGCAAATACCACTGAATGATCCGAGAGATAATGAACAGACTTTACTCCCAAATCAGTGGCATGATCTGCCTCCGTGACAATTAAAACATCAATCAGAGAAGCGGAATCCCGCAGAACACGTGTAGGTTGATCCACTATTTGAATCAAATTAAGAGATTCAATAATTGAAATAAAATTTAATGCGTTATAGCCATTGTCCATCAAATCAATATTACAATCCCCAAGACAAAGTACATGATCAGCAAGTAAATTTACCTCATCCAATGTTTCACTAAAGTGAACAAAAAATTGTGTAAGGTCAGTATTAGGCGGACGATAAAATACGCCAACCACAACATTATTATTATTATTACCATTAAAAAAAATATATGAAGATTACAGCAGTGATTCAAAATCTATTTGCAAATTAAATACACACAAATCTGACATATAAAAATGACAGATTTCATATTTATTTTGTATGTGTATTTTACGACTCGTCTTTCTACTTAATTTCGTCAGATATTACAAAAATTTTACAATAGTTCACTTTTTAGAATCCTCAGCCTTTTCATTTAACACTAATTACATACTCCTTTCCTATATAGACGCACAAAGTTTATTATTACCACTCTCTATATGCGCGTTAATACAAATACATATATGAATTTTATAATACAAAGAGAAAACTGGATATGACAGGCCGAATTCATTAATTTGTTCAATTAAATTTCCAACGCCCACACCTCTCCCGCCCTTCCGTCAGTTCCACGACCTCTCCATACCCACCGTACCGCCGCGGAAATAACCGCCCGCCTGTTTGAACGCCGAGCTGAGTCAATTTACTCGAAAATTCGTTACGTTTGGGAAGTCATCGGTCCATTTTACCACTCGCGCGTCAATTCTGATTAGCTTGTAAAACGTTAAGTTCGGGACCCGTCCGGGTCCAGACATTGTTTCGGTGAAATTGCGGCGCAGCAGTTGATCATCGCCGGTTTCCCTCCGATAATGATTCCGGCTTGGATAGAGGGATGGAAATGTTGGGATTGACGAGTTCGACCGAGAATTTTGGCCACCACTAATTATATAATGCACAGTCCCGCGTATTTTGCGTGTGCCACTTCATTATTATAAAGTGTCAAAATAACGTGCGGTGGTGTTTTTGCGATTAATTTTTGCGTTTGACAGGATATCCGTTTGTGGCAAGGGGTAGACGTGTAAACCTCCTCGCTGTAGAAACTTACCATAAATCAAATGATAATTTTTTTGTCCGCACGACCAGATTTTGTCGTTTCTTCTTGAAATTATCTACGTTGATGTGATTATATCATCGTTCGCGATAATAAACAATGAAAATAGGAAGAAATATTCTCTTCAATAAAAGAAAATTAAGAATAAGTTAGTAAATAGCGTTATTGTCACGATTTTTAGAAAGATCTAAACATTTGAAATCATATTTATATTATTGGAAAGATGTATGAGGTAGGCGCCATAAATTCTCGGCCTGATATACAAAAAAGAAACTTGGAACAATATAAAAATTTTTATTTTTCAATGTAATCTCCCCTAACGCCTATACATTTATTACAACGATTAATTAATAGTTCGATATCCTTGTAAAAATAATCTGAAATTTTTCCGTCAACATGTTCTATAACAGCTGCTTGCAGCTCACTGTCGTTCTTAAAACTACGTCCCCTAAGGTCTTTTTTTTAAATTATAAAACAAAACAAAAACCGCAAGGAGCCATATCCGGACTATACGGTGGATGTTTCAATTCTTGAAAGTCATATTCGCGGCAACTTGTGAAATGGCGGCAGTATGGACGGGAGCATTGTCGTGCAATAATCGCACACCTTTTGTCAATTTTCCACGACGTATTGCACGAATACTGTCCCTTAATTTATGAAATAAAGACACATAATATGTGCCGTTCACACTTGTATTGCGCTCTTTAAAGTCGATTAGCAAAATGCCTTCACAATCCCAGAATATTGTGGCCATCACCTTTTTTGTTGATTGAACGACTTTTGCCTTTCTGGAACGAGGTTCATCAGGTCGCCGCTATTCCATGGACTCCTTTTTCGATAGAGGATCGTAAAACAGAACCATTGTGTCATCCCCTGTGACAATGGACTCCAAAGTCGGTTTTGGGTCGTCTCCACACATGTTTAAATACGACTGCGCACATTCGACTCGACGTTCACGTTGGAGAGCAGAAAGAAGTCGCGGTACCCATCTAGCACTAATTTTATTCATACCCAAATGGTCATGGAGAATTTGACGAACACTTGTTTCGGAAATGTTTGTTATCACTGCTAATTCCTTCACTTTCAAACGGCGATCTTCTAGCACTAAATGTTCAATAATTGAAATTTGAGGCGTAATCACTTCAATTGGTGGAACCGACCGATCAGCATCTTCCAGGGATAATTGTCCCAAACGGAAACATTTTGCCCACATTTTTACAGTTGAATACGAAGCAAATGAATCACCGCAAACGCCGTCTAAACATTGTCTAATGTGACAAGGTATATGCCCTTCTTTTGTTAACCAGCCAACCAACACGTTGGTTGGCTGGTTACTAAAAACTACTAGGCTTCGAACCGTCATATTTATAATGTACACCTCGCGTATGTGCATGCATGATGTGACGGAGTTTAAACATGTTTGAACCTGTATAAGCTTGTCAGGCCGAGAATATATGGCGCCTACCTCGTAAAATGGAAACATCGGAAAAAAATACAGGATCATGAATTTGTAAGATCAGAATTAAAATCTATCACTTACGTGACTTTTCGAATTTCTGCTGATGCGGATTTTAATGTGGTCTAGGATTCAGACCCAGAAGTGTACTAATCAAGAGGTTTATTTTGTATAAAAAAAATAAAAAACCAAAAGGGTTTTTTTTTTTAGAATAGCTGATGAATAGTTGATTTTTTAGCAATTTATGACAAAAGACTCACTACAGTTTGCGGTATACTCATCAAGGTTTATCTGCATGTCCATTAAGCAATGGACACGCAAATTTGCTGCTGTACGCCAAAATCCACATCATTCGATAAGAGATGCATTTGCTTTACATTTAAACCCGTGTAGTGTTCAAAGAATTTTGAAAAAGTATTTACATTACCTTATTAGAACCAATTGCTTCAAACTTTTACGTCTGATGATACCCGTAACCATCTTAATTTTGTTACTTTGATGCAGGAGTTAATAATTTTGACAATATTCTTTTTAGGGACGAAGCACATTTTTATTTAGACGGGCACATGAGTAAACAAAATTGTCGGTACTGGTCTGTGGTAAACCTAACAGAAAAACATGCTCTCGCCTTGTACACTCCAAAAGTAACTGTATGGGCAGCAATATCTTCAAGGGTCGTTATTGGAACGTATTTTTTTTTCAGAATTATCAAGGGCAATCAATCACAGTAAAGGCACAACGATATTCTTTGATGATCCTCAATTTTGCAGGACCAGCATTACAAGCATTTGAAGGGTTTGATAATCGCACATTGTTAGAGCAGGATGGCGCCACAGGTTAAACTGCGAATGTAGCTTTAGGGTCGGTAAGAATGTTTTGTTCCATGGAAAATTAATTTTGCGTAGAGGTAACATTGACTGACCTGCAAGAAGCTATGATTTGACAATACTAGATTTCTTTTTGTGGGACTACCTTAAAAGCAATATGAAAATCCTCCTGCGAATGTAAATAAACTTAAAGGCCGAATAGGGAAAAAAATTACCGCCATCGCTGTGACATTGTGTCAACGAGTTATTTTCAATGCACTACATCGTTTAGATGCGTGCATAAGACGTCAAGGGTAACATTTAGAAGACTACATATTAATAAACGAAACGAGAGAGACAACTGTTGTAAATATGATAATTTAAGGAGGTGCAAATACTGACTTTGATGACTTCTTTATGATTATAGATACAATGGAGTTAATGAAACCAGGTAGGCAAAAAAGTTCCGAAATGGAATATAGATATTTTGAGAAACATGAAAAGGCAGGAATATGAAAACAGTATAGATACAGAAGTAGAAAAACAAGAGAGGCAAACATAAATCAAAACTGAAAAAAAAAGTTTATTATTGAAACGGCTAAGTCACAAAAAGGAACAACCCAAAACCGGTCCCACAATCAAAGATGGAATCAGAAATGAGTGATAAGAATAGAGGAGAAACTTAATTAAGAAAAAAAATAATACAAACCAATAACTAGGAAGATAAAACAAAGAAAGGAAAGCAACTAAACAATAAAGAAAGTGAAGCAAATGTGGTCTCTAAGAAAAATGGAGGAAATAGAAAAATAAAACAGAAATCATAATCCAAGATCAATGCATAAATGAACAAAGAATATCAGTAACAGACACCAATAAAAAGTATGAAAAATAATTACGGGAAGACAGGGGAAACTAATGATATAGAAACAAGGATATTAAAGAAGCGAAAAAACCTAGGATAAACGTAGAGGAACCAAACTTGACAACATAGAATATAAAGGAGAAAGATTGTAGGAAGTGATTTATAAACTCATTAAAGTAATATGGATTTCGAAACATATATCAATAAAATGGAATAAAGGCACAATCATATCAATACATAAAAAGGGGGATTAGTCATTATGCAAATAGAGGAATCACAATCAACGCTTACAAAATTGTGACATCGAGCATTCAAAAATGGTTAAGGACGCACCAAGAATTTTGTAGGAAGTTGCCAATGCGGCTCTGTACAAGGCAAATCAACAATGGATGCAAAACATATAGTCGAACAAATAGCAGCAGACGCACAGAAACATAGCATTGAGGTCGAAATCCACTCCATAAAGAAAAGTCAGTTAATGATGGCTCTACAGGAATTAAAAATGTTACCAAATCTGAAGATGGAAAAAAACTGATGATCTAGTTATAGTTACCCAAAGACGAAGATTGTGAAAAGAAGTTGATGCCGGGACGAAGTTAATGAGGATTTAAGATATTTCGGATTAACCACATGGAAATAGAATATTTATAAATAATAGGCATATAAGGAGGGAAAATACTGGAATAAATTAAGACCTACACACGACACACCTAACGGTTGTTATAATGGTACTAATCCACCCTAAGAGAAAAATTGAAAGGACTTCGGTACACAAAATTTTATTTATCTATAGACTGTTACACTCGCTTCGCCTTAGGATTGTCCTGGCAGAAAGGGAGGCACATATGGCACTAACGGTAACTAGAATAATGTCATCCGGTCGAAAATTAGATATGTGCCCGTTTGTCGGAGTTTCACACCTGTAGCCTCGTCCAACTAAATTTATGAAAATTTCGCAAATTTATTGTGTGTCACCTTCAACCTCCCTTACATTACTTCCCTAGTGTGCGTTGGAAAAGATGGGATGGAGCCTGTGCCTCTAACTCTCGGTTTTAGGGGATGGGTCACTCAGATTACTGAAGGTGGATGACTCTTAGGCGCCAACTGTCATTCTATTTCAGGCCCACTCCAATAAGTTACTTATTCCGACAGCGATAATAACTCAGGTACACTAGGTATAGTAAGACATTCATACACGATATAAACAACAATAACAAGTGTATTAAGTAAGATTGGAATTATAGAATGCCAAGATGCACGAAGAAAATTATAATAATTCCAGAAATGGGTGGATCACCCTATATATAATACACATTAAATATAAAAGGAAACAACTATCTAAATTTAAAACATTTATACCACGCCAATAGAGCATAAATGCGCTTAACAATTAAATTAAATTAAATTTGAAAATATTCCACAGACTAAAATTTAAATAAGCTATGAAATTATGATGATTAATGATTAATTAATTAACTTACAAAAGAATTTAAGGCGGAACGAGATCTTGCTTTACATTTAAGCCCCTACAGTCATTACATGCTGTATATGTGTATTTAAAAAAGAAACAAATCATTAATTAGCTATGACACTTCTGAGTATAAAAATTAATTAAAAACTGCAAAATAGGCTACTGACCTGACGGAAATTAACTAGCAATTAAATTGGATAGCTACTCAAAACGTTAATGAAAATGAATTTACAGGTAAAAATGCAACGTATTATAATCAAATTAATTAAAGCAAAACAGATAAATAGTTTTCAAAATAATAATAATGATATAGATACATAACTTGACAGTGCATTTGATCCACACGGGGCATCGGTTTTCAATGAGGCATCCACAATGGAAATATATTAATTCCGGGTCCAAAACGATGTAGATTTGCCCACAAAGGCGGTGGATGGTTCAAAAATTTCAATATATAGTTAAACGCCACGTGCTTAGTGGAAGATAGGCTAGCGTGATGGTGGCGTTACTTCCGGAATTCCAACACGTGTTTGCACATAAATGCAATCAACAGTACGGTATAAAATAAAAAGCTAAAAGGGAAAATATACGAAACAAGTCAGGAGAAATAGAAATTAAGAAACTTATTAGGCTTACCGATCCAGTGATCTACTTCAAACAATAAGAAAATCCTTCACCATTGCAGCAGAAAACTAATTAACTACCAAACATTTTATTTATCATTGTTTAATCATCCACGATTTAACGTGTGAATTGTAGGGTAAATAGACAAAACAGTCCATTAATTACAGTGAATACTGATTGAAGTAAATGGATCGCTTTTTAAAATCAACTAAATGGTTCGATCGATATCAGAAGAATGAAATGCCAAGCACACGAGGCCGTGATACAAGGTGTCAAGGCGACATCTTGCAAGTTGAAAGTGAATTGTTACATAAAATATTTAAAAGATAAGAGACAGATTAATAAGAACCAAACAAAGAAATAATTAAATAAAAATAATCGCAGATAATTATGCATCGACGTAAGGAATATAACAACACTAAACAGAAAGAAAATCTCAATTGATACCTATAGCATAATCAGTCGTATACACACGAGCTGGCGCCAGCATGACTAACTCAACCTACAAAATAAAAAAAGGTGAACTTGAGGTAATTAACATAAGAAAGCAATCTAATTATTTCCAATAACAATTGAAAATAATTCGAAAGAAAATATATAACTCATTCGAACATTAAAAGAAAATTCTACATTCCACAGAAAATATTTATACGTAGTTCCAACAGTAACAAACGATTCATTCAAGGCGTAACCTAATACGCATGGAAGAGTTCAAGACAAATATACAGCGACACTCGCCGAAAATGTACCAAAATTATAAAGTCTAATATAAGGTATAGGATTCAAAAAAAAATGTGTAACAAGACTCGCAAAGAACACAATCGACTTTGATAAAATTTTGTGTGTATTTTATTTATGATGTGTGGAAGGTTATGACTATATTCTTTATTTAAAATTTTATCGTAAAATATTAAAAAGTAACAAATATGTGAAATTACACGAATTTCTGTTGGAAACGAAAGACACACATACTGATTACCGATCAATATATAACGAAGAATATTAAGCACCCAAATGTACTATAGAGTGATAGATTGATTATAATAAAATATTGATTCGTTGCTTAGCTAGAGAAAACAAAAATTTTATATCGGTCAGTGGCAGTAAACACAAAACAAGATTTAAATTTTCTATAGAATGTGGCCAAGCAGCGCCGGGCTACGGGCAGCTATTTTATTATAATATAATAAACTGGAGTAGAGGTAAAAGTTGGAATCAGACAAAAAGATAGTCGAAGGATAACATCATCAGGATCTTTATGAACGATATAATCAAGGAAGTTAAAGAAGTAAATGTTGATTACAAAATGAACTATGAATTCTTGGAAATAAAATGTTACGACCTGCAACAACTTATGTTTAAATTCAAGGGAGCCGCGGAAAGAGTGAACATGAACACTGAAAAGATAAAGTCAATAGTAATATCAAAGGATGCATTCCGCTGCAACCTAATAATAATAATAATAAATATAAATATACAATATTTTACTAATAAAATAAATTTAACTGAGTTCCTGGTTGGTAGGTATAACCTTGCGTTCATAATATTTGGCGAACATTGAACAAATGTATTACATTTAGAATCTGTTTTTAGACAACAAAGACAACAAAAGTTTAACAGATTTCTTTCAAATTGACATGAAAGAAATTGATGCCAATACATAGTAAAATTCTACAAACAAATTGAATATTGAAATACTTAAGAGAGGAAATATATTTTGGTTTATAGTAATAAAAAATAAATTTTTTAAAGAGTATTAATTTCATTACGATCATTTACACAAATCGATTAATGTTTTTTTTTACATTTTCCAGAAAGTTCTGGAATAGATTAAATAAATATTGTTGATTGGTGTATGACTGTTTATCCGATCCATCATCTAAACAGGTTTTGTTGGATCCACGACCATCTCCACCAGAGTCAAGTAGCGACAGAAGTACATATATTAAAGACCCAGAGTTACGTAGGAATAATTAACATTAAGTAACTGAAAGATTTGAGTGCTGAATTTTCCCGGCTGTAGACGGCAATAGAGAACTTTGATTAATAGATGCGCTTTGAGTTTAGTTGGATTGCAACAATTTCCTGTAAGGATTTTACTGGCCGTTTCAAATGTCTTTCACTGAGGAATCTTTGCACTCCGATATATCTGTTTCTCTCATATTAAAAGCGTAGATTCTTTTAAATAATATTTGCTGTACTTCAGATATTAGCAGTTTTCTTTTTTGTGAAAGTTCGTGAGTCACAAATATGTATCGTGAATTTGCTACACCCTCACGAATTTAAATTGGAAAATTCAGCAAGGGCGCAGAAAAAATGGCGTCGTCGTAAGTTAAATTAATGCATCCCTTCCGGCACATATAAGCAAATAAAAATGTTTGACCAAGCTAATGCAATTGCAACACCGCAAAATGTTTACCCAAAGTTTCGGATGGCTAAATGCGTATATCAGGAATGCCCTGCCTTTTCACTTCCCTTAAGTACAGTTGTTGAAGAAGGAGAGGAGAACTGCCGTTTGCTCAATCGTATTGCTGGGCATGGGTCTACATAAAACCGCAGATGGATGAATATTCGGACGCCACCCCTATTATGTAAAATTCTCCCACCCCAAAAGATCTTTGACCCAGGGGAAAATCAGTTAATGATACCAAGGTAGCGGAAGATAAGACGTACCACGAAATTCATCAATAACAAATTTATTAGTGAATAAAGGTTTTTCTAATATTTAAAATAGAAAAAAAGACATTTAAAGTAAATAATAACAAAAAAAAAATGAAATTATAAAAATACCAAAACTACTCTAGTTAAGAGTCACTAGTAATGGATGAAGGCAAATTAAGTTATGTACAGTTCACATAAAATGATCGTGTTATTCCGTCACCCTGTATAACACAAAATATAATATTCAAAAGAATTAAAAATACAACAGGAATTAAATTAAGGGAGCCAAGATCTCGCTTTAAAGCAAATTTACAAATATGCACCTACAGGTTCACCATGTAGATATGAAATAAAATAAAAACGTACAAAGGCGAAAATTAATCAACTGAGGGTTGTTAAAAATATAGCAAATTAGAATAAATCTGGCTGAAGGCACTCAAAGGAAAATCAAATACAGCAATAAATTAATTCTACACTTAACCCTTGTATCGGGCAAGGATTACTACAAAATTGGATAATAACCGACAAGATTCTAAAATTACATAAGTCACAATTTAAATTAAGAATTTAGAACAACGTTCTTTAACACTGAAGTACACAAAAACATTGCAAAAGGGTTAATTATGATCTAAGCATCCGATCATTAGAATATCTCGCAGCCAAAACAACAATTTTTGGACTAAAAGTATTAAATAAAATTACGAAATTAATTTTCGTAAGCTGGCAAAAATTAATTTATAATAAATTACAAATTAACACGCCCAAAAGGAACATAAAAACTTAAAATATAGGACCTTGCTTTTTGACAGGTGGGCGTGGCCACAGTAATGGGAAAAATTCTTGTAATTTTCGCCCTCGGAACGATCGCAGTAACGAAAAGTTTCCCGTAAACGGTATGGTGGTATATTAACCCTCTGATTAGATCGAGGAAAATATCCTTTTCAAAATTCCAACAATTTCACGTACCACAAAAGGGTTGATCCTAAAATGGCGTCGGCCAGAGCACGTGCCAGAATTTGATTCGATAAATGTGTGCAATGTTCTACGTCGTACTAGAAGCTAAAGATAAGAAGGCGGAACGAAATACGTTACTAAAAGTCTTAATAAAATCAAGAAAGGAAAAACCTTACCATTGTGACTGCATTGCTCGCATCTACGAATAATCATCCGAACTTGCGTTGGAAATGAAACACGATAAATTCTTCACTCCTTGCGATGATAATCCACTCTACTTGGTGAAAACTACTACTCAATATGGCATACTTCAATAAAAACGTGCAAGGAATCACACTAACAACAATCAACGCTGATTCTAAACTCTGCAACGGTAAGAGCAAAAGTGACAAAATGTGCTTCAAAAATTGTACGATAAGCTAGTATCATCATCAACGAAAGATGAACTAATTGTGCTACTGCACCGCCCTCTATTCACAGCTAAAGACACTGTCGGTACATATAAACCTCAAAAGAAGAAGAAGATCGGCTATTTACATGAACAAGAATAGATAAATAAAGAGATAAATTCTTTGACACAAATTAATACAAGAAATGCCTACTTGAGGGTTTAACTAGGGAAATAGACGAACGTAAAAATAACGTTCGTTCATCGTCAAGAGATGGCAGATCAGATTAGTAATTAAAATTAATTCGTATTTATTTTTAAAACAACAGAAATGCATAAATAAATGAAATGAAATTCTGGAGTTTACACCTCCATTCAAAAGTAAACGTAACAAAATGGCACAGTTAAAATATCTTGTTAATAACGTTTTATGAAGTGGTCTTTCTGATAATTTCTATTACTAAGAGTAAGATGATGCATTTTCGCAAATGAAAACTATTAATTTTCTAAAATTAAATTACAGAAAATTCCTCTTATTTTAGATTCAAACTCAATACGCCCCAATCACTAGTCACATGTCCTTGCCACAGGGCCACTTAGGATGCATAAGTCGAATCTATATATATCGTCCTTAATGGCATTACACAACAGTTGTTCAGACGGAAGCCTATTTTAAATGTTATCGAACATTTAACAATTCTCGTACATCTACTGAAGAATTACGCACAGCATACGACGACATATTGCCGTAACCTTAACGCTACAAAGATTGCATAAATATTCAAAAGTCTGCTGAGTATACATTAAAATTGTCATATTTTTACCTATAAGTCTATTCCTTAACAGCATTTCATTTATAATTTTCTGTGAATTCTCGCAGTGATCTTCCTTCTTTTTCTTTGGTGTGTCTCTTATTTAATTTATATTTGGATAAGGTCAATAATTAAATACAATTATAAATTCCATAAAATGTTTATAATTCTCTTTCATAAAAACAGTAACAAAACATTGTTATTTTGTGGCTATATCAAGAATTTTCTTTTACCAAAAAGAAAAAGCATATAATTTTTTTATACTGATTTAAAAAAAAACATTATCTTGCTACTTTCACCTTTAATATAACAATATTTATTGATTCTTAAAATAATCTTTCCCATACGAAACTAATTTTATTTCAGCAAAGACATACATTCACACATAGTGCCTTTGATGAACTAAAACTTCGCAACTTGAATGTCTTAAAAATGACCTATACCAATCGCTAAATGCAAATATTCCCACATAGTACATTTAACGGCTTGGCGATTGCCCATCAAGAACATCCCTGTCTATTCGTATTTATTTATTTGAAATCTAGACTTACGAAAATGATCGTTAATGATGCCTAATGATCCACTGAGAGCAAATATTTGCACATAGTACTTTCAGTGCCTTCAACACCATTAACCATCTTTCCACTATTACAAAAAATGAATCACCAATTTAACATGATAATATCCATTTAAATTAATGATACTTAACGCCTTGCTAAAAGTAAATATTCTCACATAGTACTTTTAGAGTACGTCCTACACCATTAATTATTTAAAATTGAATAGTTTATTTCAAACTTACTTACATTCATCATTCATTTTGTCAAATTCCATTTTATTCATGTCTCCTTGAACAAAATTATAATATAATGCAATGAAATTATCAAATGCAAAATTAACTAACAATAAGAAAATAGAATTAAACTTGAATTTAAAAAAAAAAAAAAACTTAACACATTGAAAACTAATAATGAATTTGTCGTAGTGTATTGAACCCCTACTTTCCTTCCTTTTTACTATCGCAAAAGATCTCAAAATTTTATACGTCTAACAAGTTCGAATAATAGGATTCATCTCCCTCTTCGTTAGTTTTCGCGGCCTTATATAATTTTAAACAAAAGCTATCTACTTATTCGCAGCGCCACATTTGTTCAACTAACATTTTATGTTGGTATCATTGGTTTCATATTTATTTCCTTTAAGTTTTCTCGATCACATCAACACATATCCTGCATTTGACAGTCAATATATATACACAAATGGTGTTTCTCAAAAATTGTTTATTAAAAGTTTACACACACTTGTTATTCTTCATTTTTCATTGGGTGTGTTCTTCTTTTTCCCTTAATACCATCCCTCATTATACTTGTATACAAACGCATTGCCTCTTTCATTGTTGGTAATGTATTTTCTTTTTCCATTAATCAAGGTTATTCTTATCTTCTTTTTGTAAATACTTTTGTTGAATACAATCGGGAGCACGTTATGTACCACTGGAATTTTCTTCATGAAAACTTCATTACAACGAGTACTCGCATCCTCTGCACTGCCTCCAACCTCTATCCAGTTTTTCTCTGTTTCTAGTATGCCGATTGGCAGGCAACTACAAACAATATTGATGTTATTTCTTCTTTGCAGGTTTTTAAACCACACATGATTTGCTCTGCTATTTTTGAAGCCTTTGTGTTTATGCATACAAAACTTCTCATCTTCATCAACGTATTAATGTGTCATCTCGAATAAAGAGTACCTTTCCATATATATCTTTTTATGTTTTTTAAATATAAATATAAGGTATTTACTATGTTTTTGCTCATACAATTTAATGACATTCAAATGATTCACTCTTTTTATTGTTTCATCCTTTAGCATAACTCTTTCTCTATTATTTACTTTTATTACAATTTTATTTTTTAACAGTGGTCCATTTCTTAAAATGTTTAGAGCTGCTTGTATTTTCTATAAAAATATAGAATGCATAGATTTATTTTGTGTTTGTTTTTTCTTATTCCAAAATTCTTAATATTTAAGCTTAATTTTTATATATACATTTTCTTAATGACATTACCCCTTAAAGGTTAGGCAACCCTGTTGTAAAACTTTTAACTTTTGCTTATTATGTCTGAATATACGTTTTAAACATAAAAATAGTGTTCTTATTCTATAACTTAACTATTTCTAAATTTTTATAATTCTTAAAGATATAAAGATCACGGCAATATGTATTTAATTAAGAAATAATTTGCAAAATGTAAAGTGATTTTTATTATTTACATTACATATGAGGAATTGTATTTTAAATGCAAAATTAACCATCACATATCACATACAAATCCTTCTTGACGAAAACACTATCATCTACTGTCTAGAATCTACGATCTGTTTGTCCTTTCAACATCTCGACGTGTTAGCATAGGATAAGTTATCTCACGAAAACACTAAAAGGGGAATCTTCCATTTCAGGAAAGGTATTGAAAGTGACAATTAGTCCGCAAACGAAATACACTCTCGCGATTGTATAAGGACTTCACTTCCTGTTAGCCGTAGATAATAATTAATATCTTCGGCATGTTGCAAAGGAGTTATTTCAGGAGACGGCAGAAGAAGAGGTACAAGTAGTATATATATATAGTTCAGGGCGGGTTTCATCCCACAAGGCGTGTGTTTGTTGTGTTTGTCGACCTTAGCTGGCATGAGATTCCTTCCGTAGATAGAGGGGCTTTTGTGGCAATCCGCAATGTCCAAAACAGATATAATCCGTAGGATTGTGTAAGGTAACAGAAAGGGTGAACACAAAACGAAAGGAAAACGACATTAATTCCTAGTCTATTACAGTATTTAAGTCGAAATACATGAAAATTACTACAGGAGAAATTTATCATACATATTACATATGTATTTCATAGTTTAAAAGTAATTTATTCGTTGTATTTAATCCCAGATGCGTATACACTAAACTGCTCTTATATAGCTAGTGACTCTGTTAGGGCTTCCTATTAATAGGAAGCGAGAACTTGTGCTGGCCTATATTTATTTATTTAATCCTTCTTTAGATGAAAGTGCGTTTACGTTAGATACGTAGATTGGATTGAATTAGTTTATTTTGGCTGGCGGGAACTGACTGCAGCAGAAATTACATTTACTTTTGGTCATCTGTATTTCTATTGAGGAATTTTGTTTTAAAATAAGTTTTATAATTTAGTTTTGTGTTGACTTAATAAATTTTAAATTAAAAAAAGCTATATAATTTAAAGTTACAGTGTACCGAAGTATATTAAAGCGTTTTTCCTTTTTATAAAGAAACTTGGTATACTATTAACTTTTAAAATCATGACATTGAGGGGTATTAGGACAGATTTTAAATAAATATTTACTTACATATTGCTGTAACCTTTACGTTACCAGAATTGCATAAATATTTTTTATGAATGCTGAGAATGCATTAAAAATTATTATATCTTTACCTATAAGTCTATTCCCTAACAGTATTTCATTTATTCCTGTGAGTTCTAGCAGTGATCTTTCTTCTTTTACTCTGGTGTGTCTCTTATTTAGTTTATATTTGGATAAGGTCAATAATAAAAATAAAGTTTAAATTTCATAAAATATTTATAATTTTCTTTTAGAAAAACAGTAACAAAAAAAAATTGTTATCAAGTGGCTATATCAAGTATTTTTCTTTTACAATAAAAGAACATACAAAAATATACTTTTTCTACTGATATGAGAAAAATATTATCTTGCTATTTTATTTCTTTAATATAACAATATTTATTGATTCAAAAAAGAATAATCTTTCCCATACGAAGCTAATTTTTATTTCAACAAAGACATACATTCGCACATATTGCCTTTGATGATCTAAAACTTCGCAACGAGAATGTCTTGAAAATGACCCATACCAATCGCTAAATGCAAATATTCGCACATAGTACATTTAACAGCTTGGCTCTTGTCCATCAAGAAACATCCCTGTCTATTTGTATTTATTTATTTGAAAATTTTGATTAAGATTGACTAAAATAATCGTTAATGATGACTAATGATTCACTGAAAGCAAATATTCGCTCATAGTACTTCCAGTGCCCTCAACACCAACTATCTTCCCACTATTACAAAAAAATTTAATCCAATTTAACAAGACAATATTTATTTAAATTAATGATGCTCAACGCCTTTCTAAAAGCAAATATTTTCACATAGTACTTTTAGAGTACGTCTTACACCATCAATTACTTACAATTGAATATTCATTTCAAAAACTTACTTAAGTTCATCATACAATTTGTCAAATTCCATTTTATTCATGTCCTCCATATTGAAAAATCTTATAATAGAATATAAAAATGAAATTATTAAATGCAAAAAATTAACTAACAATAATAAAACTAAAATTTAACTTGAAATCAAAAACAATAACTTAATACATTGAAAACTAATAATGAATTTGTAGTAGTGTATAAAACCCCTACTCTTATTCTTTTTACTATTGCAAAAGATCTCAAAAATTTGTACATCTAACAAGTTCAAAAGACTGGATTCATCTCCTTCTCCATGCATTTTCGCGGCCTTATATAATTTAAAACAAAAGATAGCTACTTATTCACAGCGCCACGTTTCTTCAACTAACATTTATGTTGGTATCGCCTGGTTCATTTTTGCTTCCCTTAAGTTTTCTCAATCACATAAACACATTTGACAGTTAATGTATTTACAAATGTCATTACTTAAAATTGTCTATTGAAAGTTCGCGCACACCTGCTATTCTTCGCCTTCTTGTTCTTCTTTTTTCTTAATACCATCCTTCATTATACTTGTATACGAATGTATTGCCTCTTTCATTGTTATATATATATTTCCTTTTCCCATTGATTAAAGTTATTCTTATCTTCTTTTTGTAGGTACCTTTATTGGATACAATTGGGAACAAGTGGTGAACAACTGGAATTTTCTTCATGAAAACTGTATTACAAGCAGTACTAGCATCCACCGCATTATTTTCAAATTATATCCAGTTTTTCTCTGCTTCTAGTATGTCGATTTGCAGACAACTACAAACAATATTAATGTTATTTCTTCTTTGCAGGTTTTTAAAAACTATACATGGATCTGCCATCTTTGAAGCTCTTGTGTCTATGCTTATAAAACTTCTTAAGTGTATTTTGACTTCTGCATTTATCAATACATAAAACTTATCGATACGTCGTCCTGAATAAAGAGGACTTTTCCGTATATATCCTTTTAATGTTTTTAGATATAAGAATCAGGTATTTATTACACTTTTAAATATGATCATAAAACTCTCTCATGAATTGAGATTATTGTACATGTCTGAGATTACATTTTATACATTTGAACTTGTTATCATAATTTTTATATATACTTTTTCTCAATTACATTGCGCGTTAAAGGTTAGGCAACCCATTTTTACTTGTTGTAGTACTTTAACCTATGCTTATTATATTAGTATTTTTCGTTTTTAAACGAAAAATGAATGTTCTTATTCTATAACTTAACTATTTAATAAATGTTATAATTCTTAAAATATAAAGATCACGGCAAAAAGTCAGATAAAAAATAGTGTAACAAAGGCATATAATTCGAAAAAATGAATTTTGGGACATAGAATGTAATTAATGTTTTCAACATTTAAAACGACTTAACAATGGAAGAGAGATTTAAATAAAAAAAATATAAGGAGTATTGCTAAAGAGGAAAGGGGAAAAGGAATTGGAATAAAAATAGGGTATCAAAAAATGATAAGAGATGGCGTGTAATACAGGTGCTGTAAAGAGACAAAAGGACTTGAAATGGCAGTAAGAGAAATGCCACAAACAAAAAACTAAGCAAAACAAATGGGTATGGAAACGTGATGACGACTTTTGCAATGAATAAGGAAAGCGTGGACAAGAAATGGCAGGAAGCAAATAAGGACTGGAATGTGGAAAGGGCAAATAAAGTCGCAATTAATGATATTTCCAAGACAAACAATATTGCATTTAATATTTTGTTTTCTTGTGAGAAAAGACGAATAAATGCTAGTTGATTCGTCATTGAAAATTTATTATATATTACAAATTAATTAAAACAAATTTGTTATCAAGTAGAATTTTTAAATTCGAATAAATATAATTTAACGATAAGACCAATATTTAAAACTTTAAAATTATAATTTTTTACCAGTCAACATAGTTTGTATTATCAAATATTTACTTATTAGAAACTCTACAAAACTTACTTACTTAAAACAAAGATTAGTGTGTTACGACTTGATAATTAGTTGGTCCTTGTCAATATTTCAATTTTATACATGTTGACGCAAAGCACTTTCTTGGAAATCGTTGAAGTAAAAGAGAGAGCGATATAACATAAAACACAGTATGTTTTTTTAACAATTTTAAATAATAAAAATAATCTTTAAACCTTTCAAGTGACTAGCTACAAATTGAGTTTAGAAATGAATTTGTATTATTTTTTATGTAATTGTTAGACACATTATTAGCCAGCAGTTGTACTTGTTATGCATGTAGTAAGTATAATTTTTTAGTTAATTGATGAGGCTGATACATGTTGAAACTCCATATTTAACTGAATAAATAAAATACGTAAACTTAGTTTCAAAAATTATTTAATAATATCACTACAATATTGTTTCGCCAAACTTTGGCTTCATCAGGTGATGAGTAACAAAGTTTGGCGAAACAATATTGTAGTGATATTATTAAATAATTTTTGAAACTAAGTTTACGTATTTTATTTATTCAGTATAATTTTTTATCTAACTTAGACATACTTCTTTTACATGAACTCAGTTTGCAAGAACAGAGCAGCTTTCAAAAAATCATAAGAAATATATCAGTGTCCGGTCTGTTTACACAATGCAGCCCAAATAATTTTCTTACACGTTTTTTTCCACAAACTTCATATTAGCAAATCTTAATGTATTCTCATAAGTCTCATTCTCGATTAATGCAACTGGGAGGCATAGAAGAATCTTCATGAAGAGTGAATAGAGAGACAGCTTGTCACTGCGTATCTTTATGAAGTCCTTAACAATCTAGCGAAAATATCCCAAAGCAGCTTCAGTACTCGTTTACTTTTTACTGCTCATGAATGTACTTGCCACTGAATAAATATTCGTTTGAAGCTCTTTAACTGTTACTTTGTAAGTTTAATATTTTGAAATATTATTATTATAAATGTATAAACAAAACTTGGCGGAAATTTATAATGATATAGGGATGAAATTCTGTTCGATACATCAAAAGAAAAAACACCGATACAGATGGAATCGTTACTTAAGAAGTAATTGATTCTGACATGTTACGCGACATATCTACCGTTCTACGAGCAATAACAATAAAACAACGCAAATAAAGACAAAACACAGGGAAATATTCACATCAGTAATATCTCATCCAATACAACGATACATAAGTTCGACGTATCGAATCGATCAGACTACAGACGGCTGCATCTGCTTCTCATGCACCTCTATTTGATTATCATTTAAAGTTATATCTCACTATTGAAATATAGCGAATGGCACTGTCGTTATTTATCATTTCCCCGAGTTGATTCCTACATACCTCTCCAACTAGAACGCCTGGTATATACCTCCAACTTCTAGAGATTTTATGCATGCGTTTACCGCGATATGGCCGTGTTACTTCAATGCTCTTATCAACATAAATCCGCAATTCGCGGAGTTTTCCATTAAGCAAATGCACATATCTGTGACTCAAGTGTTCTCCTCCAGTCGTTGGTTTTGCTCGTATATCAAGTTGAATTGTTCGAAACTTCTCTCTCTCAAGAAGTCGATGATCTATGTTGGCAATGGATTTGTTTCGGTTGCTTCATCTTCCTCCCCCTGTTTTCGGATGTATAATGTTTAGAAGGAAATACGTAAACCACCACTACCCTATCCCCCCTTTTTGTCCGGACTAAAGTTGTATTATAATGGATGACTACACTTTTAAAATAGCGTCGGAGTTTCGCAGTTGTCCAAACTGCTTAAATCAAGGAACTAAACTCGAAAGTATATTGATGGCGTGGATGTATTGATAGCCGTTGATTATTTATGTCGGTATTAATACGTTAAAAATATTTATGGCAGTTTACCCCACTGTAAGAATCTAATATCTCATATTTATCAGTGACATTTTATTATATTACAGCCGCAATCGCTTATCCATTTTAGCATGTAATAAATATAACATTCTCGAAGGAAGTTTCCCCGATAAGGTTAAAAGTTGATAAAATAATTCCTATACATATAAACAAGGTGAGACTCAATAACATTCATAATTACAAGCTAGTAGACCTAATTTCAGTTTTTCAAAAATGTTTCAATATTTCCTTTTGCAATTTTTATTACAGTCTTTGAATAACTTCAAAATTATTAGTGAAAATCAACACGGATTAAAGATGAATCATTGAAATATCAATAAGAGGAAACTTTTTTGGTAAGAATTTTGCTCGGGATTGTATTTTGTCACCATATCCTATTTTATTTTTAAAATAAAATAAGAACACCGCGCATTTAAATTCACAGTAGAAAATGTGTTTGTTATTTACGCTGAGGCGTCATTTTTGCAAGTTGTGTACTGTGTACTGTTAAATATGAAATATTGAACGTCAATTTAGCAGTGTTATATTCGTTCTTTGATATTTATCATTTTGCTAAATATGGACACATTTTTAAAAAGATCTTTAGAACTATCTATATAGAATACAATAAAAAAAAAAGATTGTACAGTGATGAAAGTCATAAATTTATATTTACCGTTATTTTCAATGCAATTAATTAGAAAGAAAAACTCGTTTCACAAAAATATATATGATTTATTCTAAATGTACATTTCGTTTGCCAAGCAAACATCATCGGTAGTATACAGATTCATTCGTGTTTTTACATTATATATATGTTCGAACGTTTGCAGTGACAAACCCTCTCATTGTAGTAATAGCTATAAATCTTACCGTACTTTTATTACAGTAATATTGTAAAACTATGGTGGGTGTTTACGGAATGTGTAAGGGTGGTATGAATTCTAGGAAACACTGACTAAGTGGAGAAACATCTGTGTTTAATAAATTGTTTTTAAATTTCTTCATATAAATACTTTCCCACATATTTAAATTTTTACATCTAGTTCTTTTGATAACTTGTACATTATCGATTGAAAATGTATGTCCTGTGTTTACAAAATGATACGCTAAAGCTGATTTATCACTATTGTGATTTTTCAAATGATACAAATGTTCTGATGCCCTAATTTCTGCGTTTCTTTTTGTTTGTCCAATATACACTTTATTGCAATTATTACAATCAATTTTGTATATTCCTGAGTATTTTAACGGGTCTGACTTTTCAATGTTGTTATGTAATAAACTCTTAGTATTCTGTTCATTGACAAATGAAGGAATTATATTGTATCTTTTACACAAGTTCGAAATTTGATATTCCCATCTTTTATTTAAACAAAATTTACAAAAAACTTTTTTGTTTTCTAATTTAATAGATTCTAATGTAGTTCTGTTGGTAATTAATTTTTTTCTTTCTAATTTACGTTTTATTCGATCTATTGAATCTTTCTCGTACCCGTTCTCAGCGGCTACTTTGTATATGTATGCTAACTCTTTATTATAATTTATTTTAGAAAGTGGGGTGTTCTGTAATCTGTTGAGAAGAAAAAAGAATGTAGTTTGTTTATGTCTGAAGGACGTGTACGAAGTGTTATGAATATAATTATCTGTATGTGTAGTTTTTCGGTATATGTCAAAATGGAAACTGTTTTCCTTAATAGAGATAAGTAAATCCAAAAAGGGTAGGGTGTGTTCAATTTCCATTTCATGGGTAAACTTGATAGATGGGTACTGAAGTTAGTTTATGAAATAAATCATATATATTTTTGTGAAACGAGTTTTTCTTTCTAATTAATTGTTTAAAATTCACAAGTGCTCAATTATCAAGATTAATTTTCAATGCAGTTTGTGGAGAAGTCTAATCAAAATTGAGTATGAAACCATCAAATGTACATTGACATTTAAATAGCAAATACCGGGTGCGTTTTATGTTCCAGGTAGATTTTGTTTGGCCGCCATTTTGTGTGGTAAACCAATTGATGTTAAACTGTGACTCACCCTGTATCTAGCCCAGTTTGTTTAGTGAGAGCTTGCGATTACTCAATGATGTTAAATAATTAATGCCCGCTTGCGCCACCCATTTCATAAAACTAAAGGCGGGGGGTCACTGTTGTTAAAGTATTGCACAATTAAAGTGGGAACTTGTAGTAATATAAAGGCCTACCTCAACGGAAACGCAGGTTAATAAAGACAATAACAATTTATTAAATAAAAAAGAGAAATTTAGTAAATTACAGAAATAAAAATCGAAGTATTGATTACACCAAATTATTTGAGCAAAAATATGAATAATTATTGACTAAATGTGTATAACTTTAACTTTGTTGTCTTAGAAAATTACACAATTTTACACTAAATTCATCTGAGACTAATAATTCCAAATTTGTTAAAATAAATAAAAATAAAAATAAAAAGCAACACAATAGAAACATCATTTGCCAGATTCTGGTGACTGGATATGTTTACTCCTAGGTACTTAATTTGCATTACCTGTTCCATGAGTTTATCTTGAATTACCAGCTTCCATTTACCAGTTCTTCAGCAAAGGTAAGATATTTTGCTTTTGTCGACTGATTAAGGTTTTGTGTCAATTTATAGAAGGCGAGTAACTCTTTTTGTAGATCATTTTACTTTCTTATACGTAGTATAAGGAAGTATTGTGATGATGAAAATTTTCAACCTCGAGATTTTTGCAGATGTCCACGTTTTGAACTCCCCTGATGCCGAAAAAGTGTTTTTTTTGCCAATATTTTGCAAGTCATGCTTTTTAGAGAGGTATGTTCCGAGTATAAAAGTATTTAGAATTTAATTTTCAATACCTTTTGTATAAAAAAATGCCGAAATTCGGACCGAAAGTACCACTTTTACTCTTACCGAATAGTGATTTTTTGCAAATATATGATAAATTATGCATTCTATATATATTTATCAAGAGTACAAAAGTATTTAGAGCTGGATTTGCAATATTCTTTGTATACATTAAATTTCAAAATTTGTACCGGAAGTAACATATTTGCTCTTAGCGAGTAGCACTTTTTTTTCGAATATCTTTTAAAATATGCATTCTATAGAGATTTATTAAAACAATGGAATTACTTAGAATAGGGTTTTGAATAACTCTTGTATACATTTTTTTTAAAATTGTATAGTTAGAACCGCTCATACGTAAAGAAAGTCGTGTGGTGGCCACACCTAATTTTTTGTCTCAGCCATAATAGCAGTGTCGTCTGCATAATAGATCATGCATATGATCTTCTTACCCATTCTGTATCCCCTTTTTTAATTCTGTTACGTCTTTTACTATCCGGGCGTCGGTTTTTCTGTAGATGTTTTATTCCCTGTTCGTATCTTTGATGTATTATTTTCATTTACTTTTGAATTATCTTGATAGTTTCCGGCGGTGTCTGATGTATTTCCAGTCCTCTGCTTACGTCTTTTAATCGTATTCTATTGAACGGTTTTGTTAAATCTATGAAGCAACCGTATGCAGCGTTGTCAAAATTGGATGTCTTTCTCTTAAATTTGTTGGGTCTGTAGTAAACCTATTTCTTCTGAAGCCTTGTTGTTCACCCCTAATTTCAATTTGTTCTTCTAATCGGGTTTTCATTATACATCTAAGTAACTTCGCCCCTGTAATTCTCTGGGTTATTTTTTTCTTTTTTTAAATATGGGAAA
This sequence comes from Amphimallon solstitiale, assembly GCA_963170755.1. Lineage (NCBI taxonomy): Eukaryota > Metazoa > Arthropoda > Insecta > Coleoptera > Scarabaeidae > Amphimallon > Amphimallon solstitiale. Next base: position 49,218,568 of record OY720682.1, read on the forward strand.
AGTTATGCTTTTATGCCATTCATTACCTGTTTCTGATGTTTTCTTTATTCTATTAAATGGACACGTTAGGTGTTTCATTAGTTCGGGACCTTTATACTTATGTAGTTCATTTGGAATATTATCATAACCAATTGCTTTACGGTTTTTCAGTTTCTTTATTGCTTTTCTTACTTCTTCATGTGTCAATGGCTGCCTCTGTGATGTTAATTCCATCATCTGATCTTCATTATTTTCTTCTTCTGAGTGGTACAATTGTTTAAAATAATCTTCCCTTATATGTAAAGGTATGGTTTTGGTCTGTACGAATTCATTTACAGGTTTCTTTCTGTTTTTCAACATTTTCCAGATCTTTCCTTGGACTCCGTACAAGTCTTTGCCCATATCACACGTGAATCTTGCCCAGTATTCTCTTTTAATCTATTCTATTTCTGCATTTACTTTACATATTTCTTGTTTCGACATATATTCTATAGCTCTCTTGTGATGGATTACTTTTCTATTGTAGGTACCATTGATTTTGTATCGTTAACCATTTCTTTTCGACTTCATTATCACCAATGTCCAGTATTTGCAACGTCTCTGTCAGCCGTTTATTGTACAGCTCTTGAGTACTGTCATATGTAAAGGATTCCAGGTTGCCTTTGTCTACAACTACTGTTGGTTTTTTCATTATAATTGTTTGTGTTATTCTGAGTTTAGCAATTACCAGATTGTGATCTGTGCGAGATTTGCAGAGATCACTGCTCTGACGTCCAGAATTTGGGCGGGTTGGATTTTCCGATTCGTTATTATATAATCTATGATTTATTTATAAATAAATATTTAAATAAATAAATTGAGTTCCGTAATCAAATTGACTATTTAATATACTATTGATTGAAATTGAAGTTTTAAAAATGTCATAAAGTGTAAGTTTACTTACTATACAGTTGCATAATGTATTGTTGTAATATGAACCAATCCTATGAATTTAAGCTTAGATTTATTCGAATCTAAAGACTTTTTTACAAAAATATTATATGATAATTTTATGATAAATAATAGCAATAAATATATAAATAGACAACGTTTAGAAATCAAACAGGTGGAACGAATTCTGTTTAGTTCAGAATTATATCATCCAACAACAACTACGACAAGCACAATACGACAATAGCTGAGGTTAACGCGACCTCCTAACGCAACACTATCGACATGTCCCTCAGGCATTTACATTTTCGGACGTCAATAAACGACAAGCGAATTGTCAGGAACACCTCTTGGGGTCAGATGCTGCCGTTCTACAGTCACGATGGCTGTCCCTACGTCGTGTCGTTTTGTCTGGGAGTATTGCGTGATCGTTCGCCATAATGTTTTTGTCGTGAGGATATTATCTGGTCGTTACAGGCCGTTGTCTTTCTACTGTTCTGCGCGCCGTATAATACGAAATACATGTTTAATGGAGCAGCTTCCTCCTGGAGATAAGCAAACGAGCCAGAGAAACAATGAAATAGAAAGAAACTATACACATATAGGATATTATACATTTATATTGATTAATAATAACGATAAAAATATACCGGGTGGTGCAATAGTGTGTCGGCGGAGCTTAGTATGAAAACTAATAATGCTGTAGCAATGAGTATGTAGTATGCGACTATGCATTTTCTAATTTTATTTACATATATACAGGGTGCTCCAAATTTTCGCAACCACCTTCAACTTTTTTATTTTAAATACATTGCTATACTTTCTAGCTATTACAATGATAGCCACCCAAATTATCTTTGCAATGATATATAGATATGTGCACTTCAGACTGTTAGTTTTGATTTTATTGATAATTTTGTTAAAATCTTGACAGTTGCAGTATCTAAAATTTTACGCCTTAGTCTGAAAATGGGTAGAATGCCTCACGTAACTCTTGTGTTACTAATTTATGGACTAACACGTTATATGTTTTGAGGTTGAACAAAGTGAATAAATATACAGGGTGTTAAATATGTCGTGTCTAAATTATCGATTTTTATTGGTTATTTTCTCGCTTTTTTTAAATCTAACCTATAATATTTTTATAAGTCAGCATATTCCTTGTAAAATTGCCTTTAAAATGGTACCAATAATATAGTATTTATTTCTAGTATATTCAAAGTTATAACCGTTTAATGGGATACATTCCTGTTTATAACATGCAGAATGCGGGGGCATCTAATAGTTGCTTGGCCATAAAAATAAAACAAAGTAATTTTAACAAACACCTGTTTTTTAAATGCTTTATGATTAGTTTTAGAATTACATTTTGAAAATTTTCCATAATAAAACAATCTTAATTGAAAATGTGTTCAAATATATTTCCATTCTGCTCTACACATGGTCTCAACCGTCTCTGTATCGACAGACTTACATTCTGAGCTAAGTTATTCTCACTTGATTGAAGAAAAGCGTTTCTTATTCATTGCTGCATGTTCTCTGCCGTTGTAGAAGGTGTTGCGTAAACAATGTTTTTTACAGTTGGCCACAGAAAGAAATCACAAGGTGTGAGATTTGGTGATCGTGGTGGTCAGCTTATTAAACTTCCTCTCCCAATCGACTTATTGATGAATACCCTATCTAAATGTGCTCTTGCAGCAGCACCATAATGTGCTGGTGCACCTCCATGTTGGTACCACAATCTCCTGATGACGTTACCTGGGAGACCTTCTAATAGCAATGGTAAATTATTTTGTAGGAAATTTGTGTAGATTGCACAATTTAAAGAATTATTAAAAAAGAATGGACCAATAACAGTGTTTCCTATGATGCCTCCCCATGTGCTAACACTCCATTTTGATTGATATAAAATGGGCTGAACAAAATGTGGGTTTGTAGTGTCATAATAATCGGTATATTTTCTGTTTGTTGTTCCACAATTAGCAAATGTTGCTTCATCTGTGAAAAGCACATGATATAGAAAAGTTATATCGTGTCGTAATTGTAAAAGTAGCCATTCACAGTAAACTAGTCTTCTTTCAAAGTCCTTTTGTAAGAAGCCTTGATGATTTTGAATTTTGTAAGGGGAAATTTATGTTTATGAAATGAATAATTCACTAGCCGAACTTAATTTATAACAATAAAACGCAATTACAGCAAAGAGAAAGTACAGAAAACGACTTTTTATGTACTTTAGAAGTAGAGATTGGAGTTTGGTTGCACAGCCATTATTTTTTTAAAACCAAGGGCAACCAACTATTAGATGCCCCACATATTGCATGTTATAAACATGAGTATATCCCATTAAAGGGTTATAACTTTGAAAATACAAGAAATAAGTACTATATTATTGGTACCATTTTAAAGGCAATTTTACAAGGAATATGCTGACTTATATAAAAATTACAGGTTAGCTTAAAAAAACGAGAAAATAACCAATAAAGATCGATAAATTAGACACGACATATTTAACACCCTGTATATTTATTCACTTTGTTCAACCTCAAAACAAATAACGTGTTAGTCCATAGATTAGTAACACAAGAGTTACGTGAGGCATTCTACCCATTTTCAGACTATAGCTTAAAATGTTAGATGCTGCAACTGTCAAGATTTTAACAAAATTATCAATAAAATCAAAACTGACAGTCTGAAGTACACATATCCGTATATCATTGCAAAGATAATTTGAATGGCTATCATTATAATATCTAGAAAGTATAGCAATGTATTTAAAAAAAAATTTGAAGGTGGTTGCGAAAATTTGGAACAGCCTGTATATTTGTAAATAAAATTAGAAAATGCACAGTCGCATGTTACATACGTACGTAAAGTCTCATTGTTACAGCGTTATTAGTTTTCATACTAAGCTCTGTCGACACACTATTGCACCACCCGGTATATATTAGTTACCTCTTCTCTGGCAATTGTGTGGTGATCCTCTACGTGAGCGAAAACTGTGGGTTGTATGTAGAAACCTCTGTCACAGTGGCGTTCGCCGCCCGTCATTAGTTTGGCGCCATCTTTAACGGCCGCTTTGATGAGTCCTAGAATTTTATCGAACTGATCTTTGTCGATTTGCGGACCCTGCTTCGGTCTCTGGATGGAATGGATCGCCTAAGACGCGTTTCTTAGCCCTCTCTACAGATCTGATAACAAACGCAAAAAATCAAGATGGCGTCGGAAAATAAACAATTATACACAAGAAGTTGTTTAATTAATGATAATACACCACTAATGAAACAAAATATCTGCAAACTCAATTATTAATTTATTATACTAATAAAACTTTAACAAGAAAACTGAATGGTACTGGTCCTAAATTCGAACCCCTGAGGTGTGCCAAGTATAGCGCAGAAAAGAGTGAGAAAGTAAGTAAATCCTATGTCAAATATGTAATAATATCTAATGTGGCATGGACTGGATGGACAGATTGACAGATACCCTTTGTTGATATTGGCACAGATAAGGGAGAGTGCAGATAGCCGGTGTATATGAAGAGATTGGCAACACAAAAAATAACCTTAATTCATCTTAAAGGTTAGGTATTTTGGTATTAGGTTTGTTCCAACATACAGTTCTGAACGGTTCTAGAACTAGTGCGCATGTCATTTAAAAAAACTGTTCGGACCATGCAGTTCTAGAACGACTCGTAATTCAGAACGGTTCTTGAATTACGCGTTCTGAAAGACCGAACATTGAACTACTAGTTCTCAGAATTTGTAGTTCCAGAACTGCATGGTTCGAACAGTCTTTTTCTTAAATGACATGCGCACTCGTTCTAGAACCGTTCAGAACTGTATGTTGGAACAAACCTATTATTTTTAGATATTTGTTTTAGCGACTCTAGCTAGGTAATTTGAAAACATATTTATTGGATAACAGATGGAGCTACTATCGTAACGTATGTCATATAACAATTAAATTATTCAGACAGCACGCTCGTTATGGATCAAAGACAGCTTTGTTGTGGTTCTGGAATATGAGATATTACTTTTTTGTTTGTCTGAGGATAATAAAAAAAGAAGAAGGCGGGGCTTGGAAAGAGAATTTTGTAATAAGGTTTAACAGAATATGTGCTTATTTGAAATCATTGCAATTTACTCTAATTTTCTTAATTCTAAAAATAGGAAAGGTTGTTTTAAACTTACTATTAAATATAATGTTTGCAAATATGTAGATCTATATCTTTCCTTATTTAATTTAGATATATAAGTATCTTCTAGTGAGTATTGCCTTTCTGTAAAAATAATGTACAGCCTGATTGAATATTAACGCTGAACCTAGGGATTTCGCTTATTATCTTTAAAGCACGCGCGACACGTTTAAAAGCACGACGCGATAGCTTACTTGATGTACCTAATAGTACATAAAAGTGGAAAATATTTTATTACGGAATCTCTTCTTTTGAGTTCAACTTTGATCGAAAAAAATAGTTTATGTGAGTTTCTTTCCGACTGAACTAAATTGCAAAATAAGTAATCTTAAATTACGTTTTCCGAATTTATAAAGCAAGGATTGCACACAAAAACAACAGGAATTAATTAGTTGTGTCATTTATTTAAGTCCTACTTATTTTTAAAAATATACAGCGTCGTTTAAATTTTTAACTAAAGCAAAGGAGTATTATATTTGATTGAAGAAATTCAGAAGTTTAATATTCTAAAGGGAATTCTAAAACAACCATGACATATTAGTATTAAAGAAGAATGTCTTACTTCTGTCTTATAATTAAAAATATTACCTGGATGCAAAAGTAAACGCCCTCTTTAATATAATAACAATTGCTGGAAGAAGAACAATTGCATTGATATGGTTATGTAAGGGGGATCACTTAGGACAGAATTGTCGTGAAAATAAATCTGAAAATATCTGACTAGTTTATAAAAGAAATAATATCAGGCAGGCTTGCTTATTAAATATATTTCAAAACATTTGTGAATATAATACTGAATTTTTGAATATAATTTATAACAAAATGTACTTTTAAAGATTAGTTGTTTCCGTATTGTTAATTTCCATACTTTTGTTTATTATTCTTTTGTCTAAAATAAAATATTTTGATGCGTCTCGGTAAGTACAACACAACATTTAACAAACAGAAAGGAGAATTTATTCTAACTGGCAGTAACATTCGTTTACTTGACTCCATAAATTAATACGAGAATTGTTTACACGTCCCGGAGTAGTCTAAATGTACTTGGTGGGGGAAGAATGTTTTCTTCGCGTATTTTCACGGCCCGGGAACGCAAGCACCACCTTCGAAAAACAAAAACAACGACGAAAGAGGAAAAAAGAGTGACCTGTAAAAATAAACAGCGCAGAAGTATTAATGTTCTCACATTTAACGTCCAAAACATGCTTTCTCCCCCGGCATAGTTGCGCTTGTTTTGAACAAATTCTTCTCTTTTTCTCCGGCGATGAAACATTGAGTTGGACTGTCAGCGAAAATATTCCATTAAATTTAACTCCGGAGTAAAGACCACGCCACGCCGTCTGCAACCTAACGAAACAAGAGTAAATAATTTGTAACCGTTTCTTTTTTAATGCAGCACATTAAATACATAATTATGCTGTGTTTTGCTAAAGTCTCCATTATGAAATGGAATCCAGCGGGAAGCGAATTTGTAATGGAAGTAGGATATAAGTGTTATATATTGGAGGACTTAAAAGCATTTTTTTTTCTTTTGAAAAGGAAATATTAAGTGTGTTTTTCTCCTTTGAACCAAAAAAAATATCTTTAAGGTGTTTAAAAAATTTGGTAACACGGCAACTCCACCAAAAAGAGTTTGCAGGCAAACAGTACTTTCCAATTTGATTGATTTGATTTCTGATAAATTGAATGTTGCCTTTTCCAAGAAGGATTTTAGTCTAAAACAGCAACGAAAACAAGAACTACGTGACCAGACCTATAACTAATTATCCAGTAAATTGAAATAAATAATCGAAAATTTAAAAATTAAAACAAGAGCTTGAAATTCTAAGAAAACAAACAACAAATAATAATTACATAATACTTTTATTTTCAATAAAATAAATACATCAGTTAGCGTTGAAAACTACAATTTTTAATGTTTAATTCTAAATTATAGTACAGAAAATCTTTGTTTCCAAATTTCTTGTAGCAATAAAAGGTATCCCAAAGGTATAATTAAATATATCTTTCGTCCCATTATTAGCCATGTCACCTCTTTCAAACCTAGCTTTTATTAGAGAGGCGTTAAAAATATTTTGATCATGACTAGATCCAGACCATGTTGATACTATACTTATTTCGTATTCATTAATTGTCATCAGAAGTTGTTTGAATAATAATCTTTTTTCTGTGACAGGAAAAAAAGTTGACATTTTATCCTTCTTGACAGGTAATAAAATGTCACTTTATCAACCCGGGCATAAAGTAATCACTTTTTGCCCGCTTAAATTGACAGATATTTGATTATTTACAGGTTTCCATTAGCAACGCAGGTGTAATGTCACTTGAAATGTCACATCGATTGATTTTATGACTTTAATATATAGTATTTACGTGTTTTTTCAATATTAAATCGTCGTTTTTCCCAGCACAGAAAAGAATAGTGTATTATACACGGGAAAAAAATTCGATTTTAGCTCTCGGTAACCTTACCTCGAGCTAAAATCTAATACTTTTTTCCCTGGTATAATAAATAACTATTCCTGTAATGAAAATTTCCCGCATAAAAATTCTTATTTAATAATAAAAATAGAAAATGATTTTAACCCATACCTGGTGAATGAATTCTAATTTTTCGTATAATTCGAGAAAATTTTTAAATTTCACAAATTTGTTTACAAATTAAAGTTCAACTTGTTTAATTGATAAAGAGAAACAAAAAGACAAAAATATGCCCAGCTCCGAAAAGCAAAACATTATAACCCAACAACGACTTAAACTGCATAACTTAAAAGCAAACGCACTTTTTTTTTGCATTAATGAAAGAGTCGTCGGAAAATATTGCAGTATTTTCTTTAGATTGCATAAAGAATTTGGCGTTACTAAAACTGCCTGATCACGCTAGCTATTTTAGCCAACAAATTAATTACTACAATTTTACGATAGTCTATGGATGGTCATCTGGACTTTTGATTAAGGAACTATTTATAGGAATAAATAAGGTTGCAGATAGACTTTCCTAAAAACTCAAATGCTATTACATCAGCTGTTTGGGATGTATTAAATAAGTTTAACTTTTATTTGCAGACAGTTTCGGTGGTGAAAATAAAAATAGTATAATGATGACCAAGATCTCAGTTTGGCTACGATGGAACGCATATCGAAATATAAACTCTGTTCGCCTGATATTTACAGTAGTTGGTCACTCTTATATGCCACCCGATCGGGTGTTTGTAGTAATAGAAAAACGCGTAAAAAAACAATTGTACTTCAAAGATTCATAAGCTGAACATACACTGGAAAATATATGACTCGAAAAAAAAACAAATTGTCACTAAAGTTCCAGAATCGTGGCATTTTCAGTTCGCCCAGGCAAAGACAAAACGAATAATAGCAATATCTTGGTGCCAGGTGAACCACATTACTATGCCAATGTAGGCGAGGTTAAATCTGTTAAAAATGAAAAAACTAGGTGTGGCCACCACACGACTTTCTTATACGTATATGAGTGTTACAAATTATACAATTTTAGGAATTATTTTATACAAAATTATTCGAAATCCTATTCTAAGTACTTCTATTCTCTTAATATATCTCTATAGAATGCATACTTTGCAAGATATTCGAAAAAAAAGCGCTGCTCTCTAAGAGTTTTACTTCCGGTCCGAATTTTGAAATTTCATGTATACAAAAAATATTGCAAATCCAGCTCTAAATAATTTTGTACTCTTGATAAATACAGGGTGTCCAGAAACTCATCTCCTGACAAACGAAGACCGGAGATTCCTCAGATAATTTTAAGACAATTTAACCCAATTCACCCTAGTCCGAAAATGCTTCCTAAGGGAGCTAGAGCTCTTTGAAGATGGCGCCTTATAATTAGTTTTCTTTTAATATCTCCCGAACGCTTCTATTTAGAAAAACAAAAACTGGTATGCTTATTTATCCTCCAGAGATGAATCGATTCCATCAATTGCGAATTTCTAGTACCGGTCATAGGCGTCCGTTTTGGGTAGGTAAACGGTTATTTTAACGCATAACTTTTTTGTCTTTAACTTTTAAGCATTTGTGACACTAGATTATTAAATCTTCAGGTATTCTAGTACTAAAAGGTACTCTTACTTTAAGTCGGTAGGATACACCGTTTTCTACAAAAATCGATTTGAAAATTTTTCGTTTTTTCGTCATTTCATCTTTCATCATTTCAACTTCGCGAACTGACAACAATTTGACAATTAAAAACGTAGGTTTTATTTCTGTTGGCAGTTCAGAGCGAACTAGTGCAAAAAATATAAATTGAATTTTAATGACGAAAAAACGAAAAATTTTCAAATCGATTTTTCTAGAAAACGGTGTATCCTACCGACTTAAAGTAAGAGTACCTTTTAGTACTAAAATACCTGAAAATTTAATAATCTAGCGTCACAAATGCTTAAAAGTTAAAGACAAAAAAGTTATGCGTTAAAATAACCATTTACCTACCCAAAACGGACGCCTATGACCTTAGGAAGCATTTTCGGACTAGGGTGAATTGGGTTAAATTGTCTTAAAATTATCTCAGGAATCTCCGGTCTTCGTTTGTCAGGAGAGTTTCTGGACACGGTGTATATATAGAATGCATAATTTACGACATATTTGCAAAAAGTCGCTATTCGGTAAGAGTAAAAGTGGTACTTCTGGTCCGAATTTTGAAAATTCTTTTATAGAAAAAGTGTTGAAAATTAAGTTCTAAATACCTTTATACCCGCAACGTACCTGTCTAAAAAGCATTAATTGCGAAATATTCGCAAAAAACTGATTTTTGATAAGAGTAAAAGACCTACTTCCGGTAGGAATTTCGAAATGCTTTTTAAATAAAATTGTTCTCAATTTTAATTTTAAGTACATATGAATTCTTTATGAATTTGATTTGTTTAAACTTAGTAGTTGACGAAATATTTGCAAAATTCGATTTTTTGCACTGAAGTAAACTACTACTTCCGGTCTACCGATTTTACTGAAAAACTAACCAGATCTCAAGAGGGAGATTAGACGTGTAAATAAAAAATTTGGCCGCTATCGTGGTCACACACACAGAGAGAGAGAGAGAGAGAGAGAGAGAGAGAGAGAGAGAGAGAGATTTTCTGAAAACCACTTTTTTGGTATCAGGGAACTTCAAAACGTGGACATCTGCAATAATCTCGAGGTCGAAAATTTTCGTCATCACAATACTTATACTGTATAAGAAAGTAAAAGTTAGTCTTCTGTAATCCCAAAGAAGTTGGCTGTCTGTTAGAGGGTGATAAATCCATAATAATTTCTCTTTTGAAAAACATTACAGTGATACCTGACAGAATAACCTATGTACAATATTTTTTATTGATGAAGACTGTAACAATAGTAATGAAAATAACACAGAGGCTGAATGTAGTGTCTTAAAACAATGTGAAGTATAATTAATAAATCCCAATGTCAATAATATCGTTTTCTTTGCAATTTCTAGTAGGAATGGTACAAAACTCGCTTTTGTTGTAAAATCGCAAAACACTTTTTCATTTAATTACGAATATACCGGACATATTTTTTAGAATCAATTCTGGAAGCAGTTGGTAATGAGCAAATTCAAGGGAATGAAAGCACGTTTTGGAATTTTTTTAGCAATTTCTATTCTAATATTGTTTTTTGTGATTTTCTCAATTTTATATTTAACGCAATAAGCAAAGTTTGCATCTAGAGCACTTAAATATTCTTGAAATATTTTATTTATGAATTTGGCAAATACATATTTGTTATTATTTTATTTTGCGTCAATGCAAGCAAACAAAAATTATTTCTTTCCCTCAGTTCACACTTCCCTTAACCGAAATGATGAAATTGCGATTCTCATAAAGCGATGTTGTCAAATATTCTTCACCGTCTTTACACTCTACTTCTAGTAGAGAGTGTTTGCGTTCCGATATTTCCGCCAAGACGATCGAAAGTTCACTCGTTTGAAAAAAAATTCGTTTCTCACTTAAATTTCGAGGTGCTATGAGATTCTACCGTCTGGGCCCCGGCTCCCTCGCCTTTAAAAAAAAAACACAAATTCCTCGTCGATCTTCTACCGTCCACAGCATGGCATATACCTTGCCCCCCTTCACCAGAGAATCCTACCCCATCACACTCCCGGTTACATCGATTGATAGGTTGTCGAATGATATCGGGGATATGTGGGGGGAGGGGGTTCTTCCAGTGTATGTGCAAAAAAGGGACGCCGAAAAAATTCCATATGCAATAAAGGCAACCCGACACATCCCGTTAAAATATCGCACCGCACCGCACACGTTTTCGTCAAACCAATATGTCTCCCCCGCTGCTGACAGTTATTGCATTTTATTGTGGAGTTTTCGATTAAATAGGCCGCCCGACACTATCGAACCGGGACTGTCCCTTTCGCAAGGCAAAAAAAACTCGTTTCTGTAGATCAGTCAAATTCTTGGGGCATCAATAACGGCTTCCAATATATTCTTTGGTAAAATTTAGTAGATTCCCAAGTGAAAAATACATGCAGTCATATATACAATAAAAAAATGCGGCCAAAAAAGGGAAGAAAAGTAATAGCTTTGGATTTTATAATAATAATATCTAAAAATTTACTTTATTTTAATCGCTAAACAGCAAGAATTTAAAAAACATTCAAAACAACATGTTATGTATATATAGACAATACACCAAATGAAACCCAGTAATTAATTTAAAGAAAGTGTTATTTTTTGTTAGCAAAGTAAAACTAATTTAAGTAAATGTTTTGAAATTTAGAAAAAATATACGAAACATAACACTCTGTATATTTATAAGACAAACGTCTTTTCTACATTGCAACTGGTTATAGGTGCGTCCTGGATATATTCTCTTATTTCAGCATATTTAGCATACACAATTGCCGCAATGTTATTAAATATGGATTTCTATTAAAAACTGCGTATAACTTTTGCCGGAGGCCACATACGAAGTCACTTGGAATACTTTTGAAATTATTAATAGCCCACGTCTAATGTGGTTAATCCATCTTTTAATTTGAGATTTCGATTTTCAAAATATGTGATTAGTTTAGGCAAATTTCCAAAGTGTTCCTGAAGGAATAACAACTGATTCTTTAAATTTGGAATTTGTGTTAGTTCCTTGCACTCAGAAATACTTCGAGCATCGTCATTTACACATGTAACGAAATTTTGTAAACTATCGAAATTCTCTGCATAAAAACTATTTCTGTGTATGTTTTAGCAAAGCTAAGTGACGAACGTGCGATATTTTGGCATTCTGTAACGATATTTTACAGATTTTGTAATAAATTTCGGAATCACTGACAATTCATTTTCATATCAGAAAAAGTAACATAAACAACGTTCTAGATCTGAATAAATGATAATGAAAAATGTACGCGTATGTTATTGAAACTAAACGAAATCTAGTGCACACTTACGTCTAGATAATTGGGAGAAGTCGATTCAATAAACCGGTATTAAACAGACTATTACAATAATTACGAAGTTTGTAACTAACAGTCAAAACAATGAAAAAGCGAAACTAACATAAGTATGAATGAAAATTTTATTTCTCTTGCGAAATATAAGGTAAATATAATAAATTTTAAAAACCCCTCGCGCGCCTCTCTACGCCGATGAAAAAAGGATTTTACTCATAAATTCCTTATCTTATGGGCATTTTTTGCTCTCATTCTCGGACACTTCTCGGGCATAGACAGATGCTGCAGTTCACATTATAGATTAGTGCTATTCAGTAAGCGTGTGTTTTTACATTATTTCTTTGCTCCGTTGTAACTTCGTCGTAGTTTAAACCTGTCATGTCCGCGCCCTATTAATGATCTCCGAAAAAATATAACACCTAAACAAATTAGGATAACAGGCCATCGAAATTTATTGTCTTTGCTGCTTGCTTGACTTTGTGATATGACTGGAGGTTCAAACTAGTGAACTGCCATTGTCGTGTTTTGAAAAAATTTTTTAGGCAACCCAATATATAAAATATTTTTTACCTTGTGTCGTTTTACACAGACTTTATGTATCTGACTTGTAAACCTTTGATGTGACGCATGTAAGAATTGATAAATCAGGTAAAACCTAATCATATACAGACTGTCACAAAAACATACCGACAAACTTTAAGGGGCGGTTGGGCACATAAAAACAAATATTTAATAAATATATGTCCGGAAATGAGCCATATTAACATAAAATAGGAAAAAATCGTTTGGTCTTATTTTACAAAAAAAAGTTTAGGGCATTAATAGAACCATCTTTTTTTTTTTCATGTTAGCCTTTACTTTATTGACAAATAAATGATGGTTTACAAATATTGTTGAAAATATCGGCCACTACCTTCAATACAAAGGTTGCACCGTCGGATTATTGACTCGCAGACCCTATGGAATGATCCTGGAATAGCTTCTACATGTGTACAACTCGCCATTATTCTTGCTAGGAGATCTTCCTCATTACGAATAGGTTTTTCGTGAACTAAAGATTTCAGATAATCCTTAATCCATTTACGGGGAAATTGCTGGTCCAGATACTGGCGCACGTTTAAACCAAAATGTGGTGGTGCCCCATCGTATTTAAATCACATGTTATTTCTAATGTTTAAAGGAACATCTTCCAATAATTAAGGCAAAATCGAGCAGGCATCAAGTGACCTATTAGATTCTCTCCAAAAATACCAGCACCACATATTAAGACTAAATTGTTGCTAGTGTCTTCTGGAGATTTTCATCGTGTGAAATGTGACAGTTTCTACCATAAAAAAAAAGGATTGTTGTGACCCAAAAACATTGGCAAAAACCCAATCGATGCGAATAATCTTCAAGATTTAAAGCTTGTACGCGTTGCAAATGGTAAGAGTTGAGAAGTTGTAGATTGGTTTTCTTCCACGCGGTGTAGAAGTTCTTCTTCAAACTGAACCGTACGAGCTGTTCTTGGACAACTACCACCACCAAGACGTCTTAGGTTCCAACTCTCTGTTAGGCGTCAATGGATGGAAGCAAAGGTAGTATGTATGATAAGGTCGTCTTGTGACCCAAAAACATTGGCAAAAACCCAATCGATGCGAATAATCTTCAAGATTTAAAGCTTGTACGCGTTGCAAATGGTAAGAGTTGAGAAGTTGTAGATTGGGGTTCTTCCACGCGGTGTAGAAGTTCTTCTTCAAACTGAACCGTACGAGCTGTTCTTGGACAACTACCACCACCAAGACGTCTTACGTTCCAACTCTCTTTTAGGCGTCAATGGATGGAAGCAAAGGTAGTATGATAAGGTCGTCTACGTTTTTGGATATCTCTATATATACGTGCTGCTTCTCTTCCATTCCAATGTGCTGCACCATAAGGAAGATGCATGTCGACAAGTTCTGCAAATGAGAAATTATCATTCATTTTTAATTAAATTTTAAATTAGCACTAGGCAAAGTAAATGTTTTGTTGACAACTAAATGTCACAAATAACTACTACGATCTCCATATCGGCCTCTGTGGAATGTTTATTGTGATAAAGAAATGCTTCTGCTACCCAAAAAAAAAAACAATAGCTGCAATAAAACATGTTAAACGAAAGACAGTAGCGTCCAGCTAAATCAAGAATTACTTTAGTTACTTAGATATAATTTAAAACATTTTATTGCTCTACAACACAAACAGCTCATTTGGGGACATATATTTATGAAACAAAAATGTTTGTGTTGATGTCGGCAAGTTCTTCAAATGAGAAATTAACATTCATTTTTAATTAAATTTTAAATTAGCAATAAACAAAGTAAATGTTTTGTTGACAACTAAATGTCACAAATAACTACTATGATCTCCAAATCGGCGTCTGTGGAACGTTTATTGTCATAAAGAAATGCTTCTGCTACCCAAAAAAAACCATAGTTGCAATAAAACATGCTAAACGAAAGACAGTAGCGTCCAGCTAAATCAAGAATTACTTTAGTTACTTTGATGTAATTTAAAACATTTTATTGCTCTACAACATAAACAGTTCATATGGGGACATATATTTATTAAACAAAAAATGTTTGTGTTGATATCCCATACCACCCCTTCAAGTTTGTCTATATATTTTTGGGACTCGCTTTATATTTAAAAAGTTGTAAATGTAATTATTAGAATTTGCCACTTTTTAATTTAATCCTTTTACATAAACTTTTCCATCGCCCTTCCATTGTGATGATGAAAATTTTCGACCTCGAGATTTTTGCAGATGTCCACGTTTTGAAGTCCCCTGATACCGAAAAAGTGCTTTTTAAAAAATGTCTGTGTGTCTGTAGATATCAATTCCAAATTTTGTATTTACGTGTATAATCTCCCTCTTGAGATCTGATTAGATTTTCAGTAAAATCGGTAGATCGGAAGTAGCAGTTTACTTCAGCGAAAAAATCGAAATTTGCCAATATTTCGTCAACTACTAAGTTTAAACAAATTTATAAAGAATTCATATATACTTAAAATTAAAATTGAGAATAATTTTATTTAAAAAGTTTTCCGAAATTCCTACCGGAAGTAGGTCTTTTACTCTTATCGAAAATCAGTCTTTTGCGAATATTTCGCAAGTCATGCTTTGTAGACAAGTACGTTACGATTATAAAATTATTTAAAACATAATTTTCAATATCTTTTCTATAAAAAAAACTTCAAAATTCAGACCGGAAGTACCACTTTTACTCTTATCGAATAGCGATTTTTTTGCAAATATGTCGCAAGTTATGCATTCTATATAAATTTATCAAGAGTACAAAAGTATTTAAAACTGGGTTTGCAATATTTTTTGTATATGTGAAATTTCAAAATTCGAACCGGAAGTAGCACTTTTACTCTTAGCGAGGAGCACTTTTTTGATTCTATAGAGATTTATTAAGAGAATAGAAGTACTTAGAATAGGATTTTGAATAATTTTTGTAAAAAAATTCTTAAAATTCTATAATTTGAAACGCTCATACGTATAAGAAAGTCGTGTGGTGGCTTTTTCTTACGAATTAAGAATCGTATATTTCTACAATGAAGAATGGGACTACATTTTCGAAAATTATGAAAATCACTTATTGTGTTATTAATTGAAATTAAATCAAGGATATATGAATGTGTAGCTAAATTACAAAATATGGATTAAAGTGGATATATTCATGCGAGTAACATTATATATATTCATAAGTGTAATAACAAAATTAAGTTGTGTAAGTTGTGTCGTTTGATGCATGTATAAACTGTTGAGAATGTAACACTGACTACGTGTCCAGCCATTCCTATGATATTATTTATAAATAACATCAACAAACAATGACCTAAATTGCAAAATGTAACAATGCTGTACTGTTAACGACAGAAACGCAATAACTAACCTGTCAAAAATCTATTTGCCAGTTTTACATAATCCGCGATGATACATACATCTTGGGTGTACATAAACAACATAAAATTGGCGGTTGTCGTATATTGACAGTTTCAAAGTCACAATAATGTTTTTAGGTTATAGTCCGGGAGGTAGCGTTGCAAATGAAAAAGTCATAGTAAGCGGGCTGATTTTGATATCGGTAGTTGATCTCGTACAACTAATCAGTCAACCGACCGTCAGCTGCTCAAGTAACGGTGGGTCTGGGTATGGGGGGCCGTGAAAGTTGTAAAAAAAATTAAAATTATAAGTAACAGTACGCCGGCTGAAACTTTTTTTTATAAATAGTTGACATCATAGTGAGTTGAATTCAAATCGTCAGCTGCATCGTGGAGGGGGGATTATGCGTCAGCTGCTCGCATGAACTTGTAAAAAAACACGTGAAATAAAGTTATAGTACGCCGCATGAAATTTTACTAGGTGATTGTTTAATTAATTAAAAGTATGAAAACAAGAATCAGCCGAGTGTGTAATGGTGGAAAGACCATCAGCTGACGCTGTAAAAGCAAATATTATTCGACCTACGCACGGTATCTTTCAGGGTCCAGCTGACTGTACTCCCCTCTGCTCGCACTCTGCTGACAGCTAATTTCCCAGACGTAATTATTAAACTATGGTATTGTCAAATTTCAACCGGGGTAGTGACAAATGAATGACAATATCGGGAAAAAAGTAATATGTGTAAAACTATATCTAAATACTGTGACTTACATACAGGGAGGACGCGCGGGTTGGAATAAATTCATTTAAAATTTTTGGATTTGTTTTATGGAAAAACGCTCGGATTGGTCGATTTTTACTTTTAGCTGCGGTTTTTTTGATGGTAAGTTGATGTACAAAGGCTGGTCAAAAAATAAGTTACGACCATCAATTTTTTTTTTTCAAATGGAAACATGTTTTTTATTTAATTTGTTAATTCTGCATCGAATTCTAAGTATGTTTCATGTACTATGTCCTATACCCAAACTCAACAGTTATCGAGAAATGTACAATTGAACATATCAATAACTGCATGTTCAATTGTAAATTTTTCGATAACTGTTGAGTTTGGGTATAAGACATGGTACATGAAACATACTTAGAATTCGATGCAGTATTAACAAATTAAATAAAAAACATATGCTTCCATTTGAAAAAAGAAATTGATGGTCGTAACTTGTTTTTGTTGTTTTTTATTTAATTTGTTAATTATTTAATTTGTAATGTTTTTTTCCGTAAAAAATAATAATTCTTTCTTTTTGCCACAGAATACACAAAACGGTTGAATTTTAAACATATTTGCACTTGCGTCCGATCTTTCAAAGAGTACACTCAAAACTGTCACGTACGTGAAAGAGATGCGTACATCCCTTATGGTCTACCTAGCAACATGAAACACAGATGCACCCTGCATATTTGATGAAGGTGGTCCGAATAACATTGTTTACTGCGTCGGATGAAGGTCTTTTCACCACTATACACACAGCAGATTTTTTTTCCTACTTTTAATTATGTAAACAATATCCTAGTCAATTTTGTCAGGCGTACTATTACCTAATTTGACGTTATTTTCTTACAAGTTCATGCACTCAGCTGACGCATAATCCCCCCTCCAAGATGCAGCTGACGATTTTATTTCAACTCAGTATGATGTCAACTATTTATAAAAAAATAAATCCGCCGGCGTACTATTACTTTATTTGAAGTGATTTTTGTACAAGTTCATGCGCGTAGCTGACGCATAATCCCCCCTCCACGATGCAGCTGACGATTTTATTTCAACTTACTATCATGTCAACTATTTATAAAAAAAAGAACCAACCGGCGTACTATGACTTTATTTAATTCTTTTTTTTTCACGTTTCGCGGCCTCTTACAACTATACCCACCGCGGGTGCGTCAGCTGACGCTTGGTTTAGTTATTAGTAATAACATACTGCTATGGTTTTTTATATATTATGCATAAGTAAAATTAAATAAATTGATTTATTGCAAATTTATTTTTCTGTGGGGCAAATGTTTTGGTACACACTGTATATTGGTTTCTGTTTAAGAATTTGGGAAGTATAGTAGCCTTTTGGTAATCTGTGTATATTAATATATATTTTGTTGTCATTTGAATTTAAAAGAAAAGATGCCAGAAAGATTATTTACGCTCAACTTGATATTTATGATATAGTATACATGTGCGGAATGTGACGAGACGTGGTAGGGATGCGTGACTTTCATTTGTCCTGTGGTGAATAAAGAAAGACATTAAATTTTGGTCTCCCGTTAAATGCAGTTCTTTTATTACAGATATTTGATGTTTGAATAAAAATTGTTATAAATTTCATTTGATTTTAAGGAGCCAAGATTTAATCAAGTTTGTGTACTAGTTTTATTGCTGTTATACAAGTTAAGTATTTACTTTTAAGAAAGAGAATGCATTCTTTATTATAATAAGAGAAAATTTTAATATTGAAAAAGTAGACTCGTATCTTTCATTTTGTTTTTCCTACACGTGTTTGAAAATATTTTATATTTATTGAGAAGCTATTAAAGTAGATAATTTTCTTTACTGTATCACTTTGCTATAATTTGATGTATTTTATTATAGGTAATTAATTTATTTATTTTAAGTAATTATTATTTTGTATGGACTTTGTGAATAATTTTCAGTATTTAATTAGGTACATTTTGTCGCGTTTGTCAGTACAAGTTTTTTTTATCCTATCTGGTCAATTAGTGGGTAGGGTTCTTTCTTGAGTATTTGTTAACTAAAGTTTTTTTTTTTTTTGTTTTTTTGTAATAAATAAATTATATCTGATCTGTTTTTCACTTTTATTAAAGATTTTAGAAAAGATAATTAATTATTTATTTCATTTTTTTGTCTTCAAGTAATTTGTTGTTTTTTTATACTGTTTCCTAAGATCACGATTCCTGACGTGAACATTGTACAGTTTCGCCGAGGGAACCTGAGAGAGAGAGAATTTTGTTTTCTGAGCTATATCGCGGCAACCCTATAACAATTGTACTAATATCATAGCAATACGTATCAAAAAAGATAACAGTCGATCGGCGTAAAATCACTACCTAAAATGCAACGCTACCTCCTGGACCATTAGGTTTTCAAGAGCGTTTTACTATATTTCTCCGATTTTTTTAAAAAATATGTTGTTTTCTACAGTTGTATTTTGAGGATGCAGTTCTTTTCTATGTTTTCTTATATTTACACGATCTAATGAAGACAATTGATAGAATATATTATTGAAACGTCTTACACAATGCCGTTTTTATTTACATATTTTGATTAATTTTATTGTTAACTCATGTGTTAATTAAAAAAAAACGGTTACAATGCTTTCTCTAAAAAAAATACATTTTAACTGAAGAAATATACCTAATTTAATAATTCTAACTAGTTAAAATTTAAAATTGTTATAATAAACTGTTTTTGGTACTTTAATACTTTTTATTTTTTCTGGGTAAATATAAATACATTGTCTGACTTTACTTGGTAGTAAACTCAAAAGCGATGACGTGGATGTGGGTCACGAAACATCAAAGGATACGACTAGACTGTCGCTTCTCGTTAATCGTAGTACTTTGATACTAAATTATGTTATACAAATTATACAAGCGGCGAACTAAAATTTCACATATTTAACAAGAAATATATACACTTTTCAATGGATTACATCATTACTACGAAAGGACGACAATGCTACAATAGTCAATTTAACAATCCGAAACAATTAGAGCGACATTCATCTCGCAAATCGTTCAGCATAAAACCACACCCGTTACCGTCATTAATCAACGGTACAAATTGCACAATTCCGTGAGTATATCGTCAAAGAGTCTCTTTCATTGAAAAGGAAAAATAAAAAAAATAAACGCCCTTCCTGCATTCTTCCATCGGGAAAGTTAGCGTGCATCGGACTGACAAGTAGGAAGTACCCCTTACCGTCACTTACCCGTTCCAATCTCTAACTCACTTGAGGATCGTTATAAATGGGAATGTTTGTACGAAAAAAGAGGAAAGAAAAACAAGAAAAAATAGAACTCTTAACTGTAAGCGTCATGTGCAACATCAATCTTATTTACCGGGTTCGTTCGTACCTGCTGTTTCTTTTCCCGTGTTGTGTTGGGACACGGCCGTGGATAGAAATGAAAGAAAAAGGACTGGCTTCTAACAACATCTGCTGCACTACTAAAGATATCTATCTCTGGATAGTCGTAGCTCTCTAAATGCGACTACTTCTCGAGTTAAAACGTTCGTCTGATGGTTAGAATACCTCCCATAGGAGAGATATTAGAGCAGCGTGTGTCCTCGGCACTAGCTACACTATCTTTTTCAATTTTAAAGCAGTCCATTGGTGACACTCAGATAGAGTTATATATACATATTGAAATAGGTAGTAACTAATATGAGCGAATAGCGCTGTATATTTAATCTTTTAAACGTATTTTAGCATGACTGTAAATTTAAAATATTTCAATTATAAAGAACAGTTGAATATACTTAAAGCATAGTTTATTGCTGTTAAAATATTTGGTATACATTGAAGTAGACATTTCTTGAAGGAGTGGTGTTGGAACAGGTTCTGTGTCGTATTGATTTTCATCACATTCTGAAAATAGAGATTTAAAAGTTATTATTTTTGTTAAAATGTGAATTATAATTTTGTAAAACTTGTCTAATTAACAATATTGCTAAGTAAAGTAATTTAGTGCTGAATGTTGAAATATGAAGGAAATAAATTGGTAAATAATTACGCGGGTAAAGTTTGAATAAGCGGATCTGTCAAAATTGATATTTACATAAAATTTTGTTAGTAAAGTATTTTGAAGTACAAAGTATTAGTAATTCATTATTATAAATTAATAGAGATTTAATATAGAAGGTTTACTGAAATTTGGTAAGCACTGAAACTAATCAATAAAATTTTAAAAAACTGTTTTGAACAAGAATTATGAGGAAAGGAATTTTATTGGATGTAATTAAAAAATGAAGATATTGTCTGGGTGATGATAAAAAACAAAAGAGATTGAAAAATAATTTTTCAAAAGAGGTGCGTGTAATTTTCTGAAAATTAAAGTTTTATTCCGAAAATTGTACATTAAAATCACGAAAACCGCGAAAGTTGGTGAAAAAAGTGTTTATTTCAGCATTGGAAATATTTATTTGACGTCAGAATAAAAAATATTTGTTAGAGGAGCAGAAAATAATAAAGTAATTTTATTACTATCGCAATTAATGATATTCTATATGGTATAAGTAATTTAATAAGAAAAGGAAATAGTAAAAAAAATACTTACCAAACAAGAACAAAGTCCAAGCGGAGTATTTAAGTTGTCAATTGTACGTGAGTTCCAAGCGGAATTCCAGTTATAAAAGGTCCAGTTTATTTTATAAATACGAGAAATTCCTACCAGTCAGAAACACACGTGTAGTTCCAGTAATATTTTAAATAACTAAAAAGGTTCCGGGGATTCATATAATTCCGAAGAGTTCCAGTTCCAGTGTTTAGTCGTGATAAAGAAGGTACAGATGTATTAATAAATCCAGAAGATATCCAGTTATTTACGAGGACACAACGAGATACATCCTGTTAGTCATACCCGTGGAAGTCCAAGATCCAGGTATAGAACGAGTATATTTAAGAAAGCCGAACTTCATACTAGAAGAGAACCAGAGGGTCATCCGAGGCACATAACGAGTCCAGGAAGGCTGTTTTCCGAACAAAGAAGATACACAGAATTTTCTACAAACGTATAACCAGAACTTGTAAGGAAAAAGGATTGTATTAATTGAATAACCCAGAGAAAGAAGAGTAATGTTATTAAGAGGTTGTATAATTTTTATTTAAAAGAAACAATTTGAAATTAAATTATTTACATCGAGTAAAGGACATAAATATGAATAAGATATACTAAATATTATAAAAAGGATTATATTAATATTCGATGTAAAGGTTTTAAATCTCTATTTAAATCAGAAGTTTCAGAATATGCACATTTATTGAATTTGCATAACTTTGGTACTAAAATATATCTACTTTCGTATTTGAACATTTGATAGTGGAAATTTTTTATTAATAGTTGGATTTGTGTATATTAATGTATGCTAAATTGAAAGATTTACCTTGAATTGATTCTTATACATACCTTATCGAATAGATAAGCTTTAGTTTCATCCTTCCTATGTCAATAATAGACCAGGTGTGATTAGACAGGTTAAATATTTTTTGTGAATGTCATAAAAATATGTTGGTTATTTCTTCGAATCATAATTTAAACAGATATTGTCATTAAACGATTATTATATTGATATTCTTCTTTTATTTGGTAAAGTAGAAACATTGTGCTAGACATTTTCATATTATGTATAGAAATTTGATAAGTCAATGACCTGAAAGAGAAACAAAATAATATAGCATTTATAAGTTTAATTTTGAGAGAAAAAGTATACATACCTTACGATTGTAATCCTATTAGAGGAATAATTCATTAGCAGAAGTCATTACGTATTCAGAAGGAATAATTTTAGCAGGATCATTGTAAGAAGTTAGATTGTTATTTTTACATATCATTTTACAACGGTAAATGCCATTGCTAACATCGTTATAAAAATAAATGTACTGCAAGTACTGCGTAGTCAAAATAAAGACTGATTTCATTTGACGAAAATTAACTTCAGTAAAGAAGTAATTATATTTAGTAACTATTTGAAATAGTTTGGAGATAAATTATTATATCTAAATTATTTAAGAATGAAATTATTATAGAAAATTAATTTGATAAATAATAAAACTGAGAAAGTGTTTGGGCATATTAAAATAAAATACTAATCTATGAGCAATTGAAATAACATATTATAGGGTACAGAAATATTAATTTCTATATACTGAGTGTTACATAAATATTATCATAATATAAACAGATGTTATTTCCAGTAAAATTTGAATGACTAGGTAAGAGAGGAGATATTATTGGCAAAACGTATAACAAGTTTTGAATTATTTTGGCTTATAATTAATTATAAGTGTTTGTAAGTATATTATCCCCTCCACTAGTACAATATATATATACAGTGTGCACGCGATCTACCTGCGAATGAATATACTAGACAAGCTAGTCGTCTATAAGTGGGAGAATGGGGGGGGGGGCTCTTTATTCTTTAACCAAGAATAAAGCCATTTACTGTACTGCTTTAGAGGAGATGGAAATAATATTAAACAATAAGAAGCACTACCTAGATAATTTAAAAGTTGAGACTTTTTGAAGCATGAGATAATCGCACTAAATAATTTTAGTAACGGATTTCATCACAGCTTCCCAAATTGTATGTGTAAATAAAAGAAATGATCGTCAATTCTAAAAACTTAAAAGTAATAATTTTTTTCTTAAAATACCATAGATAAGGAATATAGCTGATATAAAAAAACGAAAACGTAACAATAGCAAAATCTTATTAAGATAAAAAGTAAATAATTCCGTAGTATTATAAAATAGAAAAGGATAAACTAAAATTCTGAAAGTAAACAATAAATTTGTATGAAACTAAACAAAATGTTTCAGTAAGTATAATTTAATTGGAAGTTAAGAATGGAATTATTAAAAAAAAATAATTTCTACAAGTACTTAATTATTTATTAAATGCTCAAATAAGTCTCCCTCTTGAACTGAGCAGTAAACCAGCCGATTATAAAAATTTCGACGGACATTTGTTAACATTTCCGGGGTAACATGATTCGAAAATTCAATAATATTGGAGCGTAATTGTTCTAAATTAGATGGACGAAACGCGATTTAAAAATGTACTAGTCGACTAGAGATGGAACAAAATGAAATGCGCCAGTGCAGCTGCTATCCTTGTTGCACTGATTAAACGCGAGTCAGTCCAGCCTCAGCCTAAATGTACTCGAATCCCCTCTTTTCCAACACTACACTCGACCAAAAAGCAGTTTGTATATTGCTTTCTCGTACTAACTCATACAAACTTTCGGTGTCGTCGTTTTATAACATAGTAAAATGCACCCGCAACTTGCAGGCAAGCACTTGGTATTTATGTACATAACTATCATGTTCTACTACACGTATATAGATGGAAAAATCTAAAGGATACTTTTCAAGGTTTGCAAACAATGTGTATTTTCTTTTTTTAATCTTGTATATTAAGTTTTATCAAGTCAATTGGCCCTATGCTGTATCATTTACGTTAAATAATGGTATGATATATCACCTCATAACGCGTATATGTTATGGACTCTGTTAACCCTAGAATGCATAAAGCGAGTCTTTCGGATTCGGTGCGCGTTTTGACTACCTGTATTTTGCAAACGGCTCTGTGTACCATGTTTTCCGTTCAGGAATGCCTCTATCACCCCTTTATAAGTACTTTAACAATATTTTCAAACAGGGGGGTCACAAGTGGTTACACCTTTTCTTGTGTTACTACTGCACATAAACATCAAGTGAGTCTCAGAATAAATCCCGTCAAACAACATAAATACAGTTCCACATATTCATAAATAGTTTATATTAGGTTTGTTTGTGTTTAATATTACGAACGGTTCTAATACAGTTCTGTTACTACGCAGAACTGATGCGTCATAGTACACCATTCGGAACGGTTCCGAACGATTCTGTAACGATTCGATGCCGTTAGCCCGAATTAGTTCTACAGTTCTAGAACGGTTTCAGAACTGCCAATCACAAACCAAAACACGACGTTTTTTGTTCCAGAACAGTTCCGGAAACCCGAACACTTAACATAATTCTGCGCATGACGTGAACTGCTCTGGAATCGTTCTTAGCGAAACAAAAGCAAACCTATTGAAAACTACTTCCCTACTCCCCCCACAGCCGCTGTTTCAGTAAAAGTGGACCGATCCTACTTGAAGCTGCAACTTCCCCCCTTCCGCGTGATGTGGTGCAGTAGTGATTAGTCAGTTGTAGCGGTAACTTCTTTTGTCCTTCATTTATGCTTTTTTATTCGTAATATAGTTGCATAGAGATTATAAATAGCTTCTGAAATAGAAGGTAAGATTCTATTTTTCATATTTAGAAAATAATATCGCAACAATGCATTTTCTTTTTAGTAAAAAGTTAGATATTCATATGGCTTCCGGTAGCAGTAAAAGATCAGTGAGGTATGGCGACGCTGATTTTGAAAGCACGGTCCTGCAATGGGCATATGAATCTGATTCAGATGTGTCTAGCTCCGACTGCGATTCAGAAGAGGACGCCGAGGAATGTGTTCATCCAAACAGGAACGAGGAAATTGAAAATATGGAGGAAGACATTTTATCAGCCAGTGAAGATGAAGCTCTAGAATCAGATGATCAAGATTTAGAAGAAATCATTGAAAATCAGAATCCTCAGGGTATGAAAGGAAAGAATGGGTACGAGTGGAAAATCGATGCTCCAGCTCAAACAAAAATTTCATGTCACAACATTATTCGTTTTACTCCTGGTCCAAAGGAACGCAACAGGATAATATCATTTATTGATGCTTGAAATGTTTTTCTTAGCCGAGAAATCCTAGAAGAAGTTGTTGCTTGTACTAACAAGGAAGCAAAGCGGCAATATTCTGACAAAGGTAAAGAGTGGAAAAATGTGGAAGTTGATGAGATGAACGCATTTCTGGGATTGTTGCTGTTAGCAGGAGTCGAAAAACAATGGGATAGTCCGATAAGGGAATTGTTTTTGAATAAATGTTCAAATCCGATGTACAGAGCTACAATGACAGTAAATCGCTTTGAGAACATAAGACGGTTTATTAGATTTAATGATAAAAGAACGCGTGCCGCTTGTTTGGGAACAGATAAACTTGCACCAATAAGATATATTTGGGACTTATTCATCGAACAATGTAAAACTGTTATGATACCAAAGGCGAACGTGACTATTGATGAACAATTACTGGGATTTCGTGGACGTTGTAGTTTTATACAATATATGCCCAGTAAGCCATGTAAATACGGCATAAAGTGTTTCTGGCTTTGTGAAAGTGAAACTGGGTACGCTATTGATGGTATTATATATTGAGGTAGTGCTAGATACCTACCATCAATATTTATATATGGTTATGATTTGTAATTAATTTTAATGTTAAAAGATTGAGAAACTTATGAATAGAAATAGTATTATGAAGAAAAATATTTATTATACTAGTATTAATATTTACAATTGATGAATTGTTATAGTTGTAAAGTCCTTTGGATAAGGTCCATAGTTCATCAAATGATACCAAGACCTGTAAAATAGAGATTTTGATATTAATTGAGTGTTTGTTATGTAATATAAAATTGTAAAAACTTGTTCAATTGTCTTAAATGATGAGAATTGATTTTAAGAGGGAAATTTTGTTTAAATGTAACGTCAAAATAGATTAAAAACTCCCGCATTAATTTAATTAGAGGAACAGTCAGTGGATGACAGATTTTGACATTTACAGAATTTTTAATATAGTATGTTTTAAAATTGTTCTGAATACTGAAATACATTTGTAAATTCATGGTTAAAATTGCTAAAATATGAGTATTACAATATAGAAAGACATACAAGAGAATAATAAAATAATAGAATGTAGAATGTAGTGTTTAATAGAGATTGGTCAATTCAAAAATATAAATTATCACTAGGGTAATGATAGTAAATAAAGGGGAGATTCTTCTAAAAAATTATGAGAAGAGAGGAGTTATGAATTCGGCGAGAAGAGATTTTAGCCGAAATTTCATGAATTAAAGCGAAAGAAAAACATATTGTGTGTTAGAAATTATCAATCTAATATTTTGTTACATAATTTGTAACCAAAACGAAGTATTAGTGCAATATCGTATTAACGTAGGCAGTATCAAGTGAATAGAAAAGTGATGGAGATTATAGTGATCAAAAGCATTAAATATAAATAAAAATTTACTTACCATAAAAGGATTTTATTTATCGAAGAATTCCTGGGACGAAGTCACAGTATAATAGGCACATCAGACGTGCATATCCTGTAAGAAATCCATACCGAAGAGGGTCCATTGCAAGTTTATCTATTAAGGCGGTTTTATTTATTGAAGAACTTCCTGGACGGTATTACATATTAATTGCAGCACTATTCAAATACAGCCGGAGGGAAAATCCGAACGAGATAGGACTATTCTTCATAATTCCAGCCAAGAAATCATTTTTACGAAGCACAAACAGCTGTTCCATTGTAGAGGTATAACATCACTATAGGATTCCAGTTCAACCGAGACTACAAAGATAAAAAAATCAGTTAGGAATTCCTTATCAAGAAGTAACATATTGCTATGATAGCATATATAAATATATGCAGTGCCCTCTTATAAAAATATGAGAACATGCTGCTATATGTTGTGGGTATAGTCATCTGTATATGCTGTGCTCTAAAATTTATTCTTTTTACACCAAAAGCTTATAATTGGTTTTGTATTTAATTTATATTGTGATAGCATGTACCTAATAACTATTGTGGGTTCTGGCAATGTATGTGGTTCCTTTTCCTTCACTGGTAACCTTTCTCTTACTTATAATAGGGACGAGGTAATAGTTTTGTTTAAAGAAGAAAACGGAATGTCTATATAACATGATCATACACTTTTTATTTAATAATTTGTAAATTCAAATATCTTTATACACCTTAATGCTCTAAACAAATACATAATTGAAAATATATATCATTTATACCAGATGCCGGTTGTAATGTATGTAAATCTTTTTATTATGCATTCATGATGCTAAACAAAAAAATAAATATTTATCCTGTATCTAAATAAATGTAAACTCTTATTGTCCATTGATAAATTTATTTATCAACGTAATTATTTTGATATTGGCTTCAATTAATTGCTTTAGACAACCATTTGCACGCGTTGTTTCTAGCTTTTAATCTTTGCCGTGTAAAACGTTTAATTGTGTATTAACATGACTTGAAAAAGATTAATGATGCCTGGATAAATTATTGAAGAAAATACTCATTCGGACGCAGCATTTCTCCAACTACCCAACACCATTAGTCCTATATATTTTTGTTATCTCTTAATGAATTAAAAACCTTACAGGATAATATTTGCGTATCTATACTGTTCAACGTTATATTGAGTAATCATTTGCACGCAAAACCAATATTTGTTTAATAGTTTAGATAACTCTTTTTAAACAAAAACTTACTTGCTATTTAGAAACATTTCATCAAATTGTTTATTTTGAATGTCCATCTTGAACTCTTCAAAAATGAATTTAAATGTATTAATAAAATAAAACTATTATGAATGAACGTGATAAAAAAAATAAAGAAATTACTATTCTACTATATAAAAATTAACAAAATCTCAATCGCAATTATTTTGAAAGCGTCTTATTCTCCCGAAGTCGTAATAAGAAGTTCTTCTTGTCGGATCTTGTTTCGAATTTTTATACCAACAAAAAAAATTTAACGTTGACTAGTGCGCCCTCTAGTCCATCTTTTAGGTTGGCATTGGAGTATACGTTTCAGTGAAATCGCTGCCCACATGTTGCCGCCGTGATACACACACGCACACACGCACATATTGTTCTGACAGTTCTTATTCACCAAACGTCAACACATCGAAAATTGTTTTCCCATCTTAGAATCTTTTTCACTGCCTCGTACTGCCTTTCCGACGGTAGGTTTATTCTTGTTGTTAATACCATCCTTCTTTGTATTTATTAATGAACCCATTGCCTTGTTCATTGTTCAATACATATTTTCTTTTCCATTTATTAATGTTCTTCACTTTTCTTGTAGCTGGATTGTGACTCGGTAGGTTTGGAAACACGTTGAAAAGAACGCATATTTTTCTTTCAACACTGCCTGCACCTGGAAGACACGTTTGTTTCTCCATTGCATCTCTGTTTTCTATCCATGATCTTTCCATCGGTAATATGTCTATCTGCAATAAACTTTACACAAGTTTTATATTTTGTTATCTTTTGTAGGTCATGAAACTGTACACGTCTGTTTCCAGTCTCTGAAGCATTGTGTTACAAACAAATCATAAACACATACACTTTTTATTTATGCTATCAGCTACCTTTTTATACAAAATGTTATTGCTGATCGGGTTTACGTTTTATATATTTTTATATCCTTTTCTAGTCTCTAGTTATAAGCTAAGGTAATTTTTATCTTTTAATATAATTTAGTTTTTAAACTCTTTCATAAAGTTTTATTGCTTTATGCATGTAAATCATAATAATTTATTCAGCCATATTTATCTTTTTTGCATATCGTATTTGATCTTTTTCATGATATGTAAACCATACATCTTGTGTATCCTTTCTACAAAAGAAATATATTACTTATATTTATTTTGTCTTTTATTTCATATTTATTTAATATTTTTATTTTTACATTTACTCACTATTCAATTGAATAATAATGACTTTTAAATTATTTGCTTGTATTTGACCATGTGTATGCAACTTTATCTACATTCATGTAATTTGTTGCAAATTTAAACTCTTTCATACCCAAGTACGATTTTTGTCATTTTTATTTCATTTCAAAACTTAAACTAATTCTTAAAGCTATTCTTATTTTATAAACTTGCGAGATACCACGGCAATATGTTAAATAAGGTTGTATCAGTTAATTGTTTATATTTATATGAAAATCTCTATTATTCAATGAATTGGCTCATTATAGATAAAAAATTAAATAACTAAATATATCAGTAATAAAATGTTGAATCATAAATAACAGCAACATAGTACTATTTGTATTAAAAATCAATGGTATTCATTTTAAAAAGTTTCAGTACATGCGTTAGATAAACCTACCTTTAAAAATAAAATAGGGTTATATTCAATTCTTATCATAACCATATGTGAGTAGATATTGGACAAGTTTGAATAGGAGATTGTTAAAATTCTGGCATTTTCATCAAGTACATTAAAATTGTATATTATTTCTCTGCAATACATTATATTTATTGTTGCTCATCCATTTTGATTTTCATTTACGTAGATGTATTTTGATAGGTAAACATTCTGCATTTATGGTTGATGAACCTCCTAAAAATAAAAGTAAACATACAGATTGATGTATAGGGAAGATATAGTAACTGTTTAAAATTAACTTACCATACTGTGAGATAATAAGAGGTGTAGTATTGAAATTAAACCTATTATAAAGATTTTTGTATCGATTGAATATAATATTTAGTAGACTTATCAAAGTTAGTTCTCATGTGTAGCGATAATATCGTTTTAGTTACGAATTACCAACTTATATAGTGAAAAGTACTTGGACAATAATCTTTCTTAGATAATATTAAAGAGACAGGTCCGGACTAAGTTGTATATTAGTAATGAGAACATGAAAGTACAAATAACAAAGAAATAAATTTAATTATAGTAAATATATGTTTTACGATATCAAAAGTACCTGGTAAAGAAGTGTACTTGTTTTTTTTGAAAAGAATATCCAAGAATTATAAATTATAACGACTGAGTTAGTTAGGGCATATAAATATTTAACTTATATACAAGTAAGGTATAATATTGAAAACACACTACTATAATTTATTGGCCAACCCAACGTGTGACGTAATAAGAAGTAATTTATCTGGTTTGTCATAAAAGATAAAGGATTTTAGGCATACTAGTACATAGAAATGTCTAACCCAACGTGTAATTAAGGGATATTATGAGTGAATGATAATTTCATAGTTTGATTTTACTTAGGTATTTTGTTACACCTGGGATTAGTACAATATATTGGAAACCAACCTGGAGCAGAAGTCCAACGACGTCTTGGAGAAACTGTAGTAACTACACTTATAACTAGTATAAAGAATAGTTCTCGAAATTTAACCTGCGATAACTACTTTATCACTATAGATTTATTTCAAAATCTGCTAAAAGTCGGTATCACCGCAGTAGGAACATTTCGTAAAAATAAAAAGGAGATTTCCATAGAGTTCAAAGCTTCGAAAGATCGTCAGGTATCCTCTTTGTTGTTTGGATTCAGTGAAAACTTAACCCTTGTTAGTTATGTGCCCAAAAAAATAAATCAGTTATATTGCTTAGTACAGTTCACCATGACAGCGCTGTGAATGAAGATAGTATAAAGAAAAAACCCGAAATCATCGAATTTTACAATAAAACCAAAGGGGGTGTAGATCATACGGATCAAATGGTTACCAATTATACGTGCAAAAGGCAAACACGGCGGTGGCCATTTGCCGTATTTTCAAACATATTAGATATCGGTGCAGTAAATGCATTTTTTCTGTATATAACTGAGCATCCAGATTTTGAAGCACGAAAAAAACATCGCCCTAGGATTTTTATAAAAAACGTTTCTGAAGCTCTGATATTACCCTATATGACTAGAAGATCTCAAAATCCGTTTTTACATAAAAGAACAGTCGAAGCAATTAAGATCTTCATTGAAATTCCAGTAAAGCAACAAGAGGAGCCACCTACGAAGAAAAGGCGTTGTCATATCTGTCCATCAAAACTAGGAAGAATGAGCAAACAGATTTGTAATAAATGTAAGAACAATGTGTGCACGGAGCATAGTGTTATGATATGTAGTAGCTGCCATTAAAAATTCTTATTATTTGGAACAATTATAATAATGTAAACTAAGGGTATTTCATTATTTTAGAATATCCATATGGATATCAAATGGTATTTTGTATTTTCATTTTTTGAGTTATTAAATTGTATTTAATGCTACAGAACTGTTTTTCTAAACCAAAACTACTAACTACTAATGAATAATAAAGAAACGCACCAAGAAAAGGCAGCTAAATCCTATTTTCTGGTACTTAATGTATGTGAGTCTGAAAGACTCACTATATGTAAAAGAGTAAAAAATTTAGGTCATGCATTCTAGGGTTAACAGAAAGATGTTAAAATAAAATCAGCTTTTGTGCACAGCAAGAGAAAGATAGTAATACAAAGTTTATGAAGTAAGAGTGAGTTAGTCTAATATTCCGAATTTTAGGTTAACTTTGTACATGTTATGTGATTTTTACTTTCTTAATTTCTCCTGATACCAAAAAAAATGGGTTTAAAAAAATCTCTCTCTCTCTCTCTCTATCTTCTCTCTCTCTCTCTCTCTCTCCCTCTCCCTCCCTTTCTCCCTCCCTCTCTCTCCCACTCCCTCTCTCTCTCTCTCTCTCTCTCTCTCACTCTCTCTCTCTCTCTCTCCCTCAGAATTCAAATGTACTCAAAATTAAATTTGAGAGAAACTGTATTAAAAAGTTTTTCGAAATCCCTACCGGAAGTAGGTCTTTTACTCTTATTGAAAATCAGTTTTTTGCGAATATCTCGCCAGCTTTCTAGGCAGGTACATTATGAGCATAAGAGTATTTAAAACATAATTTTTTATAAAAAAATTTCAAAATTCGGACCTGAAGTAACACTTTTACTCCTATCTAGTAACACCTTTTTTTCGAATATTTTGCAAAGTATGCATTCTATAGAATTTATTAAGTGAATAGAAGTATTTATAACAGAATTTTGAATAATTTTTGTATAAAAGAATTTGCCATTTTACTAACTGTCTAACCGTCAAACGTCATATAGGTATAGTAATCTGACATTTTCGTTTAATTATTTTGATTTTTTTAGTAATATTCAGTTAGTCGTAAATAAAGTAGTGTATACTAACTCGCAATAATGACTATTATACTCTCGAGCCAAGTTACATTAGATATGCATGTATCGATTCCAGAAGTTTCCTTTTTAGTATATTTCGCGATGATTAATATAACGTGCTTTCAAATACTTTTCTCATTAGAGTAGGCTGTTTTTTTAAGTTTCTTAAGTAATCAATATTGGTGTACATGCTAAGCTTTTGAAAACTTAAAATTTTGATAGTTGTCATACTTAAATTCCAATTATAGACGCCTATTATTATTTACATGACATAACCAAACTATCAAAATTATGCACTGTCACCAATCATTAAAATAAAGCATGGCCGTCTCTAATGAGGAAGGTATTTGAAGGCACGGTATTAGAATTCTCTACTTCTCTCTGGAATGCGTGTCAATGTATCCTTTGTAATTGCCGTTGCTCTTCACGGTATAGCCGTAAACGTGCTCGAGCTTGTTACAATACTTTTTTAATATAAAATTTTACGTTAATCTTAGTGAAAACAGATAACTTTATTTTCAAAATGTGACGTGATACCTTATGTTAGAATACAGTTTTTATGGTTAAAACAAAAACACAATATTAGAATTTTAGACTGTTAAGTGAGTGTCGACTAAATGTATGTTTGTAATGTTGCAATATGATATTAATTTTCTATATTATTTATTCTTCTTCACAATTAAGTCAATTTAAATGCTGTCATATAATCTAACGATTGAAACAAGCCTACTACCTACTGCAAAACTGTAAAATATTAAACTAAGAACATACATGAAACTCATACATATTACAACGTTTTCATCTTATAAATCAGTTAGTTTAAACGCCCTGCCTACCTTTTGCAGGTTCTATTATTGCGTTATATTTAAGATAACAATGTGCGCGTTTAAAATTCAACAAACGAAACATGAGACCAATGTTACGTCCAAGAGTATCATTCTAGGAGTATTTACAGCGTACAGAACATATACAACAATGAATATGCCATCAAGCAAAACCACGCTCAAACAAAACACTTCCGATTTAATCTTGCAGGGTCCTTACGAGCCTTCCGCTTGGTCACCCTTCGGGAAATATGAAAATTGTAGGTTCACAAGGTCCGAACACCTTCACACCAAGTGCACTAACCTATTTATAGCATCGACGTCGGTAATAGGACGTGACTGCATGCCGAAACGGCACAGCCAGCAGAAGGATCCTGACGACTAATGGACGCTGAATGCTTAATAATGCGGCCAGGTCTCTGAGGAGTCGCCGGGACGACGTAAGGGAAGATGGAGCAAGGCGGTAGCAGCGCTATCGGAGATAGGTCTGTCTCTGCGTAGACGGAATGGTACGACAGTAGTGATAATGCATTATACATGAGAGTTGGGCCATGTAAGCGTGTTTGTATGCAGAATGTAGAAGATACTCTGTCATGGCGAATGACGGAAACTGGGGCCCCAGAACCGGCCTTTACATCTACACAATTTCGAAGTACCCGTGACCGACCTAAATAAGAGATTATATTAACGTCACTTGGTTTGCATAATCACCCCATGGATAGCGAATGTTACGTTAAAGATCCTGCTTATTTCTAGTATGTACCTTGGAGAAAGTAGTGTGTTTTGTAAGTGCATCAGGTATCCTAGAATCTCCGTGTTTTATATTTGGCTTATAAAAATTTTGGATGACATTTTGTATAGAGAAGATCTATCTTGGAGAAGGATTGTATTATATAAACAATTATTGAAAGGAAATATTATGTGTGAATTAACCCTTAAATGCCTGATATTTTGTTTAAAAATAAAAAAATTAAAATTTCGAAAATTTGATAAAACCGATACATGGAAAAATAGAAAAAAAATTTCATTTTGAACCATTCTTTTTTCGAAAAAAGGGTATGTAGCCAAATGACAACATCATGCATTGAGTACATGGTATAACAATACATGTGAAATTGTTTGAAGCAAATATTATGTTTGTTGAGACATAATACTTCACCGCAGTTAGACAGCTTGCATCTCATCAGCTCAAACTTCCGCCGGTGGTATATGTTTCATTAGTCTTTTTCTTCCTCTTATTCGCAATTTCTTTCTCTAAACTACTACTAGAGCGACTACGTTTGGTAGTAGCTGATCTATGTTCAACAAGCTACTTCTGCACGAAATTGGGCTTCACTCAATAATTGGCATCCTAGTTGCTTCTTATAACGTACTCGTTTGTAAACTCTCCATGAATTTACTAACGCAAGTCTAAAAGATGGTAGAAAATCCTTTAGTACCATATATAACTCATCATATATATCTTCCCATAAAGCTATCCAACAGATCCACACCTTCCATATGTCTGTTGTATTCGGTAATAATATATGGACAATAAACTTGTATGATTTTCTTTTCCTTCCAATCATATCGTTTCACTTTCGAAATTGTTTTTTCCCCAGCAAATAAGGACACTAATGTCACATATTTAGTGTTCTTCCAGATAACAGATGAAACACCCACACTATCAATTGTTGCAATAAATTCATGACATGTTCCACGATTACCATCTTTCAAAGATGATTCTGTGGGCAATTTACAATTAGGCACCCTATTTTTTCGTATATTACTCAAGGAATAAATTCCCCCCATTGCCAAATGTACCATTAGAGGCATTGATGTATAATAGTTATCATGATAGAGTCTATAATTTTTCTATCGTGGAATAATTCTAGCTAAACATAAAACCAAGTTACATGTTACTTCTACTCCAGGTTCGTTAACTGGCACATCTTTTTGCTCTTGGCCAGCATAAATTTCAAATTTATTGGCAAATCGTGAAATGCGTGATATAGAAAGAATTTGAATTCCCATTTGTTGCGTTACATTGGCATAAATTGTTTCATATAATGCCTTACTTTGGTGGAGCAGATTTGCTCGTCTATACCGAGATTTTGCTCCAAAGCAACCGAAGAAAAATTATTGTTCAGAAAACTACGATAGAGGAGTAGTTACTGTTGAAGTACATGAACCTTCTTATCATCTCGAATTTGTTGATTGACATCACATCAGCTACTGGTGCAAATCTTAGTTCATCACTCCAGAATTACCTCGAATTGGTATATTTACTAATGAAGTATACTATTGTTATGCCAAAAAGCTGCTTTATGTCATTTTCGGAAAAGAAAGGTGGTATCTCAGTTTTGGTCTGAACAGCATACAAATTGGATTATTCTACAATTTTTGTTACCAACTCACTTGAGAAAAAGTAATTGAAAAACTGCAACTGTCGTTGCAAAGCTAAAATTTCTTCAGAAACTTCTATGTATTATAAAGCAGTACATAGCCGAACGGACACTTCATGCAGCAAATCGATATTCGCTCTAGCATGAGTTTGAATGGTTTAGTAGCAAGTGTGTTGGCGAAAAGCAACAATATGCATTTAAGGGTTAAGCGGTTCTCGAATTAAAAGTGAGTTTCATAGCAATTGCCATTTAAAGCAGGGGTTCTCAACATTTTAGTATAAGCGACCTAATTTTCATCGCCCCCCCCCCCCTTCCATACTAAATTTTCACTGAAATGGTGTTGTAATTTTAATATTAGTCTCTATTTAATTTAATTCTATTTTGACCCTAAAGCTACACTAAGACCGTGATAACGAAACCAAAAAATTACTTACACATTAGTTTTATACTTAAATTTATTGTAATAAACGTAAGGGTAAGCATACAAAATTTTCTCTCTTTTTCGTCAATTATCATATCAATTCTACTTATCAGTATTCAAAATAAGTACGTAAATGCATAGCATTAAGGATGATCATACTATGTTCGATTTTCTGATCTTGTATGTCAGCAGTAGAAGAACTACTATTCTGCAAACCAATAGAATTCGAAGCAACAACACTTGCATTGTTTGCTATCTCAAATGATTTTCTGAACAACTGAAATATAGAGTAGAAAAAAGTTGTAGGAATATGCACCGATGGTGCTCTTACAATATCGGGGAGATTCCAAAATGCAAATTGTGGAGAAGAAATGTAAAGGGAAAAAACCTAGAAATGTCTGCAAATGTGGATGAATGTGTTAAAACTTACAAGGCTCAAGAACAATATGTGGAAGTTGTTTTTGTAGCCAATAAAAATCATTTAACCATGCTGGTAACTAATTTTAGAAAGTATTTTCCAGCTAACTTCTACTTGATACCAAGTTACGAGTGATTATGGACCTATTTCAAAATACTCCCGAAGGTCTTTCAACTGCCAAAGAAGAATCTTTATAGACTTCACCAAACTTTACGACTATAATCTTCCTTTGAGATCTGATTAGATTTTCAATAAAATCAGTAGACCGGAAGTAGTACTTTACGTTAAAAAAATCAAAACTTACTAATATCACGTCAACTACTAAGTTTAGAAAAACTTCTAAAGAATACAAGTGTATTAAAATGTGCATTTTATAAAAAAGTTTTTCGAAATTCCTTCCGAAATAGTGTAGGTCTTTTTGTCTTATCGAAAAACGGATTTACCTGAAATACAAGAGTATCTAGAACTTGAGTTGGAGCAATTTTTGTATATAAAAGAATCGAAAACTCGGTCCGGAAGTAACGCTTTTACTATTATGGAATAGCAGTTTTTTGAGAATATCTTGTAAATTATGCATTCTGTAGAAATTTATTAGAAGTGCGAAAGTAAGAGATAGGATTCGGAACAATCGTTGAAAAAAGGAAATTTTAAAATTCGAACCGTAAGTAATACCTTTTTAGGCTTACTTTACTAAAGAATACATAATTTAAAGTTTAATTTGGTACAACTTATTGCAGTGATCTTGAGTCTGGAATTGAATTGTAAACAAGTTTTCTCCAGATCACTGTTAGATTTAATATGATTAAATTTAGTTTTATTTAATTTATAAAAGTCCTAAAGAAAATTAAACTATATCCCTTGTATGTAGATATTTATTTATTAAGTTAAGATTTCAGAAAATCTCAATTAAATTAATTAAAATAGTGTAAGAATGTCATTATAGTTTTTATTCAAGAAATTAATATCAGAAGAAGACGTATATATCAAGTAAATATTCATGACAAAGCGTTTTCCGTAACTTCAGCGAGAAAAAGATATGATGTCGGATACCGTTCAATGGATTGGCCCGAAGTATATTAGATATATGCTATCAACAATTACGAACGTGTAACACATAAATGGCAATAAATACTTAGATTATATATTGTAAATAACGTAATAACTATTTGTAACATTTACATATTGATGTCTTTAAAAGTTTTTGTACATTATAATTTGACGTAAACAAGTCGACATTGAAATAGATGTTTGTTTACATTTTTAAGTAAGTAGTACATCACTTGACCGAAAGGTGCAGCAGTGTAGACATGAATTTTTGGAAGTGGAAAGATAGCCGGTACAGAGAATGTCTAAGTTTTTTATTAAGATAAATGTTAATGTAAGGGTAAAACGCGAGCATTTGGCAGATTGATGCAGGTGCGAACCGCTCTTAAAAATAAACACTGGTGCCTATACTTATAAATTATTAAGAATTAAATAAAAATTAGAACTTGGGACTTATAATATTTTCCGATGTATTTAATAATAACTAAGAGTATTTTTCAATAAGTTGGGACTTGTAATATTTTTATGAATTAATTTTATTTTGATAACTTAGAATAATTTCGCATAGATAAAACTTATAAATATTTTAAGAGAGACAAATATTTTTGGGGAACTAGAATGTTTTATTTTAACAGGCGATGGTATAACACTATGCGTTACGGTGAAACATTTTAGTAATTGTAATAGTTTTGTTTTATATTTAATGAGAGAATTTATTTTTAATTTTGGATATAAGTATAGATACTTTACGTTTGCAAATCTGTAGAAGGTCAAAAGTATTAAGTTTGTTGAAAGTTCTTTTTTTTAGAATATTTTTATTGTGTAAAAGTTTATTTATATAAATATTTGATATAGATAGTGATAGTGTTGAACAGAATTTTATGTGGTGGTTTAAGCTGGACTTTAAACGAGGTTGGTAATTTAATTTTTTTTATGAATATCTTTCACAATTCATTTTTTTTGTGCTTGTGTATTAAAATTTGACGTGTTAGGTAATCGATCAGGGATGTGTACAATGAATTAAGTAAGTGATTAATTCATAGTATGGAGCCTTAATTAATCCTATAAACACTAATTGGTTTTGGTGGTACAGTTTGGGAACGAGAAAAGGCGCTGGGCAGTACTAATCAGAACAGAGTCAATATTTTAAAACACTATGTAAGAACATAATAATAATTTAATAGATATATTACATTAACACTGCACACGTGGTTGGTTGTGTACGCTAGGGATGTGTGCAACGAGTCGAAAGATGAACTCGTAGAGCGGAGCCCTGGCTTACCAATTTGTGTGCGTTCGTTTTGGAGATACTGTTCGGGAGCGAGAAGAGGCCCTGGGCAGTATTAACGTCAAGGCAGAGTCCATGTGTTAATGTGTATATAATTTGAACCGTGGGAATTCATTATATATATACAAGGTGTGTATAAATTGGCGGACCCACTACACGCGGCCATGTTCTTCGTTAAATTCGGAGTCCAAAATCCTAATACGAAAATGTTGTACCATGCTCCATATCTTTGCACGAGGTTCCTAAAGTTCGGACTTTCAGTCTTGAAATAAGCATTATTACTTGATATTTGTTGACAGAAAGAGCTACAATTTAGAAGAAAGAAGAATTGTTGTTATTATCCTTTCGTTAAAGTTTTCTTTTTGATTTTAAAGTTTGTTTTTAATATTTGTTTATTAACTTATTTTGACGAAAAACACATCTGACAACGTTGTAAAACAATAAGTAGGCAGCTTAATGTTGTTCTAGTCAAATACATTACTACTGTCAAATTTTGACACTTTGTAATCTACCTATTTCATTCGACTTGCTTATTTTTCGTGTTTATTTGTAAAGTTTTAATCAGTTTTCGGGTTTTCGTGTTTACTAGTTGTTCTGTTTGTTTATTATGAATTTTATGTTCAACGAATATGCCGATATGTACATGATATACGGTTACCAACGACTTCGTGAAACAGGTTTGTTTATTCCAAGAAATACGAACGCAGGCTGACCAAGGCAAAGGCGTACCGTGCAACTAGAAGAGCAAGTTCTAGCCACAATACAGGAAGATCCCTCTGCGAGTACCCGTCAATTAGCTTCTACACTAAATATTCCCAGTAATAAGACTGTTCATTTGGTTCTATGAGAAAACTTGCTTCATCCATACCATGTTTCTAAAGTTCAGCCTCTTTACGGAAATGATAACTTATTTCCAATCAATTATTGCAATACAATCTTAAATAGAATTCAGGAAGAAGGTGACTTTTTAAGACGTATTCTTTGGAGTGATGAGTGCATGTTTACCAGAGATGGTGTGTTTAATACTCATAATTTTCATCATTGGGCAGATGAAAATCCACATGAATTTCGCGAATACGGTCACTAAAGAAGGTTTTCTGTTAACGTTTGGCTGGGTATAATAAACCACAGGGTAGTTGGACCAATTTACTTAGCAAATCGCCTAGATGCCGGTGAATATTTAAATGTTTTAGAACAAGTTATTGATGAGATACCGCTGAACGTACGCCGTAATATGATTTACATGCACGATGGAGCTCCTGCGCACTTTGCTCGTAATATAAGAGACTGGTTTACTGAACACTTCCCAGACAGATGGATTGGTCGTGGCGGTCCCCGTTTGTGGCCTGCGAGATCCCCCGATCTCAATCCATTAGATTTTTTTGTTTGGGGTTTCATTAAAGGTAAAGTTTACGCTACACCTCCACAGGACGCTGACGAAGTTAGAGCCCGACTTGAAGCCGCAGTATTAGAAATCACACCAGAAAGACTTGAGCGAATAGTACAAACGATACTACAAAGATTGCAGCTATGTCTACAAACTGACGGATTTCAATTCGAACAATTATGTAGATAATAATTACATTGATTTCTATCAAGAAAATCTACAAAAATTAGTCAATATTATCAAAAAATTTTTAAACTTTGTAATATTTTCGTAATAAATATGTAATCTAAGAAACCAAATTTATTTCGTTTGTTTCTTTTTTAAATTTAAAATGTAAGGTTCACATGACGACGTGTAAAAATGTTCCGAAGATTATAACTAGCACATGCGTGTTCAATGTTGCCAAATGTATGTTTCTTTCAAATTCATTCTGAAGACAAAGGAAGCCTGATACATCGTTTTAGGATTAGGATTTTTAACTCAAAATTTGACCAAGAATGTCGCCACGTATAGTGGGTCCGCCAATTTATACACACCTTGTATATATATATATATATATATATTATTTAATTACTATCCAGTATAAGTCACGACATTCAGCAAAACTTTGACTTGTTGATTGTTTAGCTTAAATATTCATAAATAAATATGTAACTAGTGTGTTTAGTAGAATATTTTCTGATTTATTGTTATCGTTTTGATCATAATTACTGTATTAGCTTTTTTTTATTATTATTATCATATCATAACATGCAATAGTTTGATTTTGTACATAAATTTTCTTTTGTTTGTAAATATACCTGTTTTGTTTTAATTTGATATCTTAATAAATTATGTTATAAGATATTTCTGTATTTTCATTTATTTTATCTGACCTGGAGGCAATTTGAGAGCATTCACATTGAAGAAGGAACTTGTTATTATTTTTTATCTGCCCCTGAGGAAAAGTATCGTTAGTGTAACCTTAAAACTGAGCTAGTGAAGTGTGAAATTGCTTAACCTACTTTTCTGCAGAAATTATAAGATCCTAGTCTAGCTAGACCTAGCACTAACACTAGCTTGATTCTGCCCTAATTTAATATTT
This sequence comes from Amphimallon solstitiale, assembly GCA_963170755.1. Taxonomy (NCBI): domain Eukaryota; kingdom Metazoa; phylum Arthropoda; class Insecta; order Coleoptera; family Scarabaeidae; genus Amphimallon; species Amphimallon solstitiale. The sequence continues at coordinate 49,260,532 of OY720682.1, forward strand.
AAATAATTTAAATAAATTCACATAACTGTTAATTTGCAAGAGTCACAGCATTATGTATGAAACATGCGAAAGGAAAAATACCTAATCACAAAAATTAAAAAGATATAAAAAATCTATATACGTATTTTAGCAACTAAGTTGTCATCTTTTGGAGAAACCTGTAGACAAACAAAAAAGAGTGTTAAACATAGTGTTTTTGGCTAAGGTGTAACCTTAGAAGATATGCTATTCACCAAATCACCAGTGGCATAACACTAGTGCTATCCCAGGTGTAATCTTAGAAGATGTGCTTTGGTTGTGTCATTCCACTGGTGATTTGATAAAGTGCATATCTTCTAACACCTTAACAAAAAACATTTTCTGTTTTTCAACCGGTTTCTACTGAAGATTGCAACTGAGTTGCCGAAATACGTTTTTAGATTTTTTATATCTTTTTCATTTTTGTCGTAAATATTTTTTTCCATGACTTCGCATATTTGTATGCACATTTTTCATTTATTAGAACTACATTCAATGCATACATTCACACATTTTACCAGTTTTTTAAAATGCACGTAATTCGACAATTGAAGAGTGGAAATTCAAAAGGGTCTAAGTGCCACTTCCAGCAAATTTTAGGTAACATGTGTTTAGGGGTGTATGTGCCAACGCCAATAGCATTCAAAACGGTCTATGTGCCTAACGCTGTATCAAGTTGTTTTGTGTGGCGTCAAAACCTGCGCGCGGTCTATGTGTAAATGTCCGTTTCACGTTAAAAGGGTCCAAGTGCCTAATTATTAACATTGTAGTATACGACATGAATACCTCTAATGACGTACAACTCGGCAATATTGCCGTAAAAAGGCGCCATAAAGATGCCGAGAGTGTTAGAAAAGAAAGAAAAAGGTGCAGAAATAGTGGTTTGCAACATACAAATTATAAAAATGTAGTTGTGCCGGCTAAAAATCAACCTGAACTTGTGGTGAACAATTCTAACCTCTAAATATACGCCAATTTATATTACGCTCGTGTTACAGGTAACGTGTTCTTATAAATATGGCTGCAAATCTTTAACATTTGAGCAAAGAAGCTCACTATTTCGCCAGTACTATGAAGCTAGTAATTATGATAAGCAGAGTACTTTTCTTTCGGGGCTGATTCAAGTTATACCTATACGTCGCAGGAGACATGGCACGTATAATACTCCAGAGCAAAGTCGTCGCCAATGTACGAATACTTATACTGTTCCCGATGGTTGTGGAGAGCATGTACAAGTTTGCCGAAAGACTTTTTCTAATATATTTGCGCTAAGCCATAAGAAAGTGCAAGTACTCGTCGAAAAAAAGAAAAGAGGGCAAGCTACGTACACAGATCAGCGTGGTAAAGGAACGAAAATAAAAAAATTTTTGCCAGAACTGCGTCAGCAGGTCAGGGATCACATCCATAGTTTTCCTCGCGAGGAAAATCACTATAGCCGAAATAAATCAATAAAAGAATTTCTGAGTCCAGATTTAAATCAAAATCGCATGTTTTTGGTATACAAGCGAAAATATCCAAACTCAACTGTTACTTATAAGTACTACTCTCTAGTATTGCAAAAGGACTTTCCAAATCTCAGATTCGGGCGGCCTAGGTCAGATACATGTTCGAAGTGTGATCTTTATCAAAATAAGATCAAGTCAATTCCATCAACCAACCCACAGAGAAGACAAGAAACACAGAAACTAGAATTACATCATCGCAAGGCGGAAAAGGCAAGAACAGCAATGAATTCGGATATTACAAAATCACAAACTATAGATAGTCAAGACAATATTATTTCGATTGATTTAGAACAAGTGCTTTTTATTCCCACTCTAAGCCATTCTGACATGTTCTACAGTAGACAACTGTCCTGTTTTAACTTCGGAGTTCATCTCTCTGACACAGATGATGCGTTTATGTGCATATGGGATGAATCTGTTACAGGGAGAGGTGGAAACGAAATCGCCTCTTGTCTGCTAAAAGTCATTGCGCATCCAAATTTTCGGAAACGAAGTAATCTAGTAATATGGAGTGATAATTGCATCGGGCAAAACAAAAATAAGATCATTCTAATGTTGCTCATTTACTTAGTTTCTAAGGGTATCTACTAAAAGGTAGAGCAAAAGTTTCTGGTAAGTGGCCATTCTTACCTCACTTGCGATAGGGATTTTGCCCTAATCGAAAAAAGAAAACGCGTCCTTAAAAATTACACTCCTGAACACATAGGGAAGATGCACGCCATCAGAGACCTTTTAATGTACTCCACATGCAAAGAAACGATTTTAAAGATTTTCAAAGCATGGCTGAAAAATATCTAAATACGACAAAACTTCAAATTTCCCAAGTAGTCTGGATTAAAGTTGAACAAGGACAAGAAACTTTAGTAAAAACCAAGAAAACGTTCTCTGATATAGAACAATGGACTACTTGAAATGTCCTGAAGAAAGGAAAAAGGGCTGCTGGCATTCCCCTAGCAGTGCTTCGCGACCTCGACTGCAAAAACCGTATTTCAGCCGAGAAGTTACAAAATCTAAAAGATATGATGGATTATATCCCTTTACAATATTGCCCCTTTTATGAAGATCTCATAGAAAGAACACAATCACAGTAAAAGGTTTCTTTGGACATAGACCCCTTTTGAGTTTTGTTATACTGGGCACTTAGGACCTTCTAATGGTTGTGATGTTTAGGTTAGTTTTTTCATGACAGTTTTTTTTTAACTGTGTAACAATGTAACCAGTTTGTTTAACCGTGTTTTCTTTATTTAATAAAACGATTTCAACAAAGATTTTCAACTTATTTTATTTTTTAGACATATTTTGTTTAATATCTTAGTTTCATTTTTTTGGCGCTTAGACCCTTTTGAATTTCTACTCTTCAATTATTTATGACGTTAACTGTTGGCATACACATGATACGTTTTAGGGTGGAGGCAAGCTCTTGTGCCATATCGTATTGTCTCTATGTTTGTTCTCGTAATACGTACATTTCTGTCTTGTATAATTAACACTATCTGTGAAACACGACCGTCATCCACTACAACATACACACATATAACAAATCCGAGCGCCGATGTAAGTTCGGGACACGTTGGAATCGTCCCGCGAAGCTATGGAATGTAATAACTGGTTGCGACGCGCGTACTACAATGTTCAGCCCGGTCTGGGCTGTAATTGGAGCATTACCGAAATAGGAATGTCACGTAGATATAACTTCGTAACGCCAACTATGTTACTGAATACGGCAGACAATATGTTCACTTCAATTCGGTACGGTTGAAATTAAACGGATTTTAAAACAATTTTCATTCTCATCCGGCATGGCAATGGTTATTAAATTTATGTGAAACAGTGTTCATGGACTGCATTGAGAAAATATAATTTTGTAATGGATGCGTTTTGAAACGGGACAATTACGTCTTTCTATAGAGAAACATTCCAATTTCAGTGAGAATTGTATTAAATTCCATTCTTATTGAGCTATCTAAAGCTCGAACTGAAGAACTGAAAAATGTGTTAAAAGACAAGACATGTGTGACAATAAAAGTAAAGAAACGAAACGTTACTAGTAAAATGGTAAATCTCCAAAATTCTTTCTGACCTATCAGTCAAACAGCCGCTTTCTCAGTTGGTATGGGCTAATGTTAAATTACAAATGAAAAGCTACATTTTGATATACAAATTGTCGTAGTTAAAAGTTAATATGCATCTTCAAATACACACACATAAACATGTACCTATGTATGTATGTATACAACACCGGTGGTGTGGGGAGATCGAGAGCGCGCGCAGACATGGCATTCTTTCCGTAACTTTAGAGCGTGAACGTACATAAGTAGTACATTGTATCTGAGCAGACTCGCAAATATTAAAATAAAATGCCCTTAACTGTCGAGGAAAAAATACAGATTTTGTTATGGTATGCCAAGGATAATTCGTACAAAGACGTGCAAAATTTATTTGTTGCGGCGTATGAAAATCGTCCACCTCCCTCTGTGCCAGCTATCCATAAGATTGTGAAACAATTTCGTACAGAAGGTTGTGTTAATTCACTGCATACTAAAAGACACGTTGTGCACTAAAGCCTCGGTACCCCGGTGTCCCGATATCACGCCCGATATGAACCTGTACTCCCCTACTATCGTACCCCTCCATTTCATGTTTGCATGCACTTGTGTGCGTGTTTGTGTTTCCCTATATCTACTTTTATTTCAGTCAAACGGTATAATTCTCAACTGTTTTATAACAAATAATATGTTTTAAATTCAGATAAAGTAGAACAATATAACATTCTTATTTAAGATTATACCCATTGAAACAAAAATCAAATTTGTGTCTAGTGCCGTCGGAACCCAGGTTGACAATATCTTCCTCGTGGCAATGTTGGTTGTTGCCCTCAAAACAGAAGAACTTCTAACTGAGGCTACAAATCTATCACCTAACTATCCTCCATCCATGCTTACATCTCCGCGGTTATCCCACCTTATTCGTTAGTTACAGCGCACTGATGATGACCAGTGAGTCAGAAACACGTATCTACGGTTGCTCTTTAGCGAAATTTACCCAATATCCTTCTGTTTCTTGTTTTATATATACTGGGTGTCCCAGTGGAGCGGTAAAGTCCATTATTGGTATCTAATAATGTACATAGCGAACAATTTTTAATACAGAAATTGTAGATAATCATAAGCTCTATAATTCAAAAATATTTTATTTATAAAGAGTGTTCGACAACGATGAAGCAACACAAACTTATGTTTTTTTAAGTGGAATGCAATGCATTTTTTTTGCTTTACTTTATGATAGCCCTTGAAGGGCTGATTAAACTGACATAATTTGTATGTGTCGATTTTCAACTTGTTTCTGAGATATGGCGATTTTTCCTTAAAAATTGTACAACATTTGAAAAGTTGCTATGAAATAACGATTGACGATGAAATACCTTTTATGGCCTCAATTAGTAGACATATCTTTTCAGTGCGTGAAATTGATGTTTATTTCAACATATCTACGCATGTTCTTTAGAATTACATACCATTCGCTAAAGTTTTTAAAAAAATTAAATGAAACAACCTGTATGTTTATATGTCAATGAAAAGTACTTAAAATTTACTAATTAAGAATATCTACTTTCTTCCACCTGTGGGTGATATTGCAAAAGTAATAGGTTATTATTATGTCTGAATAAACCCGATTAAGACTTTAAAATATGAGTTGCTATGACATGCACTACGACTATAACTAAAATTAATCGAAAAGAGTTACTTCTATTTTCCTTTTACAAATAAGTAATTTTTATTAAAATTTTAAAACTCATGAAAAGTTTGTAAGTTCATGAATTAGCAATAATATAAAAAATATCGCAGACGCTTTGTGATCTATGTTTTGAGGGCACAAAGATATACAATAAAAAATATCCAAATATGGGACTACCATCGATGAGTGCTTTTCAAAAATAGTTAACAATTTGAAGAAACAACTGGCAGTATCGGTAAGAAAAAGGAATGTTAGTGCTACCGTAGAAAACGCAGATGTAGAAAGGGTTCTTTTGTTATGCGTTGAAGAAAATCCTCATACAAGCGTGAGTAAACATTCTAGAGTTCTTGATGTTGGCAAACCCTTTATTAAGAGAACCTTAAAGAAGATTTTTTAATTTGTAGTATGATAACTTATAATTACTGTGATGCTTGAAAATAGTAACTCATATGTTCTTGAAGATTCTGCGAAAGTTATAGAAGTTTTCGATAACGTACATTTAATTACTTGTATTGACGGTTTGCTTTTCAAGTGAAGTTATAAATCTAAGTATGTCTTTTTTAATTTTAAAGTGTTTTAAAATTTAGTCTAAGTGTGACGATAAACAATTTTATGACACAGAACAACTGCGATATTTTAACTATTGTTAATTCATGAACTTCCAAACTTTTCAATTTTTGAGTCTTAAAATTTTAATAAAAGTTGTAAAAGGAAAATGTAAGTAACTCATTTCACTTCATTTAATTATTTATTAATTAGGTAGTTGATAATAGCCAGAAAGAAACGAAACGTAATATAAAAATTTCAAATACACCATTGGATAGAGGTTTAAAAGTGACTATAAGACTGTGTTTTTATTGTTTCTCTACAAGGTCAAATGTAGGTGCTACAAGTAAAAGAAGAATTTTTTAAAAAATCGAACATCATTTGTCACAGGTCCATTTTCTTTACAGATTCATAACAAACACAAAATTTAAATACTTCGCCAAATTTAAAGCTGTACTCTATATCCAATAATAAGCGAGATCTTCATGGTAATGGACTGAAAATGAATCAAGCTGTATAAGATTTCAATCATTTCGTATTTCCTCCATAATTCTGATTTATCATCTTCACATTTCACACCCATTTTATCTCGTATTTTTTTTTTTTTTGCCAAGCGGACATAATTATAATTGATACACCAACGACTGCTACTGGAGTATAAATACACGTTGTAGGTAGTGATGATTTCCTTTTTGCTGCCGCTTCGTGTTGATGTACCATATAATATAAAACAGGCAATTTCTTTTTCCGGTGGCGGAAAAAAAAGAACACGCGGCGTAATGAGCTCACGTTGTCGGGGATGTGCGCTTGTCCGACCATATATGAAGAAAAAAAAACGTAATAGGTTATTTCTGTCTTACTTATATGGAAAATTGTGAATGATGAGGGAATAAACGTCTGGAAATTTCTTTTTTCGTAGATTAAACATCGTGCCCTTGTGCCACGGTGGAAAGTTCCGCTATAAATATAAATTAGATATTATTATTGATGATGACGCTGGAATGTGCTGCCTTTTCTCGAATGTAAATTGGCCATTTGCCGTCTGATGAGCTATGAATAAAATCAATTTGCAAGTCAATATTATATTATGTATTTTATACCTTATATTTCATGAGTAATGGGAAAAAAGGAAAAGCGTCAGGACCCGATAATATATTTAATCAAATGTTCAAATATGGAGCTGCATTATTCCGCAAAATGCGCGAAGATTCCGGAGAAGAATCAAGTTATATCAAGAAGAGGGCACATAAACAAGGGTTCCAAGATATCAAAATACTTCCAGGACATGATCTGAAGGTATATATTTCTGTCCAGAGACTGTGTACAGAGAACGTTGTAGTCAAATAGACACTAACTTATATATGAGAAAAGAAACATCAAAAACCAAAGATATGTTCAGAGGAGCCAAAATAAAAACACTGAGAATAATTAAAGGAGTAACTCTAAGAATTCAGAAATTCAGTGATGAAGGAACTGAAGATGCCTGATGTTTTGCGATTTCTTGCGGTCAAGGCATAGATATTGGAGGGGTACATAGAATGAACGACGATCGTTATGCCAAGTGGGAAAACAACAAACTAAATTCTAAAAGCCGAGAACTGAAACTGTATGCGCCATAAATTCTCGGCCTGATATACAAAAAAAAGAAATTTGTAACAATATAAGAATTATTATTTTTCAATGTAATCTCTCCTAACTTATATACATTTATTACAATGATTAATTAATAATTCGATATCCTTGTAAAAATAATCTGAAGTTTTTTCGTCAAAATGTTCTATAACAGCTGTTTGCAACTTCACTGTCGTCCTTAGAACTACGTCCCCGAAGGTCTTTTTTAAATTAGAAAACAAAAAAAAATCACAAGGAATATTCGAACTATACGGTGGATGTTCCAATTCTTGAAAGCCGCATTCGCGGATGGCAGCTTGTGACATGGCGGGAGTATTGACTGGAGCATTGTCGGGCAATAATCGCACACCTTTTGTCAATTTTCCACGACGTTTTGCACGAATACTGTCCCTTAATATAGACGCATAATATGTGCCGTTTACACTTGTATTGCGCTCTTTAAAGTCAATTAGCAAAATGCCCCACAATCCCATAATATTGTGGTCGTCACCTTTTTCGTTGATTGAACGACTTTCGCCTTTCTGGGACGAGGTTTATCAGGTCGCCGCCATTCCATGGAATCCCTTTTCGATAGAGGATCGTAAAACAGAACCGCTGTTTCATCCCCTGTGACAATGGACTCCAAAATCAATTTTGCGTCGTCTCCACACATGTTTAAAAACGACTGCGCACATTCCACTCGACGTTCATGTTGGAGAGCAGAAAGTAGTCGCGGTACCCATCTAGCACTAATTTTATTCATACCCAAATGGTCATGGAAAATTCGGCGAATACTTGTTTCGGAAAGGTTTGTTATTGTCGCATATATCTTTTTTTTTTTAATGTCACGGTGAGCTTTAGCGTTAATGTCCAGGTTTAAACCCGTGACGAGAGGTAGCTCAGGGGCGAGCACTCGCTTTATAATTATAAAAGTATCAAAAGCAAAAGGCACCTACCTTTAATTCTACGCCCTGGCTTCAGTCTCAAGTGACGAGAAGATTGAGTCGTTTCAATAATACTGCTTGTTAACAATTATAACTATATTTATTAGCACAAATCACAAGTCGTAAGTGGAGAGGAACACAAGTGATCCTCCTATAGGAAGATCACTTATGAATTTCCATTCTGTTCGGAATATCCTCTTTTATTACCTTGGTAACGCCAAGTCCGTCATTACCTCGCTGAATCCGCACATTCCTTCCGTTCGATCAACTTCCGTTGAACTCATCGAACGGACAGATAGGATGTATCGACTTAGCGCTAAGTAAATCAGGATTCAGGTTACCGCTGTAATAATTCTACTACTATACAGAGTGTTGATTCGCGACATTATCACTGCTAATTCCTGTACTTTCAACCGGCGATCTTCTAGCACTAAATGTTCAATAATTGAAATTAGTTGAGGCGTTATCACTTCAATTGGTCGACCCGACCAATCAGCATCATCCAGGGATTCTGGTCCCAAGAGGAAACATTTTGCCCACTTTTTTCAAGTTCTCCGTCTAAACGTTGTTTAATGTGATAAGGTGTATGACCTTCTTTTGTTAAAAATTTAATGACCGCGCGGTACTCAATTTTCGTTACTTCAGACATTTTCGTGCGCTAATCATGTTCGTTGGCTGGTTACTAAAAACTACTAGGCTTCGAACCGTCATATTTATAATGTACACCTCGCTTATGTGCATGCATGACGTGACGGAGTTTGGACACGTTTGAACCTGTATAAGCTTGTCAGGCCAAGAATTTATGGCGCCTACCTCGTAAGTTGGACATCGACATCAGTGTAGATGTTTAATGTAGCAGGAAAAGGAAGACATTGTCTTAAAATATTAAGAAGCAGAAGAAATCACCATCTTTTGGGAGATCAACGGGGTTTACTTGAACTTCATTTACTTTTCATTATTTGCTCATTTCGCCCATCGATCCTCTGTTATCTTGTCGACGTTGATGAATACTATAAAGAGAAAAGGACCTAGGTTGGAACCCCGAGGAACACCAAAATTAGGAATAAACTTTCTCGATTAAAAACCATTCCAGTTGACATAATTGTCACGGCATCTCACGTACGAAGATATAAATTATAGCAGGTTTTCCGAAAAATCAAACGCATCTAGCTTCGAATGGTCATTGGTCAAATATGAACGAAAAAATTAGCCGATCTTTGGTTTTGTCCACTATCCTAAGGGACGTCTTAAGGGCTTCTGCTGCTTCGATAATCTGAAACAGTCTCTTTCAGGTTATCGCCGAAGTAGAAGCAAGAATGTATTAGTGTTATATTATGTTTTAAAGAAACTTCCTGAAAAATTGCTGGCATAAGTGGGGAGCCTTGATATATTATTTCCCATGCGAAACCATAAAAAGAGGTAACGTATCACTTACATTCCTTTTATTCGAACGTTCGCGATTATAATCCCATTTCACTATTATCCAAACAAATTTTCATTAGCATGCAGATAGTTTAAACAGTGAGAAATGAGGACGCGAAGCACTAGATGGGAAGGAGAAAAGATGACAGAGATAAGAGAGAGAATATCGCGGGGTGTTTCTCTTCTCATTTCGCCAGTTAAAATGAAGGAGAATGGAGAATATTTACACCCCGACGTGTGTATCGTCGACACATTGTGAAATTAATTTTCATATTCTATGGGACCGTTTTCATAAATCCCGACATCTTTCATAATACCCGCGTATCGCGTGTGGAAAGTCGGCAGCGCGGCCTGTATTATTACACAATGAATTTACACTCACGTACGCTTACGTTTCCCCTGCTTGTGCTTATTTAAGGGTCCGCTTGCTTGAGCCTGCTGTATTTGACAAACATTATGTTTTTCTGATATTATCATAATGTCGTTTTTGTAACAATAAAAAAGCAAAGAAAAAGGGAGAACGGCAGATTTATTACGGTAAAGCTGGGCTTCCGTAAAACGAAGGGAACTCGGAATGTAATTTTATCCAATATTACTTAAAATGTATGCGTATATAATAGCATTCATCTGTGTCGGTAGATGTGTAATATGAGTCATACGGATGGAAATAATACGCAATATTAATATAATTAATATACAAAATGAATAAAATATCACTAACTAGTTAATCTCTCACTTAATATTCGTAATATTCAACAGATAAAGAAAGGATGAATAATTGCCGTGGTTTCAAGGAAATTGCAATTGGTAAAAACTGAATAGAGTATTGGACTATGATTGACTTGTTTTGGTAATCGACATGGCCAGAGTACGAACTAAAAAGACGATTGATTGCCACTAAAAATTCCCACCCACGGGAACAATTCTAAAATAACAAAATTACCTCAATAAATTAATATTTTACTATATATAAATAGCTTCTGCTGCTAACGTGATATTACATAAAATCCAGTTACAAATTGATTATAATAGTATATTATTCAACAAGCGTGTAATGATGGCTATTACCCACGAAGATGAAATTGCAACACGAGCCGTCAGGCGAGTGTTGTAACATCTGAGTGGGTAATAGCCATTATACGCGAGTTAAATACTATACTTTATCCACAACTTAAATGTTGTTCAAAAAATACGAAAGATAAAGAACAATATTTCTTTCTACAAACACTGTCAGAAGTTGACATTTTGACACGGCAAACAAAAAATGCGATTTATGTATACCGCATATTCACAACTATATATGTTTGTTCAAAAATACAAAAGATAAAGAGATAAAGGAACAACATTATTTATTAATAGTGACGTTTCTAATACACAAAAAATTAATTTTTATAATAATTATTAATCATTACATTACAGTTGCTTAAATTCATATATTATTATATATATAAGTATATTTATGAAATGTCAAATTTGACACAACGGTGGAGTAATAAATATTATTCCATCGAAGTGTCATTACACTGGTCAACAGTGAAATTGCTTCTTAGGTGAAAGTACCCAATCCTGAATGAATTCAACGTGCTGAACACGAATATCACATTGAAAAAAGTTGATTGGCTCACGTTCAAGAGATATTGACGTTTTGTCCATTGTATAGATGCTATCGCATAATGTAATGCAATTTAGTGAGAAATTACGAAATTTTGCGTCATATTGCATCACCCCTTCATGCAAAGAAGTTAATGCAGCATTTACTGTAAGTTTCCATTGAGAGTGTTGCGAAATTGATTGCGCAATATCAAGCAATAGCTAATTATAGTTTATTTATAAATGGCCGACGTGACAGTTAACTCGTGCAATGTCCGTTCATTCGCGCATATTTTTCGAAGCTCTAGCATACATAAGTGATTGCTATAGTGTAAAGTAACTAAACAGTAGCAATGCCTCGTAACTGTGTTAATAGTGCAAATAACTTCTGTTATATTTGCGGAGAAGTGACATTTGCTGCACAGAAAAAGAACATCAGTGCAACAGTTAAGAAAGCGTATCATTTGTATTTTGGTTGCAAGATAGGCGACCAGGACAAAGACTGGGCCCCACACGTATGCTACCGCACTTGTGCCGTAAATCTTTCACAGTGGCTTAATGGCAAAAGAAAGGCAATGCCATTTGCTGTGCCCATGATTTGGAGGAAGCCCACCAATCACGTTGACGACTGTTATTTCTGTATGGTACGACCAGCTTCTGGAGGCATCACCAAGAAGAAGAAGTGGACAGTTGAATACCCTAACATACCATCTGCTCTGCGACCTGTCTCTCATGGCGAAGGACTCCCAATTCCAGAACCTCCTACAGATTTTTCTATCAGTTCAGACGATGAGGATGGCCATGCGTCGGCGAGTTCTCCTCAACGTGGCAGTAAGGATGATGACTTTTCGTGCTTTGACGAAACATCTGCACCACATAAAATTACCCAGGATGAAATGAACGATCTTGTTCGCGATTTGGATCTGTCGAAAAGCAAAGCGGAGATACTGGCCTCAAGACTTCGACAGTGGAATCTTCTGGAACAGAATGTCCGAGTGACTTCATTTCGCACTCGCCATCAGCTCTTCGAAACTTTCTTTAAGAAAGAAGAAAGCCTTGTGTTCTGCTGCGATATTGATGGTCTACTACAAGCTCTCGGTATTGCACATGATCCCCACGAATGGCGGCTGTTTATAGACGCTTCAAAACTGAGCCTAAAGGCGGTTTTGTTGAATAATGGGAACCAGCTTCCATCCATACCTATTGCACATGCGGTCTTCATGAAGGAGACTTACGGCAATCTAAAGCAGCTACTGGAGACGATTAACTACAGCAAGTATGGCTGGCAGATATGTTCTGATCTGAAGGTAGTATCTCTGTTGATGGGTTTGCAGCAGGGATATACAAAGTACTGCTGTTTTCTTTGTCTGTGGGACAGCAGAGCAATCGATTTGCACTACATCAAGAAAGACTGGCCTCCGAGAGCATTTTTTAAGCCTGGAGAAACGAATGTACAGCACCCACCATTGGCACAGCCACACAAAATCATCATTCCTGCTTTACACATTAAACTCGGTCTTGTCAAAAACTTGGTAAAAGCCATGGATAAGAATGGACCAGCATTCAAGTACCTGCATGACAAATTCCCTCGACTCAGTGAAGCCAAAATTAAAGAGGGCATCTTTGTGGGGCCTCAAATTAGACAGCTCTTCCGAGACCCCAAGTTTGAGGAACTTCTTCAAGGTAAAGAAAAACAGGTTTGGGATGCATTCTATCAAGTGGCAGCAAACTTCCTGGGGAATGACAAGGCAGAAAATTACAAGTGTCTGGTTGAGGATATGTTGGCTTTGTATCATGAATTCGGCTGCAATATGTCCTTATAGATCCACTTTCTTGATTCCCACTTAGATTTCTTTCCTGATAACTGCGGGCAGGTCAGCGATGAGCACGGCGAACGCTTTCATCAGGACATTGCCACCATGGAGCAACGGTACCAAGGCAAATGGTCTAGGTCAATGCTAGCTGACTATTGTTGGACAATCAGTAGAGATGCTCCACAAGTCCACTACAAACGGCAGGCCAAAAGAAGTCGAAAGCCGGAAGCAGACTAATGTTTTCTTACCATGTATTATAATATTGACATAAGTACACTTTTTCTGAAATATGCGTACATATTACAGAAAACCCGTAGCCAATTCAGCTTTTTCTTAGTCATTTTCGTGTTCAGCACATTGAATTCATTAAGAAAAGACTATTTTCAGCTTGGAAGCATGAACTTTTCGAAAATTTGTTGCCCAGTGTTATTATTCAACAGTATTTAGTAATGCATGGCATTACTTGATAGAAATCGCGTATTTAATACATATATTACTTAATAGTTGTGGATAAATAAAGTTATTAAAGTAACTTTTCTATAACTATATTTTATTTAATATTTGCCTATTTTTCTATTGTTTAGTAGGCAAATATTGTTGACAATTTCGACATGACGAGATTCATCTGATTCTGATAACCTCAAAATATCTACCCTTAAGTGGCGCCATCTATTCAAAGCATTATAAACTACTTGGTAAATTATTTTAAAGTCTGAATTTTTATATCTGTCAGATATGAAATTTCAATTCTTGACCATTTGAGGGTCGAGACATGGTTGTCGGTTTTTGAACGTAGTTGCCCGGGACTTGCCTTTGAAAATTTTTTGAACATATTTGTATTTTATGTTAACAACTGCTTTCCATTCGTTAAGGTTCCTACTACTTCTGACAAGCATATCAATCACTGGGTTACGCCAGATATCGTGGATCTCAAGAATGAAATGTTATGTTTAAAAGATTTCGCCAAACATTTTCCATGTTTAAGAGAGTCTCTTTTGGATTGAGAAAAGAAGTATAATGATGTGTTACGGGTTAGAGAGCGTGATCTTAACAATAAGTTTTTTATGGCAGCCGATAATAAAACCAAGGCTGCGTGGCTTATTATTAACAATAAAAGAGGTAAGTATGCGAAACAGTCGCCTCTTCCTGATTTACCTATTGATAGATCAGCTTTATGTGGATTGTTTAATCATAATTTTGTGTCGTCATCTGAAAGACTCATATCTCTCAATTATAGGGATGATAGTGTCTCTTTCGAGAAGTTCTAGTCCGGCTTCCGTTGATGACTATGTACCATCGCTTCTTTTGAAGAAGTCATTTCCTTTTATAACAGGTGTACTGGCATACCTAATAAATATTTCTTTTGAGAATGGTATATTTCCGTCAAAATTCAAACATGCTACGGTATACCCGATGTTCAAGAAGGGTGATCCTAATAATATGAACAATTATCGTCCCATAAGTATACTATCCGTTTTCTCCAAGGTGTATGAATTTGTTGTTAATAAACGACTAATGAATTATTTTCTTCATTTTAAACTCATATCCGAAAATCAGCATGGTTTTTTCCCAGGTAAATCAACAGATACTGCTATGTTTAATTTCTTAAGCAGTATTTACACTTCGATCGACCACAATCTTCCATGTCTAAGTATGCTAATATACTTGTCTAAAGCGTTTGATTCAGTTAACCATTTAATATTATTGCATAAGCTTAGTAGATATGGTGTAAATGGTGTCTGTTTGAAGTAGTTCGAGTCATATTTGTCGGGAAGAAGACAGAGAGTGAGCATCGACGGGAATTTCTCTGGTAGCACTGTAGTACGTATGGGTGTTCCACAGGGCTCTGTCCTCGGGCCAACGCTATCTTTAATTTTTATCAATGACTTTCCTAACTGTCTAACTGGTATTGCTAAGGTGATGTTATATGCCGATGACATAAATTTAGTTGTTTCATCGAACAATGTTGACGATGTTATTAGTGCTGTTGGTGTGGCCATGTCTAAAGTAAATAAGTGGGTTAAGCTTAATAGGAACGTCGTGAATATCGAAAAAGCTCAGTGTATGCATTTTAATAACAAAAAAAAAATTAACATCTCAAGGTTTGTCTTGGCTGACTCAGAAGTTGATTTCGTTAGCAGTTGTAGGTTGCTTGGTGTCATTGTCGATGAGGGTTTAAAGTGGTCGGAACACATAGACCAGTTATGTTCTAAACTCGCCAGATCGTGTTACGCTCTCTTTGAGTTGGGCAAGTCATGCAATTTGTCTACAATGAAATGTTTTTATTACTCTGACTTCTATTCCAGGATGCGTTACGGAATAGTGCATTGGGGATGAGTAGTGACGTTTCTCGCACTTTTATTTTACAAAAGAGGGCTGTGAGGACTATTTTTAATCTCCGACAGGGCGACTCGTGTAGGAATGTGTTCAGGGTCAATGGGATTTTTACATTTTATGATGTATATATTTTTGAGGTTCTGTGTTATGTATACAGAAATCGCAGCAGCTTTCATTTTAGTCTGTCGCATAGCTATGAGACCCGCCACTATGATCGTGTTTTGCCTCCTGTACATAGAACGACTTCCTTTCAGAGGACCCTGGCTTTTGTGGGCTGTAAATTATTTAATGCTTTGGCAAATGAAATATGAACATGTCCCGCATTACGAGTTTTTAAACAAAAATTGAGAGACTCTCTCCTTCAAATTTGTTGTTACAGTGTTCAAGATTTTATAAATTATTTTAAATAACTTTATATTGTAGTAATATTCAACAGATAAAGAAAGGATGAATAATTGCCGTGGTTTCAAGGAAATTGCATTTGGTAAAAACTGAATAGAGTATTGGACTATGATTGACTTGTTTTGGTAATCGACATGGCCAGAGTACGAACTAAAAAGACGATTGATTGCCACTAAAAATTCCCATCCACGGGAACAATTCTAGAATGACAAAATTAACCCAATAAATTAATATTTTACTATATATAAATAGCTTCTGCTGCTAAAGTAATATTACATAAAATCCAGTTACAAATTGATTATAAATAAAACTATTAAAGTAACTTTTCTATAACTATATTTTATTTAATATTTGGCTATTTTTCTATTGTTTAGCAGGCAAATATTGTTGACAATTTCGACATGACGAGATTCTTCTGATTCTGATAACCTCAAAATATCTACCCTCAAGTGGCGCCATCTATCCAAAGCACTATAAACTACTTGGTAAATTATTTTAAAGTCTTAGTAGGTATACATATTTTAAAATTGATTTTAAACGTCAGCATGACGGCAATTTCAATTTGAATATTTCTTTCTAAATTCCAAATAAGCTTGATATCCGAGCATTATCGATAAATACTCTGCAAGAAATTTGTGGTAATCGTATAGAAAACGCACTTGTCTTTTTAAATTTTATCTAAGAATAAAATAATCTGTGGAATAATGTGTTCAAATTTTGCATGTAAAAAACAATTTTGTACATGTTACTTTATTTTGTCTTACCGTCTTAGTTAAATTTATATAAATAATCTTAATCTTATTAACAGAAGTTTAAAATACTTTTTTTTAAAATATATAGTCGATTGCACCTGGAACATTAATTGAAAATTAAAATTTAATAATAGAACTCAATGAAATACTGAATACTTAATTTAAATCTGTGTTATAGATACTACAAAATTGATTGACTACAGTGTTGTTTGCATAAAACATTTCCATGAAAATGGTATTTTCAGTTCAGGCAAAAAAAAAATTAAATTTTAACGTTTCCCAAGCGAACTACATAAAATAATTTTTAGGGCTCTCATGAATTTAGCATCTTCTCCATGTACTAGCTGTAAAGATGATTTTAATTTTACTAATTCCAAATTCGTTCAAGTTGATTCCATCACTCAAAATAAGGTTCAAAATTGGAGGTGCCACTGCAAAGTTCTAAACCTTAAATTGAAAAGGATGACTGAAAGATATCATAACTGCTTAAGTAATTAAAGGGCTTACAAGTTGAAAAGGAAAAAAATAAAAATTGTTAACAGAATTAAAATCAATTTATGAAGGAGTGAAGGCTAGCGAAGAAAAGGACACTTTTATAACAGATATAATGAAAAAGATTTTGTACAAAAGCTCCTCGATGGTCAGAAACATCAATTCGATTACGTATTATTTGAAGACTTACCTCTCCAAAAGGTTATGAATTTGGCAGGAAACATTTGGTAAATTTTCCATCAGAAATGTATGTATCACTATATTTAGCTCCTCTCAATGGTGTTAATTCTTTAATCAAAGATGGATTAAATCCAGAAATTAATTAGCTAAAAAATCCTGTCGAACGTGTTTGTTCGTTAGTAATAGATAACATGGCAGTCAACCAAAAATGCTTTACAGAAGATCTGAAGATTGCATATATGGTTTGTTTAATTGATAAACTAATATCGTAGACAAGGAACCAGGCATAGAAAACAAAAGGGTTTGTTATGTTGTCTATAGACTAAGCGCCCACTTTGTAATAACTCCTGAGTAATTTTTTCATGCTCTTTTTATCATCGGAAAACTTTCATAAAATTACTCCTACTGTGTTTCTTTCCTTTATCAGGTTTATTGTTTTGAGACTGACGTGTCACAGATGATTTTTCGGCAAGTGTAAAGCTTTTCAAAATGCTAGGTAATGGATCACTTCACAATTTTCTTCCACGTCCTTTTTTAGCACTACTGCCTTTGTTTTTAAGTTTTGATTTTTGCCGTGCTATAAAAAATGCAAAACATTATTTTTGGAAAGAGACATGTTTTCAAGTGAATGTCTTGTTACATAAGATTTTTTAGAAAAATTACTTGTTATTCAAAAAGACTTACCGGTGAAACCTGTGAGATTTTTACCGAGAAAACATTTATTCCCCACAAGTTTTGAAAAGATAAACATATTACGTGTAATTCAAATATTTTCACCAGCCATAAGTTCTTCTTTAAGGTTTTTGCAAGAGAATAAACATACGCAGTTCCAAGGTGTTGTCGAAAGCATATTTTCACATGTTAGACTTAAAGGAGGTGCAAATGATGCTGCTGATGCCAGAGCAGCAGAATCTGCTTTGAGACAAATATTGCGGTGTGGAATTGTAAAAGCTTTTAGATCTTAAATTATGTTAGTACCGCAACATTTTAAACATCCAGGAAATCTTCTACAAAATTCTGACAAATACTTTACGACATAATTCATCCTGACTTAATTTTACCTTCGCAACAATTTGGCTTTTGCAATATTATTTACACACGCTGTATTAAAATTTGTGCCACGCTATGACACTAGTGTAATAGATTCTATTTAATTTCTTTTGCTATGCAGTACCAAACAAAAGTATGCCGTTTTAGCCACCAACTCTGTACACCTAATATACAATTTATTATGCTTAATTAATTAAAAGATTAAGAAGCAACTTTTTGTTTGTTTTTTTCTTAATATTAACAAAAATGACGGGTAATTTTATAAAGCGTCTTTAAACAAATTCAACATAATCGCAGTTCCGGTACACGCATACAGCTTATTTTAATTGATAAGCAACCAGGAAGGAGTAAAATTGAAGTAGAAATTTATAATTAAGCCGCTTCACTTTCTAATTAAGCCCCCTCCCTTTGCCTGCTGCACGGGAAAAAAGGAGGAAAGAAATTAAAAGGCAAATTAGGAAGAGACGATTAGAAGGATGTATTTCATGAGTTCGCCCTTTTTAGTTTATTTCCATTACACGCTAAATTGCTTCTCCAATTAAAATAGATGTCCCAATCAAGGCGAAATTAGTAAAACCCCAGCAAGTGTACAGCAAACTAAATTACACCAACTTTCTCCCCCCTATTTTGTCCCACTATACCCGCAGCGCATTACACTAGCTTCTCCAGATCCAGTAAAACATAACATACCTGCAACTGTTGTGTCCCTGATGTCTTGCTTTTTATGTACTCAGCTTCTAGATGTTCTTTTAATTGAATCCTATCTTTCGAGAAGTATACGACCAACGCTGGAGCGGAACGTGGTGAGGGCAGAATGAAAAAGAAGTACGTACAGAAGAAGAATGGGGAAAAAAGAGCGCAAAGAAGAGATTCTCCTTGTTTTTAATTAACTCCACTTTTCTTTTGTGCGAGACGTATGCGGACGACGAAAGAGAAAGAAAAAATGGTAATAAAGATAAATATTCAATTTTCCTTTTGTCAAGATTACGAGATGATTTTATGAGGAATACGACAAAGAGAGATGGAAGATAAAAAATAAAAATAAAGGCAGTATGTGTTTGGATGCACGAAAAATGAACTGCCTTTCCTTTTCTTTTTAACTAAATTACGAACCCGTGCAGTGTTCCGTACTGTGTTTACTAATTTTCATTAAAACCCGACGGTACATTCGGGTAAAAAAAAATTCTCAGAAGAGGGATGAGAAAATAAAGGACGGTAAGATTGAAAAATGTCGTATTCAAGTGTAGATTTTTACGGCAGGCAAATCAAAAAAAAAACGTCTCATAAAGGTGATGAGTGCAAATTAAAAACTGAGAAAATATAAATTTATTATTATTACAAGCGATGATTATAATAAGTAAGTCAGTCCATTCATAAAGATGAAATAGTCAGTGAATTTTATAAGAAGCAATATAAGCAGGGTTTTTGTTCGGTCTGTTTTTTAATAAAAACAATTAATATTATTTATGAGTAAAATATTCCTTTATTTATTTTACTTAAGATCATCAGGAGCAATTAAAATTGAAGGCTTACGTCAAAATTAATAAAATCTTTAGTAAACTAATATTATAAACATCTTGCAGGTATAAAATCAATAGTCATAACTATTGGTTTTATATTTATTAGTAACATTAAAACTGATTAGTCTCAGTTTTTAATTTTACAATACTTATAAAATGCAATAGAGTGTCAACATTATAAAGAAGGTTTTATCACATCTTGTGATCAAGCAGTGATGCGAGTCTTTTCAAATAGATAAAACAGTCTTGTCATGTCTTATCGAAAGTTACAATAAAAGCATTAATTGCATAAACAGTTAGTATTGAATATAGTGTTCTCATAATTCACATTAATATTTATTTATGTTACCCGTGATGTTTGGTCACTTCTTTCTGTCACTCATAAGAATATAATGGACCATTTACGCTTGATTTAGTTGTAAAAACTAATCAATATTTATAATATAAAAATGAGCTTGTTGTAAACAATTATAGTCTATTCCACCTAGGAATCCAAGTACTGACTCTTCGATTCCTCTTATGGATTATAGCCCTCTTTTGCTATTTTAAAATGATTCGTATAAAACTATCTTTATCTGGTACATAAAACGTTGTCAAGTCGCCTGACGCAATAACGACATGATGAAGAATATAAAAATATGAAAAATACTTGAACATAAAAACCAATGTCAATGTAAAAATCTGCCATTACCTCCATTAGTATTAACACTGCTGTATGAAATCTACCTAATAGGTACTCTATCCAAATTGAAATTATGCAACGTCGCATGCGATCTCCATAAGAGCAGTACTTTGATTCCAGGGGTGGAATAGACTATAGTAACTAATGGCATTTGACAGAATACAAGGCTTAGAAACTGAGGTATTATTATTAGTTTGACAGTGTCATCGTGACCAATAAATATGTGATTTGTTTTAAAGATACAATAAAACTACAAGTTCAGCTCATATTCAAGATTTTAATAATAAAAAAATGGCAAAATTAAAGCAAGTGTTGAAATTGTTGTCCATTATTTTCAGTTCCCAAGTTTATACGGATTCTCATGTTGTTAAAGGTATTTTGCAGCATTGCGGGCGTTACTAATGCACATTCTTTAATTGCAATTCTTTGCTGCGGATCTACTAACATTTTCATTAAGTGTAAGTTATTATATTCTTGCATATTACGCATTTATTCTCATATTTGTACTGGATTTACCGCTTTTTGGATTTGATTGCAATTAATTGTCAATATGAATGTTGCTTAAGAGATCGTAAAATAGATTGCGCCAAGAAATTTTTTGGAAGAAGTTTTAGCAATTGTTTCCATTTCCCTAACATTTAGTATTGAGATGTCGAGGGAAGTAATATTTTATAGACTAAATTTTATTACAATAGAGTTCGATTTTTTTTAATGTCTCAAACAGCCAGTGTTTTTTGCAATTTTTACAGTCGTGTCGACCGGGAAGTAGTCCTTGCTGGTCGAGCGATGCATGCGCAAAATGTCACTTTATAGGCGATGAGTACAAAACAGTCCATAATGGTCAAACAAGATGATCGTGGTGGAAATTTAACTTCCATACGTAAGCTTATAATCCGATCGTCAAAAAAAATCATGAACGAAAACAATATTTTCTTCTTGTGTTGTGTGTGCCGTTGCACCATCTTGCTGCAAGTATCCATATTGTAATTAATTTTGGTGCAGCTGTTCAATAAATTTATTGAAAATAAATGTTTCTATACCTCACAGCATTAATTGTAAAATTAAAATATAATAAATAAATTAAGTTTCACAGAATGCAGAAACGATTCAACAAAAATATGAGGATTTTCACTACTCCATATCCCAAAAGATAAAACCACGCTTCACCAGAGAAAAATGTCAAATTTAGCATGTCATTATCTTGCATAAATTATTTGCAAACCAGTAGCAGTAAACATGTCGTCTAGGATAGTCTACCAGCAAAATCGCCTGCTCTGATTGCATCTTATAAGGATGCATGCGTAAGTTTTTCTTTACAATTTTCTGGCATGCTCCATAAGAAACTCCAATCTTTTGAGAAAGACGTTTCAAATGTTTTGTGGTTTTATTTTCCATACATTTACGAACAACACTTATAACTTCTTCCGAACAAACAGCTGGTCTAACAGTACGAGATCTATGACCCACAGAATCAATGTCATGAAGAACACCAACACAATGGGAAAGGCAATTATAAACATTTTTGGGAAATACAGCTATCTCTGGGAAGTGCTCTCTGAAATCATCAAAACATGTGCGCTAGCTGTACAATCAAATTCCATCAATTCGCACTCCAGCTCGAAAATAGGCTTGAATCATGTACGTTTTTTGCACTTTATTGTGAGCCGTATTTGAAATAATTCAAACTCAATGTTCAAACTTGCTTTCAACAGTTCTTCTCTGACGTACATCGTATATTTCGATAAATAAACTACACACTTCGGGACACTGTATTAAGGAGACACTTACAATTAATATTGAACGGCTTTATATTATTTTGCTATCAAGAATTACATTCTAATGACTCGTAAATTACATGTTTGTAAATCATGGAAGCACCTACAAGGTTAATCTGTCTATTTTAAGAACTTTTTCCGCTTGGGGAATTTTACAAGGCTTTTAACAAATTTAATCCCATTTTCTTACTCACGTTTTATCGCAAACACATACGTGTGTTGAAAAAGCAAAAAAAAAACGCATTTAATTCAATCAATCCACTTTCAATACAAATGGCACCTCGCGTTTTAAAATTCTAAACGTAAAACACCCATGCAAAGCAAAGCGCTTCCATCCGCTAAGCGTTCGGCGTGTTCTTTCAGTATTTTCATTTTTCGTTTCCACCGAAATAGAACTACCCCTTCTTATTCTCATTCTTCTTCCTTTCCGTCTTCTTCCTTTTATACGGGAGCGGCCGAAGTCAGCATTCGCAAACGAATATAATAAAATTCCAATCACTTGCATTTTCTTCGAAACAGATTTTAGATATTCTAAACGTGAACGTTCCACAGGCGCAGATCAATCTTCTACTTTTTCTTGTGTACTCAGAGTATATTCTTTTTCTTCTTCGGCAAAGGTTATGAGTCAAAATCAGATGCTCTCAGAAAAAAATCGAGTCCTTCTCGATGTGTGTAAGCTAGGTGTGTTTCATCCTTCTTATACGTATTTTTTTTTAGTGTTCCGATCACGTAACTAACTTCTCTTTGAATGCTGGAATCGTGTTTCCCAGTCATCGAAGTGAGTGAACTTTTTCGGATCAAGAATGATCTCCTCCTATGCGGAGGACACTGTCGCTCGACACAAGCGGTGGAAAAATGAAAGAATTGGAAGACTTCTCGACTTTGCGATCGGGCATGTTTACCGGGACGTGCTCTTGTTTTTTCATCCAGGCATCATCTGCGTGTGTTATAAGCCACTCTTTCTCTCTCAGTGTGAGTGTGTGTGTTTGTAGGATCTGGTAAAAAGGCATCGTCCGGAATACTAAAATAAAATGCATCCCTTTTTGGGGTTTTTATCCCGGAGGTGTTGGATGATTTATGCATTTACTGTTGAATGAATTTTGTTACGTCAAATAATATTCTATTCATTTGCAACGGATGCCGCTGTGAATATGAAAGGTTACGTGAGTAAAATTTTTGCATATGTAAATGTTTTAAAGAAGTATTAGGGCGTTAAGATAACTTTAAAGATCTTCTCTGTGACTAATTCATGAATAAACTTTACTACTTTTAAATGAATTCGCACACTTGGAGGCAGAGAGGAATTTATTTTGGAAAAAATCGAATTTGATTTGAATAACAGTCAAACGAAACAAAATTTACTATTCTCTAACATAGTACGGTCGATACTTTCCCTTATTATTTATATATACCGGGTGTTAAAAAAAGAGGGTAAAATATTTATGGATGTAGTAATATGAACAAAAATAAACAAAAAAGTTTTAAGAAACATGTGTCCGCAAAGTAACGGTTTCCAAGATGGGGAAGTTTTTTTAAACATTTATTATTTACTATTTGCAATCAAAGGAACTTCTAGCGATAATATAAAATAAAGTTACATGAGATATTCGTAGTGCCCTCCTTTCATTTACAAGATTGTACGACATCATAGCCTGAGGAATATTCGAACTCTTTCTAAAAACCCCTTATTGGATCGGATTTGTTGGCATTTTTTATTAATTCGTAGCTGCAGCTACTCTAGGCTATTACCAGGAGTATCATAGATCAATGTTTCTAAATATTCCCAAAGAAGAAAATCTAGAGGGTTTAAATCTGGTGATCTTGCAGGCGATAAAACAGGCCTACCCCTTCCTGTCCATCTACGTGGAAAAGTAAATCCTCTCTAACGTATCACGCCTTCCCTCTTCGCCTTAATTAATTAAATGACGGTGTGCTTGCACAACTGATACGTTTAATTAAAACTATAAAATGATTCACAAATACCTGTTTCTGTTTTTGTTTGTCCTGACATATAACCTTTAACACGAAATTCTCGCAACGTACACTCACAGTAGATTAGATTATGACTCTCCAAAATAACAATATCTCCGGACGACAGTGGATCTTCCTCAATCGTGCAGGTAAAATATGGGATCCTGCTCCAAGATTGTTTTACAGCAGCAATTCCGTTAACCGAAGTAGGACGGGTTCCAACATAACCCTCAAGGTTGCACGTGTCTCAGATAGTAATCATCCATCACAGAATAAATAATAAAGGGGCAAAAAACGCAGACTAAAAGACGATAGGAAAAACACACGATATTAGCATTAATTTAAACAAGCAACAAAGTACTCACAGATAGTAATCAAGCCTTCAGTCACCAAACAAAATCCCCGAAAGGTTTGAAGAAATTCAAACGTCAGCCAAGAACAATTAACATTTTAGAAGAATCATGAGATAATGCTATACATGCGACACCTATAACGAACATGGAAACTACAAGAACAGGTGATTAAAAGAAACAATCGGTCCGCAATCGATATTTCCACAAGGCGGAACAATAATCTACAAATAATAATTAATTACAATACTCGAACAAATGCTTAAATCAACGAAGAACCAAATAAAAGGAAAATAATGTCCATAATAAACCCACATACGCCATCTCCAATTCCTAGACTGGACTTCCACACGGCCAGATACCGGTCCCGTATAACTACAAACGGAGAAAATAGTTCGGACCCCAACTGCTCACTAGAGGGCAGTGATAGGAACGATCGATAACAGATCACTGAAGGATTTACTTAAACGTTCTACTTAACGTAATTAACTTAAAAAATCAAATAAAAGGTTCTTACATATGATAAAATGAACAAATTGATAGTCTCGAATTAGGAACTAAAATAAACCAGTAAATAGCTCCACAGCATACAGAAATTAAATTTCTCCAAAAGCCATACCCCAAGTAGGTATAATACAAAAGGGTACGTGAACACTAACTATACAGAACAATCTAAAATCATATATACAAGTAGGTACACATTCAAAAAAAAAAACTGTAACAAACGGTAATCAAAACATGAGCTGGAGCACCATCATGCTGGAACCACATTTGTTGCCTTTGCCCCAAAAAAATGTCGTCCAAAAAATTACACATTGTGTTCTGCAAACAGTGTAGGTACACAGCGCTTGCTAATCGGTTTAGTAAAACAACACGACCTGAAAACATGTCGTCAACAATACTCATCCAAATGTTTAATGTAAAACGTGTCTAATGTCCAGAATCTATTACAGAATAGAGATTTTTGTCGGCCCAAACATGGGTATTGTGAAAATTAACAACTCCATTTCGCGTGAACCCGACTGTATGCGTAAAAAGAATACTGGTAAAAAAACAGTGGTCTTTAGCATCATTGCTTATAAACCAGCCACAAAAATCCATACTTTTTTGATGATCAAGTGTAATTAACGACCTTGGTCTTCCGGATAAATGGCACTGTTTGCTCAATGAACCAGTATCACACAATTTTTGATGAATTCTTCCTGACATACGATGTGAAAACATCTGGCGATTTGGATAAGTTTCAACATAAAGACATGCGGGCTAATTCTACGTTGCTATTAACAACCATAGCAAACGAAAACTAGTGCACTGAAAACAAACGTCAAATAAAAAAAAATAACATTCCATATCTCCAAAACGGCTACTTTGTGGACACATCTTTATTTCGACTTTTTTGGTTGTTTTGGTTCTTACTACTACATCCATATATATATTTTGCACTCTTCTTTTAACACGCGGTATATTGTTGTAATACAGGTCATATATTATCGCTTATTAATTTTGAAAACGTATAATTAAAAATATTTTTGTATTGATTTTTAAGATATTTGTTATTTATTATTTAAAATTACTATTTGTGAAGGAATTATTATAAATCAGATTTAAATTGAATTCTAATATAATAATTTTCACGTAGGTGTACAACCATATATAGAAATATGCACATTTGGTTGCATATGAGTAATTAAACTTTGCAGAATATAAACAAACATAAGTAAGAGACATTTATGAAAAATTACATTCCGATACAATATTTTTCGACTCAAAGACGGTTCATCGCCGTAAAAGTGTGGGTTATTTTTAATAGCGTCCTTAAATATTTAAAGAATAAAGTGGAAAATCACCAACAGTCTACATTAAAAGTACGGACTATACCAAACAAAAGACTTTGGAAACACGTTCACTAAATATGGTAAATGTAACAACCTGTATATCTTTTGCTAATCGAAACATACTTTTACTACTTTTTCTATTGACACCTTATTTAATACATTCAGTATAAAACATTTAATAATTATTTTTATTTTATAATAAATTATTCAAACTATGTTATGTTGTCATTAGTTGATGTTGAATGATCGACAAATTATCAATAAGTTATCTAAAGCATGATAAAAATCACTTAATTCGAAAATATTTTGTTTTTACTCAGTATTAAACGTAAATATTAAATTAATGCAGCATTTAACACCAGTGATGTTGGATGTGGTTACTTTTCAGTACTTAATTATTAATTTT
The DNA here is from genome assembly GCA_963170755.1 of Amphimallon solstitiale. Lineage (NCBI taxonomy): Eukaryota > Metazoa > Arthropoda > Insecta > Coleoptera > Scarabaeidae > Amphimallon > Amphimallon solstitiale. The sequence goes on from OY720682.1 coordinate 49,287,469, forward strand.
AGTATACAGGGTGAGTCATTAGTAGCCGCTTCTTCGATTGTTCATTTGCATTTTAAATAAAAGAAAAAATAATCAGTGGAGGATCAATGGTTGCTTGTGGCGCATATTGTAAAAATACTTTAAGCTCTGACGCACTTCCGGTTTCACCGGAAATGTACGGAACTTAATTTTTTTAAATGACTCACCCTATATATTTTTGGATTTTCTTATACTGCTGTTCAACTGTTTTTTCTTTTTCAAAATTGAGCCAATAGTTTTTGAGTTATTAATTTTTTTTGAAAATATTTGACCAAAACACGTGTTCAGAAAAAAATCATTTTCACATTGTTTTTAAAAGTAAAAACATTAACTTTGGGGGTGCTTGTAGCCAAGAAAATTCTGCAACATTTGGGAAAATTGCACTCGACAATACATCAAAAAACTTTGTTTTTTCAAAGCCTACTTCCTGAAATTTTCACATACCAAAAACTTATTTTTTTTAAATGGAATACCCAGGTTTTTATTGAGGCATTTTGTTCCTTTTTTTATTCTCTTTCATTTTTGTTAACAATGTTTTTATCTTCTATCTTTTGTAATTTCTGAGATAATCACTATAATAGTAATTAGCGGTCAATTAAGGAACTACGGGTGCTGTTCTATGCTCCCAAATATTCGTCCAATAAAGGCTGGAATGCGGCTGACTGCCTGAGTCAACTGTTAAAAAAAGTCGGTATACATTTATTTCAAACTTATAAAAGCATCGCTGTTAGTTATCGTCCAAATGAACTATTCTTTTGAAGAGTTAATAGATATGATTCACGTTTTGGGTGAATCTGAAAGAAACTCTTTGCTAGCATCCACACTTTATGCACAGCGATCTCTGGTAGAAGTTAACCGAAGCCACAAACCTTCGAAAGTATAAAGTGGGCGGTTTAAGTGAACAGAAAGTATTGAATATGAAAAAGAACGGAAAAAGCAATAACTGGTGAGGATAAGACGTTTATGGTATTTGCGAGTGTAGTCGGACACCCCATACTAGTACTACAAAAATTAGTCGTCAGTTAGATGTAAGTCAAATTTGAGAATACAGAATAATTGATAAACATGAAATTCGCCCGTAGCATATTCATACGCAGGGTTAGATGAAAGAACTTTTCAGAATCGCTTACATCGTTGTCAATTGGCAGCCGATAAATTATCCTGGCTTTCTCAATTTTTTGTTGTTTACCAACGACGCCACCTTCTATTAAAGTAAATACGTTCATCGTCACAATTTTCGTTATTATAACACATAAAGCCCCCCACTTTATCACACCTGTAAACTTTCAGAATCGTTGGTCATTAAAACTTTGTTGAAGAATACTGAGTAGTTACATAATTGGACCTTATTTCATTGATGAAAATTTTAATGGAGGAGAGTATCTTCGCTATCTACGGACGGATTTTCAAAGCTTTTTGATGACATCTTCAAATATGTCAGTAAACATAACCTTTATTTTATTTGGATGTTAGCCAACACAATCAAAAATTAAATACTGCAACTGGACATTGCCGGAATTAAAAAATTGAAATGCGATGCTCTTCATTCTGTAAAATTATTACTTTTGGGATAGTTGGATTTAACATTCACGTTGTTTGACAGTTGACTAAGGAAGTCAAGCGCCATTCCTGCCTTTCATTGGTTGAACGAATATTTTGGTGCATAGAACAACAGCGCTCATAGTTCTTTAATTGGCCGCTAATTGCTCCTTTAGTGATTATCTCAGAAATTACAAAAGATAGGTATAGGACATTGTTAACAAAAATGAAAGGGAATAAAAAAACTTTTATAATGAAATCGACCTACGCCAATACAAGTAATACTAATAGCTGGTTAAATTCAAATATTTTTATTTACTCTAAATTATATTTTTTAATAAAATATTTTAGACATGAATATATTCTAAAAATTATATATTATGAGAGTACCTGTTTGAAAAAGTAACGATTATTTGAAACTAGTGTTCGTTACTTCGGATCTTATCGCGTAAGGAATACTTTAATAACAGATAGTTACATTTGCAACACCACTATTTTACGCTATAGACAAGGTAGAATGCAATAATGTATTCAGATATTTTTGCCCTACTTTTTTCAATATTTTATTAGTTTTATAAAACCTCGCTAATGGTTTTAAATAGTGCAGTTTTCAATACAAGCCAATATCACATAATAAGAACATGTTTCATTTTTATTATTATTTAATAAGAACATTATTGAAAATTTAACCGAGACAACTGTAGAACTTCCATTACCATTAAAACAAAGCACAGTTTTAAAAAATATCATCAATTTAAAATACCCGACATTGTCGTTCAATATTTGGGTGTTGCCTTTTTTTATATAGAAAAGTCAATAAAGCCATTAAATCTTTTGATGTCAAATCGAAATATTTTTATCGCGTAGATTGCCAGCCCAGGGCGAGGTTGTGCGAACACATAATAATAACGATCATCGTCCCTCGTCAACAAATGAGTGACAATATGTCGTGACGAATTGAAAGGAGACTCTAACACTCAATTCCGAGATGACCTCCGATTGATACCAGAGAAAAATGGAACGATGCGTCTTTTCATCTCGGAAAAAGGCGGCATTGTTAGTTGATAAAATAGGGCCACAACAGAATGTGATATAAACAGAGCCGGACAGATAACGTCAATTTATATAATGTGTGTATTATACATAAACACATACTGTCTTGTCCTTTTTCATCAAATTTGAACAAACACTCTTTAAAAACATGAATTGACATATAATACGATGGAATATAAAATATGTGAGAATATCGTAGAAGGGAGATTATTGTTTGTTGAACAAAAAGGCTCAGTTACAACAATTAACTAAGTAATTCTAAAGTACAAAGACAATTGCAAGCAATAGCAATGTTATTTTTCTTAGAACATGGTCTCTATGTATATTTTTCTTCAACATTTTTTGGAGTTTTTAAATTAAATATCAACCAATTGATAACTAATTGAATTCTAGATTCAGAAAAAACTAATGAAGTGTGGCCACGACATGACTTTCTTATACGTATGAGGCTTTCAAATTATACAAAACTGTTCTAAATTGTTTTAAATAATTTTATCATCTTTGCAAAATAAGCCAAATTTTAAGAATTTTTTGAATTATATAAAAATTATTCAAAATCCTATTATAAGTACTTCTATTCTCTTAATAAATCTGTATAGAATGCTTACTTTGCGAGATATTCGAAAGAAAGTGCTACTCGCTAAGATTAATGTTACTTCCGGTCCAAATTTTGAAATTTTATTTATAAAAAAAATATACCAAGAATGCATAATTTACGACATATTTGCAAAAAATCGCTATTCGATAGAAGTAAAAGAGTTACTTGCGGTCCGAATTTTGAAATTTTTTTTATACAAAAGGTATTGAAACTTATGTTTTATTCGTAATGTACCTGCTTAGAAGCATGACTTGCTGGATATTGGCAAAAAACTCATTTTTTATAAGAGTGAAAGACCTACTTCCGGTAGGAATTTCGAAAAACATTTTAATAAAATCTTTCTCAGATTTAATTTTGAGTATATTTGAGTTGTTTATAAATTTATTTAAACGTAGTAGTTGTCGAAATATTGGCAAAATTCGATTTTTTTTACTGAAGTAAACTACTAGTGTACGACCAACCAATTTGGATGGCGGTCAATAGGCGAACTATTAATCGAAAACCCCTTGCCCCTCACCTTCTTGACCGGCTGTTGTACATTCTGAGATAAAAGATCATATCTATTTCTGACATTGACAGCGTTGTTTGAATCAGCTAGTTTGGTTATCTTGTAATTTCGTTGGTTTATCGAGTTTGTTTTTCATTTCCTGTTTCTATTTCATCCTGTTTCGTTTTATATTCACTATTAAATGTTCTTTTCAGAACTATAGCGTTTCTCATCTGATTTCCAGGTTAGTAATATTAATTTTAATGATGCTGTCATTTGTATCAGTTATATAATGTATTTTTACAGATACAGGTATTACAAACATGCCTAAGAGAAAATTTGATAAGAGCGAAGCGCTCGCAATGCTGCAGAATATTATCGCATTTTGCGAGAATGAAAAGGCGGCAAAAAGATATACATTTTCTGTTGACCAGGTTATGTCTCGTGTATCAGCAATGACAGGGAAATCCGAGAGAACAATTCGGCGAATTAAACAAACGATTTATAACAAGGAAAATGAAGCACCTCAGGCTGAATCACAATGTTCATCGATGGATATTGTTAGTACCAGCTCTGTCAAAAGGCCTCCACGTATTTTGTTAGATGATACGGACAGGTAGAAAAATTTTAGCTTTTTGTGTGTGTATTAACTATATCATTGTTTTTATGTTGTAGATGTTTACTTCGCTATAAAATTCATTCCTTATATGCAGTTGATAAGACAGTGCCAACTCTAAGTGTTCTACATGCGGTCATGGTAAATGAAGCCCAATTCAAAGGGTCGAAAGAAACATTATGGAAAATTTTAACTGATATGGGATTTAAATATAAAAAGAGCGAGTCTAATAGAACATATCTGATGGAGCGATATGATATTGTCACATGGAGAGCTTGTTATTTACGTTCCCTAAAAGCCAATGATGAACTTGGTGAACATAAGAGACATGCTGTATCTTTAGACGAAAGCTACGTACATAAAAATTATACTGTTTCGAAGTGTTGGCAAGGCCCTGATGAACATGGAGTTTTGAAATAAGATGGGGCAGGCCAAAGATGGATAATTGGTCATTGTGGAAGTAGTATGGGTTTTATTGAAAATGGTTTGCTTTTTTTTAAATTTAAAACAAAAAGTGGTGATTATCATGACGAAATGAATTTTGAGAACTTTTCAAAATGGTTTAAAACGCAAGTGGTACCAAATTTACCAAACAATGCAATAATCGTTATGGATAATGCACCATACCATTCAGTACAAATAAATAGGCCTCCTACTACATCATCAAAGAAAAATGTCATAATTTCTTGGCTACAATCGATGAACATACCGTACCAGCCACATATGTTGAAATACAAATTGCTAGAAATCGTTAAGAGGTACAAACCAATGCCACAATATGAAATTGATGAATATGCGAAATCCAAGGGCCATACTGTATTACGCCTTCCTCCGTGTCACTGTGATTTGAATCCAATAGAGCTAATTTGGAGTATGGTGAAGAGAAAAATAGCCTCACACAATATTGGAACAACAAATATGAAGAATCTCATTCACGAGGCAGTAAATGAAATAACTCCGTAATTGTGGATAGCAGAATGTAACCACATTGACAAAATTAGAAAACAATATTTGACAAATGATCAGCTGTTCGACAATGAAGAAGAGAGTTTTATTATTCATTTTTTAAGATATATAAAATATATATAAAACCAAATATTAACAACTAAATAAAAAGCCTTTATTTTATAACTTATAAACCAAGTCATAACCTCGCAATCACCATTGTCTACATTATTAATATAAATGTCAAACTTTTGAATTATGCGCCATAATACTTTTTCTCCGAGTGTACCTTTCAAAACGATCGTGCTGCTTGACCGGCCACATTGAATTGGTTGCACTATAGTTCCAGTCTACCGATTTTATCGAAAATCTAATCAGATCTCAAGAGGGAGATTATACTCGTAAATACAAAATTTGGAATTGACAGCTATAGCCGCTTGACGCTATCATGGTCACACACACACCGACAGACAGACACACCCAGAGAGAGAAAGAGATACTTTAAAAAACACTTTTTCGGTATTAGGAGACTTCAAAACGCGGACATTTGCAAAAATCTCGAGGTCGAAAATTTTCATCATCACAATACTTATACTACGTATTGTAATTATCTACCAGACTAAAGGAAAAAACTACAGGGTCCATTTAAAAAAAAAAGTTGACTATCGTTACGTATTCAAGACAGCGTTAAAGATTTTTTGATTATGAGCAGTTTATAGAGTTTGTCAAATCATTTTTATACCTCTTTTGTTCATTGAAATCGGATAAGAAATAAAGAAGTTACGGGATGGGACATATTTTATTAAACAGCCTGTAATATGTAGGTATATAATTATGTAAAGCAGTGTTGTGTTCTCTAATGAGTGCTGCTGGATAAAAGCGACAAGAAATTTCTAATAATCGTTTACATCGCAAAATAATTGCATATTGAAGTTTGGTTTGTTAGCCTTCTTTTTATTGCGACGCTCATCGTCGCCGGGCGTCTTTTTAAAATTTATTGCAAATTCTTATTCTACATAGTAAAAAACGTATATATTTTAAATTTCAAGAATATACGACTTAATATACATCGCGACACCGAGCGTCGAATTTGAGCTGGTGCCATATTTGGTTTCCAGGTGATGAAACGTCCGGACTGTCAATATTACAATCTAGATTTTAAAACAAGTTCTCTTAATGATTTCTTTAAAAGAGCAATATTTCTGCAGTTATTGATAAAGGGTGTAACTTTGCCCAAACTGTGTTATAATTGGTCAACTAAGGACCAATAGTCAAAATATAATTTCTGCCAAGTACAAATCGCTACCAATAAGATGACATTACTACGAATAAATCTTATATGCGTGATTCAATTGGTTCAATACCCGATTCAGTAACTAAATGATGAAGAAGTACATAAACAGATGTTTTTTCGAGTAATGACAAACAGATCGTTGTTTTTATCCGTTCCTAATGTTAGACATGAAGTTTTCCGGAATAAAAACTAATTCTCTCATATATCTGAAAATTTTTTTGGTATTTATTTTATGTTAAAATTGCTTGTAAAAAAATCTTTTTTATAGGTAGTTATGCATATACCGCAGTCGTCAAATTTTAATTTCGGTTTGTACTTCTATTCCATGCAGAAGATGACGTTATAATAAGCAGCGATGCCTGCTTGCTAACAGTGGTGGGAGAGCAATGCAGTATCGGGGGACTCTCACGCCTTACATGTCATAGGAAACATTTGTCGAGTGTACTGTCTTGGCAGCCTCGCTTATGCTTATCTTTAGTTTATTTCGTCGCGCTCTTTTCCTCTTTCTACTTTCGTATCAGAAATTAAAATATGTCGACTACGGTATACAAGCATTTTATATGGTTAAGTTAGAAGACCAACAATAAAATAAAATCCCAGACAAATAAGGAGTTTAACCAATGCGAGGAAATTTGTCTTATATATAAATACTTATAGGTAATATTTAATTGATTGATCGATTGGTTTCTAATTTAGTAGTTAGTAGCGCTAGTAGATATAAGGTGGTATGGGCGTGTTTATTATGCATTATACTTCATCACTGAACGAATAGAGTAAGAAAAAACTCGTGATCAACGCATGATATTTAATACTGCCTTTCTATTGGTTCTTATAGTTACATACATATCCTACAACACATAATATAAATCATGTGCTTTCTGTGATTTTGTCACATGATTGTGACTAACATTGTCTGTTATTTTGAAATATATGTATACTTTTTGCTTTAGTATTTTGTATTGTTCTTTGTGTTTGTTTACGCTGCTTGTATTTGTTTAAGTTGTTGTTATTATTATTCTTTTAAATACTCTATTAATGATTTAAGATTTATTGAAGGTATGATCTACAGATGTGAAAAAAAGAAATTGTTTATAGGTTAATTATGTCTCAGATTCCAGAAGTGTTGATTTTAAGTTACTGTTTTTACCTGTTTGTACAGTACTGTGCAAAATGCAGCCAGAACTGACGAAGAAACGAGTAGACATTTACAGTGCTAAAAAAAGAGACTGTACTAAATATATTTAGCAAACGTCAACAAGAATGCCTAGCTGACTCTAAGACACGAATTGTTGACTTTACAGCCAAAGCTTCAGGTATCTGCTCTGCAAGTGTTTTTAATATTTTGCGAGAACACAATGCACAAGATGTGAAACCTCCAAAGACGTTTACCAGAGCGCGATCTGTTCTGGTTAATATTGATGATGATATGCGCAATATTATTAGACGTATAGTACACTCATTTTTCTATAAGAATTAGGTGCCAACAGTGGATAAAATTTTATTCAAAGTAAATGAAGATGAGAACTTGTCAAACCTCAAACGTACAACATTGTGGAAGTTGAACTTATCTTTCAAAAAGAAGAGCTCATAATAGTTTTTTAATGGAAAAATGGAAAACTCTTACATGGAGTCAAATAAAAGAATTTAGTGAACAAAATAGAAAAATGTATTACCTAGATGAAGCATGGGTCAATGAAAGCCACATTGTGCAAAAAATATGGGTAGATGAAACAGTAACAAGTCCAAGGCAAGCATTATTACAAGGCCTCCTACAGTACTTGATCAGTTCATTGGTTATATATTTTGCGCCGGGTGGTTTTCGGTTTTGCAGTTTTTTTGGTGGCTGTTTCTATTTCTTACAGTATTATTGTTTCTTTGGTTTCCTATTCATCCTTCGCGATTTCCCATTGAAGTTGTTGCTTTTATGTCTGTTGTCTATCATGTTTTTCCATTATATAGACGTCTGTTTCAAATGGCTGTCAACAACAAAACTATTTGACAGACCAGTCTTCTTTAGGAAGATGCTTCGTGACAAGAACAATATTGAATTTAAAGTGGCAGCGCCATCTGTGATAATTTTCAGGACTTTTTGATCCACCCTCGTCGTAATTCTCTATAAAAACAGCAAAATCTACCCTCCCCCTCTATATAACCTAAAAAAGTAAATATATTATTTATCTCCGTTTGAAATAGCGGCAAAATAAATAAATAAATAAATAATCCCGAATGAACTAGGACTTCTTAACCCCCTTAAATCTAACAAATTAATCATGTAACTCACTCCATTTAAAGACTAAAATCCAAAGAAATATCTCCATGTCATGAGCCGTTAAGCTAATGCATTTGTTACGATTCCTGATCTTTTGTTTTACTTTTTTTTACACGCAGCAAATTGCTAGCGTGTTCTTCGTCGTCTTCCTCCTTCAAAAAAGGAGAATATATATATATATATATTCTAGACGAATCCATCGATTTCGCCATGCGTTTCAGAACTCTCCTTTCATTGTTCCACAGAGAGCAGAATGCTTTCAAGAGAATAAAGCATATCTCCATGGCGAACGCGGCAAACAATAGCAGGAAATATTACCTAGAGGTATAGCGCGTTAGGGAAAAAAGTTTGCGCCACGAAAAAGTACCTTAATCCACCGGAACGTTTGTATGTGTATATGTATGTGTGTGTGAATCCCCAAGTTAAACAAAAATCACAGCGATGGGAACAAATACGACCGACAAGGCCAATAGTAGACGATAAGGAAAGAATAGGATGAAGAAGACATTTCAAGTCGCTCGCTTTTCTACGACTAGAGTCTCTCTAACAACTATAACGAACGCGATAAGGTAGATAAACAAGTTATCTGGGTATAAGTGAAGTTTCCGAAGTTCTTTATTAAAAGAATTTGTCTGTGTCGTACTCACTCGCATTCGTTGACGAAATCCGTAGTTGCATCGAGTCTATGAATTTAGTACTTTCTTTATGTAAATTTGTTCACCTGTGTACAATAATTGAGGAGGAATTACATTAGCTGTCGTTTTATTACGTTGAATTTGCAATGTAAACTGTACGAGAAATGGAGAAACTGCAAATTTCGTATCTAGACACGAGTAATAAATTGATAAATAGATATTGTCAGGAGACGAGAGTTTCTTAAGATGCGAGCAACCTCTTGGAAAACATTAATTAATAGAGAGAGATACTTAGTTTGTGAATTTACGACTTGTTCGTGAAATTATGTGAACTTAGAAATGGAGAATGTTTTTGCAGACATGTGCAGAAGGATTTCTATAAGAAAGTGGTCCGTAATTTGAAGACAAACTGGGTGCACACCAGTAACATAAACTGTTTGATGTAGCATAGAAATTCAATATATTATTAGGTGGTTTTGCAGAAATTAAATAATATATACAGTGTGTAAAGCTAAATATTTTAATAAGAGTACAAAATGTTGATTGTATTGAAACCGCTTTTGGTAAATAAAAAAAAATCATTTAAGATAAGACAAACCTTGAAATTACGTCGAGTTGTTAATTTTAAATATGACTAAGTCCGTATGTTACATCAGTATCGCATTACCCATGTATTAGTCATTAACCCATTGAGAAAGAAAAGGTGGAGAGACGACGTCACGTGATCAAACCGGGTACAGGTCCGCCATATTGTTACTACACTTACGTCAAACAGGTAGTGTTGGTAAAAAGTGGACTACTGTCTGTTAAGTGTATCGTGTATTAGAGTTATACAATAAGTTAAATATTCAAAGACATTATGGTTTCTTGTGCTCTACGTAGTTGCAACAGCAGAGAGGGCGTGGATAAGAAGAATTCGTCTGCAATAACATTTCATAGGTTAGTGTAGGTCTGACAGGTGTGGGATGACAGATTATAATTTTCAGTAGTCCGGACTGGTCCCACACTTAGCCCCGCCCAATGCTCCCGTTTTGAGAGTACAGCAAAGATGCTTTACAGTGTCTCCATAGTACTTTTCCTCAATGCATTAACCAAAGCCATTGTCTGACAGTTCAGCTAGTTTTATTATGAAAAATGTTGTCGTTAAAACAGCGAATCTACCTGGTGAAATATTCTGGTATAGAAGATGTCTCGTTTAAATATGCAATACAGTTATTTAATGAAAAATACCCGAATGTAAGTGTAAGCAGAACAGCATTGAAGAAATCAATCGATAAATTTGACGAAAAGAAGCCTCGCAAAGCGTGCAATTCCAGCACATTCCATTTTACCGAAAAGTATACTGTAGTTAATACTATCAAACGCCCTGTATGAACAAAGTTGCCGTTTGCACTGCGTTATTTTTTACGGTTACTATCTCATTCACAGCTTGGTAAACCGTTCTGCTGGTGTCTCTTCTCCGCATGAAGCCATTCTGCATGCTGCTAAATGTGTTTAAGAGGAAGCTGTATATTCTGTCGTATATTATTCTCTCAAAAATATTTGATATAGCAGATAGAATTGCTATCGGTCTGTAATGGTCTATGTTCGATTTATCGCCCTTCTTGTGGATAAGTATGATCGTTGACTTATTTAACTCATCCGGAAATATTCCGAATTCCATGCAGTTTTTGACTAGCAACACCAAAGGCCGCTTCAAGGTGGCCACACATGCCCCTAGAGTTCTCATGGAAATGCCATTATGTCAGACAGTGATTGTTGTACTCCACTTTTGAATTATACATTGCACTCCGTCCGGCGTTGCTGGCGTCATGAATATAGAGGCAGGCTTTTTCCCTGTAGTAGCGATGGGATCAGTGTTCAAGTCAGGAATCCCAACACTTACACAAATCAATTACGTAAGAATTTATATTGGATATCTTTTCTGTTATAGACGACGTTAATGTCTCCAAAGCTATGTCATATATATGGCAATAATTTGGAGAATAGTCTCGTCTAGAGGTCATAATTTCGTTGACTAAAGACCAAGTTGTCCTCACTTATTACAAAACTGCAACAAGAAATTCGAATTAAAGGCAAGTTTCTGGTTTTTTATTTCATTTCGCAAACCTTGGCAAAAGGCAGTATACTCATCAATACTGATAATACTGTGAGTCATATTCTCGTACATCCCACGCTTTAACTGACACCCTCCCCTAAGCTCAGCCGTTATCCAGCCTCTCTTATTGTTATTATTATTTGATTCACGTCTGATAGTCCTTATCGGGCAACTATGTTCTACTGTTTGCTTTGCCTCATTCATACCTCTCTCCTCCGTAATCTGTGACCAATCTACCATGGCTAGGCTTCTATTTAGGTCAATAAGATTTCCGTCATTTTAAAGTATGTGAATCAATGCGTATGTAGGAATCCTTCGATAGTTGGTCCGTGGAAATGAAAATCATCTGAGCCGTATGATCTGAGAGAGGGCAGACAGGACAACACAGCTCTCAAAATCCGTGCAATTGGATAATAGGCCGTCTATGTAAAAGACACCCTTATAATGCCCTACGTTGTTGGCCCATAATGAAGAAGAACAACGAAATTAAATAACGGCTCCAAGATTATGCCCTTTTATGCTTTGGTAAGTTTTTAAAATAAAATAAAATTATTGAATCGTTTTACCTGACTAGCTCATTTATTTTTCCAGGTCAATCCAGGTTAAGAGATATTAATAATAAATAGTCTAGGGCATTATTTGGCACAATTCAATAAAACACAATTGTATCAATTTATATAAAATTGTATTAGAAACCAAGAGTTCATGCATATATTAATACAAACACAAGAAAAAGCATTTACAAAATAACATCAATTTTAATTAGAACAAGTACATTAATAAAATAACATCATAGCGCCTTCAATACTGAAATATTCGATGTGATTTATTAATATTATTACTTCTACAAAATAATATATGTCATAGACTGTTGGCTTTCTACCGCTCTATTGTATTTATATCAATACTAAGTACGTAGGCTTTTATAAACAAATAACTTACGCTTTATATTCGATTATTATATTAATTTATTTATTTACGTCTTTATATTAAGACAAATTTTATATTTAATTTCTGATATAACACACACATAATAACAGTTTCTAAATACCTTTCGTATAGTCTTTTCTTTCTTCAGATGAATATAATCTTCCTGTTGACAGCGCGCTTAGATGGAGTCCTTCTTCGACGGTAAAGACGACTGTAACAAACTGCTATTCGCACAACAATGATTTTATTGGAAGATATTGTTCAACTGAACAACTTTAACACTTCGTTGGCGGTCGATCTTTTATAAACAAATAACCTATTTAGTAGTAGTAGTTTATATCGCCATCAAAAAAATAAACTTACATGCCATGTCAGGTACAAAATAGTGTAAAGATAAAATTCAGAAAAAAAAAAACTTCCGAACAGCTTATTACAGTAACATGAATACACATATCATACTAATAGAATAAAAACTGTACACAATAATTAGTCAACACAAGTAATATGAATGCACTGAGTCATCACATGAAGTCGTGTGACAGATATTCCTCAACATCGTAGAAAACATTAGTCAATAAAAAACGCCTAATTGTTCTACTAAACTTGTTCACACTCAACTCCTTAACAAAGTATGGTATTTTGTTGTAAAACTTCACACCCCAATAACTGGATTGCTTCAATCGGTGGTGAGCTGTCAGTACTTCATCCTTACTTCTAGGATGGTAGCTGTGATTATCGGAATTTTTCATAAACTGGGTTTTATTTGTATGTATATACTTTACACAAGCCATTATATATACGTTAATAATAGTCATAACCCCCTCCTCAGCAAAAACACCCCTGCAGCTGTCACACGATCGCAACCCGCGCAGAGCCCGCATAGCACGTTTCTGAAGCAAAAGGACACGCCCCAGCCCCGACGGTGTACCCCATATCACTATCGCATACGATGCTATGCTGTGGAAGTTTGAGTAGTACGCCGCTTCATGAGTTACCAGTTGTTTGTTCCTCCTTATTTTATATACAGCAGTACTCAACCTCAAGAGAAGAGTTGTTACATGTTCAGACCACGTAAGTCTGCTATCCATTATGACCCCTAGAAGATTTAGCGTTTCACCCTGCGTGGCTGATGAAAAAGTAAGTGTTTGTGTTTTTTCCCGTTTAGTTTTAGCTTGTTTGCATCACACCAGGTTCTTATTTGAAGTATTAAGCGATCCCGCTCATACACCATATCACTACCCCCTTTCCTCAGTACGAAGGAGGTATCATCAGCATACAAGCATACTTTGGCATCAACACTTTCCGGAATATCATTTATATATATTATAAACAGTATTGGGCCAAGAATAGACCCCCTGGGGAACTCCACTGTTGACTGATTCTCTCCTCGATATTTCATGGTTCTATAATACTGCCTGCTGTCTATCTTCAAGATAAGACCTGAACAGTTTGAGTGCGATACCTCGCACCCCATAGTAAGCCAATTTCTGCAGCAGCAGTCCATGCGACACAGAGTCAAATGCCTTGCTAAGATCACACGGTACTATTTCCGGGGTTCCATAATTATCTATAGCATTCATTATCTCACTCAAAGTTCCTAGCATCGCTGTTATTGTGGACCTTCTAGATCTGTAGCCATGCCCTGTAATGGGGTACAAATATTCTGTCTTTCGAGAAATGAAACCAATCTTGTGAGTATTACCATTTCCATAACCTTTGATATAGTTGTGAGAACAGATATGGGCCTATAATTTTCTTCATTATCCCTTTCTCCTTTTTTATATACAGGTGTAATTTTAGCAATCTTCAATTGCTTTAGAAAGATTCCTTCTTTCAAGCAGCAGTTTATTATATATGTTAGAGGTTCTGCAATTTTCCTTGTCATTTCCTTTAACAAGGATACACTCATACCATATATATCATTCGATTTTTATTTTTTAAAGTTTTGATGATGTTGATCACTTCCTCAACATCAACATGTCCAATATAACACGAATAAACTGGCGATTTGTTAGTATTCATGAGCATTTCATTCGAATCTTCCCGACTATCATCTATATGATTTCGTATATTATTTCCAACTTGAAGAAAGTAATTTGAAAAATCATCTGTAGTCAATTTTGTTTGATTTTGCGGTAAAAATCTTCCATTTTTTCCTGACTCCTTGTTAATTATACTCCATATAGTTTGCTGTCTATTCTCCGAACTTCTAATTTGCTTTTCATACCTTCTTCTCTTTACACCCTTCACTTCCTCATAATACCTTTTTTTCATTTTTATACATCTGCAGTACATTTACATCTTTCGTCACCCTGAATATTGTATATACTCGTAAAGCATCTAGACCGTTCTCTATGTTGTTACACTCTCGCGGCCTTCTATTGGTTTTTAAATTCTGTTCCCCAGTCCTATATATTTCTGGGAAATATATCTCAAAGGAGACTTAGAAAACCTTGTGAAATCTTGCATACTTTTCTTGTGCATCACCACTGCCCAGGATTTATTTATTTATTTATTTATTCACTTTCAAGGTTCTAACAATAATTTTATACTTTATCGACCGCTATGTGTGGATCGACTTACTTTTTAATCAGAGGACCTTATTACTTTGCGGTAAAACCGGAATATCTACATCGGTGACCGATCTCCTCCAAGGACCTCCGTCGACTTCTTCTTAATTGTTGTTCGCTTTTTCTCGTTTCCCTTTTTTCTAGAACGCCCATGTATTTTAGTTGTACTTTTCACACGTTCATGTCACGTTTAACTCGCGATAACATAAACGCAACGTCACTAATCTTATACATAGATAAACATATTGGAAAAGTAGTTCTAAGAAATATACCTTTTGGTTTCTAAAACATAACTTTAAAAATAGAATTCATATATATATTTGAAATTTATAAAATCATTAAAAATAATAAATTACGCCGTATCGTTACATCTATAGTAGTAGAAGAATTCGCTGTCACTCTTGTGGGACTAGATTATGAGACCTAATAATGTCATAAAACTACTTGACAATGGTTTGTTCCTTGTTTTGTGTATTGATATTGAAATCGTTTATTCTATAATTCCCTTATATTATATTTGGTTTTTTATACCCCCTTTTTTTTTCTGATTTTGTCCATATTACTATAATTACGTGTTCATATAAAATTACTAATATCCAGCCAGCTAAATGTAATCAATTTCGATTTTATATAATTACTTGGGGTTAGTGGTAAAAAAGACATTCGAATATTTTCTATAATCTATTTCCTATGCGCACCGTATCCCACATCAAACTGATTCACTGGAAAAGTCCCGAATTTATAGAGATCCGGTTGATTAGATCGACGCTCGTTATGGCGTTTGAGAGAGATCTGACAGCGTTCGAACCTTAATCCCCCTTATCCAGCCGCCACGCAAGCGACCACTCCCCGCGATATATCTCCGAATATTTTATTGATATTTCCCGATCATAAAACGAATCATTCTATATATATTGCGGTTAGTTTTGCGGTGTCCTTCCAGTAGCCTAAAACGACGGGTATTTTCCGACCACTCTTCTTCCTTCATTTCCCTCTCTGGGGCTTCCTACGAAAAGAAGACGGCTACGATCACCAACGAATAAAGGACAGTCAACCGCCTCAAACTCTTTTCATATCACCCCGCCGCTTCCACCAACAAACGCGTCTAAAACTGTAAATAAATAACTGGATTACCGTAATAAATATTCGTTGTTTGGCTGCTTTCATGTGGATTTCTTGTAATCTGGCCATTATCAAAGAAAGTATCGCTCCAACGTCGGGTTTTTCCGGGCTTTTGTTTGGACTTTCTTGTTAAATATTCATGGAAAGAGTCCCAGAGGAAAAACGAAAAAGGAACCCCGAGTTCCTAAATCACTCTTAAATATTATATTAAATCTTTTGCATGCGTAATAAGCTAACAAAATGTGTAATAAATATACACTAGTGTACAACAGAGAAAAAAATGTAAATAAAAGGTTTGCATATGTGTTATTAAACGTAAATGTATGGTAGCATAAAGTAATATTCTTTGAATTATTATAAACTTATAACAAATTAAGATAATAGTTAACAATATGTAAACACAATTCTCAATCATTACTTCATTCAATAGAGTCTATTTTGAAATTCTACTTTTACACCGATTCAAAAGATTTGTTCATCAACGGAAATGCATTTTTAAAAATCCTTATTTAATTTAATTTCAAGATTGAAAATCTTAACCTTAAAATCTGGACTTATAAAAAATAAGAGGGTAGGTTTTCATGTAGGTTTTCTCTCGTAGACTATTCAGAGAAGCAGCAATTTCTTACATGTAATTTTTTTTTAATTATTGAACTCCACATTTCTTTTAATTCGCACACCTGTTGAAAGAAATTTCATTGCTTTAACCTTTACAGCTGTAATACACAATGACACCAAGAGCCTTGCCGTAAGAATATTAAAAAAATAAGGCAACACTTATCTTAAATGACATTTTTTCGGGTTTGTAGAATCAAATTTTACAAACTATGCTATACATATTGAAAAACTTTATTAAATCCTCTAAGCACTTTGCCCATTTAGATTTTTGATGAACAAACTTCCGCCACTCTTTTTAATTTCTTATTAAGGGTCCTATATAGTGGATCGGAAATGTAAAATTGGTTGCATAGAACACAATTTAATAAGCCAAGGATGTCCGAGTACTTATTACACATAGGGAATATATAATAAATATTTGAAATAATAATTCAATATCTAAGCGAATAAAAATTTATTTATGACCAAATATTTACACATTTGTAACCGCGGGAAAGATTTTTACTAGAATAACAATTCATTGTAATGTGGGTTGCCTAATTTTAATTTATTTTATATTCATTTAAAACAAAGCAAAGAATAGTTGAACGAAAAATAAGTGCAGAGCGGGGTAGCTTTTTATTCAATTTATAACGTGAACCCAGCAAACAAATCTCCTCCGAAGGATTTTTGAGAAAACTTGTTTTTAATGTTTTGACATATCTCATCTCTAATCCGATAATTTTTTTCTAAATTTGAATTTTCAGCGGGGTAGATTACTAAATTCTTCATAAGTTGACGTTCAAAAGTTTTTTCAAAATTTAAAATCAACAAAAATATCTTGCATCTCAAATCTGCTATTTTTCCATTGTTGACAGGTCCACTATGTACGACTCTTAAGTGAGAAGTATTGTGATGAAAATGTTGAACCTCGAGATTTTTACAAATGTCCACGTTTTGAAGCCGCCTGATAGAGAAAAAGTGTTTTGTTTTTAAAAACGCTATTATCTCTTCTATGTTTGTGACCATGATAATTGACGAATTACTGAAGCTGTCATTACCAAAGTTTGTATTTAAGAGTAGGTAGACTAGAAGTAGTAGTTTGCTTCAGTAATAATGTTATTTCGACGATACTTTCTATTGATAGTTGTAGCCTGGTCGTTATTGCTTTCCGTCTTGAGATTATTAACATATTTTCTCTCGGCATTTTGTCGAAGGCTTTTTCTATATCTAGAAAAGCCCCACTGCTTTGTAAGTGTCCCACGTTTGATTCAATATCATGGTTCAGTCTTTGCGCAAGTATTTTCTCATTTACTTTAAACGTTATACTTAATGGGGTGACGCCTCAATAACTGGCGGCGCAGTCATGTTTGCCACTCTTTTTGAAGATTGGGATGATGGCCTTAAAATTTCTATGAACTAATTATCACATAACCAGAAACTTTACTAAAATTTAATACATTAATAATGACTTAACTATTTGTACAAAAAAGAAATAAAAATAATGACTATTACAATACAAAGATTTAATTAACATATACATTTATAGATAAATACAAAGATTCTCAATTTTCGTGCCTTGTTCACAGTAATATTAAACGTTATTAAACAAATTTCTAACTTTTAAGATCTATAACAGCTTGGTAGTTGTACTATTATCTGGCTGCACTAAATACGATAAATAATAAACTCGAATACCTGGTAATTTATTGTCCCAGTACGGCAACGAATATGGTTCTCGAACGTCACTGTTTCTGCCGTCTCAACCGCCTGATGTTAGTTGACGGTGGTCCTAACTTGATGGTGTCGGTGAAATATCCTCTACATCCGGACTAACGCCGTAAATTGAAGGACGATGGATACTTCAACAATTTGTTATTTGGAAATCGAGATTACATCACCCAAACAGGGGTATCCTTACTTCTGGATACCAATACCCTGATTCCATAGATATTATCACCGGAGGGCTAGCGGACTCAAGGACGTCGGGACCAGAGTGAAAACCAACTACCACTTCAGTGACTAATTATTATTACTTAATAAGGTGAAAGACATTACTGTGATGAATCGTAATAATAATAATAATAATAATAAATAATTTTAGACGCGCTTAGCTCTTTTAAAGACTCGGAGGTATGGGGATAAGAATGTTCTAGCAAAATTGGCGACTGCAAGGCGCAGTTACTTGGTTATTTCCGAAGGTTATTGCCATGTTTATATGACGCTACTATGCAAGAAGAACTGTGGGAACTATTTAGATAACGAAACCTTAAAGGATAAAATGTAAATATTGCGTCTCTGAAATTTGAACAAAGAGTTGTTTATGAACTAAGTATTTTAAATTGAAAATTCTAAATAAAATATAGACGACGTAGATTTTAATTTTGAAATGAACTTTAATTATAGATTTAAAACGAAATTTATTTAGAACTTGAGAATATGTAATTTGGAATTAACTTAAATTAGACTGATCTAGAAATATTTAACAAGTAATATACACGGGTGAATGAATTAAATGTTCGCCGCTTCTTTTTAAACGCAACAGAGTCTACCATTAATAAATAAAAAAAGCATTGAAATATGTAATGTACTAAGGAAACAGATTATTATTATTGAATATTACTTACTATTCCCTACTAACACGCACAGCTTCATCATTCCTTTCCAATTCTAAGTGTGTACAACCTCCACTAATTTAAAACTTCCATCGCAAGTTTAAAGAGGGACACCACCTTGATTACATAAATAGACAATCCGGTGATAATTGAATATCCTAATACAGTCTTATTCTATTACACTCAGATCTAATTGCATTATCCCTAGTATTCATAAGCTGCTTATTTAGTTAAAGTGGATCGTCTCGTAAGTTTCCTTACATACAAGTTGTTCCTAGTTACCGTAATTTCTATGGAGTGGTGTTGGTGTGTGTTCGTGTACTTTGCTTATTGATCCTCATATTATACGGTAATCTACAACAATTATCACTGGGCAACAAATTTTCGAAAAGTTCATGCTTCCAAGCTGAAAATAGTCTTTTCTTAATGAATTCAATGTGCTGAACACGAAAATGACTAAGAAAAAGCTGAATTGGCTACGGGTTTTCTGTAATATGTACGCATATTTCAGAAAAAGTGTACTTATGTCAATATTATAATACATGGTAAGAAAACATTTACGCATATTTCAGAAAAAGTGTACTTATGTCAATATTATAATACATGGTAAGAAAACATTTACGCATATTTCAGAAAAAGTGTACTTATGTCAATATTATAATACATGGTAAGAAAACATTAGTCTCCTTCCGGCTTTCGACTTCTTTTGGCCTGCCGTTTGTAGTGGACTTGTGGAGCATCTCTACTGATTGTCCAACAATAGTCAGCTAGCATTGACGTAGACCATTTGCCTTGGTACCGTTGCTCCATGGTGGCAATGTCCTGATGAAAGCGTTCGCCGTGCTCATCGCTGACCTGCCCGCAGTTATCAGGAAAGAAATCTAAGTGGGAATCAAGAAAGTGGATCTTTAAGGACATATTGCAGCCGAATTCATGAAACAAAGCCAACATATCCTCAACCAGACACTTGTGAATGAACGGACATTGCACGAGTTAACTGTCACGTCGGCCATTTATAAATAAACTATAATTAGCTATTGCTTGATATTGCGCAATCAATTTCGCAACACTCTCAATGAAAACTTACAGTAAATGCTGCATTAACTTCTTTGCATGAAGGGGTGATGCAATATGACGCAAAATTTCGTAATTTCTCACTAAATTGCATTACATTATGCAATAGCATCTATACAATGGACAAAACGTCAATATCTCTTGAACGTGAGCAAATCAACTTTTTTCAATGTGATATTCGTGTTCAGCACGTTGAATTCATTCAGGATTGGGTACTTTCACCTAAGAAGCAATTTCACTGTTGACCAGTGTTATGGAATACTTTCCATAGGAACCTGATCACAAGCTTACTGCAAATAGTATGGATAATATGCCTGTGTTCAAGTATGATATACACTTGTGGACACGACATGTCGAACACTGAAGTAATTATCTTTCTTGGTTTTTTTTTTCACAAGACGAAACATTATCTACAAAATAGGAATAAGAATAGAAAAAGATATTAAACGTTTTATTCAATAAGAAGGAGTAATTAAATAGTAAACGGTCCAAAATTCATTGGTCTTATTTGTTAGGTTTTACATTTACATTGTCACACAATTTAAGTGATTAGTAGCGTGGTGAACTTTGAATTAACTTTGCGACGTCTTCTTGTACACTTCTTTCCTATTTCTAATGAAGAGCTATTCAAAAATCCTAAATAGTTACCGGTATGAGTCTCAGAGATTTTTGACAGGATTCAACTCTGAGCTCCGAGCTGCCATTGCAAACGACGAATCTTAACTTCATCTAAATATTGCTGAATCATCCATGCGATGGGCCGTTTCGCATTATATCATTGATTTTTTTAAATCTAACTCGCATTTTCACATTTCAAATAATCGCTTACCTTTTGTAGATGTTGTGAAAGACCATGGGCTACTTGTTGATAATCGACTTCGCTTCCATGAACATGTTTCCAAGAGTGTTATATGCTAAAACGCATATTTTAAATTCGTCTTTGAGGCGACGAATTTGTGAATCTTTGCTCTTATCTTTGTTTAGCTTTTGTGATTTTGTTTATGGTTTGGATGAGCTGGATAAGTTGCGAATTCAAAAACTTCAAAATTCTTGTTGTAGACTCATTTGCAATCTTAGAAAGTGTGATCAAATTTCGACTAGCTTAAATCTATCGGGTGGTTAAATTGCACTTGACTAACTTTGTCCATTCGTTGCTTCAGTCGACATTTCTGCCTGTCCCTCTCAGAGACTTTCTGATTTCACGTCATTTCATCCATGTTCTCAACACGCGCTACAAGTATTGACTTACTATTCGGCATCATTGAAAGATCTTTTAAATAACAGTATACCGGCAAATATTAAGAGCCTCAGTAGCCACGCGGGGTTTAGTAGTTCCCTTAAGTCTGCCTTCTTGTCATTGCAGTAATACATTGCATAATATGTATTGATGTACAGGTTATATAAATGTGGTGTTTGTGTCTTCTCTTCATTAGTTTTTATTACCATTTTTATTTCTTGAGTTTGTTGATGGACTATGGTTGAGTATGAATAGCTATGGATAGACTTCACTAGGTTTGACCAACGTGATGGTTTACTTTCTTGAATTAACGTAATTTATTATTATTACTATTATTATTGTTAATAAAGTTTTTACTAACCAATGCAATAAATGGTACGACGTGATCGGCTATACAGGGTGTATATGAAATAAGGGGACAGAGTATGATTAATGGAAAGATGTAATTTTATTAGACTCAAATCCAAAATATTTTGCGCAAATTCCCTCGCAGAAGCGATAAAAAAAATTACAAAAATATTTTTAAAATATTCGTCGTGCCACTACACTTAAATACGACTGTAGGGTATGGAAGGGTGGGAGTGTGAAGGCGTGCGAGGTCAGTCCCGTTCGATTGTTACATGTGAATGTTTCGACTGTGGCTTACACAACACACGAACTATTCGATATGTTGTACATTTACGGTGAAACAGGTGGAGATGCATGTCGGACGTATAGGTTGCGTTTTCCTAATCGTCGAGCCCCATCTTACAAGTGCGTAATGGATGTCGTCTTCAGATAAATTCACAAATTTTACAACACAAATTTGTTTTTGTGAGAAATAAGAAGTAAAAAGTCGTTGAATTTAATCATAATAACAGTAATAGTACTTACTATACATTTATTGCGGAAGAAAACGTAATATCTAAATAATCCCGGCAAATATTAAAATAATTACAAAATTCATAGTCGGCATCTCAATAAAAAAAAATCTCGTTGTTGAAAAATAAGTTATTTTAAAAGAGCGAAATTTGCCCAAATCTATTCATAAGTTATTAACAGCTGATATTTCATATTAAGGTTGTTGAACTCTTAGCATGAACACCTGTTTAGAAATAGTAAACAAAGCTATCATTGAGGTTTTTATAACGTCTAGAGCTGTTATTGCGGTGTGTGTATGTAAGCGTGTTTATCCCGCCGCATGGGCCAGACATGACGTCGGCTGTCTGGCCAACTGGCGCGATACCTACGACTAGACACATGCTAAATCCATAGCCGGCACATTAAACACTTTTCGGGGGGGGAGGTTAATATTGGCGTTCGTGTCGTAATTGACTCACAATTTTTGGGATTTATATTCTACATAATTGCATCTTTCCTTTTATCATACTCTGTCCCCTTATTTCAAATACACCCTGTATACTTGTTGATGTACCTAACAGCAGCCATGGTACCATTTTCAATGAGAACAGGCTTCATTTAGTTAGCTTAATTAACAGTAGGTTTGTTACCTTTAAATAAATAAAACAAGGCCGTTACTTGATATTGTTTGATCAATAATGTTCATTTGTGCAAAAACTAAATTAATAATTTCTGAAGTTTTGATTGAAATTTTGTTATCGATCTTGCAGTTTGAGTTATTATTTTTGAAAGGAATGTATTACCTCCGATTGAGCCCGTTTCGCTGTGTCCAGTATTTTTATTTCTGTGCAAGCACAATTACCTGGACTTTGAGTTGTTAATAATCAGGTTTACTACTTTGAAGAATGAAAAAGCGTAAATTTTTGCCAAAATTTGAAATTTGACTGTGAGGAAATGCAAGTGGTTAATGACCAAACTCAACAAGATTCTGTGCACAATTAAACACCAGCCCACCCCTAGCAGGAGGCTATACCGCCTTCAAATGTCATTCTTGAAGATATACGCTGAAAATTCGCCATCCGACATTCTTCCCACAAGTTATCGTCCTTTTGATGAACGCAGACAAAAACGAGACCAATCCGTAATCAACTCTATTGTTGCAATATTCTCGGGCAAATCGTAGTCGCTCAAGAGATGTGCTGTTAGAAATAGGGATAATTAAGACGTTGCTACAGTAACAGTAGCATAAACATCTTCCACTTGGCGAGACACAATTATTGCTGCTAAACCACGATTTCATATTTTTAATAACACCATAAAACTGTCTTCTCGTTTGTGCGTCGTGCGAGGTCTGTCTGAAGGCCAGGTTTTTTGTGTATTCCCCAGTTTGACGTTGCTACACTTATTTTCTAACATTTAATCATATGTCATTTAAGAATAAATATGATTAAGCAACAAAAGAGGTTAGGTTAATTATCTCATGTATTTTTGATTCGAATTTTATAGAATAACAATTTTAAGTTTGTAATTTTCTTCATACTAGATGAAATAAATGTGTGGTATATGTATGTAAATGTTTGTATTTATGCTTACACTTTCAACATGTTGAATAAATTGAATTAAAATTCGACGCATGTGTTTTGCTAGTTTCATAATTTCTATTTTATATTAAGAAGTAACAATCAATTAAAGGAATACTTACTCTGATATTTTTTTTCATTTTACCACTTTATGCTACTCTGATGGTCATCGACACTGTTAATGAAAACGGATTATAAACATTAATCACAATTATTCCGTACATAATTAACTGAGGTTATGTACGGCTGTCAGCCGACGAGACCTACTAAGATAAGTAGGTGCATAATAACATTAACGTTTTTGATTGTGAGGAAGAAGCATATCCGTCTATTATAGGGAACTAAGCAAACGTGTTCAATTAAAACTGTCATCATTTAAAATAAATTATTTCTTCAAATGTGCACACTTATTTAAATAATTATTAAAAATAAATAATCCATACCGCACATAACCACATTATAAACCAATACTCAATATTCAATATTGACAATTTAAATGCTCGTTTAACACAAATAATAAATACTGAATAAACAGTACACTGAATTTTTAGTAGTTTTGTATGATTTTTGTGTTTTCTTTCGCTGTTTTGATAAGTTAATTGTTTTCATTTCCAATTCCTATTTGATAGATAATGTTTTATATCTTGTGAAGAAAACGAAAAAGAGAAATTTATAATTAATATAAATCAAAAATAACAGACGACCTAGAACAGATTCCTGTGATATATTATATAAACGGGATAAAAAGCGACTTCCTCATTTTCCACGAGAAACAAACCTTATTTTAACTCCTCCTTTTAGGGGCGCGCGGTAATTGACCTGAATTATGTGCAACTTTTTGCGATTGCCAAATGGAGGCAATTCATTCTTGACGCAAATTAGGATATGCCGGAAAGTCAGAGAACGAACTGAGTGCCGAGCGAGTGTTGGAGGGTTTCGCATTGGGAGAAAAGTCATCAGCCGAAAAGGTGTCGACTAGCTGGCGAAACAGATATTTGTGAATCGCGACGCAGTTTTCCTAATCCCGCCTCATTCGCTCTGTTCCACGATTGCTTCGCAAGCTAGCTTTGTTCAGCGTTGATCATCAGAATGATAATATATCTCAATCATACGCGGTTTTTTTTTTCGTTTATTGTAGATTCTTTTTCTGCTTATCTTGAGGGATATTTTATTTGGAGATGCGAATAATTACTATTTTGAAGGCAGCTGTAGTACAATATTTGTTTTTCATCCTAGTTTCATAATATCTTCAACCTTTTTTCAAGGCATATTTTCAACCTTTTTTCAAGGCATATTTTATATATTTGATTCTACTGGTGAAATTTAATTTGACAATATCTTGATTTTAGAATTTGTAATCATTTTAATTTGTAAAGAAACTTTATTGAAAAGTTTTATGATGGAAAATGACCGTGTCTCAGTATTGGATAATTGCACTTAATATGAAAAGGTATATCGTATTTGTGATTAGAAAAAATTACCAAAGTTTTATTTATTTTTAAAATTAAGAAAATGGGGAAATAATAAGTATACTAAACATCCACAGTAAGAAGTCCTGCTGATTCTACTATTCCGAGATCTGATTTTGAATTACAAAAATCCATGCTATTTTCCCGAAAGGGAAGCACCTATATATTCTTTTTTGAAAATCAAAATTCTGACGATTGTACCAGCTTGTTCTAAATTTGTTCCAATATCTTCCAAGGTTCTTTTTTTTAATGAAATTCGAATTTTTTTACTGAACCTTTATTTTCTATAATTATAATTTTGACGGCAATTCCAGGTTGTTCAAGTTGTTATAAACGTTGTTTCACAGAATAACGAAATGGACTAAGATAATGAAAAAATAACAACTTCTTTTCGATCCCCCATTTTTTGAAAATCTTTCACTTATAAATAATTATTTATCTAATGTCATTTTGACATTTGTCATTTTGTGACTAACAATATATATTTTTCTGACAAATAAGTTTCTTACTTTATAAATAATACTATTAAATAATGTACACATTGCAAGAAAATATATTGTTGAAGCATATTTCCGAAGTACACAATTTCTTAATGGAGAATGGCAAATATTCCTAGTCGTGGAAAAGTTTGCTTCTACATGATCACTGTTAAAATGCAAGAGTTCTGGTAGACCACGTATACAGCAAAATATTGTTGGCCACGGATAAAACCTTGTTGGAGAAAACCCACATACGTCAGTTCGTCGTTTATCACTTATGTATGCATACGAATTATCCGTTGTTTATCAGATCTTACCTAGAGAGCATGTTAGTAGGCTTAATTATTGCAATCAAGAAAATGTAAATAACGACGAAACTCTATATCTAAGTTTTTTTTTGCTGATGAAGCATAGTTTCATTTATGCGAGTTTGTAAATAAACATAATTACAGAACTTATGGTGGAATTCTGTAACTTTCTCGGAAGCTCCGGCTATCGTAGGCCCTGGCAACGAAGTGACGTTGCGATGACGATTTCAGAATTTTTGCAGTTAGTGACGTAGAAGTGTCAATTTACGATTTTTTATACATAACCTCTATGTTTAACATGTAAACAGACATATCATCTCGTAAACATATACCAAAATATTTCAATTTAAATTTTTAACTAATAAGAAAATTGTTTGAAATATAATATAGCGATTGCTAACATTTTTTTTTAAAGAAAATGTACGGAACATTTTGTAATGCCAAGACATAGTATAAACATATGTTTATACTGCTGCCAAGATAGCACGAAACACTTTGGAAAATTTCAACAAGAACTGTTATCATTAGGAGAGTTTCAAAGGACGTAGTATCGCACTAGTGTATAGTGAATTTGCAGATAAATGTCTTTTCAGGCACATTTATAGATGATGAAATGTGATTTTTTTATAAAGCCAACAAGGACAGGTATCCCTATAAAGTGGACATTGTTTTTCTTACAAGAGTACCTAAACACAAAAAAATACATAAACCTAGCAGACAATATCCACACAACATAAGGAATGTGAAATGTGCACAAACTAAATGTTCGAAAAAGTCTATTCTGGTATCGTGTTCACAATAACTTCACAATTTAAAGTTGACTTTTTCATAAGATTTTCTAATAATAAAACTACATCAAATTGAGAGGATGTTTAACTTTATATTATGTTGAAGAAAATAAGAGGAAATTTACCTGTTTAGTCAATGACTTTCTTTATTTGTAAGTCAAACCGCAAAGATTTTATCAATGTGTAACTATATTGAACGATTAATGTTTTAGGATCCAATAAGGTAACATTAAGTTCTAATAGCATAGGCCAAAGTATATAAATGGTTGAAGGGTATAGATGATTTTGTATTTAGAAAATCGACCAATCCTGTGATATATTTTTGTACTTGGTACACCAAATCATTCGATATTATTGCAGGATTTTGTTGTCGAGCCTCTGAAATTATAGTAATTGAAAGTTCTCTTTATTTGCAGTTTTTACGGGAGAGTAATATTCATTAGGCTGAAATTTGCACTTTTTCAACTCAAAAGAATGTAAAAAATTATTGTTTAATAAATTTACCAGCAAGTATTATAAAACAATAGATGACATTTGACTCGGATAATTATACTAATATTGGATATGAATTATATGTTTACTATTAAATGTTAACAATAAAGATTAAAAAGAAAAATAATAATACTGAACTAGAAATGTGAACTTTGAATAATAGGTACTCAAATAGAGATTGCTTGTATAAATATTCAAAAATTAAATACATTTTATTGTCAAATATATTTTCTTTTATTAACCTTACCATAAAAGTAGTGCTGAAATTTAGAAAAAAAATTACAGTATGTGAATAGAAAAAATATATATATACAAAAGGAGAGTGTTCTTCATCGACTAAAGGTGGAGCAAGTATATCAACATGTGTGCTATCAATTACACCTACATCTCGTGCACCTCATTTTTCATAAAAACTATACAGAAGAATAATTTTTAGAACGTTTAGAAAAGATACCCTTAATTACCCTTGGTAAATATATGACCTGGGTGCTATCGATTAAACAAAATACATCTCCGGTCTCCCATTTTTTATCATGAAAACAAAATAAAGAATTATTTTTAGAATATTTTGATACAACATAATTACCTTTGCTTGACACGATTCTTCGATTCACAATCACTGGGAAATTTTATCCATTCAGGGAATAAATTGTTTGATATTACAAGACAGACCTGATGAACTATTCGACTTACTGAACTCTGACTGAGAGAAACAAAGCTATTAATACCAACACTATTGTGATAGCTGTCTGATGCTACGAAATTTAATGTTGTTAAGACCTGTAACAAATATATAATGTGCACTATAAAGTTAATATGCATTTCAAGTGATGTTTATGATAATAACCTTCAAATGTAATGGTATATTTGTTTGTTCAATATGTCCATCCAATAACTGGATCAGGTTTTGAACAGTGTCCTTATTCAGTCTAGACATTTGTTTAAAATGCCTGTTTGGTATTTCAAAAGGATTTCCGTGATCTCTTATACGTTTGCGGAATATACGCATATAATTTCTAAAATAAAGAAAATAGAGAATATTATGTATACTCTATATATTTTATATTATCGATTACCTACCTGTTGTGATCTTCATCTAATAATAATGCTATAAAGCCATTCATATTTGCAAATAAAAAAACAATAATAATTATAACAAATAAACTAACAGAAACTATAAATATAACAACAGGAAGAGTATATTGACAATAGTTATAATAATAATATAACCACAATATAACCAACAAAATCTTTACTCACGAACGTTTTGACAGTTCTACGTCACTAACTCTCAATATTCTGAAATCGTCATCGCAACGTCACTTCGTTGCCAGGGCCTACGATAGCCGGAGCTTCCGAGAAAGTTACAGAATTCCACCATTAGTCTATAAATAATCCAAACAATCGTATCGAAGTTCCTTTACATCCCGTTAAATTCGGAGTGTGGTAAATGTATCTCGTCGTAGAATAGTAGAACCAATATTTTTTCACGATAACATTAATAGCCAACGTGTAGAAGTACCGTTCAAATGCCCTTACAAAATAAAATTGATATAAATGAAATTTAACTGAATGAGTGATAGCCCCAAAAGTTGGGAGCCATAAGGTAAAGGTACAAGTCAAATTGCCCCAAAGTTGGGCAACATAATGTAAAGGAACCACTCAAAATAAAATTAATAAATTTAAATATAAAAATGTAACGTTAAATTCGAAAATAAGATGTAAATAAATTTGCCTGCTAAGCTCAGATCGGATTCTCGAGGGCGATTCAGATTACCAGAGATAATCAACTAAAAGGTTCCTAAATCATTTATCAGATGTTAAAAAATACCATTTTTAAATGTAAACAATAATTATATTCAAAATCAATGATTTTATATGTTTTACAAACAAAGAAATATCCTACACAATATACTGCTTTTATATAACAAAAGAAACAAAAACACATTAATAGACAGGTTACATACACTTTTACAAATATTAGATTGAAACAAATATTTACGTGTATCGTTCGTTGTTATCCAAATAAAAAAAACAACAAGGCCAAGAAAAGTAACAACTTCGTCTATAAGATTAATGTATGATTATATACATACACAACAAGGCTGAGACGTATTGAATTACATTACGCTTTATATTACGGAGACGATGTTTATTCAACAGTTATATTTACTTATTTTGTCTCTATTTGAAAACGGATTTATAATCTTTAATTCTTTACTTCTGAATACCTTTACAGACAATAATTGTTATCATTTAGATAATACCTTATATTAAGGCTTCTTTCTTCTTTATTTGGCGCTCTCCTGCTAACTCTTTCTTTACTCGCCGAATAAGGCGCGAAGACTCGGCTTACTCTGCCAATGGGTGCACAATATCTTTATCACAAAGATATAACACTTTGCACATTTTTTATGTTGTTATGCTTATTTTTACGTTTTGCTATGTTTCGTATCTCTTATGCTTTTCGCACTGTTTGATATTCTAAATCGCAACTTTGCGAGCGTGCCTGGTATATAACTCTGGTGAACTAGTATGACATGCTTATATCTATTTTGTAAATTCACTTCTGTTTCTTACGTTAAATTAATTGAAATCTAATTTTGGGACATTCACACGATAGGGTTAATTACTTGTGTAAATGAACTTAAACCTACGTTTAAATAACTATTTTCCCAGGCCATTTATATTGCCGTTCTGATCTACCTGCATTGTGTACGTAGTTATAATTATTTTCCAGCTGTAACTTTGTTATTTTCATTGACATGTTATGTTTCGGGCTCCGACAACTGTGTACACTTGTTTGTCTCCACCTTAGTTTTACTGCTTTCCTGTCACCATAATTGTAGAGGGAAATTTTGTGATAGAATATTCTTCTAGCACCTTGCTTATTTTACTACACCTGAATCAAGTACTATGGCAATCGGATAACCTCTTTTGGTTTTATAGATTGTTTTTCGCTTTAAAAGAAAAGGTATACTGTGGTATGTGAATAGCTTTAGATTTCGTGCATACTTATTTTCTTCCTTCCCGGACATGCACTTGTCGATTGCCAGCGGGGCCGTCTGCAGAAATTTCATTGTCCGTGCCTTTCATGTACATAACCTTCGGACGGAAATCGTCGTATCCACGTGCGATATTTTATACCTGCAAAGTATGTATAGATGGGGGCTACGCCCGTCTGTTCTTGTGCGTGCGTAATTTGGTCAGGTTTAGTCTATTTACCTGAGTTCCGGATATTTATAATGTGTGATGGGGCTGTTTAGCGTTTGTTTACATATCTATTTGGTTAGACGTCTTGTGTGCGCTGGTGTATCTGACGGTTCGCGCGATACCAACTTTCAGGCGTGAACTTTCCGTACATATTACCTAACTTTATAAATTTTGCGTGCATTGTAGGGGTGATTCAGTAAATTTTATCATCATCTAAGTTATGAGCATGTCTGTGTTTAATTATATAGGTCACGTTATCGACTCTCTCCTTTGTAAATAAGTCTTGTGTTCGTCACTTTTATTTGAATTCTCCCGCTTTTTATTATGAACCCTTTTCCGAGTGCGTCATATTATGGGCGTGCGTGCTGATTGGCTGTATCGGATTATCCGGGAAACCACGTTTTCGTTTCACTTACGAAGTCCATCTTGTTGAAAGTACATCAGTGCAGAATGCTTATTTTATTTGGTGATTTTTATTACTATGTCTAGTACATAGATATTACGCTTAGGCGGCTTTGAAGAAATAAGCAGTGAGTGTCGATACCTTAGTATAGGTTAAATTTTTATCGAATTACCGCTTCCGGATTTGCGATTTACCACATGTTGGTTCTTTGAATTTAAATTTTGTACTATGTGGGACTTCTGAGACGATTTCGCGGATCTCCATTAAAATTTGGGGTAAGTGGGTGAAATTCTGTGTTAATTTTCGGGGTTTTATCTCTGTTTCTTTTCTTTTCTAATTTAATAGGATTTTATTGTTGGGCACGAGGTAAGCCCTCAGTAGCCATTCACTGAAAATGGCCGCCGTACATTACTGTTGAAGAACATAGTGACTATCATCGTCGATCTAATAGCTGTACCTTCTCAACCTTCTTAGTGGCTTCTGGTGGATTTTCTACGACCAGCCAGGGAGACTTTCTCCGCATCGTGGCCAGATAAGTACAACTATAATCGTAGTTTTCGACGTATCTTTCGACTAATTTGTCGATATCTTTGTGCCAGTGTTCTGGACATTTACCTTACCTTTATTTGATCTAAGACTATTTGAGTGGTTATAAGATACCTAACGCACCACTTAATCAATTGCGAGGTCACGTGCAATTCTTTTTAAATTACTGTTTAAAATTGCAAATTGTTTTGCTGTATACAGAGTGACCCTATGTAAGAATTGATAGGGGCTCTCGTTGATGTGTTGAATTTTTAATTTAATTAAATTCTAGAAAATTCATTACCGAAAAAAAAACTTTGACTTACATGTATGTTTTCTTAAACTTCTGAGCTATTTAAAATTACTTAAGCATTTGTAAATTCTATACCGTAAGCTCAGTAGTTTCTTTGTGTTAAATACTAAAATTTTCCTTTGTTTTTTTTTATGCGTCATTTAATAAATTAACCTTTGTAGACAGGTTACTTTAATTAATTTCGTAATTTTGATTTTGGCAATCAAAACCAGGTTTTGTAAATTTAACGTTTAATCCTTCTCTTAATTATTTTTTTTTAGTCTTAAGTGCTAATCTTGAATCAACTTTCTTTAATTGTGAAACATATAATACATAACATAGAACATCGCCGTTGGTGGCACTTGTATAATACCATTTGTAGAATAGCCTGTAAGGCGACGAAACGTTTCTGCTGCCGACCATCCTCCTGCCGATGTGCAGAGGTTATGTCAAATGTATAGTTAAGATTCACTTACAAGTTTAAACTTGTTTAACATTTTCATAAGTTTCAACTGCCTAGTTTAATAGATTTTCAAATTTTATCTTGTTCAGCTTCATATTTTCAATTTCAATCTGTCTTGTTCATTATATTTCGATATATTTTCAAAAAAAAAACATACAAATTAATATAGAACTTTCTACACATCGTATTCTCTCTTTTATTTTACCTCAACATATCTTGTTTTCTTTATTATTATTGTGACAAGCACTGGAGTAAGGTTTGGCGCAGCCGACCTATACAGGGTGATCCGTAGGAAACCCGCTGGAGGGACACAGCCAGTGGCAGATCAGTAGGGAACGCAGGTAGGTTACCATAAGGTAGAATAATGTCCTGGTGCCCGGACAACGTCGCTTGCGTCGTCGCCGACCGACGCTCAATTCTTAAGTTTAGTTATCTGAACCGTCACGCCATCTGCGATTGGAGCTAGCTCGGCCCTGCGTTTCTCAATTCCTACCACCACATTATTGTGATCTCCCTATACTGTGACTCACCTGGTCAATAAAATTTAGTTTCGACGTTGTTGCGGATGTAACAATGTATATGCGGTTAATTTTAAAATTATTTACTTGTAACACTACTTTTATTCAACAGCTGTTTTAGTAATTACTGGGATCGATAAACTTTTTATACTGATTTATCGATTCTTTATTTAAATTACAATAAACAACAACACTTCTGGCTGTTGCAGACCCACTACATGAGTCTATATCGGAGTTTGCCTTCCAACTTAAAGTCTAGCTTTCGACTCATAACTCTCAACACGTATTCTTGCTTTTTATAAGTGAACGCCTGTGATTCCTCGCTCTCTAAATAGTCTGGGCGTTCCTGATATTTTTTCACGCACAATTAGTTGAGTCACCGTGTGAACGCAACACCAATATTAAATAAACACGGCTGTTTAAGTGACACGATACTTATACATAATAAAACTTACGACTACATGTGAATTAACATTACAATAATATATTCATTGATTTTAAATATGTTTAAAAATATTAATGAAAATATGATTAATTAAATTATTCAATATGATAAAATTATAATATTAATATGTAAAAATGGACTGTACCTTTACAGACGATACCGAGAACATTTATTAACACCATTTTTAACTCAAATACATGGACGAATTCAGTGGGGGTTACTTCCAGCAAAATGGGGTTACTGCACATACAACTCCTGAAAATTTAGCGCTTCTAGAACAGCACTTCCCTCATCCAGTTATAAGCAGAGGTGTTTGGACAGCGCGATTACTAGACCTTAACCCTGTTAGATTTTTCTATCTTCGTACTGCTAAAAAATGAAGTATATAAGACAAGAATTATAACTTACAAGACCTGATTAATAGAATTACAATTAAATGTAATGAAATAACACCAAATCTATTGCATTATTACATATTTTTGACAACATGAAACGTCGTAGAACGCATTCAACATAATGGTGACCATTTTGAACACTTTTGATAAATCATAATTTATTAAAATTCCTGGAAATAATTTACCTTAGTTGTTTGATTAATATACCATCTTTATATAGTTATCTTATTAAATAAATTAATAATCCAATTGTTCTTGTTATTAATTTCATCACCATATCGCTCGACGATAAATTTTGACAGTGACAGGTGGATAACCTTTATACTATTTAATCTATAGATGCATTTTATCGGAAGATCATAAATTTGTCGCAGAAATTTATGGACAACTCGATGAAATTCTAAATTTTTTTTGAAATACACAGTATTTATAAAAGAATTATTTAATAAATTAATGTAATACCTTTTTTTACTATTATTTGCAATAAAACATATTTCAGATTTATAACTTCGTTAATGATGTGCTTTGTTTTTAATATGAATTTAAATACGCTTGTATATGTAATTCTTTACCCATGATGCAGCTGGTTACTAATTAAATGCATTTAAAATAAAGAATTTAATGCTATCTAATCTGAATCTACAGTAAACTCTACAAGCATATATAAACGGCCAAAAAACAGTATAATTATAATTATTCTATTCTCTGCGGCATCTTTAAAACAAATTCATCCGAGTGCTACTGCAGTAACAATTATCTTTACAAAGTTGTCGGTATTACCTAAACTGTGCCAATTTATCTGGCTGTAAGACAATGGGGTAAGAAGATCTTCTACAACAACGGAATCGTGTGCTTTCCATGGTCTCCGAGAACGAATGGGATATAATTTCTTTAGTATATTCTCCCTAATTAAATTCAGACTTACATATTATGTGTATAAAATCGTAGCTACTCCATTTCAGCGCATACTAAATTTGGTTTATGTAACCGTTACATACGTCTAGTGTCCTTATAATATCGGGTATAAGAAAATAATCAGGATATATGTAGCGTATGTGATGGCTGGGATGTATTCGGTAGGTAAGTGTGTGTGTGTGTTTGTGTTGTGTGCGCGCAGCTTGTACAAGGCGAAAATCGAATCAACTAATTGAAGCTTCAAGGGTATGTAATCGGTTTCGTAAACGGCTTAGAAGTTGGGACTAAAGTTATTGCACAGTTCAGAAGCGTTATCGTTACTTATTGAATGTTTAGAGATTAAGTTTCTGGAGAATATTGTGAAGTAAACGCTTAAGAATAAATAAAAAATGGTAAATTTTAAACACAAATAATAAACTGGTTTAGTCTAACACCAACTATCTTTTTTAATAGTAATACTATTACTGTCTATATATCAGGTGTCCGGGCAATAAAAAGACGGAATATCCGAAATCGATAGCTGTAATATTAAAAAATTATGCCCAAAATATAAAGTCTATTGGTACGCTATTAAATTTAATTTTGACACACCCTGTATTTTATTTTGTTGGTTTTCTTTATGTCTTGATGACATGAATGTTGCATTCGATTTTGTCTTATTTTATTTTCTATGTGCGACATACTAGTAAATTCCATTATTGTTATTTTTCTAATTCATTGTATATTAATTTAATGTGTTTTCTGGGTAGTGCTGCTATCCTCTTTTTCTGTTTTACGCGTATTTAGTGTTGGCCACTCTCCTAAATTTGGTCAATTGAGTCTTTATTAAACATATATATTTTAAAATGTCATTTATTCTCGTTAATTTGTCCTTTGCAATTCATTTACCAATTATCACTTTTATTATTCTTGGTTGATTAGACAAATTCTGTGTCATTCCTCTTTTTTACTTTCTTATGCGTAGTATAAGGAAGTATTGTGATGATGAAAATTTTCGACCTCGAGATTTTTGCAAATGTTCACGTTTTGAAGTCCCCTGATACCGAAAAACTGGTTTTTAAAAAACCACGATAGTGGCCAAACCGCTATAGGTATCAATTCCCAATTTTATATTTACTAAAATAATCTCCCTCTTGAGATCTGATTAGATTTTCAGTGAAATCGGCAGACCGGAAGTAGAAGTTTACTTCGGTGAAAAAATCGAATTTTGCCAATTATTCGTCAACTACTAAGTTTAGACAAATTTGTAAAGAATTCATATATACTCAAAATTAAATTTGAGAAGAATTTTATTAAAAAAGTTTTTCGAAATTCCTACGGGAAGTAGGTGTTTTACTCTTATCGAAAATCAGTTCTTTGCGAATATTTCGCAAGTGTTGCTTTTTAGACAGGTACGTTACGAGTATAAAAGTATTTAGAACTTACTTTTGTATAAAAAAAATTCAAAATTCGGACCGGAAGTAACACTTTTACTTTTATCGAATAGCGATTTTTGCAAATATTTCGCAACTTATGCATTCTATATATATTTGTCAAGAGTACAAAAGCATTTAGAGTTGGGTTTGAAATATTTTTTGTATAAATGAAATTTCAAAATTCGGACCGGAAGTAATACTTTTACTCTTATGGAATAGCGATTTTTGCAAATATTTCGTAAATTATGCATTCTATATATATTTGTCAAGAGTACAAAAGTATTTAGGGTTGGATTTGAAATATTTTTTGAATAAATGAAATTTCAAAATTCGCACCGGAAGTAACACTTTACTCTTATCGAATAGCGATTATTGCAGATATTTCGTAAATTATGCATTATATATATACCTATTTGTCAAGAGTATAAAAGTATTTAGAGTTGTATTCGAAATATTTTTTGTATAAATGAAAATTTAAATTTCGGACCGGACGTAATACTTTTACTCTTAGCGAGTAGCATATTTTTGCAAATATCTCATAAAGTATGTATCCTGTAGAGATTTATTCAGAGACTGAAAGTACTTAGAATAGGATTTTGAATAATTTTTGCATAAAATAATTTTTAAAGTTGCATGATTTGAAACGCTTATACGTATAAGAAAGTCGTGTGGTGACCACACCTCATTTTTTATTACAATATTTGAGTCACTTCGTGTCATAGTTTCGATCCCTTATGTTGGAATGTAGGAAGTGGATCGATATTCGTTTTGATCGATTCATTATGAGTCAGATCATCAAGCAAGTCGTATTGATGACATAATTTTCTATGTCCACAGTTTAATTAGTTACAGTTTGCCGTGTGAAAATTATTGAATTATCTTTATTTGTTAAGCAACTTATGTAAGATATAGCGGAATAGATTATTCTCTTCTTCTTCGAAAATTAGTCGGGAGACAGATTAATCCTTTTGATATGGACGTCGCATTACGGATTGAACAACTTTTTCCGAAAACACGTAGAACAGCCATCTTGTCGAGTACCCACCCATTCCTTCAATGTTTGGAATCATAATGGTAGCTGTAATTGTCGAATTTATGTTGTGAATGTGACAATCCTTGATTATTTTATTTGTGAGCTGTGTGTAATTAGACCGGATAGAACTTCCTATCGGCTGAATTACTGAAACTATACCATCGACCATTGTGGGCAGTAGAACGTTCAGTTGAATTTTGTTAAATGTTTGAACCTTCACAATTTATTGGATAATCATTATAGTTTAATTTTTTTTGTGTGTGCTTACGTTGAAGCACCTTGATAAATTGCATAGATTTTTTATGTAAATAATTAATCAATGTGAGACTAATTATAATTTTTGTTTGCTAAATTTAAATTCATAATTTTGTATACTAATTTTTGAGCATAATTTGACTTTGTATTAATCCTGTATACCAGGTCCACTCGTATAGTTATAATTTTTGGTTGCGAGTGAACTATTGTTTCATTAATTTATTTTTTAAGTTTTGACTCACTTACCTACAGTGTGATCTATTACATTGCATATTTCAAATCATAATTTTTGACTATTACTTGCCTAATCATTGGAAGCCTTAAGCTACATTTTTAATTCTAACGACAAATTAAAATGTCGTTAGAATATTCAAACGTTTGTGACTCTGTAGTTACTTGGATTGTTCTTTTCTGTAAGGCAATGAGATCTCGTTGTTAATTACGACCTATCAATAATATGTAAATGTGTAATAATTATCTCGCAGCCTTTTAATTGTTAACCACACAGGGTGATGTTATTTTTTAGTTAATGGTACCGCTTAATATAAGTTTTTTTAAGCATGCAATTGTTATTGGTTTAGCTACACAATTTTAAGATAGGGTTATTTAACGTAATACTTCTCCAGTTTCAACCATTTGTTATGTAATTATATCTTTCAACGTAAAAATAAAATTTCTTTTAGATTTTATTCGATTTAGGAGTTCAGCGAGCTCTAAACAATTCTGTCTGGGTTCTGAATAATTTAAATAAATAATGGTTTTTGTTTCTTGAATTTTTGGGTTCTGTCTTATCTCTATAAACCTCATACTAAATATTTAAGTGAATTCTCTATCGCTGCTTTTCTAAATTTTAATGTTCATACTACGTAATATATTCGAGCTATTTGACTATAGTCTTAAATTTTGTAGTCTTTATATAAAAGTGTATTCAAGAGTGTCATCAATGTTAATAAAGAAAACATCTACATTGTTAGAGTAACATGCAAGTTCTATTCTTAAATTTCTCTACAGTAATTCGTCATCAACGAACATGTTCAAATCTATGAACATTACCTTTCCTCGCTGAGACCCATATAAACGAAGGGGGTACATTTTTAAAGTTAGTGTTTCTCACGCAGGGAGGGTGGGGAAGGGGCAAGCCTTTAAACAATTTTATTGATTTTCCAGCTTATTAAATAAAGTTAGCAACTATTACTAGGTTACATCATAAAGCTGGTGGCGCGTCGGGTAAATATATTTTGTTTAAATACAAAACTTATGCTTTGTTCTTAATAAGCTGTTATAAGTGAACTAAGGATATTTTATTTGTTAGAAAGGTAATCCAGTAATGTTTAGGCTGCCACAAGTACACAATATAAATTGTAATCAGGAATTATTTACTTATTAACATGTAAGCCTCCTTTATTATTCAACCAACGTTGTCACAATTATTGGGTATCTTTTCCATGTAATATAACCTTGATAACATGTTTGGGCTCCTTTGAAAATGACCTGTATAACTTCCCTTCAAAATATGAGGTTAAGCTTTTCGTAGTGTCCAATTTTCCAACCAATGATATGCCAGCATGACAATAATAATTATAAGCTTGAATCCTTGGTTTTAGGTAATTTTTCTATTTTATTACTAATTATTATTTAAATTGCCTTAGTAATTTAGTAATTTTATAAATCGTTAAATTTTCTTTCGAATGATTTCCATTTTGCATTTTCTATATGTATATCTCGCATTTTCGAGAAAGAAATTTAAAATTCTTTAATAACAATGCAAAAAAAGAATTAAAAGCACCATCCATAGTTGGCTCAAGGCCTAAAACAAGAGTTTTATTTTAATTAGGTTCGAATTGTTAAAATTTAAAATGCGAGAACCAAACGCTCGGCTGCTCCAAACCATATTTTTTGATAAATACAGATGCCTGTGCATAATTCACGAGGCAGGGGTTAAAATTTATACGCGGCAACGTATTAAATTTTTCAATCGAATTGCCGAACTTCGTCACTCCCAGCTCGCGGAAGCCTCATGCGGAAGGCAAAAAAGAAAAGAAAACGCGAAACTTTACGTATAAATAGGCTTCTTCCCGCGAAAGAAAAATGTCGTGTTTCAACCATAAATATGATGTATGCAGCCTTTTCAAAAATATAACATATTCCGTGAATATGGCATGGCTGCTCTTTGCTCGTCCCAATAAAAGATGCAACGAATTCGTTGGGTAGGCTAGAAAATATCCATGCACGGGGGGAAGCGAAACACCGTCACGAGGGAAAGATGTCAGAAAGAAATTGATGCATGATATTATTCCTTAAAATATTTACATGATACAGGAAGTATGTTTATAACATATGTAGGTAATGTCCTGGGCGAAATTCCTGATTCAAAAAGGTTCAAATTTCTTAAAGAGACACAACAGAGATATAGAAATATTGTCGTTATTGAGGTGAACAAATTTAAGACGTTTTTTCATGTCGTAGTCAGTTAGACGACGCGAAATGTTTCTTAAAAAAGAAAAAAAATCAAGGAAAATTATTATTAAGTCGAAAATACCAAGAATCCCATTGCAATTCTAAAAAATCAGTGGTCAATTTATTTCTTATTTTAAGATATATGGAAAAATATCGAAATTTTGACAAACGTTTGTGGTTTGTTCAAAATTATTCAATGCGTTCGAAAGAAAATCGTCAAAAAATAATATTTTTAAACATTTATTCCAAAAAAACATGTACATACACATAAAATTTTACGCTCAATTTATGAAATGGAATGTTCAAAAAATAATGTTTTATTATGGGGTCGTAGAAAACTAGTGTATGCAACTCGCATTTAATGGCTATTAAAGCACTCGTATTCATTACGATAGTCGTCTTCGGCTCGTATCGTAATTTTCATTCTCGTGTCTTAATAGCTATCATTAAATGCTCATTGCATAATATACTATTTATTCATCCCCTTTTTTCTAAATTCCTATTCCTGATCAAACAATTAAAATTAGTTGAGAAAGTTGAAAAAAAACGTCTTTTTTTCCAGCTCTCTTTTTTTTGAAAGAATCGTTTTGACTGTTGTTCAACATTATTCTAGCTTTTTTGCATATTTTTTCGAAATTCCAATAAAAATCGGACAAAAAATCGAAAAAATTATTTTCGCACAAAATTCCGTTTTATCAAACATCAATATTTTGGCGCTTAGTACACTTTCTCCTTGATTTTTTCTACACTGTTACAGGTTGTATAAACACAAAATCAACATAGGAAGAAAAAATATAAACCTATTATTCAGCACCACTTTTTTTTTGAAAATCGGTATCTTGAATATTTTTTCTCGTCATTCTAGGCATGTCGTGTCATTGTTTTGACGTATTCCAAAAATAAATTGACCAAAAGAATGATGGTTTTATCTCCATTGACTCAAACTATTTCAAAATAGAAATCAGAACCGTCCACAATTTTTTTTAAAAGGACGTAATTTATTTAAGCAGCATCCTTTTTTAGGAAATTCAAATTCATGTGGTAGTAATTCAAGGTTGGTCCAGGTTTGTTCTCTTTTTCTAAATTTCCTGGGAAAACTCGATTAAATACATTGAAAAAATGACTTTTCTACTCAAACCAAATATATCTAATACTTCCTCCAGATTTCTAGAAATTTATAGGTTTTTCCTAGATTTTTCTAAATTATTTCAAAAAAACCTGCTAAAACAATGAAATGATGGACCGTTTTTACACAAACTCCTATTTTTTGAAAATCGAAATCTTCACGGTTGTTTCACATTGATTATGATTTGTTTTACGAGGTTGGTCTGAAATATTTCCTACCCTAACGTGAAGATGGCAGCACTCGTCAATAAAACCGGGTAATGTGGTTGCGCATCTATTGACAGGTACTCACCAAAATCTCAGCCATTTTGGACGCGCAATTGTTGTTTGACAATCGTTTGAGTGAGTCGATGTGAATGTTTTTGATAATGGACAAAATCACAGTGAAATTTTGGGCAGCAGATTTTAAACGTGGCCGTGCAAGCTTCAGAGACGATTAACGTTCGGGACGTCCAAAAACACTGACGATAACATCGCTGAAGTTTACCAAATAGTGCTAAACGACCGCCGAATTAAAGTGAAAGAGATAGCAGAGGTTATGAATATGTCCAAAGAACGTGTTTGTGACATATTGAATCAAGATTTAGGCATGAGAAAGCTGTCCACGTGTTGGGTGCTGCGCTTGCTCACGTTAGACCAAAAACGTGTTCGAATAAACAATTCCAACGCTGTGTTGGCGCAGTTTAGGAACAATAAATCAGAGTTTTGGCGCCGATTAAATACTGTAGGTGAAACTTGGATACACCATTATACGCCCAAAAGGAAAATACAATCAAAACACTGGACTACGAAGCTACAAAAAAAACTGTTTTTTTCAGCTGCGAAAGTGATGGCGACTGTTTTTTGGGATAGTCATGGAGTTACCTTAATCGATTATCTTCAAACAGGAAAAACCATTACATGAGCATACTACGAATCATTACTTGACAAACTAATGGCGGAAATTGCTGAAGAACGGACACATTTTCAGAAAAAAAAAATTGTTTCACCAAGACAATGCGCCGTCTCACATCTCAGGGGTTGCCGTGGCGAATGTCCTCGAATTATGGTTTGAACTGCTTAACCACCCTCCTTACTCACCAGATCGAGCGCCAAGCGACTTCTTTTTGTTCGATAATCAAAAAATTGTGGTCAGAGGAAGGAGATGTTCGTCAAATTAGGAGGTCATCACCTTTGCCAACATTTTGAGAGAAAGACGCCGAGTACTATTTGGACGGGTTGAAGAGATGGGAGCATTGCTGAGAGAAGTTTGTACACATACAAGGAGACTATGTTGAAAAACAAAAATAAGTTTTAGGGAAAAATGTCTTGTTTTTGTTAGGTCGAAAACTACTCAGACCACACTCATATGATGTTTCAAAGTGTTATCCAAAAAAGAAAATAGACCGAAAAAATTGACAAAAAAACGCTTCTTAATTAAAATGCTAATGATTGTTTCGGGTTATGCTATTTTTTCAAGTTATCTCAAAAAAATATCAAAACTAAAATTTGAAAAAAATTATTTTTTGTTAAACCCCCTTCTTTTGAAACTCGTAATTTTGACGATTATATGATATTGTTCTGGGATTTTTCTATATTTTTTCTAAGTATCACCTACAAAAAAAAAGATTGGCCGATAAAAAGAAGAAAGGTTTTTTAGTCAGTCTTCCTTTTCTCGAAAATGATAATTCTGAACGTATTCATTGTTATTCTAGACTACTTCTACATAATTCCAAAGTATTAAAAAAAATCAAAATCGACAAAAAAAAATCAAAAAAATCCTCAGCTCTCTTCTTTGAAAAATTTTCCGAGCTCTTAGAGAAGCGAGTTTTTAAGTTTGTTTCAATACCCTGAAAGTATGTGAAAAAAAAGGCTGAAACATTTGATAAAAGCGACTTTTTTGGTGAGTTTTCATTTACTCGAAAATTAAAATTCTGTTCGACGTTACTCTAGATTTCCTCTACAATTTTCCACAGTATCTCAAATAGAAGAATTAAAACAGGCCAGAAAATTGAAAAAGCAATGGTTTTTTCAAAATTTTTTTTTGTATATCGAAATTCTAACTCTCTATATTATTCTGGGTTTGTTCACCAAAAAAAGGTGAAACACCTTTTTATTGCTACACGTTATTCTTGGTTTGTGTTACAATTAATTTTTACATGCATTATATACTAAATTTGTATGTTTTTCCTTAGCATTAGAACTACACTTATTTCATATTTTGTTGAAATATTTTGACTTAACTTTATAACTATATAAATAAATAATCATTTTGGCCAGAAACAAAGCATTGTTTGTTGATAAAAATTTCACATATTTCAATAACTACTTCTGCTATTTCTTCAAATCCTTTATTCGGAAAGAAAGAATGTCGGAAATTATTTCAATGTAATAACATTGTAAAGAGATTGTACACTTTTATTCCTTCCTGTTTCGCTTAATCACAAAATTTCAATCATCTCTTCCTGAGAATTCCAAGTATTGGCAGCTTTCCAATATCGGAAGTTATTTGCATATTTAGCCGTTACAACGGGATACCTTTCCTATAAAATCTCTGAACACCGGAGTGAAGTCCCGAACCGAGTAGTAATGTTTTTTCAAGTCTCCGCGCTAATCAGCTTTTTACCGACGGTGAATACGAGCTTTCTTTCGCAAGTAATCTAAGCAGTGTACTATTGAGGTGGTATTGAAAAATCCTTTCTGTGCTATAATGGGAAAAGGAATTCTATTATTAAACTTTTTGAAACGCTTCCCTAATCACGTTTTACTAATCTAATCTATTTTCTGTAGAAAACACAATTAAAAAAATAGATTTTTTCTCCAACCGTAAAAAAAAGTATGACATATTTTGACTGTCAGGAGTATCTAAGGTTGTCATTTTCCATACTGATCCAAGAAAGTGGTATCTAAGCAACAAAAATATTCACTTTTAATCCTAGTAAGTAAAAGTGGTTATTTTTAATCGTAGGATAAAAAAGTATTCATAATTTTAATTTATTATTTAACGATTTTTATTTTGTTGAATGTACAATTTAAGCACTTATTAAAATTAAATAAAGCACTGCCATCAGTAGCCCCATTCTTAGAGCGATCAAAGCGGTCCAACACGTTTTCTGCAATAGTGATATTATTTTCAGATGTGATATCAGAAATGAGATCGGCGCTTGGTCCAGTACTACCAC
Source organism: Amphimallon solstitiale (assembly GCA_963170755.1). NCBI lineage: Eukaryota > Metazoa > Arthropoda > Insecta > Coleoptera > Scarabaeidae > Amphimallon > Amphimallon solstitiale. Next base: position 49,331,737 of record OY720682.1, read on the forward strand.
TATCATCTACATCTCCCAATATTCTCTTTGCAATGTTTTCTTTGATCAAACGTGACTTTTCAATGTAGGATTCCGCCACAGTGCCTGATCTCCAACCTCCGTGTCTTTTAAGACATGTGAAGTCACCACCGCTGTCAACCAAAAGAGTAGCAGACGTTCGTCGTAGTGCGTGCCGGTATACTCTTTCCAGTTGTCCAGCTTCAAAAATTTTGCTACTTCTTGCGCGACGGCACTGATTTTATGAATACCAACCACCATTCGATGACATTTTCCATTAACGTATCTGAGAAATAATCGACGTTCTACCAATCTGGGTGGACGTAAAGCAATATATTTTCGATAAACACTTAAATAATTTTCTCCCAACACAGTAAAAGAACGTGACCTCTTCGATTTGGTATCGAGAATTTTTATAATTAAGGCGGATTTCACATCTTCAACATTATCAATTATTAAATTCACGATTTCATCACACCTCATTGCTCCTGCAACCCCCAATACGAAGAGAACCTATAAAGAAACGCTTTAAAAATGTTATTCATTTATTTGAAAGTACCCACCTTCTGCATCAAATATAAATTATCAGGTGCATTGTTCAAAAAGTTATCCACTTGCTCCTTTGTAAATACTCGCGACTTTTTTGGTAAATATCCCTCAGTCTGTCTCTTGAGAAAAACACGCAACTTTGAATGCCTCGCAAATGTAAAATTGTACTCGTCGAAAAAAGAGACATCTTTAATCCTAATACAACAATCTACTATTTGTTTTACAAGTTATACAAATTTTTATCTTGTTCAGCATATTATTCTCTTATACTGTGCCTTTTAAGTCACAAGAACTTTATAGCTAAACAATTCAAAAAGTCTATATAAATTATTTATTTTTATAATGTTGGTTTTCGGTTGTTTTATATTTTATTTACAATAAAGTATTGGGTACAAGTTGTTTTATATAAATATGGTTTAACAATCCAACTTCCTGTATAAAATCTATAGACCTAGTTTTAATAAATTTGTCTCCTTTTTGGGTTATACTAACTGTTATATAGAGAAGCATGTTAATATTAACTTAAATATTTTATGTATCGTGAGAGCTCTAAGTGTAGTAGAGCGTTTGTGCAAATCCTGCACTCCTAGTGTATTATTTAGTTTTGGTGTGGCAGAAATGTCTAACTAAAATCATAAGTAACAATGAATGTGGATTATGAACAAGAATTAGACCAACAGATTAAGAACCCTTCTATTTCTATCATGCTCTTTCAATACCAGAAACATTTCAGTTCCATCTATTTAGAATGTATCCCATTAGTGCTTAGACATAGTTTACTTGTAGAATCTGAATTAGTTTTCAGAAGTGTCCTATCACTTAAGGTAGCCGCTTCTTCGATTGCTCTTTTGCGTTTTAAATAAAAGAAAGGACAATTAGTGGAGGACCCATGGTTGCTTGTGGCGCATATTGTAAAAATACTTTAAGCTCTGACGCACTTCCGGTTTCACAGGAAATGCACGGAACTTAAATTTTTTAAATGACTCACCCTATATATTTTTGGATTTTCTTGTACTGCTCTAAATTCTCTGTTCAACTGTTTTTTATTTTTCAAAATTGACTATATAGTTTTTGAGTTATTAATTTTTTTTGAAAATATTTGACCAAAACACGTGTTCAGAAAAAAATCATTTTCACGTTGTTTTTAAAAGTAAAAACATTAACTTTGGTGGTGCTTGTAGCTAAGAAAATTCTGCATCATTTGGTAAAGTTGCACTCGACAATACCTCAAAAAACTTTGTTTTTTCAAAGCCTACTTCCTGAAATGTTCACATACCAAAAAATTATTTTTTTTAAATGGAACACCCAGTATTTTATTAAGGCATTTTGTTCCTTTTTTTTATTCTCTTTCATTTTTGTTAACAATGTCCTATACCCATCTTTTGTAATTTCTGAGATAATCACTATAGGAGCAATTAGCGGTCAATTAAGGAACTACGGGTGCTGTTGTATTTCGTCCAATAAAGGCTGGAATGCTGCTGACTGACTGAGTCAACTGTTAAAGAAAGTCGATATACATTTATGTCAAACTTATAAAAGCATCGCTATTAGTTATCATCCAAATGAATTATTCTTATGAAGAGTTAATAGATATGATTGGCGTTTTGGGTGAATCTGAAAGAAACTCTTTGCTAGCATCCAGACTTTATGCACAGCGATCCTTGGTAGAAGTCAACCGAAGCCAGAAACCTTCAAAAGTATAAAGTGGACGGTTATAGTGAACAGAAAATATTGAATATGAAAGAAAGAGCGGAAAAAGCAATAACTGGTGAGGATAAGACGTTTATGGTATTTGGGAGTGTAGTCGAACACACCCATACTAGTACTACGAAAATTAGTCGTCAGTTAGATGTAAGTCAAATTTGAGAATCCAGAATAATTGGGAAACATGAAATTCACATACACAGGGTTAGATGAAAGACATTTTCAGAATCGCTTACATTTTTGTCAATTGGCAGCAGATAAATTATCCTGGCTTTCTCAATTTTTTGTTGTTTACCAAGGTGGCTTCTATTCAAGTGAATACGTTCATCGTACAATTTCCGATATTATAACACAAACCCCCCACTTTATCACACCTGTAAACTTTCAAAATCGTAGGTCATTAAATCTGTGGCGAAAAATAGTGGGTAGTTACATAATTGGACCTTATTACTTTGATGAAAATGTTAATGGAGGAGAGTATCTTCGCTATCTACGGACGGATTTTCAAAACTTTTTGAAGACAACTTCAAATATGTCAGTACACATAACCTTTATTTTATTTCGATGTTAGCCAACAGTCACAAATTAAATACTGCAGCTGGACATTGCCGGAATTAAAAAATTGAAATGCGATCTCTTCATTCTGCAAAATTTTTACTTTTGGGATAGTTGGATTGAACATTTACTTTGTTTGACAGTTGACTAAGGAAGTCAAGCGCCATTCCTGCCTTCCTTTGGTTCAGCGAATATTTTGGTGCATAGAACAACAGCGCTCGTAGTTCTTTAATTGACCGCTAATTGCTCCTATAGTGATTATCTCAGAAATTACAAAAGATAGGTATAGGACATTGTTAACAAAAATGAAAGAGATTAAAAAAAGGAACAAAATGCCTTAATAAAACACTGGGTGTTCCATTTAAAAAAAATAAGTTTTTGGTATGTGAAAATTTCAGGAAGTAGGCTTTGAAAAAACAAAGTTTTTTGAGGTATTGTCGAGTGCAACTTTACCAAATGATGCAGAATTTTTTTGGCTACGAGCACCAACAAAGTTAATGTTTTTTACTTTTAAAAACAATGTGAAAATGATTTTTTTCTGAACACTTGTTTTGGTCAAATGTTTTCAAAAAAAATTAATAATTCAAAAACTATTGGCTCAATTTAAAAAAAAAAACAGTTGAACAGACAATTTAAATCAGTACAAGAAAATCCAAAAATATATAGGGTAAGTCATTTAAAAAACTTAAGTTCCGTGCATTTCCGGTTAAACCGGAAGTGCGTTAGAGCTTCAAGTATTTTTACAATATGCGCCACAAGCAACCATGGATCTTCCACTAACTGTTTTTTATTTTATTTAAAACACAAAAGAGCAATCGAAGACGCGGTTACTAATGACTCACCCTGTATACATTTTACTTTCTTATACGTAGTATAAGGAAGTATTGCGATGATGAAAATTTTCGACCTCGAGATTTTTGCAGATGTCCACGTTTTGAAGTCCCCTGATACCGAAAAAGTGGTTTTAAAAAAATTTGTGTGTGTGTGTGTGTGCGCGTGTGTATGTCAGTATGTCTGTGTGTGTGTGACCACGATAGCGGTCAAACCGCTGTAGATATCAATTCAAAATTTAATATTTACGTGTATAATCTCCATTTTGAGATCTGATTAGTTTTTTAGTAAAATCGGTAGACCGGAAGTAGTAGTTTACTTCAGTGAAAGAATCGAATTTGGCCAATATTTCGTCAACTACTAAGTTTAAACATATTTATAAAGAATTGTAATGTAGTCAAAATTAAGTTTGAGAAAAATTGTGTTAAAAATGATTTTCGAAATTGCTACCGGAGGTAGGTCTATTACTCTTATCGAAATTCAGTTTTTTGCAAGTAAATCGCAAGTCATGCTTTCTAGACAGGTACACTACGAGTACAAAAGTATTTAAAACATAATTTCAAATATCTTTTGTGTAAAAGGAATTTCAAAATTTGAACCGGAAGTAACACTTTTACTCTTACCGCACAGCGACTTTTTGCAAATATGTCGTAAAATATGCATTTTGTATATATTTATCAAGAGTACAAAAGTATTTAGAGTTAGATTTGCAATGTTTTTTGTATAAATGAAATTTCAAAATTCGGACCGGAAGTAGCACTTTTACTCTTAGCGAGTAGCACTTTTTTAATAATATCTTGCAAAGTATGCATTCTATAGAGATTTATTAAGAGAATAGAAGTACTTAAATTAGAATTTTGAATAATTTTTTTTTTGTATAAGAAAATTCTTAAAATTCTATAATTTGAAACGCTCATACGTATAAGAAAGTCGTGTGGTGGCCACGCCTCATTTTTTTTTAACTTGAAAACAATTCAACAGGAAGCAAGAATGAAAAATATGTTGAAGACTCTATACCCCAGAATCTTATGTTATACCGCCTCAACTCAAAACAGTAAATGATTTGCTTTGTGATTTGAAACTTTCTATAACAGCAGATCTACTAGGTTCTAGATTACAACAATGGAATATTCCAGCTAAAAGCAGAAAGATTTCCACATGTAGAATAAAAAATCCAATGTGTTTGTGTATACATGTAAATGGTTTAATGGTTTCGCTAGGTATTGAATTTTTATTAAATTTCTCTAAAATCAGCCTGAACTGATAGTCTGGGTGTTTGTGGAATTTATTCGTACTGTATCAATAATTCTGCGAGCCATTTTCGGTGTTGTTTTTTTTTGCGCCTATGTCTACCTTTGCAGAAGTAAATTAATTTATAAAAAACGGTAGCAGTCTCAATTAATATTTATGTCAAAAAATGGAGAAAAGAACTAGCAACGAAGGTAAATTTCGATCAAAATTTTGATAATTGACAGTATATAGAGTCATTAATTTGCCCTTGCTCGAATTTATTAGTAATTACTTTAAATACTTCCAATATTAATAAATATTAATGAAGCTTAAATTAAAATTGGAAATTTGAAATTAATTGGGTACGTTATAATTATATAATATTCAAAGTTTAATTACGACATAGAAAAAAACAGCGATCTCTCAAAATCATTACGTTGATAATTAGTAAACTTGAGCGAAAATACATTTTCTTTAGTGTATTACTAAGAAGTTTCCAAATTAAGAAATTTCTCATTCCTAATACTTGTTAAGTATAGATTAATAATACTGATATATGTGTCAAAATGGTGGAGGAGCCAGCAATTTTAATTGCAATTTTATAAATGTTATGTGACGCATTACTAATAAATTTCCAAACAATATCTCTATCCTATATATCTATTTACACCCAAATATGAAATTTTTTATATTTAATGTTTGATAAATAAAGATAAAAACGTTACAGTGGCCAATTACACAAAATGGTGGAGGTGCTTGTAATTTCAATTGTCATTTTATAAAAGTTATTTATTAATTTGTTTGGAATGAGGCTAGAAAACCTACAAGTCTGCATGTAATTATAAATTAAGTAGAAAAGTTGTGCGTTGCGCGGCGGAGGAACTTGATAAGTCGATAGGTTGTAAGTTTCACGGTTGAACTTTCTGAGTTTTATCATATGTCGCGGGCGTTAAACTTATTCCAACGCCCCCTCCCCCCATACTTCTTTGACAAGATACGTTGCATAACATGGAAAACTAATTGCAAAACTTGAATGAGTTATTCCGTAAAACGGTCCTGGGCGAGAACTTTAATGAATTTAAGGCGGAAAAAGTTTCTACTATATATACAGACTCGGTGGTGGTTGTGATGGTGGTATAGTGTAGTGTTGGTGGAAGAATGTTCTCAAAGGAATTCCTATTAGTATAGAAGAGTAGTTTGTATATACTGTGTGTTGGAATGAGGGCAAGGATTAATTGAAGAGATCTTGCAGAGGATAAAAATGTAAATTTTACGCCTTTAAAAATCTTGATATTAATACGTATCTATGGTGGAAATGCGTTACATTCAATTGTACGTCATACTAGATCCATGACGTCTCGTCTTGTTTATGTTGCCGTATCTATTTTTATTTCTGTCAGTGACATTTGGTATAACCAAAGAAAAAAATTATTCACAATACCAGTGGCGGCTCGGGGTGTTTGATTACATCTGACGATAAACGAAGTCCATTTTGCGTGTCTTTGACTTGCAGAACAATTCTATCACTTTTTCATTAAAATTTGGGAAATCATTTATAAATTCAATTAAAAACCGGTGCTGCTTCGATGTGATCTCTGAGCGATTTATCCAATTCTGCCGTAAAATTTATCAATTCCCGAAAAATGCACTTGGTATTCGACGTTTGCCGTTCATCATGACCCCGAAGTGCCAGTTCAAACGCGCCACAAAATCTAATGCAATTTATTATTAAATTTAACACGTGCCTATTTTTTGTTACCTGTTCATTGTTTTGTTGAACTGTTTTTCTATATGATGAATCTAAAACATTATAAATGTTATTTTTTCCTAACATTCTTAGACTAAATATATTTTTCAAATGCCCTTCGGAATTTTCATGTTTCGTAATTTTAGCACTAAGATGGTAATTAAGTCTTTTATTCCGTTCTTTGACCAAGACGGTTCACCACCGAACAAAAGACACGGAAAACAAAACAAAGTATTTTTAATTTCACACCCACAAATCCAGTCATTTTTCTGATAAATATTCATTTTGAATTTTCTTATAACGTCTTTACCTTTAACAAATTGTTTATTTTCTAAATATAATTGAGGCATCGGCCGTTTAAGATTTTTTATTGCGATTTCTTCATCATACGTTAACCGCGTAAACGTGTTATTCTGTAAAACACGGACGATATTCATCTTACAACAGCGGTGAGCAGACTGGGGATCTTGCTCGCACGCAATGTATTATACGATATGGAAGTAGAACAAAATACAGTTCTCCCCACCTTCAATGTAATGTTAATGGCTTAACGGAGCAACGGTTGGGCTTTGCTCATGGGTATGTTTCTCTCGGTGGAAGGGGTAAACATTTGAATAGTTTCTCGTGCGCTGTTAGTCGTCATTATATCTGTAACGACGATCGGTGAATGTAGGTTGTTACGCGTGCCGCACACGCCACGTTCCTGTTCAATAACTATGAATACGTAATAAATAAATACTTTCACAGTTAGTCGCCGCTTGGTGTTTTGTTTCAAAATTCCAGGGGGTGCAATTACTCACTTGCTCTCATTAAAGAGCCACCACTTCACAATACAATAATTATAACGTAATATATTTAGTAACTGAAATGCTCTAAGACTTCAGCCTTTCTCAACTTATTTATTATATTGATTTAGATTGTCGAAAAACCTTAAATGTTTCATAACGTATCCATAAAAAAATTTAAAATAAACAATACTTAGGCTATTATCATTAATCAGATGATTATAGAAAATTTTGTAAAAACTTCGACTGTTTACAGAAACTTTTCGGCATTATATTCAAAAGACGCAAATAGATAACAAACAGGATGTACAGTTCTAAGAAGAACTGTTTTTATACAACTTATTTCAAAGTAAAAATAAACACGCAAATTTGACAGGTAAAATATACACAATACACCCCTTTTTGACAGATATGATTTATCTGACAACACCGAATTGTACTATTTTAGTCTATTAAATAATATGTAAGAGAGAAACATAATATTGAAACGGAAATTATGTGTTTATTTGCCATGAATGCGTATATTACGACCAATGTATACATTTCCTATCTAAACTAATGAAATAAAACTCCTCAAATATAATTTCACAAAATAATTTTTTTAGTTGCACCAATACAGTAAACATGTAAATGTCATCAATGACGTGCAATTGTATATAACGTGTCTCCTCTATATGTATATATATTGAGGTGGTCTTGAGCCTCCTCAATACCACTCAATAATTATTTAGTCACCAGTTAAAAAAAAACACTCATGTTAATTTTTTAGTTTATTATTAGGGACAAGCCCTTGTACTATAGGAAATGTTATATTTAGTATTGAATCAATTAAGTAGATGAGAGTAATGAGGAATACATTATGTTCACAGGATCCACCATACATTCTAGTTACATTGTTGACCATAAATCTTAATTCATACAACACATATTAAAATACAAAGATGGATGTCAAAAATGAGCATCCATAATTATACCAATTACATTTTAATTCAGTAAAAAAACTAATTCTTGCACATGAACAGAAGGAAAGTACAATCTGTTTCAAATTTAGAACATATTAGAATCAGGGCATGAATATTTATACGACTCTAATTTAAGCACAAACATAATATAAAGTATCACGTATGGACCCAGATCACATGTCCTTTTAAAGTGTAAATTACGTAACAAAATTTAGTAATTGCCTGATGTATGAAGTTAAATACTTAAACTGCACATATCACAGCACAGTTAGGATAGGGATTTGTCATGAATTGCACCTTGACAAATGAGTAATTATCGAAAGCATCATTTCTAACTTAGACCAAGTAGCCATCATGAATAAACGTCAAACATCAATATTCAACATTTAGTAAAACACCTTAAATATAAACATGTTGGGCCAATTACAGATACGAAGGACATGCATAATTAAGTGCCCTATCAAACTAAAGCCATTAGCAAGAAATTACTACTAAAATCAATATTTAATTTGAAATGTAAAAAAAAACTGAATAAGTGTTGTTACAATTATACCAAAAATGGGTATATAAAAATAATCCTTTGAACTGTTAAATGTGAATGATTTGATAAAATTTTGATAACCAATTGAGCAAGATAAATCATTATTAAATTATAAAAGGAAACTGACTTTGAATTGAAAATTTAAAAACCGCATTAAGCATTTTATTGTTAATGCACAGATTTTAATCAAATAAAAAACAGAAATAAAGTTGAATGTATTTAGTAATTAAGTTAATATGTAAACCAGGTCCACATAAAGTCCAAATAACCTTATTTTTGGATAAAATCCAAAAATTATAAAATTTCATTATTTTTTTTGCACATGACTGTACAATTTATCGAAAAACGACGCTAAAATGTCCATACGCATTAAAATTCCTAAAATGAGTATTCAGAGATTTTCACGTACTGAAAATATTTTATTTAGTTATTATAAATATAAAAACTACAGAATAACATCATTTAGCATTGTAAAGTAATCAAACATTATTATAATCAATCAAAATATAATCTCGAACTACTTTGGGTTCGAGACTAAAAACAATAGACAACCTTGACCTATAAATAATGCATACATACTTCGCAACGAGATCAGACAGTAAATGTAGGTCACTGGGCCAGCGTCAGGGTGACGTCACAGTATTATATAAATACAGCGCGGGAACTTTCAAACGCAATCGACAATTCGGCCTGTCAAACACGCCGACGAATACTAAACCAAGGACGACCGCAAGAGCATCTCCGAGTCTAAAACCCTGCCGAATGCAGAACATCCAACACTGCCGTCGTAGAACGAGATATCTGCCGGCGTTTCCTGAACTTCGTTCCTGAGAATCCATCCAGCCGATTCTCCCGAAGATAACCTGCCACAAAGCCCGTCCAGTTCACCATAAGGACCTTCCATATAGCTAATGAACATTTTGATATGTTTTAATTGAAGGTATTGTGAACAGTTTACAAGTATTTACGACCTCCAAACAGGTGTCACGCCAAACAACAGTATTTATATCAACTCATATGTAATCTGTAGTTTATTATTAAAATTAAAGTCAATTTCGGTTCATTCAAAGTCAGATGAGTATTTAGAGTTAATAGGATTGATTTCACTAACAAACAAATCATTTGGCTTTCTAATTCACTAGACAGTAAAGGCATTATTTAATCAAACAGTCAGTCACGTTCAAAGAATTCAAACATAACCTATCATGATAAACAAGCAACTAAATAGGGTTAGAATACAGGCAAAATAATATAATTTCTCACTTACAGTAATTTTGTGTTCCTCCAAGTACAATTAGTTGTAATTGAAGCGTAAAAAGTTCATGGTACTTTATTTTGGGATCTGATTTCGGTCCATTTCCAATTCACACTTTGACGCTCGACAGCTTTTTGTAACTTTGGTGGTTTATGGTACAATTTATGTTGGATCTGTGTATAATCATTCGCTCATGTATAGAATATTCCTTATAAATGTTGTATTTGTCCCGAATTAAAGACACTCCATCTACAAAATAAATATATAAATGTCAACCTGTTTAAATGAAAATATAGATAATTGTTGTTCATACCTGTGTTTGTATTAATTATTGATGTAGTAAACATGCACCATCGACCTGGAAATTGCCCGTCCATTTTTATTTACAACAAGGAAGCGCATTTTATTCTTCCCACAGGTGCCTGCTAGACGAGACGTCGACGTACCACATCCAGGAAATAAGTAAAGTACAGGTAAATGAGTGATTCTAGTAGTGTATTTTTGTATTATATGAACCCTATCAACGACCCTGAGAAAGTATATTAACAAACCGTTCATAAGACTAATTGTAAAGGAGAAGAATTCACTACAGTTGCCGGAAACAATACGCGCCCCATTAGGACGAGTTCATTGGCTCAATTTAGCAATATAGGAAACCAATTATGGCGCGAAAATTTAAAGATTTGAAATAGAATATTATCGAATCAGGCACGTTAATTCAGTTAAATTCATTGGACCTACCATCTACAGGGAGCAGTCAGACAATTGTTACCCATTAACTTATTTGTATATAGTCTTTTGAATATTCCATTTTATAAATATTTCCATTAAAATTAAAATATAATTCAATTAATTTTATGATTATTATAGAGTCTCATTCCACAATTGATAGTATACCCCCCCCCCCATCGCAATATGTTGAATTAATGCATTAAATTGTATTTTTAACAGTTAATCTTAAGATCTTTTGTTAAACTGTTAATATAACATCAAACGCAAGAAAAATCAATTTTTCACATGATCAGTATAGCCTTCCTATAACTAGGATTTGCTAGTAGTTCTTTTTCCACATGGCCTGCCTTTTGGTAATGTACCCCGGTCACTACCTTCAATCGGTTTTTAGGGTAGATTCTTCACTAATTTGCTATCATAAAAAAAACATATGAACGGCAGGTACTTTGATGAATTTTTGGGGATAAGTGCCAATTCTCCAAGACTAAAATAAAAATCCAATGCATCAAATTTACAAATAACATATATAAATATAATTACATTAAAAAAATATTTAATTAAAGACATATTTCTGTGACCTTCATATTGTTGAAAATAATAAACTTAAGAATTAATTTAGTTATTAAAAAAGGGTACTAATTTTATTTTAAAAAGTTTATTTTGAGTAAGGGTATAAGTTTAAAATATATACATGTAAGTAGAATAGGTTGCCAACATTTAAGAACAAATTCAAAATAAACATAAATTGTTGGTATACATTAGTTAGGTAAATCCAAATATTAGGTGCAATAAATCAATAGGCTTTATTTTGTCTAAAAGACACATAAAAACCTTAATATGAATGTAAACAAAACAAGACGTGCTTGAGAATATGATGCTGTCTTGAATAAAGAAATACAAATTTGAACTAATTTGTACTAATTCATAAGAAAGATTCTAATAATAAAACTTCAAATATAGCAAAGACCTGTATTTTATTAAAAAAAAAGGATATAAATAAGACATTTCTACTAAGAAATGTTGAATCGTAAATAAAAACATCTTTTGTAAATAATAATATAAGTTTGAAAGACACTTGTTAGTTCTTTTATGTGTTGCTCAAGGGTTTCAAAGGCACTGGAAATGGTCATGTGTGGTTTAGATACCTGCGAGAAAAAAATACAATGTTAATGTTTGTTTATAGCGTTCTACAGATAGACGTTTTACCTGCGAAAAGAACGTGATTAGAAATCAAGGAGGATGTGATAGGGGAGACGGTTCATCACAGTATGGACTCGGCAAGGAAAATCCCCGTTGTACGTAACGTTTTTCCTTTGCTACCAAACTTACGGGTTACTAAAAGAAGAATCAGAATAAAATTAATACATGGCAAGAGGAAGTATGTAACAAACAGTGAAAAAGGCAATGCATTTATATACAAATACAATGAAAGTTTAAACTGAAGAGGAAGAGAAGAAGAGATACACTTACCTAAGATGAGAAGCAACAAATTTGTGAAACCTCAATAACAAACAATTTGAAGCGTCGCCATTAGTGTGCAACTGTCAAGATGATCTATGTGTATCGGTGTGAGTGTGACAACTTAAAGGAACAAACAAAAATTGTACTACGAACGTTTTTGAAAAAGATGCCAACTTAAAATTTAATTGAATAAAAGGGGCGCTAAAGCGGCGATCGTCTTTTGTCGAAATATATAAAAAGGGCAAAACGTGATAGGACTTGGAGATTTTAAGTTTGGAATTTGAATTGATAAGACGTAAATTTTATATAACGAATGTTCGTTACAATATAATAAAATGAGAGTAGGGGATATAAGCACTGCTTATTAACTCACAATTTCATAGTTTATATTAAAAGATTTAGAATTTAAGTTTTCACTTTTTAAAACGAATTTATTCAATTAATTTTCTTTTCTCGTTATTAATATTAAGATGGACGATATCAATAAAATAGAATTCGATCGACTGTATGATCGAATGAAGTAAGTCATGATATAAAAATATTTTAGTTTATCGGATATCAAATCAATATTCTCTTGATTATTAATTGTGTTTAGTCATTACAAATAATAAATAAATTTAATTGTGTTGAACATGCTAAAGGTACTATGTGAGAATATTTGCCTTTAGTGGATTGTTGGGAATTATTAGGTATTGAATAATCACTTCATTAAAGATTCAAATAAATTAATACGAATATGCGGGGATGTTTTTGATGGACAAATGCTAAATAGCTAGAGGTACAATGTGAGAATGTATGTTTTGGTAAAATAGTGACGGAATCGTATTAATAAGAATCAAAAACATTTTTTTAAAGTTAAAAGAACAGGATGAATATTCATTCAACTATCATTATATATAAGTATTTCACACACATTATGACTCTAAAGAGAGTATAAATGTTTCTCAATTGTAAAACAAAAGTTTATGAAATTATGATACTATTAACAACCATTATTTTAAAATATAAATATATTTTTAATATGAAATTTAGACATCTTGTTTAATTTCTACACCTTATCCCAAACGAAACTAAATAAGAGGAAAACCAGGTTTAAGAAGTAAATTACTGCGTGAACTCATGAGAAAAATTTAAATTTCATGCTGATACGAACAAATTAATAAAGAATGTGTTACAATATTTTTATTATTTAGACAAATAGGTATCACAGCAATATGTTATCAGTTTACCAGAAAACATATATAAAACAAAAAATCATATAACCCTCCATTAGGCGCGTTGCTTGTAGTGACACGATTGGGCGCATTAGGAAAAAATACTTCGATGCATTTTTGTAATATCAACAATACTCTGCCGTTCTCAACAGTATAATGTGGGATCTCTTTTTTGAAATTTTATTATCAAACACTACATATAAAAAGTAAATGTTACAAAATAATGGCATTCTAAAACAAAATGCAAAAAATCAAAAATATATATGTAAGATGAGCAAAGACAAAATTAACCTAAAATTATCCCATACATTCAGTGCATACTTCACCCAGATGATCTTTGCATGCATATCTGTAGCACTTTTTACAGGTTTTTTGCGTGGATTTGTCTCTTTTCCTGTCGCAAAAATCACAACGCCTTACAGTATTTGGCGCTGGAGGAGGTTGAAGCACAACCGCTGGTGGAATTCCTAACAGAACTCGGACACGTCGTCGAAGTTCGCGAGAGATCTGCATAATTGTGGACCTGAATTCAATTTGTGGCTTTATCATTTCCCATGCAAATTCTTCTATAAAATCTGCTCTTTTTACGGATATATTCACATTGTTGGCTTTATAAATGCAGAAAGCATTGATTGCAGAAATATTCAAAAGATCATAAAAAATGACCATTGGCCATCGACGCGTGTTTCTTGCCACACTATATTTTTGGCACAATTGGTCTACTAAATATACCTCAATTTTAGTTTTATTATACATGGTGATTATTTCTGGCTCTCTAGCATCCCCTGTTTCCTCGTCAATGGTATCGTCGTGATGCATACTGGAGATTAGAATAGAGTGCAATCATCCTGGAATTCAAAAATTGAAGATGTTATTTCTTTACTTTTATTCGGTAAATATTCTTTCGGCATTTCCCTTTTGTTTTTCTTAATTGTTGCGACATAGGTAAGCTTCTTTTCCTGAAGTAACTTTTTGATTAAAAGTACACTAGTGAACCAGTTATCACCAGTGATGTTTCGATTTGTATTTGCGACTGGTTCTACTAGTCTAAGAACTATACTTTCCGCAGAATTATCGACTTTGAATTGTCTTTCAGGTTGGGTTCCTACATATTGCTGTGACTCTTACAAATTTATAGATATATAAAATAAATTAAATTTACTTAATTAATACGTAACTGAGAGTCAAGCACGCATCCTAGTGCTAGGCCTTATGCTAGACTATGATACGGTGAACTTTCTGCTGAAAGGTAGGTTAAGCAAAACATTCTACATGTAACTAGCTCAGTTTGAAAATAAATAGTTCTCTCAGGGGCAGAAAATATGACTTGATTCTCCTTCTCTTTAATCATTTCCAGGTCAGGTAAAGAAATAAAATACAAAATAAATCTTAACATCTAATTTATTAAAATAAAATAATTTTAAATGAATTCAAAAGTTTTAATCTACAAATATTTACACATCTAAAATCAATATTCGGTCATAATTCAAATTTATACATCATAAACAATAAAATATTACAAGAAATAAAGAATAAATGAAATCATCATGTCGTGCCAGCTTATATCTAAAATGTGAACGTGATTATTATTATTAATATTTGTCATAGATACATGTAAACAATCAAAAATGAAATAAATTACCCGTGATGAATTGTACTGGAATGTAATTAAAAAAAAATAAAAATTGTGCGGTCTACTATTTGATAACAAAATATAGACATTAAGGAAGTGGCTTTGCCCTAATTAGTCCTGTCCGGCGCCTTTTCTCGCTCCCAACACAGTACCATCAGATAACAAATTCACACAGATGAGTATCCCAAAGTTCCACCCTACGAGCATGTCATTTTCAGCTCGTCGGACGCAACCCGAACATACATCACAATGCGCACACTCCTTAAGGAATATATAAATTTTTAAATTGAATAAATAAAATGAAATAAAATAATGTATCTACGTATTCAATAAATTAACTCAGCCCTGATTAGTTCTGCCTGGTGCCTTTTCTCGCTCCCAAACGCAGTACCACCAAGACCAATTCGTGTATTTCAAATTCACCAGGACTCCATGCTATGAATTAAATAATGACATAATTCATTTCACACATCCCTGATGTATTATCCAACACGTTAATATTGAACACCCAAATACAACAAAACATACTTAATTCTCATATCAAAAGAAATAATATATATACATTAAAAGAAAATAAACTTTACCTTTTTCACGAAATTCCAATACAAAAACACCACTACAAATAAAGAATTTTGAGACGCCACTATACACACATTTATAACAAATATTGTTTAATCACCTTAACTCTTCATACATCGTATTAAACTCTTCCATAATTCTCAATGAAAAATTTTATTCACTTATATATAACCTATATACACATAAAACAAAATTATTAATTTCAAATATCTTTTGTAGGATGAATAAATTTAAAAGAAAAATAAATTATACGGAAAAGAAAATGATTATGCTATTCAAAGTTATCATTACAAATGCTAGAAGGTTTTGTCATAATGTATGGCATAGTACCCCTACATGCAAAACAAAACTCTCTAGGAAAAAGAAAATAAAATGAAATTAAATAAATTCAAAACCGAGTTCATAAATAAAAGTATTTCATACATAGGTAGTTATTCAAATACATCTAGACATTTTAATGTAATACGCGCTGCATGTTAAAAATAAAATTATTATAAGTGTAGAATCTTGTAAAAATTCTATAAGTATTGAAAATCTCAAAATTTATTCTAAGTCCGGATTTTTAAAATAATCCTTTAAAAAGAAAGAGGAAGTGGTTTATCACCTACTTTTAGACTAGTTAAAATTGCGGTTTTCACCAGCAAATCCCGGAAATTTTATCCGTCCGCGCTTTTATGCTTAAATTTCTTTATAAAAACATCCGGCCACTTTCGGCAAACACGAATCCACTTCCAAAATTGTAAATCGACGGTGCTGCTCTTATCGGTCGCATGGGGAAACAGCGTATATATGATCCTTGAAAAAGGTAAACAAACATGCGAATATAAATTCGTCTATACGTTTATGACTCAGCCGTGCACCTGATAAACAATACTTTTTACGCCGGTCCACCCAGTCAATCTTTGCCAATGCCAGAAGTGTCTGTGCGAGAAACACCTGCTCGATCCTTTTCACATAACATTTAATACGTCTTAATATTATAACCTTATAAAAATTTACTAAGATTCTTTTATCGTTTTACTTAAATAAAAATAAAGTTTTAGTAAATTATCAATATAGTGAATATTTATACACATCATAGTAAAAATGAATAAAGTAAAAATTAATTTAAATAAAATCTTGAAGTGATCTTGATTATACTTATTTATTTACATATTATTATTTATTCAAGATCACTGCATAAATATCCCTATGGGAATATCTGCGATTTATAAGCGAGAATCGCTAATGCCAATGGTATAAATTCAAGATTTCCCATAAATACCAGTTAATATACTTATACATTGCTTATCATATTATTGATATAAAGCATAGAGACATGAAATTTCCCTATAATATGCTTATTCTATCTATATACAAGTCAGAAGTAAATATGCAAAACTCTTGGAGTTTATTTTAAACTTTACTCCTTTCATGACGAGAAAGTTTAAACAAATGACATTTAAAACACCTAAATTAATTAAACTACTTATAAATATATATACAAAAGTGTACTTAAATTCTTTAAATTTTACGCCTTTCATAGGTATTACAAATATTGTAATTGCATCATCGAGTTCCCTTAAAATGAAGTGGCAATTGTAGTCCACTATTTTGGGAAAACTTCTTAACATTTTTAAGTATCTGGGCTGTGGGTACTTTTCAACTGCATCCAAAACCTCTATTCTCGCATGGGTCCATATAAATTTCACACCCTCTTGTAAAATCATTTTATCATTCACATGATGTGACACATTTTCATCATGTGAGTTCAATATATGCTGTACAGGCTTTACATACCCATAATGTAAAATATTTTGTTCCTTATGAACAATTTTATTTAAATTCACTAATAAATTTACCACTATTGGATATAGTTTAATGAAACATTTATATAGCTGTACCAACCAAAGAGAATTAACGTTTACAAACCACTTTGCATTAGTACTTATTAACAATAATGTTTCTATTAATTTGGGGAGTTGTAGCTGTTGTTTTATTGATTGAAATAAACATAAACTTAATTTATTATTCTCAATGTTTTCTAAATAATCTAAATATTCCTTAATTACTACTGTGATGGGGTTCATTAAATTATATACTAAATTTTCAATAATTTCATCTTTTAACAAACTTTTAATTTTAAACCTGATACTTAATTTCTGCTTATGGAAAAATGGATGAGTCGTTTCTGTCTTAAAACAATTATCATAGCCTACTGCTAAATCTACATTACCATTAAATAATTTAACATCTTTTGTCAAAGGATCACTCACATTATCATTATTAATCTGTTTGTTGCAAATCAAATTTTTGTCACCCATATTTATTTCCCGGTGTGAACATTTATTTATTATGTCACCCATATATTTCGTGGCGTCTTTCTTTTGAAGACCCTCCACATGGTGTGTACATTTATTATTTATGTCACCCGTGGCAAACATGGACTCTTCCCTTTGAAGATCATCCACATGGTGTGAACCTTTATCCTTGTCAATCAAACTATCATTATTTGTTTTTAAAGTGAGGTCCCTATCAAAATTATCAATGATTGAATTATTAACTAATATTTTATCATCTTGAGCACCTTTGTCCCAAGACATGTTTACTTTACTATTGTGGAAGGTTCTATTTTCCCTTTCCAATTTTGATGTATATAGACTCAAAAAATCCATCCCAAGTACGCAGCAATATTTTAATCTTGGTGTAACAATAAATTGTGTTACAAGTTCTACATCACCCATCTCTATATTTATACAAAATACATTATCTTGCTTGTAAAAACCTAATTTTTTAAACCTTTTATCAAATAATCCCCCATCTAAAAGTGACAATTCTAATTCACTATCTATTACAGCTACACCATATACATCCCCTACTTTAACATCTACCAGTGGAAATTTAGTGGTTATATTACTTAAATCTACGACGTTTCTCTTGCCTCGTTGTTTCTTCTTTCTCCCTTTGGTTGGACCTACCAAAAATCCAGGTCCTTCTTTATTGCTCCTCTTGACGCATCTTTCATCACAGCTTCTGTTTTATTTTCTTTATTTTCTATAATTACGTTATTAAATCCTCGGGTATCTTCTGTTTCATTTTTTTCGTATTTCCTTCCTACATGACCCTCCTGTCTCCAATTATTATTATTACCATTACTACTATTACTCATATTCTTGTTGTTACCATTCTCCACCCTTCCTCCCTGGTAACTATTATTCTGATACCGATTACCATTGTACCTTTGTTGGTGATTGTGGTTATTACCATTGTTACCTGCTTTATACCCATTTTTATTCTGAGATACACTCCTATCTTCCACGTCGTCCAGACGCTTTACCAATTCCAAGAGTTGCTCAACGGTGTCTATACCCTGTAAAGCAACTGCTTGTACTACCTCATGCTCAAAATGATTAGCCAATTGTGTAACAATGTCACACTCCTGGATCACAGGTTGTATATGTTTCAAGAAAGAATATTTCCGAATAACATAGTTCTCCCTAGACGTAATAGAACGATACTTGCCAAAGGTAAGGTCATGTCTGATGCGTCTTTGCTGAGTTTGTCCCCAGTACTGTCTAATAAACATATTTTCTAATACTTCGTACGTCTGTACCTCATCAATTACCATATCGTACCATAATAACGCATAATCTCTAAGACACCCTCTCATGAAATGTAATTTTGACATATCATCATTAATACCACGAATATATGTCTTTATAGTTTTAAGAAATGCCATTGGGTTGTCTTTATTATACCCAGAAAATTTTGGTATATTTTCCGTACCAATTGATATCTGTTGCGGTACAACACAAGGTGTAATTGTACCTTGTTCAACTCTCGTTTTCAAATTCTTAATTGTATCTTGACAATTTAATGTCATATCCTGTAGCTTTAAAAGAGAGTCTGTGCATGCACCATATTTAACTCTACAGTCCTCAAACTTGTTTGTTAAATTTTGAACATCTTTCTGAACTGACATGGCACTACTGTCCACCTTCAGTTCCAAGAATTGTATTTTTTCATCTTGTCCTCCAATCCTTTCTTCTACATGTTTAAAATTTTCTTTTGTTACCCTGGCCCTCTGATTCATTTCGTCTATCAAGAATTCACTGCTATTCTTACACTTCTTTTCATTTGCTTCAATTTTTTCATTGATCTGTGTAACACTTTGTTTCATATCTTCATTTATTTTATTGTTCATTGCAGACATTTCCATTCTACAAGCTTTAATTCTTTCATCAATTTTCTCATTCATCGACTTTACTACGGCTTGTATCTCCATTTTATTTCTATACATCTCTTCTTTATTTTCTTTAAACTTCTCATTCATTTCAGTTTTATTTTCATCAAACTTTTTATTCATTTCTGTTTTATTTTCATCTAACTTCTTATTTATATCTTCTTTCATTTCTATCTTGTCACATTCCAACTTACAGAAAAGTTTTTCAAATAGAAAATCGAATCTATCTCTGCCTGGCATTTCTTTCGTTTCAATTTTTACATTTTCAGTTACATTTTCATCCTCATCAAGAGGTAGCGTCTTTTCTGAATCTGTCACAGAAGAAATGCCTTGTGGTTCCCTGTACGTTTCAAATAAATATTTGGTATCCATACCACTTTCAGGATTTTCACCCTCACCTTTATACTCAGACATATTTACTTTATCTGTCCTGGCACTTAAAGAGACTTATTTGTGGAGAAAAATAAATCAAAACTTGACAAAATTTACTTGTGAATTATACTTATTAATTATTCAAATGCACTTAAAGGTGAAAATATCTCCCTCTAATTACACAGCTATTTGAATATTAAATAATCAATTAAGTTTTTATCCAATCAGCATAAAAATGTAAAAGTTTTGCCCCACTACGTTGGGTGCCATATATACATTATAGAAAGTGTTAATAAATGATATATATAAATGTAAATGTATCATTGCCCCACGTTGGCTAGCGTCCATATATATGCTGTGACTCTTACAAATTTATAGATATATAAAATAAATTAAATTTACTTAATTAATACGTAACTGAGAGTCAAGCACGCATCCTAGTGCTAGGCCTTATGCTAGACTATGATACGGTGAACTTTCTGCTGAAAGGTAGGTTAAGCAAAACATTCTACATGTAACTAGCTCAGTTTGAAAATAAATAGTTCTCTCAGGGGCAGAAAATATGACTTGATTCTCCTTCTCTTTAATCATTTCCAGGTCAGGTAAAGAAATAAAATCCAAATAAATCTTAACATCTAATTTATTAAAATAAAATAATTTTAAATGAATTCAAAAGTTTTAATCTACAAATATTTACACATCTAAAATCAATATTCGGTCATAATTCAAATTTATACATCATAAACAATAAAATATTACAAGAAATAAAGAATAAATGAAATCATCATGTCGTGCCAGCTTATATCTAAAATGTGAACGTGATTATTATTATTAATATTTGTCATAGATACATGTAAACAATCAAAAATGAAATAAATTACCCGTGATGAATTGTACTGGAATGTAATTAAAAAAAAATAAAAATTGTGCGGTCTACTATTTGATAACAAAATATAGACATTAAGGAAGTGGCTTTGCCCTAATTAGTCCTGTCCGGCGCCTTTTCTCGCTCCCAACACAGTACCATCAGATAACAAATTCACACAGATGAGTATCCCAAAGTTCCACCCTACGAGCATGTCATTTTCAGCTCGTCGGACGCAACCCGAACATACATCACAATGCGCACACTCCTTAAGGAATATATAAATTTTTAAATTGAATAAATAAAATGAAATAAAATAATGTATCTACGTATTCAATAAATTAACTCAGCCCTGATTAGTTCCGCCTGGTGCCTTTTCTCGCTCCCAAACGCAGTACCACCAAGACCAATTCGTGTATTTCAAATTCACCAGGACTCCATGCTATGAATTAAATAATGACATAATTCATTTCACACATCCCTGATGTATTATCCAACACGTTAATATTGAACACCCAAATACAACAAAACATACTTAATTCTCATATCAAAAGAAATAATATATATACATTAAAAGAAAATAAACTTTACCTTTTTCACGAAATTCCAATACAAAAACACCACTACAAATAAAGAATTTTGAGACGCCACTATACACACATTTATAACAAATATTGTTTAATCACCTTAACTCTTCATACATCGTATTAAACTCTTCCATAATTCTCAATGAAAAATTTTATTCACTTATATATAACCTATATACACATAAAACAAAATTATTAATTTCAAATATCTTTTGTAGGATGAATAAATTTAAAAGAAAAATAAATTATACGGAAAAGAAAATGATTATGCTATTCAAAGTTATCATTACAAATGCTAGAAGGTTTTGTCATAATGTATGGCATAGTACCCCTACATGCAAAACAAAACTCTCTAGGAAAAAGAAAATAAAATGAAATTAAATAAATTCAAAACCGAGTTCATAAATAAAAGTATTTCATACATAGGTAGTTATTCAAATACATCTAGACATTTTAATGTAATACGCGCTGCATGTTAAAAATAAAATTATTATAAGTGTAGAATCTTGTAAAAATTCTATAAGTATTGAAAATCTCAAAATTTATTCTAAGTCCGGATTTTTAAAATAATCCTTTAAAAAGAAAGAGGAAGTGGTTTATCACCTACTTTTAGACTAGTTAAAATTGCGGTTTTCACCAGCAAATCCCGGAAATTTTATCCGTCCGCGCTTTTATGCTTAAATTTCTTTATAAAAACATCCGGCCACTTTCGGCAAACACGAATCCACTTCCAAAATTGTAAATCGACGGTGCTGCTCTTATCGGTCGCATGGGGAAACAGCGTATATATGATCCTTGAAAAAGGTAAACAAACATGCGAATATAAATTCGTCTATACGTTTATGACTCAGCCGTGCACCTGATAAACAATACTTTTTACGCCGGTCCACCCAGTCAATCTTTGCCAATGCCAGAAGTGTCTGTGCGAGAAACACCTGCTCGATCCTTTTCACATAACATTTAATACGTCTTAATATTATAACCTTATAAAAATTTACTAAGATTCTTTTATCGTTTTACTTAAATAAAAATAAAGTTTTAGTAAATTATCAATATAGTGAATATTTATACACATCATAGTAAAAATGAATAAAGTAAAAATTAATTTAAATAAAATCTTGAAGTGATATTGATTATACTTATTTATTTACATATTATTATTTATTCAAGATCACTGCAATATGTTTCAAGGTTCAACGTGTATCCAGTCTTTGCATCCACTAAAGCAACATTTTGAGACCATATCGAGTAGGTTTACTGGGAATATATTGCTTGAACGAGCAGCGTCCGCGAAAAGCTAGAAGTTGCTCGTCGATAGTCGCATATTCACATATTACGAAATATTTTTGAAAATTAGCCAAAAACAATTCAAACACCTCCCTGATTGGTGCCATTTTATCTAACTCTCTTCTGTGGATTCTGTCCCTGATGTCGTCGAAACGTATACATCTCACAAGGAATCTAAAACGTTTTTCACTCATAGCCAGATAACAACATTCTACGCCACTGCCTTTTGAATTGTCCCATATTTTATGGAGATGTTTACGAGACAATCTCAATGCACCAATTGTATACAGAATTCCTATAAATGCCCTAATCTATCTTTCATTTGTTTCACGTGCATCTCGCTGCCGTGTAAATTGCTGTTAATTATTTCGTAAGCAAATATTCGTACAAGTAGTGATACTTTTTATTATAGTGTCATCCAAAAACAGATTCATATATTCGATCCCCGATTTGGCATTTCCAGCAATTCCTTTTGACCCAGGTAAGTGCATTACGAGATTATGAGCACGTGTTCTGACATGTACATTTGGGGTGGCTTTTCTCAATTTTGGTTTTTTGTCTTTCCCTATATAATAATTATTGTTTGTTCGTTCTGAATCAAGCTGATTTGCAATATTTTCATCGGCACTATTTTCGCCGCCTTCTTCTTCTGAAGAGGAATCATGTACACTTTCATTCACGTTTTCTTCAGGCTCATTAACTTCATATTCATCGCTTTCATCCTCGGCGTCACTTTCCCCAGTTGATAATTCATTGAACCATTGCAGCCACACATTTGGGTCTGTTGATGTTTCAATGCGTCTCCTCTTTTCCTGTGATATTTTGCTGTTATTCTTTCCAAAAATTGAATCAAACTATATTACAAAACCTTACAGTCACTGGTAATCATAAACCTAGTGCTTAGGCGCACAGGCTACAATCGGAGCCCAGACACAGTTGTTTAGTAATAATTTCCACGTGATCGTCTTTGCGGTGTCGATTATAGACTGATATTGTAAACAAATATCGATCTGGCAGCTACTTGAGGCGGCACATTCGCAGAAACAGTTGCGTAAAAGTTACAGTGATTCAAATATGTGTGGGCTACAATCGTAGCCCACGCTCCTAACGTAGAGATAAATGTATATTTCTCATTGATACCGATTTAAATACAGAATTCGTTCGATAGGGAAAAAACTTAATTCATCATATGTTTGTCAGATCAAACCCATTTTCATCTTAACGGCTGTGTAAATAAATATAATAGCCTACATTGGAACACTGATTCAGTTACATAAAAAAAACCTTGCATAGTCCTAAGGTGACAGTATGGTGCGCTCTTTTATCATCTGGCATTATCGGACCATTCTTTTTTGAAGATGATCGAGGATATGTTACAATCGTTACACAAACATGGTCACAACATTTTTGAGGGAAGAACCGGTTTGATTTCCAGAGATTACGTGGTTCCAGCAAGACGGTGCTACCAGTTATACTGCTCGTATGTCGATTGCTGCTTTAAAGGAACTATTTCCGAACCATATCATCTCCGAAAATGGAGACATTGTTTGACAGGTTAGATTCCTGGATTTGTCTACATATATGCGACTTTTCGCTTTGGGGTTGGCTCAATCAAGTGCCAGGTGTACGTTGAGCAATCGCAAACGTTAGAGGAACTAGAAGTAAAAATTCAGGAACAAATTGCACATTCACACATCAATTTTCAAAGAACCCTTCCGCTATTTTTTTCTTTTTTAATTTTGACATTGGGTTTGAGATCACCGACCCCGAGACCCCCGACTGCCGAGTTTCACCTTAATCAGAAAAAAAGTTGATTTTGGTTCCGCCCACTCTGCGGTGCGTAATAATTTAAATAATTATCTCGTAGGGCACGTAAATGTTAAAAGCAATCCTTCTTCCCCCAAGGAAATGGCGTAAGCGTATCGGAATTATTGCATTTTAATAATTGAAATTTATAATCATTAAGAGACATTGCACGTGAATGTATGTGTACATAATGACATGGACATTACACTTGACTTATTGTTTACATGTATTTGTGACGTATTGCGGCCATTTTTCTACCTTGTCCGTCTGCATGGGGAATTTAAATCACTCGTCCTATCGACATCGTATCTCGATGAAGTTGGAATAGGCATGCAAACGGCCCAGAAAAGTCTGTACTTTTTGATACCGAGTCTAGTTGGACCGTCAAAACCTTCAAAGTTTGGAATTTAAGGCTTAAAAGTCAAACATGCAAAATTTCTCGGTGGACCTGTCAGATTTACGTAATGTCAATATTTACTGGCCACTACTGCATTTTCGTTTACGTAAGCCATTTTTCTGTTACAACATATTTGCACACTCCTCTTTGACGGCGGATATCTCCGCACACGTTCCACTTGGGAAGAAAATCTCTCCGTCGAATGGAAATTTAAAGTTGCCCGTACGCCCACACAAAGGGGCAACTTTTAATTCCACATATCCAGAGACGAGTACTACGCTCCGTGCAACCAATTTTCGTCGATTTTGACGGTTCGCTTCGTAACCATGGTGACTCGGTTAAGCCGTTCTTCCAAAGAAATTAACATGAAACGGCCGCTCGCTTTTACATCGGAAATGTTACGGCGAGCAGAGGAAAATTTTCGAATAAGACTACAAGAATGCGTAGATCGTAATGATGCCCACCTGTCAAGTATTGTTTTTAAAAAATAAAATAGCAAGTCTAACTTAACAGAAAACTGTAAAAACATTAATGTTAAAATAAATGCTTCTGTAGGTACAATAGTTTTAAATTTTCCGCTTCACTGACGAACCCTGTATTAAAGATAACAAAAAAAAATATTGATTAATATATTTGAAATAATAGAGCGAAAACGGGGTCGCTAAGTAAACATGCCTTATACACTATACATATACAAATTTGTCAAAATTAAACTAATCTTGTTGGATTAAAATTTAATTATAAGGTCTTTTATTTTAATTTATCTATCTATAGGACGATCTAAATACGCAACTATACTACAGATTCCAAAAACAACAATCGATATTGGTTATTAATTTTCTGTACGCTAACGCTAAATTATGTCAGGGAACTCTATCGCCTCTTTGCTCGGTGTAGAAGGGCGTAGGCCCAACAGGTCAAATTAGGCGATGAACTAAATAAGGCGTTACCTTAATTAATAAGAGAGAGTAGACTTGACATCTGAAAGAACAATCATACAACTATTAGCAAGTTAACAGTTTAAAGAATGGCAAGCAATAAGATTTAAGAATATTTGAGTTACGGTCTAATATTCTCATCCCCACAAAACGAGGCAGTTAAAATAAAACCTATAGAAGTTCGTTCGTTGACCAAGTAATTAGTTAAAAAGAGATTTGCTGACTGTTACTAGATATTTTAAAACGTTCGCTGCCAGTAATTTTTTGCAAACTTCACCAATAGCCGAGTATGGTTTTTTGAATTATTTGAGTCAAAATTGCTCTAAATGTTTATACACACTAATAAAAGTCTAATAACAACATGTTTACTCACCTAATTCGCATTTTGAATTTGTGTCGCCATATGGCGACAGTGGCATATCAGACTAATAGAAAAGGTCTCTGTCGCCATATGGCGACACAAGTTATGTTTCGCATTGTGTATTTTTACAGTGATATTTGAAAAATTAATTGCAAATTACGATTGCACTATCGTACTATGCTAGGCAGACTTATTTTTATTGAAATAATAACAGGGATAATTTGTCACCTGTGAATTAGGCGTAATGAGTGATAAGATGTAGGAGATATGTTAAGTCGCACATAAGATTATGCAAAATTATCTAAATAATCAAGTCATAATAGGTACTACATTTACACTGAAACATCTATTAAACGTGACCCACATTACACGAAGTCACATCTGAATTATCTGGACGATAAATACAAATTAAATTCAAAATTAAAGCAAAACTAAGTGCAAAACATTCAAACCAATAAAGAGTAAATCTGTATGTCAATAGCACGTATAACAAACAAACTAAAAATTTACAAATAAATACATTTCATAAACGCAAGATACAAGATACAAATAGTATAACACATAGTATTTTATATATAATAAAAGCCGAGTAGTCAATGGCAACCAAACCCGGTCAAAATCGACGAAAATTGGGTACGCGGGGGGAAGAACTCGTCTCTGGATACGCGAAATTGAAAGCTGCCCTTTGGCGTGAAGTTACCTACGACCTTGAATTGTTCCTCGACGGAGAGATTTTCTTCCCAAGTGGAGCGTGTGCAGAGATATCGCCCGTTGAAGAGGAGCGTGCATTCGATGTCTTAACAGAAAAATGGCTTACGTCATGACGATTCACGTGACAACCGATCAAAATCGTAAAAATGTCAAGTATGACAGGCACGCGCGAAAGAATTGTAAAAGTTTCACATTGACGAAGAAATTTCAGGCCGTCGAGGTTTAGAGTGGGGAAAGAGGGTTGGAAACCAAAAAAGTGGACTCTTCCGCGACGATTGAGTGCACTGTCCACGTGCCAAGTCTGTCGCTGTCGAAGGTGCGATTCATTTAAGGCTTTTCTGCAGGCTAAAAAAATCTCGCGATGACGAGTTTGCGTGTCATTAATGACAGTATATATATTCACGTTCATCCATCGGTTGTCAAGTTTAAATGTCAGAAGGCCGACAAATAAAGGGATGATGAAGGAAATGTGGTACCTTTCAGACACGTATTAGTGTTATTATTATCAATTGTTACTATTTCTTTTTTATTTATGAATATATGAACAATGCCGACAGATATGATAAAATAAACTTAAAGTGTATTATCGCACGTAAGTACAGTGACAAATATAACGATCTTTCTATATTTTATTAAGATACATTAAATACAAATTATATATGTCATCGAAATGTCGTCACTTCTCGCGAAAGAAGTACCGAAGCAAGCCTAAATAAAGAATCATCTGAGTTTTCTTTATTTGTCAGATGTGTCCGAAACACTTCGAAATAACATAAATACATCAAATATGTAAAATTCCCATAAGCATTTATGTAATTTCGTTTATCAATTCAGTTATAAAAGCAAGCATTTAAAGTATGCGACTATGCGGGTTGGCACAAACTAATCAGAAGTACATTTTCGGTTAAATGGTATTAGGAGCCAGCAAGATTTTTGATTGGGTTTTACAAAGTACATATATATACTATTAAAGCGTAATGTGAAAATTAATTAATTCTCTCAATGACCTGTAAGTTTACAACATGTTTTGTTAAAGTTCATCATGTTATGTTGTTAATTTCATTTGACAATTGGAAAGACAATTTGGTTAAGCACTGTCCGTCTGACATTTCGATCTCACAAGTTTATATGTGAACGAATACACTACGACGAAGTATTGTCACGATGACAGGTGGAACGACAATTTGGTTAAACATCAACTTTTCATCGTCGTATAAGTGTCACGATGACAGTCTGTCAAAAAATTTTAAGTATACACTATTTTTATCGTAAACTTGACACAAGGCATGGTACTACCAATTTTATAGAACGAATAACATGAAACAACATTTAAATGCCGAACCGTCTTGGTTTTTTTTTTGTCTGTCGACGTTCACCTTGGCCTAGAAGCACACAGTTAGACAATTAGACTTAGCAATCAGTAAAAACATTAACAAAACCATAAAGATAGAAACTGAAAGTGTCATGAGCTCTGATCACAATCCAATTATAATAACTTGGAACGAAGACATAACCGAAAGAACATATCACACCTTCAAGACAGACTGGGCCGGCTACAAAACAGAACTGGAACAAACCATCACTGCAGTTCCTAAAATACAAAACACTGCAGAATTAGAACAGAACGTAAAATCACTACAAGATAAAATAACAAACGCTGTTAAAAATAATACCATCAAAATAGAAAGGATATATAAATCAGGTAGTCTACTAAGAACTAATAAAGGAAAAGAACAGAGCTAGGAGAAGACAAAACTATACTAAACAACCTTCAACATCAAGTACATAAGGAATTACTGGAACTGAAAAATGTAGAATGGCAAAGAACACTCGAAGAAATAGGTGCAGACCCCTCTAAGACATGGAAAATAATCAAGGCAATCAAAAGAGAACAAATACAAATCCCACCACTTCAATTCAATAACTTCACACAAGTCACAGCAGAAGAAAAAGCAGAAGCTCTAGCGGAATCACTAGAAGAGCAATTCACTCCGAACTTGGATGAACTAGACATGCAACACGTAGTGCAGATTCACAAAGTAGTAAGCAGAGAAATACGTGAACCCTACTCCCCTAGCAACGACCCAGTCACAGCCGAGAACCTAAAAGCAATCCTTAAAGCATTAAATCCCAAAAAAGCTCCTGGTATAGACAACATCACCAACAGATCACTACAAAACCTCCCCCGAAAAGCAATAATGTCAATTCTAGCAATAGCAAACTCCGTTATCAGACTCCAAACATTCCCAAAGATATGGAAACATGACAAAGTAATAGTTATACCTAAACCAGGAAACCCATAAAACAATACCAAGCAGCTACAGGCCCATAAGCCTGTTACCATCCATTAGCAAAGTGATAGAAAAAATAATCCTACAGAAGATAAAGTACCACTCTGACAATCAAGACATAATACCAGAAGATCAACATGGGTTTAGAGAAGAACATTCAACGATAACACAACTTTCAAGAGTCACTGAGATTATCCAAGAAGGATTCAACAAAAATCAAGTGACAGCAGCTGTATTTCTCGACATAGCAAAGGCATTTGATAAAGTCTGGAGGCAGGGACTCATATATAAAAAGATAATACACAATTACCCAACACACATCATAAAAATCACGAACAGTTTTCTCTAAGGACGCTGCTTTCAAGTTAGCATCCAGAACACATTTTCCTCAATAAAACATCCAACAGCGGGAGTCCCCCAGGGCTCATGCCTGTCACCTCACCTATATACAATATTTACAGCCGACATACCAGTATCAAATCCTACAAGATATTTAAATACGGCCACCTTTGCAGATGATTCGGCACTGCTCTCAACATCAAGATGTCCGACGAACGCGGTACAGGAACTCCAAACGCACCTAGACAACACGATAAAATGATTCAAACAATGGAGGACAACAATAAACGAAGACAAATCCCAAGCAATAATCTTTCAAAGGAATCTGAAAACAACAGACAACGAAATAACCATCAACAACAACACTATACCCTGGAGTAGAGAAATTAAATACCTGGGAATATACCTGGATATAAAGCTCAATTATAACACACACATAGCAAAAAGGATAACCAAAACCAAACAAACAAGATGTCAACTATGGCCTCTTATAGGCAGAAAAATCCAGCGAACACGAACAACAAAATTCTACTTTACAAACAAGTATTAGGTCCAATATTCACATATGCATGCCCAATATGGGTGCATATGTGCAAGACCAACATCAAAAAACTGCAAATAATACAAAACACCAGTCTTAGAATGATACTAAATGCTCCATGGTATATGAGAAATAATCAAATAATGAATGAAACAAATACCCCAACCATTATTGACTACATCAAGGAAAGAGCGCTCAGTTTCTATAACCAGATGGAAAACCACTCAAATCAAAATCTTAAAAGAGCACTTGCATATGATGGAAATGAAAATTTCAAACACAAAAGACCTAAAATGGTTCTACTTTAATTCTTAATCAAAATAAAGATAAACAATAGCTAATCAAATTCAACTTAAACAATCCAAGATTCACCGCACTCAGATGAAGAGTAAAAGACTAAATAGTCTAACTCAAAGCCACAATAAAGAAGAAGAAGAAGAAGAAGATGCACACAATTGATACAAAACCTGAATGTCAACAAAATTTTTCTAAATATCAGCGTTCAGTAAATTATATAGAAATGTTGTTCGCTTTGTGGGCAAAGTCTTAATAAATAAATTCATTTGCCACTAATTATAAATGTCACAATAATATTTAATTTATTTCTAAGAGACATTTTGCTTAATATGCGTCTTCATTCATAAACAAGAAGAAACTGAACTGCGGTTGTAATTACTCTACATTGTCGGTCCTTCGGCTACAGTTTCCAATATCGTAGTTTTAAAAATTAAAGCAAAGGCGCGATTAATAACATTTAACGTCGACTAAAAGAAATATTATAACCGTTAATATTTACATTTTATTGCATTATCAATTATTATTATTATTACTATTGTATCGGTCATTTATCGTATCTTTAATGTCTTGGACACATCTCTGTCATCTTTCTACATACAAATATACATACTGCGTCTTTAATTTAAATTTAGAGTAGCTTATGATATCAATATTAATTTTGGAATACTGTGCTACAGTAATGTTTTTCATTTTGACTACTGTCATAGTAAGTCAATTAATTGAAAAGTTCCACAGTGTTTTCAAATTAATATTGAAATCGTAGGTTATTCTAAAAAAAAATAATTGAAGGCACGGTGTGTCTACAATGACATTCAATTTGACAATTCATTCTCGCAATAGATCGAACTGTCACCACGATGACAGTTTGCAAGAAAATTTAACGTATGGGCAACTTTTATCATAAAACTTGAGACAAATAGAGTTAGAGTACTACCAAATTTAAAAAACAAAGAAATTTATATATGATACAACAAATCTTGGTCATACAACCATCTTAGGTTACATGGAATAACAAAAAGAGCAAGTATTCTATTAAATTAATGTGTTCTAAATAAAAAAAAAAAAGGGGGGAAAGAGTAAATTGAATAATCAGCACTTGATGACTTATATCGACATTTTATGACAAACATTATGGAGCACTGATGAACTTGATTATTTGCAACGAACGTCATATAAATTTATTTCTATTGACTATTGTCCCGGAAGCCCTACGTTAATTGTAATTCAAAGAAACGAATACATCATGCACACATATCACCTTTAATCTAACGATTTAAAGGGTAATGTAATTACTATTTTAAACATGGAACTACTACTACATATAAAGAGAATGCGATTTAAAAATTTATCATACATGGTAATTCACTAATTATCAGTTACTTTAAGATCGCGATCTACTTTATTACACAAAAGCATCCCTTCCTTAGAAAAAATAACTTAAGCATTACGCCCCAGATGCTGATCAAAATTGGTGAACATAGTATATTATTAAACTAAAATTAAGTAACAGTTAAAGGGTGTAGCCATCTTTACTCATCTATTATTATTTTAACACCGATATATTTAACTAGAGCATACGCGAAATGTTGGTCAACTCAACATTCACGTTAGGTGGCTTAAATGTTACACGAAACGTCAGAATTGTCAGAAAAAGTCCATCTGACTTTTGATTAATGTTGGCAATTTCACAAAAATTTAATTGCAGGTTGTAAAACGTCAAAACGATCAATCGATTTCAGTTCGTGATGAAATCTGAACTGCTTTCATGATGACAATTATTTCAAAAAAAAAGGTTAAACACCCTGACATCTGTCTGATATTTCATGGTTCATGTTTTTAAGCTTCATCGATATTTATTGTAGACCTTGACACAAAAAGATATGAAATTACAAATTTTATACAGCGAAATGACTAAAATATTAATGAGAAAAGTGCTATCAGATCCATTTTAGTTTTGCCTATATACCGTGCCTTCAAATACTTTCCGCATTAGAGACCGCCATGCTTTTTTTTAAATGGTTGGTGACAGTGCATAATTTTAATAGTTTGGTTATGTCATATAAATAAGGCGTCTATAATTTGAATTTAAGTATGACAACTGTCAGAATTTGAAGTTTTCAAAAAATTAGCATGTACACCAACATTGATTACTTAAAAACTTCAAAAACAGCCTACTCTAATGCGGAAAGTATTTGACGGCACGGTATTAGACAATTACCTTAAAATATGATTTATATTATTATTACTAGGTGACAGACGAATCAAATTCCAATGTAATGACAATTGTTTTGTAACTATTCAATTTACTAAAGTAAATATTCCGGTCTAATTCAACAATTACTTCTACTAAATAGTTTGATTGTCAGTAGAAAGTTTGAAGTATGGACAGCGTTCAATCATTTAATGCGATATGTTTGAAAATACACCATTAAATCAAATTGTTAATCAAACATTCTGGTGATGGTTGATGATCGTGTCCCAGGCTGGTGGCTCTTATTTCGATGGATTGGTTGTAATCATGAACTACCTTTTTGTGTTATTTTTCCTTAAATACTTAATAAAAATCACAAAATGATCCAACAATTACAAATTATATTCTTTTTACAGTGTGTGTAAGCAAAATGTTTACACAGAAATTCCAACGTCGGTCAGTATTATTTTTGGTTATTGTTATTAGTTCAACTACCAGCGTCACTACTAAATATTTAAATTATAATAGGATCGTCACAGCAACCGACATAGCCAGAGCACGATCTACAGGCGACGACTCAATGCCACTGCAAACTCACTTTGACAGAAACAATTTCAGAGCAGACAAATGAAACTAATTATTAATATGGAAGCCAGTTATAAATTCACTATTATAAATAAAAGTAATAAGTCATACTTATTCTATACCAACATTTTATTTAAAACTTGATTCTTCTGTGTAATGGGCATGCATTGTTCACAAATTTGCATTATAACAAAGCTCAAAAGGTATGTCAAAAGTATGTTTGCGGGCCATGATAATTGGCAGGTTAAATTATGCAAAATTAAAATAAATCTGATATTACATTTTCAATAATGATTTAGTCCTTTCATTGTGTAAAACTAATAAAACTATGAATCTTTTAGTGTCAAGTCTTAGTATTACGCTAAATAGCATCTAAATTTCAAACTCCAACAACGAAAAGTCAGACTGACGTTAAGATGCTTTAAATTGTCGTTCCACCTGTCACCGTGACAGTACTTCGTGGACAAAAATATACGTCTATACAAGGTGTGCCAAAAGTTTAGAAAATCAAAAATGATTTTTTTTTGGCGTTTTACAGCGAACTGTAATAACATTGTAAGCGGACGCGAAAGGCGATTCAAGCTCGAAGAGATTGATGGACAGCTAGTAGGGAATGTTATAGTGACCATTGAACTAATTTTTAATTTTCAACATAACCCTAATCAAGTCCAATTTATACATAAAATTTGACACTGAACTTATAGTTTACAAATTGCTCTTGGAAATTGGTTACCTACATAAAATCCTACCTTCACAAAACATATACATGTAACATCAATATGTTACGCCGTAAGTGCCGTAGTTGGGCAACGCAATACGTAATGGTGGCAACTAGCGACTCGGAACCAAAGGAGTTGTAAACAACAGCGGGTGAACATCAATGTGTATTCCTGATAGATCAAAATTAAACGTGCATGAAAGGGTGTTCTAGACTGTTTACTAGAATGCTATGCAAGAAGAGAAAACAAAATTAACAAGAGAAAGCGAACGTTAACGACAAGCGATGTACTAAACAAAAACTCACCAAGTCATCAACGTTGAATCTTTGTTCATCCACGTGAACGATAATGAAGACCCATAGATTTCTTAATTAATCTATATAAAATATTAAGCAGTTCATTTTCATCCCTGAATGTTCAAGCTAAATTCCAATACATAAATTTCATTTAGCACAGCTTCAGACTTGGGAGATAAAAGCCTTGCGCGTCCACTAACACAGTTATTAGTGCAAAAAGAGAGCAAAGATTTATCGTACGTTGACTTTGAAGAAAACCCCACTACTAAACATGATATTGCAGATTAAAGATAAAGATAATCGGCATTAAACGAATGCATAATTACAAAATACAAAAGTTAAACAGGAAAAAGAAAGGGTACCAAATCTAAACCTATCCTATCAACTTAATTAACAGAAAGTCAATTAAAATAAATCAAAACCGGAAGAGAAAGAAGGGGATCTCCAAATTAAAGTATATCGATGATTCTATACCTCGAAAGACAGGTAGAAGCAAATGTCACAAAAATAAATAATAAACAATATTCGAATTCTGATTTCAAGAAATACCAACCATACAGGGCGAACGCAAAATGAAAAACAGTCAAATTGTCGAAAAATTAACAAGTAAGCAATGATTCTATAGCGGAAGGCAAGTAATTAAATAAAAAATACATATTCCAGACAAGACGAATTTTATAACGCTATACCAATTAGTTTAGAATAGGTTAAACTGTCAAATAAATGATGAATATAAAATAAAATTCTATAAAACTGTAAGCTATTGATACGTATTACTTTTAAGGGACAATGTGATATTTTGTCACATTTTTAATTGTAATAATTTGAGATCTTGGCATTAAAACTGAAACCAAATTAGAGCTACTTTGACCATTCAATATTCGACGACATACTTCAGTTTCTAAAAAGATAAATCAATATTTCGTGAATTTCATATCTGATATTCCGTAGGTATTCTTATTATATTATACACAAACTCATATAATAGATAATTGGTAACTTCTTTCCTGCTTAAAATTTGTTAATATCAAATTTAAATTGTGAATTAAATCTTCTTAAGTTCCCACATTACTTTGTTAACCATATTAACGAAATAAGAAATTTTGCTTTCATGCCGTACCTTCAAGAAGTTTATAATTTCTCCGAGTTACCGGTGAGGCTTTTCTTAAAAGTTTTGAGATCCTTAAAGAAGCGGGGAGCAAAAAATAAGAGGAAGAGTAAAAAAAAGATGAAGAGAAACTTCTCTCAAAACGACAAGTTTGGGGGATGAGAATTAAAACGCGATCTAGTTTTCGAAATTAGTTCCTCTCTTTAATCAGGTTACATGTAATGAGCGAGAACATAAATCAGCAATATTAAAAAGAGGCCAAAGGAACGGTAATTGGTTCGTTCCTTTTTTGCCACCATTCTTCGCGAGTAATGAAGTAGATAATTGGCTATAATAGCGGGCGTTGATCATGCACCGCAAGCCATAACACGATTTTAATTTTTAAGGAAGTCAGAAATGAAAGAGTACCAAGAAAATCAAGACGACATATGAAATGTCCTTTTTAAGTATCTAGCAAACGCCCATACAAAATATATTTGGAAAGGGGAATTAAATTTATAGAAAAAGACGAAACTAATTTGAAAATAACAGATAAGTTAATTTTCTATCAAACTTTTAGAGCTGTAGCCCAGTGGATTATGATAAACAAACGTTTATTCTAACTTAAATCTATGATTTGTATTAAATTTTAAATTTGAAGTACTATTTAGCAATAATTTTCAAATTACCGGCTATTTAGACTTACAGACGTTTGACTTAAATGTACTCAGGCTGAATTGATTTCTTATTTTACTCCTTTAAATAATAGATAGAGCTAGTGTAGTTTTGTTATGCCCAGTAAATAAAAAGCAAATGTTTATTTATTTACTGGAAAACATACTGTGTAATAGCGTCTAATTTAGGGTATTTACTTCATTTAGAGGATTTATAATTTACATGAGATCACGGCATCGTAATGTGTAATCCACTTGCGAATTGATTTACAGTTGTCAGCTAAGTAAGTTTGAGTAAGTTGTGATTTAGAAGTCTTGTAATTGTTATTGTTAACGTAATCCACACAGTAATTAAATTATTTGGTACATCAAGCGCTGTGCTTCTTGTTCACATATAAATAAAACAATGCCGCATAATTAATTTCCAAATTTTGGATAAAGATC
This sequence comes from Amphimallon solstitiale, assembly GCA_963170755.1. Taxonomy (NCBI): domain Eukaryota; kingdom Metazoa; phylum Arthropoda; class Insecta; order Coleoptera; family Scarabaeidae; genus Amphimallon; species Amphimallon solstitiale. The sequence goes on from OY720682.1 coordinate 49,368,522, forward strand.
AACCATTATGGTAGTTTGTACGATTTGAACCTTTTATTAGTGTATAAACTAAAACTAGTATCACCTATCATTTACTGTTATTTTAGACAAAATATACACAAACAAATTAATTGGTATGTATATAAGATCAATCGAGAACAACAATGTACAGATACGTGTTTGGATCTTACATAGATCTCGCTCAATTTATCAGGTACCTGTGCAAGATTATATAGATCTACAAGACAAAATTATAATTGAAATTAAAGAAATTAGAAATAGTCCTGTACTACAAAATATATTTGGTAGCATCAAGAGGAGGTGCGTAAGATGCTTAGAAGAAGGTGGTGGACAATTTCAACATCATTTATAATATATTATGATCATTATTGTTGATAATTTAAACAACAGTAATTTATGATATTTATTTTATGGTTACAATCTAAGGAGTATACGAACAATTAGACTGTTTCAAACTTACTTTAAGCCATTTTTGACAATAAGTTGTTGAATGTTAATGTTAAGTTAATATCAAACTAGATACTTTATCATTATAAGATGAAGAAAACTTGTAAAATTATTCCCCCCTTAATTCCGATTTTTTTACGTATTTCACACATTAAACGAGCTTTATTACCAAAAAATGAACAGCATATGTTTCGAATTATATAATTTCTTCCAAAGTTAGGTACTGCATGAAGAAGTGCTATTGTTCAGCAATCATTACTAATTTTCTGTCATATGCGTATAGAATAACCACAAACACCCGTTATATATATTATATATTTTAGAAAGTGTTTCTCTACTGATATTCTACAAACGTTCAGCCATTTCATTTAATGTGTGCTACATATTTACTATAATATATTAAGGCATCTACAAAATCTAAACCAACACTTTTCAAGGTAATTGATCCCCAAATTGATTCTACCTTTTGAACTATTAGAAAAAATTCGAAGTGTAAAATCATTATTCCTGAAACAATCCAATAACTCAATTTTCAGCATTACCTTTTTCTAATTTTATTTCGATCTATTTCATTACTGTAAAATTATTAATATTAATTTTTGTAAAATTAATATTTATAGTGTTATTTTAAAGTTTATTTTAAATAATAATTGAGAAATTATTACATTTGGGTTTATTATTCTATTACTAGATGGCGTTACTTAAGGATCGATATTTTGAGGTAAGCATAATCAATTTCAACAATGTAAATCGTAGATATATTACAGTTTTGATATCACCCAATGACAGCGATGCAAAATATAAAAAGTACAGTGCACTCGCGATAATATGAACTAATGAAAACAAGGGCAGTTCAAATTTTTGGGATTGTTCATATTTACAAATGGCACAAAATTTTAATAAAACCAAGTCATTTACTTACCACCTAAAGTTCTTTCCTGTATAAATGAAAGTTTAATTTAAATAGTTTAAATTTTTGTTTTATTTTAAAACATGAAAGGAACTTTTTCATTAAGTTTGTTTGCAGCAAACAAAAATATACTTATTTCTATACATATTCATATACATAAATGCTAGCGGGCTTATTCATCAAAATTATACAATGTTTAATAAGCTCTTATATGACAAATGTTTCACAGAACTATGTCAAATAAGAGCTTAATAAACGTTGTATAGTTTTTTTGAATAAGCCCGTAGAAATATAAAGCTAATGTTCAAAAAAGTCGGTTATCTTCTTATGCCGTTTCTTTTGGTCGAGAACTTTTAAAACTGCCTTCTCACGTAAGTCTCTTAAAACATTTAAAACTCGCTGTTCAACCATTTCACCTTCAGCCCAATCCAACGCCTTATTGAAAATATCGACAGCCTCCCCGGCTTTAATCGTCCTCTTTGGTTCCTTCACACAATCATCTTCATCGGATATGGCTTCTACTTCATTATCTTCACATTCAATAGCATCCTCATTCCATTCTTTAACGTTCGAGGCCGTATATTCAACCTATGAAAAAATATAGAATAACACACAATTTTAAGTACATTTCAGATTATACTAACCTCGGGTAGTAAGGCGCATAAAACATTGGCGGCGCTTTCTTCCAATTCACGTAAATTCATTTGCAAACACTTAGAGGAATTTCATCTTCGAGATCATCTTGATTCACTACCATATTTAAAATGTTGTTCCAGCATTTGGATAACACAGATGAATCCACTCTTCTCCAAGCTGATTCCAAAATAATGATAGCTTCCTTCAATGTAGTCTGCTTCATAGTTTCTATCAAACCACCCCCTTTAGCAGCAATGGAAGCCAAAAGGCTATTTCTGTAATACAGCTTTGTGATCCTTATAGCATTTTGGTCCATGGGCTGGATGAGTGGGGTCACATTCGGTGGCATAAACATCACAAAAATAGAGCCGTTTTCAGATTTTAATTCGTCCTCAGGTGGGTGAGATGGGGCATTATCTATTAATAGCTTTCACTGGAAGCCCTTTTCTGGTTAAAAATTGTTCCACCTGAATTATGTAAAAAATATTTTAAAATGAATAGGTATGTGTCGATTAATGTCAATATAATTCTTAACTTTTACCTCTGGAACAAATGAGCGATGAAACCAGTCTTTAAAAATGTTACCAGTCATCCACGCTGATTTAGAATGACGATAGTGAACAGGGCAATCAAAATTCTAGAAACAACGGGGTTTTTTTGACTTTCCGACAACAAGCAGTTTGAGCTGATGAGATCCCGTAGCATTTGCACAGCACAGGAAAGTAACTCTTTGTTTTTCAGTCTTTGTACCTGGGGCTGATTTTTCCTGAGACGACACGTATGTTTTGGTTGGTAAAATTTTCCAAAATAAACCCGATTTATGGGCGTTATAAAGTTGATCATTACTTAATCCAAGCTCTTCAATCTTCGATCTAAGTGCCACTTTAAATGGTTCAACCAACTGGGGTTGAGAAGAAAGTTTCTCTCCAGAAATTTGGAGCAATCTTACGCCGAATCTCTTTTTGAAATTCTGCAGCCATCCGTCACTCGCGTTGAAGTCAGAGTTATTTTCCTTAATATTATAATGAAGCTCCTTGGCCTTTTCTTTCAACATTAGTCCACTGATGGGGAATTTCTTATCCCTCATACGCATAAACCATTTATACAATGATTTTTCCATTTTTGGGTACTCCGACGGTCGCATAGTTTTTCTTTTTCCAGGTCCGATGAATGTATTGTTGACACATTTTGAAATTGCATTTTTATTCTTTTTTATTCCAGATACTGTGGACTTTGTCACTCCATATTTCTTCGCTAAATTAGTAACACTTGCACCTTTTTGTAAATTCTCCAAAATTTCATATTTTTCCTTGAAAGTTAGAAATTTATGTTTTTTTGTATGCATATTTTACAAATTATTCACTTTTAATTAACACTTAAAAACCAAACATGCGTTTGCGTCCGCATACATGTAAAAGCTAACTAAAAAGTGCACTTGTTTGTTTGACCATTGACATTTGGCATTCAAATGTTAATAACTCGAGGTTTCCCCTAATTTTTATACATATTATGTAGCTGAAATCCGTTTCAAAATAAAAAAAATAAATGTTCATATTTTAAAGCTTTTGTACAAAGTTCATATTTTGGAGTAGTAGTAGTGGAGAGAAAAAGTGTTCATATTTTGGGGTGTTCATTTATTAGGGTGTTAGTATTATCGCGAGTGCACTGTAATAGCATTAGGGCTTCATCCAAATATTACCTTTTACATTTATTAATTAATTCTGTTTTATTGTTAATTTTATTATACCAAAAAAAATATTATTATTATTATTATTATTATTATTACCCACATCTTAATGATGCACTTCCAAATACTGTATTACCTACATTGCCTTTTATAGGATATCCCTCACGAATTTCTCTTCTGTATATAAACCATTCCCCTCCACACACATACAAACACATAGAGAGTTTCTTTAGTCAAGTGGAGAATTAGAAACCTGTTAGCGGCGGAATCCTGCCGAAATCGTACATCATTTTATTATCTGAAGAACATAAATTTCATTCTTTCTTTTGGGCTGTGACGATCGTTATCGCATTAATTCGTTATGAATGTGACCGACCATAAATTGCCCTTTATGTAACATTATTTTCCTGTTTATCCTTGTGAGAGAATGATCGGAAAATGGTAGGAAATATATTTAGGAAGATAATTTTCCAAAACCACTCATTTATAATGTGACAATAAAGATAGACCAATAATCGCGAACGTTGATTTATTGATTTGTTAAGATCGCCTACTACTTTATTAATATGTGCATGATGTATTATCCAACATTATTTAAGCTCATTCAGCCTTTGTAAGTCTTTTTAAGTGGTTAAAAGAATATTTATAAAGTTTGGAAATTTGGTATTTATCTATATAATTGTATAAAAAATTAAGTATAGTTTGATTTAGTAAGAGATAGATTGATGATTACAATCTAGGTTAGGTTACATTCTAGATATTCGAAATAAATAAGTTTCTTTAGTTCTTTCATATAAACTTGTTGGGATATTCTTAAATTAATAAAACTTTAATTTTATGTAATTTAGATGTATGATTTATTTTAAGTAATAAATAAAGTTCATGCGGTTTTTGTATACAGCAGAGTGCCATGAATATTCTTTAAGTTGTTGATCGATAGCACTTGTCTGTTATCTGTCATCCACTTTAGTATCAATCCTTCTGTCATTTAATACATACACATTTCGTGACAATTATTTAATTATTAATTTGAATAGTTGAAAATGGAAACGAATAAAACTTTAATTCGAGGTTGCTTACTCTATGAGTACAAACTTGGTACTAAAGCTGCAGTGGCGGCGCGAAAAATATGTACCGCATTCGGAGATGATGTCGTAAGTGATCGAACAGCACAGAAGTGGTTCAAGAAATTTTCTTCGGGAGTGACGAAACCATTCGTTTGCATCTTCATCAGCTAGGAAAGACGTGGAAGTTGAGCAAATGGGTTCCACATGAATTGTCAAATGATAACAAATTAAGTCGTCTTACCATTTGTTCGGCAAACATTTGACGCAACGATAATGAACCATTTCTTGATCGGTTGTTAACCTGCGACGAAAAATGGATATTATACTCAAATTCTAAGCGTTCGTATCATTGGTTGTCGCCTACTGATGCAATACCTCACACTCCCAAGGCTTCCTTGCACCCAAACAAGATTTTATTGTGTGTTTGGTGGACAGCAAATGGAATAGTCCATTATGAGTTTTTGGAAAAGGGCCAAACCATCACTGCGAACTTGTATTGTGAACAACTTCAGCGAGTACAAGCAGCACTCATCCAAAAACAGCCTTCTTTAATCAATCGAAAGAAAGTGATATTCTTACAAGATAACGCCAAACCGCATACTGCAAAAGTGACCCGGGAAAAAATTTGTGAACTTGGCTGGGAAATATTGCCACACCCTCCATATTCCCCTGACATTTCGCCAAGTGATTACCATCTTTTTTTGTCTCTTGACAACTGTATGAGACATAGGCAGTTCAAAACTCGAGTTAATGTAATAGACGCAGTCCGTCAATTTTTTGATTCAAAATCCGTAGAGTTCTACAATACCGGCATAAAAAAATTGGTGTCACGTTGGCAAAAGGTCATTGAGTGTGATGGTAATTACTTTGATGAATAATATTATACTATTGTTTCTTAATAAATATTTATATTTTACCATAAAAAACGGCATGAACTTATTTGGTTACCTGATACTATGCATTAAGTTATGTATTTTATTCTCATTCCATCAAAATATAAATAAATTGGTTAATAATCAAAACCCATACCCTTATAAATTCTTCGCTGCAGTTATTTCGTCGGTAATTATTAAAATACGCTGAGTGCATATCCTCACAAACACCACCACAAAATTTAAATATAGAGACACGTGTCGTTTTCCTTTCGTATAGAAAACAGTGGCACCGTACATGAAGGGAGACCAGCGAATTAGTTGACTGTCAATTTTATGCCAGACTTACGTACCGACGTTTTAATGTATTTAGTTTTGTCAAGAAACGGCCCTTTATAAAGCTACCCTGAAGACGGCAAACGTAAGGTTTGCCGAAACGTCAGTTGTTCAGCATCCAAACAATGTAACAGAAATAACATATCAAATTATTAATTACTCCATCGATTACGAGACCGATAGATACTGTGCTAGTTTGAATTCAGTTACTTAATTCTGCTTAAACTTGATTTTAATTTATATCTCTTCGGAAACACCTACTTTGTCTTACCGAGGTGACCTTGTGATATCTGGATCACGTTTGTTAATGTTTGAACTAATTTTTGGTACGTTATTGTGTTTACATGTACTGGTATTTGTCACCGCGCTCTCTAATGACTTTACGTCCATTTGTCAGGATCAGTGTATGTTCAATCACCTACCGGTACTTAGAATAGTTTACATTTTTTTTTTAAATATTGCCCAATACGAAACTTACATTCCTATTCTATATAAGCTTTAGATAATTGGTAACTGTAGGCATCCTATTATACTCTGTTCACTCAACGTATAGAGTAATCACGAGCTGTCCACGACCGTAACACGTGCACATCCCAATTTACAATAGACTGCTTATATTAACAATGAAGTTTTATAAAATCTTTTGATTACATGTTTAAATTTTCGAAAACAACAATTTATTAGTTTATATAAAATACTAAACCGATTTAAATTTACAAAAAATGCATGTTTTGTCTTTTTACATAACTAAAATAAGCAAATCTCAAACATAACCCATATCAACAAAATATCCGTAAATAGGGCAATCCAACGACCTGTTAAATCAAATTCAATATGGCCGTTGTTGGTAAACAAACAGATTTGTATCATTAAAATTTGACTATAAGTGCTCTTATTAAACAATTATCTTATTAAATTAACTTGCTAAGGTTATTCTTTAGTTATCTAAGTATGATATGTATCAAAGACTAAAACTTATAATTATGTTACCAGAACGTTCTGTATTGCAGTATGTTTGATAGAAGTGTTTCAAGAAAAAAACAGCGGAATTATTGCCTGCTTTGAAGTGTTCATTGGAAAACCAGATAATAATTTAGCTCAGCAGTAGTACTGTTTTATTTATAAGCATGATAGAAATTTTAATAGCAATAACTCCTCAGGGAAGTATGTGACACATTAGTGAAGCTCGAGGTGAAATACATCTGAAAAATGAATGGAAGAAGTGATTTTTGCAACAATCTTAACCCGGGATATGTTGTTCTAGGAGAAAAAGCATTTTTAATAAAGGAAGCACTAGGAATTCTGCAAGTGAATTTTAGTTATTCCAGCTTTTACTAAAGGAAGAACTCGCTAGCACCTTAAAATATCTCATTCCAGTATCGTGTTAAAAAAGTGTAATAATATGCAAAAATTAAACAGTGTAGATAAAATTGTGATTGTATTTAATGTTCTAATTTACATATGCAAGTCATAAATGATTTTGTATTTATAATTATTTATGGCACTATATAATCTTAATTTATTCCTGTACAACGTGGCCATTATTTTAGAATTTAAAGCATTTCGTTACAGACAAAACACAAAACTTTAATAATGAGTTAAATTTATTTATTAATATATTTGAAATCTATTTACATTTTCTTAAGTCCTACACTGTTATACATTGTACGCTAAATATTTATAATAAACTTTTATAATCTTACACATAATATTTCTATATCATTAAACTTATTTTCTTATTACTATTTATTAACTATTGCTTCTATAATAATTAAGTGAAACTATTTTAATAAATAAATCTTATTAAACAAACCTCTGATTGTTTTGTCAGGTATTGTAAGTTTAAAGACAAGTTTAAATAATTAATCCTTAATCAGTGCATGAGTGGCTTTGTTTTTCTTCGTATACTGAGATAATAATGCACCAACATAACTACAATGTTCGGCTGTTATCAGCCATGCATGTAGAGTGAGCCGAAAGTATTGATTCACATTTCACAATAATGCACTACACATCCATTGGTTTTTAATTAACTTCTTATAAATGTTTCACCTAATCAAAAACACGTACTTTTCCACATAAAATAAACAAGTTGTTAATAAATGTAAGCGGTGAGGCTCTTGAACACTGTCATTTGGTCCTTAGTGTAATAAATATGTACCTAAAACCAAATATACAATAATAACCGTACTTGGCACAGGTGGAATACCATCTATTAAATTGTGTAATTTCAAGAATGAATGGATTCATCTTTGGTGGTTTCACATCTTTTGCTTTGTGTTCTTGCAAAATATTAAAAAGACTTGCAGAGCAGATACTTGCAGCTTCGGCTGTGAAGTCAACTGTGTTAGAGTCAGCTGGGCATTCTTGTTGATGTTTGCTAAATATATTCAGTACACTCTTTTTCTAGCACTGTAAAATTTCTCTTTACTCGTTTCTTCGTCAGTTCTGGCTGCTTTTTGCACAGTACTGTATAAACAGGTAAAAACAGTAACTTAAATTCAACACTTCTGGGAAGCTGAAACATAATTAACCTATAAACCATTCGCTTTGTTTACGATTTATAAATCTTACCTTCAATAAATCTCTAATCATCAATAGACTCTTTAAAAATACTGAGAATAATAATAATAACAACTTAAATAAATACAAAAAGCGCAAACACAAGGAACAATACAAAATACAATATAGCAAAAGCAAAAAGTATACATATATAACGAATATTTTAAAATTACAGACAATGTTATTTATCTCTACTAGCACACTATATACTCACTTGTTCTACATTAGCAAATACGTATTTTCATCCTTCTCTAAAATTGTGATTTTGCTGCGTGGGTATAGTCACAATCATGTGACAAAATCACAGAAACAGATGATTTATATCGTGTGTTTTAGGATTTATATGTAACTCTCAGAGCCAATAGAAAGGCAGTTTTAAAAATCATGCCTTGATCACGCGTTTTTTGCTACTCTATACGTTCAGTGAATATAGTATAGTAGATTTTGGATTACGTAGTATAAATAAATATCCATCACTAGTATTTTTTCTATTTCTCTTTAATTCATTACTTGTATTACAATGACCCTGAAATTAGTCACTATAAATGTTGTTTTTATTTTGGACATTGTTAATGAATTATTTGACTGTTGAATACGTGTTCTTTCTGGGAGATCCTCATGCTTTTATTTTTCCTGAGTGCCTCCAGATCAGGTGCCAGACCAAGGCAATCTTATTGATAAAAGGGGGTACCGCCTAATTAGGCTGTGTAGTTAGAGGCAACACGGCTGGTGTATATTCAACCAAGGAGCAAAGGGAAGATTGCAGATCAGACAATGTGTATTTTGTGATATGCCAGGTTCATAAACAATGAGTAGGTATTAGATTTCTGGATTAGATGGACTTTTAGAGTGACTGCGCCATTTATTCCATCCTTGTATTTATTTAGACGAGGTAGCAACATTAGAATTTAACAATTTTTGCGTTTTTGCTCATTTAAATAATTACATATTTATTACGTATGCATATCATTAGTATACCACGAAGAACACAAAATACTTCGTAAATGAATAAACAACAATCCTTTCCTTATACCGTACGCTATGGATGTACAACCAAGAAACTCAGGCGGTAATAAAACAAGTAACCCTTTCAGCGAGCAGAGGCAAATTTCCCCGAGCAAATGCTTAAGTATTCTCTCTAAAGTATGAATCGCAAGTTGTTTCTCAACTCATTCATATTCATTATGGTTTTGAATGCAAGACATTCTCAGTCCCCGGTACGCATTCCCAGGCATTTAGAATATCCAGACAGCGACCTATTTCACATTACAATAAAACAATAGTTTCGTAATTTTATGTTAATCACATTTAATACCGGAAATAACAAGTAGACCTCTGCTTTCTAGGATAAATACGTTCTGTAAATATTTGGACAGTCTATCATCATCAAATATGCTGAATTTGATTAGCTAAAGTTATAATTACAACAGCGGACAAGGCTATCTCCCCATGTGTATATGTTGCATTAGAAATGCATGCGGAATAAATATTGATAGATAAACCTTACATACGGGAGTTAATTTTCTATCAATTTCTATTAAAAATTAACTTAAGAGGAGCGTTTACCTATCGAAAACTAAGGCATCGCCGTTTCGCGTTTTTTGAATTTATTTTGTAATTTTAGAATCTCAAATTTGGGTTAGTGATGAAAAAGGCATCAATTTATAATGTCAAGGTTAGTTTTTGTACTAATTTATTTTCTTAAAAAAGTTATGTGTCTTAGAAATAACGACAAAAATGCATGTATTTAATTAATGTCTACTAACTAAGGCTGATACACAAAAGAAAAAAACAACCTCCACGTGCCAGCTGCACATTTGATGGAGATATATAAAAAAAAACTTTCTGTAATTATTTTTGAAGATAAAAAAATTAACTAGTAAACATGTCACACACATTTCACACGAGGTTTTTCCAAGCTATTGCGTCGTCTATCCCCACTTTACGATATCTCTACCGGTCCAGCGAAGACGAAAATCTATCGGAATCGGTCGGCTATTCCAAACTTAATTCAGAGTGAGAGTTTGTAATTAAAAACAAATGTCACATATACCTATAATATTCGAGTGTTTAATAATATAAGTTATGGGCAATCGAAAATTGGCTTATTATAAAACATCAACAACATCAACAGTTCCGTAAGGACTCATTCTTTATACATTATGTTTCCCATCTATAGTATTCCTTTATCTATGACAGAATCTGTGAATAAAACCGAAGCGCTGTGACAGAACCGAATATCGTCTTCGTCTACCTCCACCTACTCACACCCCCTTGCATAAGGTTCTATTTGTCAGTAAACGCCCCTCTTAAGGGAGTGTTATTAAAAACAAGGACCGGAAAATCACCACTGCTGTAGATTATTATTATTATAAATTTATCAAAATCAAAGTGGAAAAACACGGACTTGCAACCAAAAGCACTTTAAGAAAGCAGTCGCTTATTCTGATAGAATTTTGGAAACTGATTTCAGGAAAAATATTCAAAACATTTCATCACCTACTATGTTATCACAAATTGAAAATTTTGATTTTCGTTGCCACCGATCCATTATGCTATAAAATCTACTAAGGAAGGGGTGAGTATTTAGTGCCATAAGTCGTCACTATTGGAGACAACTAGAAATGTTTAGGACAGTCTGTGGTGCGAATAAAAAACTTAAGTTATAAACATTTGCCAAAACATTTTTGTATGGACAGCTTTTACTTCAAAATGATTCTTATTCGTCGAGAACCTATGTAAAAAATTGCCATGATTCACCAATGATTATCATGAGAAAAACTCGAGAAACATATTACTCCTTTTTGTCCCTTCGCTTATTCTACACTTCTTGCTCTCCGCTTAGTTATAATGTGATACTTGAATGAAAAGGTTGTGTATTATGAAGTATGACGAAAACTTTCACGGTGTTTCAGATAGCAGCAAGCCCCAACTGTTTTTCAATTGGAACTGAATGATGTAATCAGAGATTTTGGCCTTTCTAAAGATTCTGTAGAACTCTTAAACTCCAGGCTTGTTCCTCTGTATCATAGTTAAGAAAACGAGAAACAGATTTCACATCATAGTTTTCTCAAGATATTGGCTTGGTTTGCTAACAAGTTGCGGTTTTTTGTAGACTCTTGAAGCCTGAAAGCAAATATATGTCATGTAGCTGTGTGTAATAATTAGCAATTTAGTTTTTGAGAACATTTTTATTACAGAATAAATAACAAACGTAAAGATAGTTTCAAATAATTTTTATTGTTTCACTCACAACAATATTGTTTCGCCAACTTTGGCTTCATCATATGATGACGGAATAATGTTTACAAAATCATTACAGCGTTATATATACTTATTTTACATAAATGTGGGGGTTCAAAGAGGGGGTGTTTTAACAAATTTAGAAAGACAGTAGAGGGGAGTGATTTAAATCTGTTTGTTCGTTTAGTTCCTGACCTATTTTCTTATATCTATTAATTTCTAAAGCTTCAAATAAATTAGGTTTTTTTCCTTTATCTTGTACATGTAAAATTTGAAATTCTTTATTAAATTTATGGTACAAGATAAAGGAAAAAACTTAATTTAAACAATATTGTTGTGCGTGAAGCAATAAAAATTATTTGAAACTATCTTTACATTTATTATTTATTCTAACATGGAGTTTCAACAAATAACATCCCGTTCAATTAGTTATTTTTATTACAATCGTCAAAATTAAAAGATGTTGGAAATCTTGACCATTATTTTGAATACAAAGTTGAACTCTGGGCTTCATGCTTCAAAGTTATTTATTAGGATTTCTTGGGTTATGTTAGCGCAAGAATTCACAATAGCATTACGAACCTCTTCGACTGTGTAATGTTGGTCTTGAAAATGCATTTTATTGTTGGAAATATCCTTCCTTAAGTTCAACATCATGGAGTTCATTAATAAAAGGCTGTAATAATTCATTTCGATATCTTTCAGCAGTTATGGTTTCATTAAAAAATATAGGCCCAATAATTCGTCTTCTTGAAACTGCTAGCCAGGCGCCGTGTAGCCTTGATTCCCACCAAATTGAAGTATAAAGATATTGGATACACCATAAGCCATGATTTGAAAAGTGCTTACTCTGCTTCTTGGACGACAATCAGGATGCTCCAAGTACCAATGGCTCTTGCTTGGAAGAGGTACTCATTGGATCATAAAGCATTGTTAGTATAAGAGCAATCACTGAATCAAACAGAAGTAACCACCTAGGAAACTATAAAAATCTGGAAAGAAAAGTGTAGTGAAGTAAGGTTTGGTTGATCCCGGTAAAGTCCTCTTACCACTACTTTCCCAAAATAAAGGCTTTAGTTAGTTAGCCCACAAACGTAGGTTCAAATATTAGGAAACTTTTTCAAGACAAAGTGTGCAGTAAAACGGAAATTAGTGAAAATGAAGTCTGGAGAGCTTTTAAGAAAGTAGCCAGAAATTCCTCAGAAACTTTAAGTACCCAAATTATAAATGTATTGTGGAAAACATGTTAATGAAATACAAAGACTTGGCCAAATTATTTCCAATAGTTTGTTAAAAAATAAATTTGTAAATAAAGCATTTAAGAAATATTTTGAAAAGAATTACTTTTTGCCAGAATATGTAAAGTACGCGTTTTTCTCTATATATGTCAGCCCATACGTAACTGAGAAGAATGGTTGCATTATTTGAAATCAGCGCACCAAACAATACAAAAATCAGCATTTTTTCAATTTTGCAGGCCTCTGTAATTATCGTTATTTATACGAAAATGTTGTTCAAAATAAAGTAGTAGTAGGAGTTTGCAATTTGTAGAGTGAGGACGTATTTCTACAATTTCTATCTGTTAATTGCAGTTTTGTTTGTGACATTTGGTTGAATAGTGCCTGAGAAATAGTCCACAGAATAAGCGTCTGTTATCGGAAAAATGGAATTATCACGAGAGAACTTTCCTATAATGATTTACTATTGCTTCAAGAAAGGCTTGAGTGCGTATAAGCGTGAGAAAAGTTTAAAATCAGCATTTGGAGATCTTGCACCATCATTGGTTACTGTTTAGAGGTGGTATAAAGAATTTGAGTGAGGTTGCACGTCGGTGGTACACAAAAAAGGAGCTGGCCCTCCTTTAACTGGTGTTAACTCCGAAAACATTGCTGCGGTGAAGAAGATGGTGGAAGAGGACAACCGCATTACCTATGCAATGGTAGAGTCCAATCTGAAGATTGAATCCTCGCAAGTGGGATAAATATTGCAAGAAAATTTACATTTGAAAAAGGTTGTACCTCGGTTTGTACCCCATCATCTGACAGATTTATTATTTAACTTTAGATATGTTGAATGCTGGAGGCCATCAAATAATTTCTAAAATCGTAACTGGTGCTGAAACGTACATACCATTTTTTGATGTTCCCACTCGCCAAGAAAGCCGAGTCTGATACATGAAGACGAGGAAACCCCTACGATGCATGGTGAAAAAAACAACGAGCAATGAAAAAAGTTATGTACGCAGTATTTTTTAGAAGTACGGGTTTGGTGGCCGCAATTAAATTAGAATATCAGAAGAAAGTTGCCGCTAAATGGTATGTTGAAAATTGTTTGCCTACTGTGTTTAGTAAAGTGCCCAGAAAGGGATCATGTTACATCATAATAACGCGTCCTCCCATACAGCAGGGACAACTGTTCAGTATTTAGTGGAAAACAAAATTAAAATTATAGAACATCCTCCTTATTCACCTGATTTGGCGATGTATGACTTCTGGATATTTTTTGAGCTCAAAAAACATTTAAGAGGGAAAAGGTTCCAGTTAGAAGAAGAGATTGACATAGCCGTTAAGTGTTTTTTTGATAGTATCCGTAAGGACAGCCGGTTGAACGCTTTTAAACTATCGAAGAAGAGAATGGTTAAGTGCATTATTGTAAATGGCAATTACTTTGAACATATTTAAAATGAAAATTCTAAAAACTTGTATCAATCTTTCTATTCTCAATAATTGTAGCTTCTCCCTCGTATTAATAGAAAACTGCCGACATTATAATATATGTCTTGTGAGTATATTAGTCCGTAAGTCTGTTTACTGTTATTTTTTTATTAGGTTAAATTGTTTCATGTAAACAACAAAGTATTGCTATGTCAGAAAATGTAAAATAATAGCAGTTGCTAAATAAACGTATTGTAACGAAATGAGTTTACATTAAAAAAAGAGGCAGACCGGGCGACGACAAAAAACGTACAAGGTCGTAAATCACACACACGTACTGCTAGGCGACGTATAAAAACGCTCTTGTTTACAACCATAAATCATCCAGCAAAGAGACAGAATGTCTATGGAATGTTCTACAAACATCGAGAGGAAGATGGAATGCTTTCAGATGTTTCGTACGCGTATATAAAAAGGCAGTCGAACGGATGGATGAGTAATTCCGGAATAAGAAGTTCCTTAAGTAGTCGACGTGCAGACCAAAGTAGAAATAAATATAAGAAATAAATAAATAGTTCTTTAAGCGGTAGCCGAAGAAAAGAAATAAATATTAGAGTGCTTTATAAATAGAAGTGATATAAATACGGTGCAGTCTTTATTATAGTGCAATAAAGATATAAATATACGGACAATAATATTAGTAATAGAAATTAATACAAGTGTTAATTTAAATCGTAGTAGTTTTAAGTGTGATACATTAGTTTTATATTTTTATATTGTAATTAATTTTAAGTGTATTCATTAGTTTTTATTTTTTTATATAAGGCGGCTGGGTCACCGATGGACGAATAATTCCGGAATAAGAAACTCCTTAACTAGTCTCGTGCGGAACAGTAAGATAAATATAAGAAATAAATAAATATTCCCTATAGTGGTAGCCGACGAATAAACATAAATCTTAGTAGTTTAAGTGTATTCATTAGTTTTATATTTTTATATTGTTATATAATTTTACGTGTATGAATATACAGACTGTTTTAAATAAATAAATTGCACGAGTTGTTTATTGCGAACCCGAAAACGTTACAATTGGTGTCAGATGTGGGGTCCAAACCCACGCTCCCATGTGGGAACCAGAGACATCCGCGAGACGACAAAAGAGAGGTTGTAAATCATCTCGACGCGACTGGTAAACATCATAAACCAATAAATCATCCAGTTTATATATGTACTGCATCGAGACAGAATGTCTGTGGAATGTTCTACATACATGGAGAGGAAGATGGAGTTCACGCGAATGCTTCCAGATGTTTCGTATGTGTATATAAGGCGGCTGGGTCACCGATGGACGAATAATTCCGGAATAAGAAACTCCTTAACTAGTCTCGTGCGGAACAGTAAGATAAATATAAGAAATAAATAAATAGTTCCTATAGTGGTAGCCGAAGAATAAACATAAATCTTAGTAGTTTAAGTGTATTCATTAGTTTTATATTTTTATATTGTTATATCATTTTACGTGTATGAATATACAAACTGTTTTAAATAAATAAATTGCACGAGTTGTTTATTGCGAACCCGAAAACGTTACAGTATATTATTATTATTATTAAACAATTATACATTACGATATTTTCCAAATATCACACTCCTCCCGAATTATAAACCGCGACGAAACAACAGAGAAATGTAAATATTTCTGTCGACAAAGCTCCGGTTCAAATGCAGAATTATTAAATAACTTCCGCAACACGGGCGTTACATTTTACAGACATCTCTCGACTCGAATCTGCACGCATTATGTTATATATCCGACGATTAATTAAACCCTGTCTACTCTAAACTTCATCAGGTGTACAAAGTTGGACGAGCAAATGTTGAAGTTGGAACAGTTTTGAGTGGGACGCGACGCGAATTTATAGACCGATGTTTAAAGTTGCCATAGTCAAACCGAGAGAAATCAAATCCCGCAAAAGAGGATTTAATATACCCCCTCGAGCTTCCTCACGGGCAACTAGGGCCACTGTCGAAAGAGCGACCGTGATGGAGAATGAGAAATGCAGGGAAACGCGGAATAGAGAAAGGATTGATACAATTGACTTGTTGAAAATGTATGTCATAATTAATGGAAGTTCTGGTTGGTGATATTTAAGTCAGATTAAATCCTAGTGTAGGATTTCAACTTGAAACTTAGAACAGCTCCGCATTGTTAAATAGAAATAGAGGGTGAATTTCTGCTCGAATTATAACGTGTTGCGGTTCTTTTATAAAAGCGTTATTTTTTATCAAACGATCCACCAAAGAGTTAATGAAAACATAAATAAACCACAAAGACACATTTCTATAGATAGAAAATACGTTTAATAATGCTGTTTGTTCACATAATGTGTAATTTTCCATCCCAAATAAGAGAGATAGAATCAGTCATATTGTCTATTCTGCGCATGCGTTAAATCAAAATGTCTATTGTGCAAGATAAATAAAAAAATATAAGTATAACCTCTAGTTTAAATTGATGACTGTAAAACATGGTTTATTTGGACGTCGTAAATAAACGCGTTGTTATCTTATTTTATTTCTTAGGAAAAGATGTCTTCAACTTGCTGCGTTGTAAATTGTGCAAGTACTCTCAATGTTAAAATTATTTTACATTTTTATATAAAAAAATTAATACAGAGTACTGATTAAAAAGAATGAGCTTTACTTATTATAAATCATTTTTTGCAATTAAATAATACACAAATATTGAATGCAATACATTACATAATATTAAATTCGATTTGTCAACACAGTGTCTTCATCGTATATGTATGAAAATTGTGCCCAAATAGAGATATACACTCTGTCATAGAATAACTATTCCTAATTTTCAGAAATCATACAGGATTCTTAAATAAACATTTTTTGTTAATAAACAAGTGTCCGGAAATTATTCAGTATCGAGATTAAAAAAAATTGAATCATAGCAACTTTAGAAAAACATCAACCATTTTCGTTATTTTACGTCTGTCACAAATTATTCCCTATTAGAGAAGCATGTTTAATTGTCATTTTACATATCATAAATTAATCTTTATTAGATAAATTAGTGTTTTATTGAAAATGCTTCATTTTACAAATATTAAATTAGCAGACTTGCCTTCGTAGCAGCTTACGGTAATGCTAACGAAGCGAGGCGAATTTATGCGGAGCGGCATCCTCAGCGTCACATTCCCTGTAATACATCATTTTCAAGGTTGAATCAGCGTATTCAATATACTGGTGAATTCCATGTAATGAAAAGATATTCTGGAGCCAATCGTATTGTTCGAATTGTTGACTTTGAGGAGGACCAAATTCTGCAATAATTTGAGAATAACCCAAAACCAAGCACTCGTACCATTGCATACAAGTCACACAACTGGATGGAGGGTATTGAAGGAATACCAGGAGCATTCGTTTCACAGTCAAAAAGTGCAAACGTTAATTCCAGCTGATTATACCAACAGAGCTCAATTTGCCGAATAGTACTTGAATAAAATTTACAACGAACCAAGATTTCCTAGGAATGTATAGTGGACTGACGAGACATGTTTTACAAAAGATATCTATTTTAACACGTTGACGGACAGCGACGTTTGGAGACGTTTTGGCGTTTGGGACTTATGTGACACCCCGAGTTTTCGACGTCTATCGACGTCCTGATACATGAGCACGTTATAACGGCAGCATCGACAGGGAACGTCGTTTTAGTGTGTAATTCTGTTGGTGTGTCACATCAAGCGCTCGGATTTGCCCGGTTGCGGCCATAGCCGTCGTTGTCGTGACAGGTTGAGGCCAACAAACAGAAACGTCTTTGACATAAGCAAAGCACGTGGATGTAGTTGTAGTGTTTTTTTACCAGTCTAACTGAAGTGTGTACTGATATTCTGTGTTTGTATGGTATAAATACTTGTTGTGAATTAAGTTTCATTATAATTTTGCGTCTATAACGATGTAAGTTTTGAATATTTTCTAACCTAAAATATACCACGTGTATTCTATTGTAGATCTGGGAAGTAGGTAACAATGAACCCTGAAGAAGAGCAGAGGTTGTTACGTTGGTTTGAAGAATGTGATAGCGACGTGCCTATATCTGAAACAGAGGATGATACAGAACCCGAGCCATTCAGTGATAATGGAGACTTTGATGATTTGAATTATGTACCTCCTGATTCCAGTGAGTCAGAGAGCGATGAGCAAAATGAGCAAGATGAAGAGGTTGGTAGTGTGACATTAGAAGCTGAGAATTCAAACCAAGGCAATTCTAATCAAGAAGAAAATAACAACCACGCGGCAGGTGAAGACGACGTTTGGGAAGAAGTTTATTCTGATATTCCCGATTTCAATTTTGACGTTGCTCAAAGCGGTATAAAAATTGATGGGATTGAAAATATGTCGCCAGTGGAGGTGTTTCGTCAAATATGGAATGACGATGTTATGACTTTTTTAATCGAGTGCACGAATCGTTATGGTACCAATGTTGTACATACCATGCGTCCTAAAACAAGAAATAGTAGATCACGTGAATTCAAGCCTGTAACCGCGGAGGAAATGGATACATTTTTGGGCCTTTGCTTACTTCAAGGGATGGTAAAAATACCTGTTATTAGGAAGTTATTCACATATGATCCCTTGTACTACCACCCAGTTTTTTTACATGTTTTGAGTGGACGCCGATTCGAACAAATTTTAAGATGCTTTAGTGCTACACCCAACAATTTTGATCCTCAAGACCGTCTTTACAAGGTCAGAAAATTGTTGGATTCAATCATTCAAAACAGTAATTCTGTATATTCACCTTGCGAATCATTATCTTTGGACGAGTCAATGTTGCTCTTTAGAGGACGCCTAGTGTTTAGGCAATACATAAAAAATAAAAAGGCAAAATACGGTATCAAATTTTACGCACTGACTACAACTGATGGTTATATTTTAAATTTAGAGATATACCAAGGACGAGCCCACAATGAACCAGAAGAAGGTCCCAAAACTGAAGCGCTGGTGCTGCGGCTTCTAAGACCTTACCTAAATAAAGGCCATCATGTGTACATGGACAATTTCTATAATAGTGTATCTTTATCGGCCAAATTACTTACATATAAAACCCACACCACCGGAACATTAAGAGCAAACCGACGAGGCAATCCTACAGTTGTCATAAAAAAGAAACTTAGAAAGGGGGAACATGTATGGAGAAAAAAAGAGAACGTTAGCATATATGTGAGCAAATGGAAGGATAAACGCGATGTACACGCCATTACAACTGCATATCAGCCTAGAATTGTCACTACAAGAAATAGATATGGGGTCGAAAAACTGAAACCTTGCGAAATAGATGCATACAACCAACATATGTCAGGAACTGACAGAAGCGATCAAATGATGAGCTATTATAGTTGTCCCCGAAAAACCATTAGATGGTATAAAAAAGTAATATTTCACCTTTTAGATATAGCGGTATGGAACGCTTACTTTTTGTATAATGCTGGTATACGTACAAAAAAGATAAAGTTTGTTGAATTTAGAGAAGCTGTAGTAAGATCTCTCATGCAGATAGAAGATGCCGATGATGGTCGTAGTTTTGTACACTTCAAAAAAACACAAAAGAAATTAAAAACAAAACATAATGAACAACACTTTTTGGAGGAAATCCCACTCCCCGATAATTACAAGAAGGCCCATATCTTCCTGAGATGTAGACAATGTACTATAGGAAACAAACGCAAGGAAACAAGATATAGATGTGAGTCGTGTCCTGGGAACCCACCCTTGTGTCCCGCACCATGCTTTAAGTTGTGGCATCAATAAATATGTACTTATGTAAGCACAATAAAAATATTTTTTGTAAAATAAAGAAGACGTCTATGGCCGCCTGTGTCATAAATGGTACAAAAAAATTTCTACGTTGTGGCATCGACGGCCATAGCCGTTTGAACTTTTTTGTATAAAATCACATTCTTTATATACACAGTAACACGTAGCTACAGAGAGTTTTTTCCTAAGTTACTTATCGGTTAAAATACTTCAGTGCCACATCACGCGTACACGACAATGTCCGAGTGTCCGTCAACGTGTTAATACACACAATAGTCACATTTGGAACGAAAAAAATCCTAACGCCGTTCACAGGTTACATCATCAATGAAAGTTTTGTGTTAATATTTGGCCTGAGATTGTTGACTATTATGTAGTGGGACCACTGCCTGCATGATGAGATGGTCATTTGTATAGCATTTTTCTGGAACATATTCTACCAGAATTGCTTGAAAATGTCCCACTTAATATATTCGAAGGAATATTGTTTTCCAGCATGATGGTGCACCAACACACTTTGCATTAAATTGCCGAAATTATCTAAACGCACAGTTTACAAACAGATGGATCGGAAGAGGGGGACCGATTTCTTCGTCTGCAGGATCACCAGATATGACTCCAGTTCATTTTTGTATTTGGGGTCATGTTAAATCACTGATTTATGAGATACCTGTTAATATAGAAGAAGAGTTAGTGGCTCGAATTATTCTAGCGTTTGATATTCGCTATTACGAAGAATTCCACATTCGAATGCAAATCATTACATCTTCCTTAACTTAACTCTTTCCTGTTGTAATTGAGATTGTTATTAAAGAGTTCTAGTTTATGTTGACACCGAGAAATTTCCAGACACTAGTTTATTAATATTTTTTTTATTTAAATGCCTTCTCTCATTTCAGAAAATTAGGAATAGTTATTCTGTGACACCCTGTATAAGAATTAGTTGGCAATTTCTTCTTGTTTCATAATCATGTACAAATTTTAACAAAATATTTGCATCTTCTGAAACTTTGTTAGCTCCCAATTTTTAGCAGTAAATGAACGCGATCTACAAATGCCTACGTGGCTAAAGGCAGCCATATTTTTCTAGTAGAACTCTATTAGCGAAAGCATACACAAAGTTGTTTTTTATCGAATTAGTATTTGTGCAAGTTCAAATATCACCAATTCATCGGTGAATTTGTAGATTTACACAGAAAATACGATGTAGAATAAAGACAGCCCATGAAGACACAAGCAAATGATATGAAGTCTGATTCCAGTTAATTTTGAGGGAACCTGTATATATTTCGGAATTTGTTATATTTAGTTATTTCCATAGGATTGTTTTTTTTTTATGGTTTTGACATTTTTATTGGTGTATATTTTCACTTGTGTTGATTTACGTTTCATTTACCAAATCAACAATCCTTTTGTAATTATTTTAGTGCTAATTTCTACACGTACGGACATCTACCGGCGATTAGTGTTGCTTCCGCTTAGCAGATACCTATTGTCGCTTGATTGAAATTTGATTTCAGTTAAATGTTATATTTCTTATTTTTGGGGTTTAATTAGGTTCTTATTATGATCCTGCTAATTAATAAACGCCATTGGCAATTAATTGTGTTCCATCGATGATTTGTTGTTTGTTTTGTTTACCGGTCGCGGCGCTGCTTCCATGAGTGATATACATTTTTCTCAAACCTGGTTCAGTCTTTCATTTTGTGCTCCTGTTACCGACAAGACTTAGAGTAGCGGACTTGGTATCGATCTATGATCACTGTGGATTTTTGGTTTAACCATATCGATTTCGTAAAAGTATTTACACTTATTTAAGTGGATGTATAAGCAGCGATATATTTTAATTGGATTTGGATCCTGTGTTTTTTTCCACGACGTATTATCCTTTACAGGCACGTGGTAGACAAGCACGAGACAGCCCCCATACTTGCCTTTGTCTCCTGTGAATTTTTGGAAGAAAAGACATTTTCCTTGGATTCCGTATTTATATAGAAGATTCCTTGTGCCTGCTGTTGGTGTATTTTATAAGCCTTCTTCTATGTGAAAGATAAGTTTTTTGTGTTGCTTATTAATATTTGTGTAGTAACAAGCAATACCATTAGCTGTATTGTAATTTAAGTTGTAGGATTGTGCTTCACACATATAAATTTGTATATCTCTCCGCTAAATTTTGAGAAGCATCATGAGAATTAATTAATTGTTAGTTTTAATTGTTGTCACACATAATTTAATCTCATATTCTAGTCCTATTTAAACCTATTCGGGGTTAAAGGTCAGCTCCGAGGGCTGTCGAGTAGTTATCAAATAATTGTCATTATATGCCTTTGACTTATAAGGCATCAGCCGGAATATTTTATTGTGCTTTTCCCTTAACAAAGGTTCGCCATAGTATTAATTGATTTTAAGTATAATGAATGTCACATACTGAGTGTTCATGAATTAATTGCCTATGTACAGGGAGAGATCTCGAATAATTTTCTGTGTTTTCTAATAGAATTTAGAACTGCTGTTAAGGAACAACGAATAAAAATTTCTTTTGATGCTTGAAGCATATGAAACATACCATATACAGGGTGTTCAGTAGTAGGACCCCTGCTTCTTTTAATTTTTTTTCTGTCTTTTCTCTTAATTTTTATTAATGCTTTCTCACTTATATAAGAATCTTAATTCTTAATTATAAATTTATTTGCAACATTCACGGTTATTTGTTTTTCTTTTAAAATTAGGGAAAAACTTATTAAATTGTTCTTCGCTTTGAATTTGTGGTTTGTCTTAACTTTACAACCCTGGGTTTTTTATTGATTTTGCTCCTGTGTCAAGAAACATTTTGGGGTGGGGATTAATACAAAAGGGAGCTGGCACTCTATCATTCATCCATCGGTGATTTACGTAGACCCATACCCACACGACTGACTAAAGGCAGATCTCTACTCCATTTTTGCCAACGATACCGAGGGAAGTGAAGGTAAGGCAACTTGAAGGCGTAGCACCAATCTCTCCGAAACTTTCACGAATTTTTAATTGTGCGAAGTTACACTTATCTTAGTTTAGTAGAAGGGACTTAGGTACAGTATCGCACGGATGAATATACTTTAGTTTTCGACGGCGCCATTTTATTTCACATTCTGCTTTGACAGTTATTGTCGAATTTTACGAAGAACGGCAGACGGGGTAGCATTGTAAACTCACTGAACATTTACTGAAGGTGATGTTAATACATATCTACTATAGTCCGTCTCAACCCTATTATGCAGTACAGGTTTAATAGGGATATTGCATCTCTTATTATCTTTAGTAGTCTCTTAGTAACGACATCTTTATATCCGGTTGCCTTGTTGCAAGTTCTATTATGCAAACTAATGCAAAGTATATGATGGGTATATGAGTAATCGTTGCTGTCAATTGTCAGTTTTTGCCGTAGTGTGTAAACTTTTATATTGTTTTTAATTTATCTATATATAATTTCTGTAAAATCGTTCTTTTTAGCAAGCATATTATCTTTTTCAAGCATTTAAAAGTAAGTATGCTAGATCTATAATTCTGATTAACATGATAACCTATATACATATACATATACTTTTTACAGATTGCTACATGATATGAGTTTTGAATTTTAAAAAGTTGGACGAAAGAGTATTCTTATAGAAAGAGATGACATCATTAGGTGGAGACATAAATACTTACGAGACATCGGAAAATTCAGAGACGAAGGTATAGTTTATCATTCAATTTGTTATACTTTTATGTTTATTACGCAATTTATTATTTGCTTGTGTTTGATTGTGTTTGTTTTATTTTTAGGTAGAACTATAATATATACTGATGAATCATGAGTGAATGCAGGACACTCGGTAAATAAAAAGTGGACTGACGTTACTGTTCAAAGCAGTTGACAAGCTTTTACGTAAGGACTCAGCACCAAGTGGTCTTGGGCCTCGATTTCCATTAATTCATGCTGGAGGCGAGCAAGGTTTTGTTATTGGTGCTGAATGTAAATTTCTTTGTAAGAAAAATACTGCTGATGTTCATAGTGAAATGGATGCAGATACATATGGAGATTGGTTCAAGAATAAATTGCTTCCAAATATACTAGAGAACTCGGTTGTTGGTCTCAATAATGCCTCATATCACACGAGTAAATTAGAAAAGTTTCCAGCAGTAGCACGGAGAAGACCAAATTATTGAATGGCTCACTGAGAAGAATATTCCACTTGATAATTACATGTTAAAAAGAGATTTACTGGCTTGTGTGTCAGAGGTTAGGTCTCAGTATGAGAGAAACAAAATTGATGAATTTGCAAAGAATAAAGGGCATTATGTTCTTCGGCTTTCACCTTATCATTGTGAATTAAACCCAATTGAAATGGTGTGGGCACAAGTTAAGCACTACGTTGAAATGCACAATACGACATTCAAACAAAGAGATATTGAACAATTAATTGTGAAGGGTTATCAGAATGTAACAGTGAAGAA
This sequence comes from Amphimallon solstitiale, assembly GCA_963170755.1. NCBI lineage: Eukaryota > Metazoa > Arthropoda > Insecta > Coleoptera > Scarabaeidae > Amphimallon > Amphimallon solstitiale. The sequence continues at coordinate 49,393,247 of OY720682.1, forward strand.
CTGGCGGAATTACATTGGCCACCTTGCCAACTTGCAAGACGATGTTGAAGAGTTTATAATTAACGTCACACATTCATCATCAGACCAAGATTCTTTAAGTGATGAAGAAAAATAAAACAATATGTGTAACTACTCCTTTGTATGGTCATGGTTAGTTTTTTCATAAATGTTATCAGATATTATTAACTTGTTCTTATAAATGGGAAAATATGTTTTTGCAAAATGAATTTGTGAGGAATTTGTGTCTTTAAATGTGTATAACGCAATGTAGGTTAACATATTAATATTCAATAAGACTATATATATAAGTCATGTAACATATTAAAAAATAAAAGTACATGTTGTGTGTGGTTATTGTTATTCTTTTCATAAATATGTATTATTTAAGTTGTTTTTATAAATAGAAAAGTTTTTAATGAAAAATAAACTTGTGATTAACTTTGTCTTGGTCTGAATTTATAGTGGATAGTTGATTAAGATGTCAATATTCAGTAACGAAGAAAATTGTATACCTTAAGTGTTTCTTTGAAATATTCATTTACTCTGGCTTACAATATTCAGTTAGATTTTAAATAATTTTTTACAGAACAATCCCAAAGGATTATATTATTACAAATATTTTAACTAATCCATCTTCTCATATATTCTCCCCTTTTAGTGTTTCAAATTACTATTAATTTTTTGTATGCAGTATCATATACATCAATTGAATGACAAACAGTCGTATAGGTTATGTTTTGATTACAAAAAATGTCATATATTGAACCGGAACTGTAACGACATTATACAATGAGACGATTTGGCAACCATGAAATCAATTCCCATAAGACCTGTACTGCATAATAAGGTTGAGACGGACTATAGTATATCCTTGCATTTTAATTTGCTTAATTTTGGCGTTGTTGTTATATTACCAATTTTTGTACATGACCGATACAGAGGTGCTTTTTTTGATTCATGATATCCCACCAGAATTCATTTCAAAGAAGCACAATCGCAATGCAATTGAACTGACTACGAGTTTTACTTAATGTATTTACTATAACATAACCATAATTCATGTAATTTGTGACATATATTTTTTCGAAATGCTCGTTTGTCTATAGTTTGCATATGTATATATTCATTGGTTTAGGTGTCTAAGGAATAATTATTAATTGTAAAAGAGTTTGATTGTTTAAACTATTTATATTTGTTAAACGATTTACAAACGCAAATAACGTACTCATAAAACAAAGAGATCTAAAGTAGAACAATAATTTTTAAGGCATGCGCCGTTTTTCACGGTTCACAGGAGAAGGTAATAACTTTAGGTTTTCTATTGCCTTATGTATTTTCTACACGGAAAATACAAACTGTTTATTTTACACTTTAACAGTATCAGACAAAATTGATTGAACCAACTGCCACCATAAACAAGATAAATATAATAAAAATTCTATTTGTATATCCAACATAACGGCATCATCATCGATCATAAATTATTAATGTCACTTTAAATATTTCCTAGTGGGAAACTCATAATCCCAATAGAATCATGAGTTTGCGCGCATAAGTGGCAAACGCAGCCAGAGATAAGGTAAGATGAATTCTTCATGTGCGATAAACTAGCGGGATTAAACGACACCGGGACGTGTTTTACGCTGCGAATAATAAAATTTTTATATTACTTTATCCACCACTATCGTATGTTCCTCTACAAAGAAAACCGTAAAATTATATTCATCGTTTTACATATATAATACTTAGGTCTGTACTATATGCATTCTCGTACCTGTTTATAAATAACTTAGGATAACTTCTAGGAGTACGCAAACAGGGGAATAAGAACAAGAGAGCTTTCCATAATTATATTATTCTCCCAGCATAAAGGATAATGTGAGTTTTTGCGGAACGAATTTGAATATGGAGAAACGAATTTTATAGCATGGCTAAATGGATTCTCACTATGACTGCGCACTATCAATGACTGTAACATAACTTCGATTTACAGCCCAAATCAATTGATTTTCCGCTGTATTTATAAGTAATTCCGATATAGTCAATAGGAAGTTCGATTGTCAACGGAACATTTCTTATCTAAAAACGAAAGTGGTATTATTCAATATAAGGTCCGCTATGAACAAAAGAAAGAACGGTCGCTGTCAGTTAAGTTAGTCACAAGTATTCGTTCATTTTGGTGCATTTAAAAAATATGGTTTACAATAAAATTAGTAACGAAAGAAGACGTTTAATAATAGAAGCGTTTAACATAGGTGAAACTTTGAAAAATGTAAGCATAACGTTTGAATTTAAATACGATACGGTTCGAAAAATTGAAAAAGTATACAAAAATGAAGACAAAGTGAATAAAAACCCCAAAGGCATCGTCCACAAAAATTAACGATTGAAGAAAAATAACAAATATGTGAGTGGGTGGCTGAAAACTGCATCGTATTAACCAAAACTTTTCGCTCCAAGTGTTTGGATATATTTGGAAAAAATGTCAGCTGTTGGACCACGACACGCAAGTGTTCTGTATTACGTATTCAGAACTGAAATACCCCACAATGTCAAATACTTTCAGATGTTTACGCGATTTTCACTATAGCGTGAAAAATAGTTTCAGAAAAACGAAATTGCGAAAATACGATAAGAAATTTATTCAAGAATGACTAGGGAAAGAACTTCTGATGGTATAAATGCGCGTAAACAAAGGAGGCAAATTCTTAGCAAAAATATATCAATCTGTGCTGCAATCCGCAACTCCGAGTTATACGTTTTTGATTCAGCATACAATGCAGGCAAATTTTGCGAATTTTTAGTAAGTTTCCTTCAGAAGCTTTCGGACAATAATATCGATCATGCCTATAATCATGGACAATGTTCCATTCATTTTACTGAACATGCGAAAAATCTGATAGTAGCTTTAGGACACGAAATAATATATCTACAAGCGTGTTCTTTTTTTTCGAATCCGACTGAAAATGTATTTCATCAGTGAAAAACTTTAGTAAAACGACCCAACAACTTCGAAGAACTTTACGCAGCTATTGACAATGCTGTTGAAAACATAAGCCATGAAAACTGTTTAAATTATTTTAATCATATGCAAACCTAGATACCTACATCCTTAAGGCGCGAAGTAATTGAGGATTAATCTTGGTTAAGTCTGTTATTTGGTAGAACATTTGTATTTATTACTTAAATTTATCTGCTACTTAAACATATTGCTGTGACTCTTGGAAATTGATAATTATGTGATATTATTTAAAATGCTTTATTCTCAAATTCGGGCAGAATCAAGCATATATCCTAGTACTAGGCCTTATGCGCAGTTCACTAGCTCAGTTTAGGGTTACACTAATTATACTTTCTCTCAGGGGCAGAAAATAGAAAAATGTTCCTTCTCCAAAGTGGATGCTCTTAAGTTCTCTGCAGGTCAGATAAAGTAAATAAAATACAGAAATATCTTATAACATAATTTATTAAAATACTAAAGAAAAACAAAACAGGTGTATGTACAAATAAAGAAATTTAATATTCAAAATCAAACTATTGCATGTTATGATAATAAATAAAGAAAAGCACTGATACTGGAATTATAATTATAATAATAATAATAATCAAATCAAAAATATTCTACTAAACACTTTTGTATCAGGTTTATTTGTGAATGCCTATGCTAAAGTAATCAACAGGTCAAAGTTTTATCGAATGTCGTGACTTATACTGGATAATCAAAAAAAAATTATAAATATTAAATCCCAACGGTTAATAGTATATTATGCAATGAGCATTTAATGATAGCTATTAAGACACGAGTAAGAAAATTACAATACGAGGCGAAGCCGAGTATTGTAATGAATACGAGTGTCTTAATAGCCATTAAATGCGAGTTGCATACACTATTTTTTCTACGACCCCATAATAAAACATTATTTTTTGAACATTCTATATCATAAATTGAGGTTAAAATTTTACATGGGCCTTTGCGAGTTTAGCTGGTAATAAATTGTTGGTGGTTACTAAGGCTTGTTCCATAATTTCTGGTGGACTCAAATTTTACATTTCACTGTCATTATCCCTCATTTTTACCGTTTATATTTTCAAAAAAGCACAAATTTTAAGTACTTACTTGTAAATTGCAGAGAACTGTCACATTTATTTAATTTGTATATCTGTCAGATATGCAGTCGCCATATTGAATATTGTTTGAATATTCGAATGTCGCATATTTATTGGATATAAACTTGTATCATAATGAAAAATCTGTATTCCTATTGGATATAAACTTGTAACATAATGAAAATCTGTATCGTAATGGGCATCGTTAAAGTACAGGTTCGGCATATCTAATAATACAATTAAAGTATGGGAGTAGAAAATATAATATACGCATTAAATCATGGACTCTGTTTTGACATTGATACCAAAACAAATTCACGCAAATCGGTAAATCAGGGTTCCGTTCTAAGAGTTCGTCTTTTTACTCGTTGGACACACCCCTAGCGTACGTAACAACGTGCCCAGCTCTAATGTAATATATATAAAATTATTATTACGTGCTTAAATTGTGCTTTAAAGTATTGACTTCGTTCTGATACCAATAATACCCAGCACCTTTTCTCGCTCCCAAACAGTACCACCAAAACAAATTCGTGTATCTAGGATTAATCAAGACTCCATACTATGAATTAGTCAATTACTTAATTCATTGTACACATCCCTGACCACCTCCCCAACACCTCAAACCTCAATGCACAAGCACACACAAAAGAAATACAAATTATGTATATATATATATCCATTAATAAAAATGAAAAAGATTAGCAACCTCGTTATATCTCCATAATTTATTAAATTGCCACAAACAATAAAAGAAAAATACTCTACAAACAAAAAATACGTAAATAAATCTTATACTTCTGAGCTTCTACATATATGCAAACATAATGTGTATGTACTTATATCCAAATTTAAAATAAACCTTTTTATTTTATAAAAAACAAAATCAGTACAACTACCAAAATGTTTCACTGAAACGCATAGTATTGGACCATCGCGTGTTCAAATAAAACTTCCTGGTTCTCCAGTTTTACATATCTCGCTTAAAATATTTATAAGTTTTACTTTATGAAAAATTATTCTAAGTCCCTATCAAATACTTTGTAAAATTTTACAAGTTCAAATTTATTGAAAATTATTCTAAGTCCCCATTAAATACTTCTTAAGATTTTTGCAAGCACAAGTATAGACGCCAATGTTTAATATTTAGAGCGGTTTTCACCCACCTGCTCTTTAAGACCTACCTCAATTGTCACGGTGCATGCTCTTTTATTGACATTCTTTTGACAAAAACCTTAGTCATGCTCCGAACCGACTCTCTTTCCACTTCTTAAAATGCGTATCTACATTACTGCCTCTTGCGGCTAAACGATACATCTCTCGCTTGAAAATGTAAACAAATATTGATTTAGATGTTGAAGACATATCAACATGTAAATGTAACAAATAGTGTATTATTGCCACTGCCATTTACAGCACAATATGTACCTAATAATTATTACGCTATTTACAATATAAAATCTAACTATTTATTGCCATTGATGTGTTACACGTTCGTAATTGTTGATAGCATCTAGAGAATATACTTCGGGCCTGTCCATCGAACGGTCTCGGACATCATATCTTTTTCCGCTGAAGTTACGGAAAACACTTTGTCATGAATATTTACTATTGTACAAGGCTTATTCTAATTATTAATTTCATCAATAAAAATAATAATGACATTCTTACACTATTTTAATTAATTTAATTGAGATTTGCTGAAATCTTAACTTAATAAATATTTATATACAAAGTGGATAGTTTGATTTTGTTCATGTCTTTTACAAAATAAATAAAATAGTATTTAATTCAAATTAAATCTAAAAATGATCTGGAGAAAACTTATTTACAATGAAATTCCAGACTCAAAATCACTGCAATATGCAGCAAAATATAAAATAAAATAGTATTACTCAATAAATCCATTTTCTTATATATTTAGTAAACTGTCCTTTCTTTTATTCATAGCGGATTTTATTTCGAATAATAAAACTTTCATTTGGAGATTAGAAATGACCGGTTGACAACCGAACTGTCTATTGACGATATCGGAATTACTTATGAATACAGCGGAAAATCAATTGATTTCTACTGTACATTGCTGAAATTAACTTTGCTAACCTCATAATACCGTTCCTTAGTAACGCCATCTAGAAGTACAACAAAAAAGACAAGGGTTTTTTAATTTCCATTGAAATATCACTTTTAAAATTAACTTTTAATATTAATAATTTTAAAATAACAAAATAGAACGAAATCAAATTGAAATTAAATTTATGGGAAGTTTCATGAATAAAATAAATCACTCGTCTTTTATTCGCCTCGCTCGCTTGGCTCATAAACTAGACTCGTTCGATAATGGATCACTTTTCGGACTTGGTACATAAATAACTATTATCTACTTGTGCAGTATGATATAACTCTAAAACTAGACGCGGTGGAAAGATTTGGTTTTTGGTTATGTTTTCAGTTAAAGACTGTAAGAACTTTTCACAACAGTTATTAAAAAGAAATTAAAACTGTTGGCTAGTGTTATTTTATACGTTTTTGTGTTAGGTGCATTCAATTTAATAAATAGTCCCAAATTTTTATTGACCCTGTATTCACAAGTGAAAGAAACTGAGACGTTTGTTAAAAGTATTTTTTTCTCAAACTACAGACAACGTTAATTAATAGCTCTCATGAAAGATTAAACCTTTCCTGCATGAAATTTTTATACAAGTATAGGGAACGGACTGTTAGAATCAACTAACGGCGAGAGCAAAGAAATAACAATTCCTTAAATATTTGACAATGTAATTTCGTGTATTTCAAAGAACTCTTAGTCCCCCTGCTAATACGCTACTCACACAGACACAATCGCATGGTGTATACGTGTGCGTGATATAATCGGATTTGGCAACATAGGCGCATGAGTTCGGTTTCTGCTAATTCCCTTGGTCACATTAGCAGTATACGACAATGGCTATAATAAGAGAATCGCAGATTAACGACGGTAGTGCATTTAGGGACTAACATGAATGTAACATTAACATTTATAATTTCCTGGGTTAACATCCTTGTTGGTCTATATGCAGAAAATTAGGAATCATCAACGATATGTACAGAACGTTGCGAATGCAAATACTAAAATGCTAGGTCGCTTTAAAAACAATAGTTCAATATTTTGTTATATACAGTTTAACAAAAAATAGAATCACCCAGTAAAATATAATGTGCCCTAAAAAACTATGGTCGACTGCGCTGAACTTACCGAATATACAAATTGAGAAGTAATTGAGAAAAACGCATTAGATTTATTGTTAACAATTTTTCAGGTAACCATTGAAAGTGTTAGTCATTATATCATGTCAACAAGTCAGTTCGATCCAAGCGCATTACATCTATTAAAAAAAGCTATACCTATAGTAAAATGGATTACATCCATCACTTATCCAAGCAAACTGACGTAAATTCAGTCGTGTTCAAGCAAAGAACAATAAATCGTTTAAAAATATTTTGACAAAAGTGCCCTAATTTTTTTTATATCAAATGTTTTAAGCAGATGACGCAAAACCTTTACGGAAATTATATCATTTTTGTCTGGTGCATCACTCAACTTAAAAGATTTATTAGTTTACTAAAATTAATTGAAAAGATCACAGATTTCTAAAAAAAATTTTATCAACAATAGAAAGAAGAATTTCGTTTATCTACTTTTGTCCGATAGTGTATATACAGTCTGATCGAAGTCTTCGGTATCATACGATAACTCTGAATCGCTTGAGGACATTCTTATTAATTATTGGCAAATTACTGTGACTATTCAAAATTATTCTTTTGTTTGTTTTACTGGAATCTTGTTTCTATAGTAACGTTTGGCAGAAGCTATCAAACACAATACTGCCAAAACTTCCAGACTTTCATGACTGTATACTTCTAGAGCTAGCAGACCTGCGTTACACAAGAAATATGCCGATTAGAGATCTACCTGAAGTCATAGCAACTCAACAAAACAATAGAGATAAAAAGAAAAGTGACAAATATTCAATAGTTTCCATATGGTGAATCGAATTTCATTGTTTTATTATTATTAATATAAAGTATCAAAAATGTAATAATCATTCATTATTACATACCTATCTGGCCATCTATATGCCCCTCTATTTTAACCTGTTTTCCATTTATCAAAACATCGAATGTATTTGGGTTTTAAAACTTGGTAAATTATATTCGTTCAAGGAAATTCATTCATTATTTACATTAACTCTTCTTATAACCGTCCCGACACCGGATCGTATCAGAAAAAAAATTTTCTGGGTCATAAATTACTACTTTTCGGAACTCCGTCTGGCTGGTGGAATTTCTTAAATTCTTAAGTTCTATGTGGAAGAAGCTCGTACCATCCATCTATCTCTATCTAGATTAGCCAGTTATTTTATTTTTATTTTTCCGATTAAAAGTGCGGTATATTTATGTACTTAATTAAATATTATTTAAATATTTATACTGAGTAATCTTCAAAAGTGTCTAAAATGAAATATTTGAATTTATATTTTATAAAACTCTGAAATTTAAATATTCTTTTTTTAATCTTAAACAAAATGACATCTATGGATTAAAAGTAATAAGTGAGCTTATTCTCTTTGGTGGTGCCATCTAACGTTTGAATTCTTTTTACCGCAGCCTAAAGACGGTTTGTGTGTATAGTATTGTTTGTAGTGGGCGTGTACTAATCTTGAACACAGAAAATATCTGATCACGGCTCCATCTATCGGCTTTCATTAGGGTTAACCTTCGAGGACCCCACCGAACTAAAATAGTTTCGACGTCTTCGTCTTCTACATTCGCCACGATTTTATATATTATACGTGACAACATGGCACCTCACCTTTCCTCTTCAATGCGAGCGCGAGACCGATACAAGCTCAAGTTAGCAGTAGCTGTTGGACTATTGACTTGGGTGTTTGTACTGCGCTCAGAAATAATATTTACGCATTGCAAGGATTTTTCTTTTTCGTTTCAGTAAATGCAGAGAATTATTAAGCTGCGTTCACGCTGCATGTCACAAACAAAAGCGTATTTCTAATAAAATTAAAAATAAGGTAAATAAAAAAGCATTCTGAAAATAATAATAAACTACTAGATCGCGGCGGCCATTTGATGATGACGGCTTTTATTGCAGACTAGATCGGAACGTGTTCGCAGCTAAACATTTAATGCAGAAATGGGAAGATCGGAGAAAGTCGTTGTGATGTCGATTGTTGTCGGGATTGGTGACGGATAGTAGGGGTGACACACGTTGCCACATATTATTTGTATACGTATAAATCGCATGTAAACATTGAATCCATATACCTAATGAAAATTGACACATACGGTATACATATCGTAACTTGTAAATATCTTTATTAAAGGTTGACGAACCAGACTTGGAAAAATTTATATTATATGTGTAGGCATTAGAACACTAAATACCTAATGTACTGCTTGTTACGTATTACTGTATTACTGCTATTACTGTGTCCAAGTTTGAATTACATTAACTTCCAATCCTGCAATGTAAACCTGACTTCCAATCCGAAATGTTTAAAAAACATTGAGTAAATATTATATTAACAGACAGAATAGTTCGCCTGGCCACTTATTGTTGAAGTAAAGTACATTCACTGAAAGCAATAGCAAATTAAAAGTTGTTATCTGGTAGAGATCAAAATTGCGCTTTTTTAACTTTGAAATTAATTCTCCACTCGTCGAAAATTATTTCGTTTCGATAATTCTCCCTAATTGATCATTCCACGTTGGTAACACAGCGGGATAAAAAAAACACAAAGAGCAAAAAAACTGTTGTTCGGAGACAAATGAACGAGGAGAACACACAAAATAAATTACCATCATTTAAATCGGCTAAGTAAATACGTCGGGAATGAAATATGCGGCGGGTAATTTTTCCTAAAAAGTGCAGGACATACAAAAACATAAATCAATTGAGATAGGAACAAAACACGGGCAGATAGAAAGAAGAGTGGGACGAGACTTGCGACGAGAATTTATCATCATTTGTGAGTTGTTATTCCATCATGCTTCTGTTGTTTGCTTTTTTTTTATTCAGCTGTTTATAAATGACGTTTACAAGCAAGTGAGCTTGTGCTAAACGCATTTAGCACCGTTCAGGGTGTTATTGTATTCAAAAAATACGTAGAATTATGTGTACAATGAAACGATGTATAGAAAATAATTGTTTTTAATTTGTTTGGGTCTTGCAAACATTTCAATTATAAAAGCACAATTTTCATAGAGTACACACAAAAAAGTTTATTCTTAATCTGAACATAACCAGTTTGATTCAAGTGTACGTTGAATTCGCATATCAGCAAATAACACGTAAGCTTGATCTGAATGAAACACACTTTTATTGATTTATTATTACCGTGTACTCGTGTTGAGCATTTATATTATTAGTATTAATAGTATGATTTGCTTAAAAGTAAATAGATGTTATTATTATTTCAATTATACAGTAAAATACCGGCAAATATAACATCTTCTCGGCACAACCACTGCTAATGTTCAATCTAAATACTATTTTATTTAGCTTGAATAAATAAATATGTTCCATCCAAACGTATCATCATCTTACACCAATCATAGGTACGCTTTAACTAAAATATTTGCTTACTCTGTTTGAAAATATACCACGTTCCATTGGAAGTTAATATTTTTTTAATGAATGAATGCTTTACTACACTCAAATATGTAAAATGGTTTTTTTGCCGGTTTGACTATTTTGGACCGCTCCACCGCTCCATAGTTAGTTTAAACCGATTGTTACTTCTGAGGCAAGTAAACTAGTATACTCCATAAAGAAATACTAAAAAACATAACCTTTATAGTGAGCGATGCACACGGCCATAAATAACCACCAACAGCTTCATTAGAATATATAGGTGAAACAAAAACACATTAAAGGTATTACAAAATATATTTATTAATATATTAACGCTTTGTAAAAAAATATAATCATAATATTATCTTTGGTAGAGAAGCAAAGAAAAATGAATTTATGCATATTCAAAATAAACAACACGGAGATGATATATATAATTTATCCTGAATGTGATGAATGACTGTTGGTTCATCTAAGTTACATTCTTTCATCGGAATACCTACAATATTGTTAAAATTAACCGTAATCTCGTAGGCTTTGAGGTGAGGGGAATACTCTACAATGTTCAAAATTGTACACTTGAAAGTGACATCCTTATTATTAACCTTATTGACAAAAATATTTATTATTTTTCCAAACAGGGGAACACTACTAGTATTATCAAACGAATAAGGTAAAATACTATGGCAGTCATATTTTATACCATTAATTTCGAGCCAGGTAACTTCAAAATGTTCGTCTGATTTCAGTCCACACTTTTCCATAAAAACTTTTTCTGAATAATGCACATCAACAGGCATTGCATGATTTATAACGTCATCAAAACCACGTTGTGCTGATAGTCGATAGCAGTTTTTAAGCTGTGTCCTATAAGCTAATGAATATGGTAAGTTTTTTCTGTTTCGAGAATTATGACAAATGTTTTTGAGATCTTTGTGTTTGGCTTCAAATCTCATACATGACAACAATGATGGTGGGCCAATTTTTTGAATTATTCTACAATAATGTAATAAAAAGTGATGTTTTGGTTTTAAGGAAGTGTGAAACAGTTCAATATACATCTCATGATGGTCGGTAATTAGAGTTTGTAATAGTTCTAAAGTATGTGCCGAAATTACAGGAAATGACAAAATATCAACTATATCTAACACAATTAAATAAAATTTCCAAATTACGTTATCACTTTCAATCAAATCTCCAACTAGAAATCTAAAATTTCTAGTTAAGCACAACATTTCTGCTGATGACATAATCATACACCCGTTCTTTAGATGATCTTGTTTAATAAAGGGTGGAATGTTTTTCTCAAACTTTTCGTAGGTAAAGTATTTTATTCTAGAATTTAAATGCTGCAGTGAAAAGCTACTATTTGTTATTAGACTATTTATAATCAACGCCATATCGTACCGCAAAACCCCTTCATACAGGTCGTGCATTACATCACATACGAGATTGTCGTAAATATGAAAATTTTGTAATTGATGCCAAACACAGCGTTCTTTAATTCCTATATGATCAGACAAGTGTTGTTCATAGTCTTTTCTACATCTGATATGATCGTGGTTCTCCCGAACTTGGCGCATTGTGTCAACTTTAGTTGTGATACAAAATCTACAAAAATGGTGAGATGAGAAACTTTCATTTAGGCCAAAAATACTGTGTAGACCCAAATTATCACCTGTTATGCAAACTAGTTCAAAGTAAACTTTCTGTTCAGTATTATTTGTTTTTATTACTATACCTTTGTTTTCTAAATCGTTAATTTGTTCAACTAAAATACGAAAAAGAATGTCATTTCCAAATTTAACTCTGTCGCCACTATAAAACAAATAAGAGAGAAAAATATTTTCCAATCTAGTAGAATAGGCTGGGGGTACAGTAGCTATTGAAAAATATACTGCTCCTATCTTATAATCACCTGCGTGGCTGCCTAGTGGATTTCCTGACTCAAAATCGTCGAAATATAACACTATTGGAAGAACATTTTTTTTCCTATTTAATTTATTTTGCCACAAACTTCCATTCACTATATTATACATAGGTTCATCTGGTATATTCATGTAATAACTTTATCTGATGATCAATTATAATTTTAAAAACATTAGGTAGTTCTAAAAATGAAGTTAAGGTTTCATTCATGGGTACATAGTAACTGTAATTATTTTTAAGTTGCAAGGTCATTTCACCACTTTTTCTGTGCTGTTCTTGTGAAACACCTAGATGATATTCACGTGGCTTGATGAAGCACTGGGATTTCTGAAAAAACTGAACACGTTTGAATTCAGTATCGAGGGAAATAAACGAGTTTTCTACTGTTTCAAGCATTGTACATATATCAGTCAATATCATTTTGTCGGTGAAAAATTCACCAACTATTTTAACCGAATCTCTTATAAGTTTCAATATACCAGATGAAAGAAATGATTGAAAATCTACAATGATATTTTGGATTACTGATCTAGAGACAGTCAAATTATCGTAACATTTTGAAATTAGTAATGATAAAGATGAATTGAAGATGTTTCTAAAATCACGAAGGTTATTTGCAATTCTGGTCACTAAATCTTGAGAACCAAGTTGAGCATTTATTGACGCTGTAATATTATTAGTTAACTCACAGTGATCCAAATTTTCGTCTGTATTATGGATATTGTTGTTTATGGGTGTATTATCAGTCACTTCAGAGTCGCTATAAGTGATATTGTTTTGTGCAGTATGCTTTCGTTCTATATGTTTTTTGAAATCAGCTTTTCTATGGTATAATCTATTACAATCACCAACAGGACACAAAAAATAATTGCTTCTATTGTGGACAAGACTAATGTGGAAAAAATATTTTTTCAGATTTTGACAAAGTTTTCCGCAGTCGTTACATTTCATTTTTCTCTGCTTTTCTCATAAATAAGATCATAAAAAAAACAGTCTTCTTCGAAATAATACTAATTCTAATACTACTAATACTAATTACACAATCAAAAACTTGACAAAAATAAAAATTAAAAAATCAAAATAACAAGTATCTAGTTCTCTTAACGTTCACCATACATCCAAAATAGACAAAAATAGTAACAAAAATATAATATAAAATTCTGCTAAGAGCACATAATACTCTCATAAATTCTATAACAGGTCAACTTAGGTTTTAAGACGTTTTGTGAATGCGGCGACTATTTGCTCGGTGCTTGGTACTGTTTTGTCATATTCAGTAGTAATTTCGTACACACATCTTTGAATCAAGGTATATATATATTCTCCTTGAACGGGGTATCTTGAGTTGAAGGTATGAAACAATTTGAATAACGTGTCAAAGCACTTACCAAAGCTATCAAACTGATATTTAATGCAATCAATTACCACATAAAAACATCTTGGCGTGTAAATCGTCGGCCCCTCTATCAAAATAAACGGTTGAACAGTCTGTTTACGGTGGTGAGCTTTTTCTTTTCGATTTTCTATTATTTTTTCAATATCTCCAGGTGTCTGTAAAACATATTCTTTTAATAAAACTATCAATTACAATGTCCGCAGAAGTCAGTACCTTAACAAGTATAAGAATGGATTCCAAGACTTCCAGTGTGGAATATTTCCAATGTTTTTTGTTTGGTAGGACCACTCTCCCTCGGGGAGGTATGAGATATGGTAGCAGATTGACTTCCAGTGCCCGTTTCGTATCTAAATTTTATTAAGATCAGAAAATATTAAATTACAACTGAACATAGAATACCCTCGTTATCACATGATTTCCAAAGTTTCAGCAGGTTCAGTGAATCATTGTCTCGGAGATAGGTTTTGTTCAAATTTAAAACAGTTTGGAAAAACTGTTCCCAATTCGTATAGAATTTCAAACTAGCATTGGGAAATATCTTTTCGAAGTCTAGGTTAATCTGCAAAAAAGTAACCAAAAATACTTGAAAGTTATGCGTTTCAAAGAAAGTTTACTATTTTTCACTCACCAAAACTTCAGACCGGAGATCCCTTAATATTGGCCAGTTTTCCAAAAAATCGTGAACAGTATGGAAACAGTTTTTTCTTCTTAGTTCAAAAGTGATATTCCACTTTTCTAATACCGTTGCCCAAGGTTCGTTGTTATGTTTAAGCCATAAAACATCAACGTTTTTGGAATAATCTTCTGTAACATAATACTCATTATTATTATAATCAAGGTATAAAGGTCACAGTTTACCTAAATCTCTCGAAGTACTCGGTAAATTTTGATTAGTTACTTCTTCATCGGAATCTTTCGGTGTATCGCCACACTTGCGTTTTCGTAGGCGAACGGCCTCACCTCCAATATGGATTAAGTTGTGTACCTTCGATACTAGTTTGCCTCTGGCACACTTTGATTTTCCCGTTCTTGAATCCTTCTTTTTGATGGGGGGTACATAGTAAGTACCTACTGCTTCGTTTGCAAAAAGTGAAACGATTTTAGCGGCCAACACTAAATAATCGTTTTCGCTTAATCGACTAAAAAAAAAAAAAAAATAAATTCAATATTATAGGCCGCTGAAACTAATTTAAAGCGTAGTACTTACTGATTCACTATATGAGTATAAATATGCTTGGTTATAATATCAACCAAACGACCTTGTTGAGTATTGTTCAATCTTTCATTGGTATTGTAAAAATTTAAAATACTTTTTCCCAGCGGTGTTGTTTGTAGCAGAGTATTCAAATCAAAGTCCGTTAGTTTAGGTTTTGTGGTTTGAAAAAACAGATCCACAGTCTGTGAGATAATTGATTCAAAGCTATTGTCCAATGTTGTGTTTGCTGTTGTTGTTTCAGATTGGACTGTGATCGTCGAAGGCAGGCTAGGTTCAGGAGTAACCAGAGAATTGATGTCTGGTAATTCAACAACCTACAAAAATTTATTATCGATAAAACTTGAGTTTTTGCTAGATTAGAATTAAAAATACACAAAAAGAGTAACTCAAAAAAAAAAAAAATTGAGTGACAGTTTCATTATGATCAATATATCAAATAACTGCAATAATAATCTGTTCTTCCCATCAAGGATAAATGATTGTGCATACCTTGATTACTTGTTGGTTTAACAATTCATCGCTTTTGGCTCTAACAATTTTTCTTTTTCCGATGGACGGTATCAATTCCTTCAACTCTTCATCACTTAGTTTTAAAAAAAAGTTGAAGTCTATGTTGTTGTCTAAAATATTGAATAAAGCATTTATACAGCCTTTGATCACAACATCCAGGCTTAAAAAAAAACATGCTCGAAAAGTAATTTTGGAACACATCAGTTCTTATTAACACATGATAACAACATTATGTAAGTTAAAATTAAACTGTTTGTCAGTTTTGTTATTCCTTTTCAATAGATAAATAAAAGTGACCATTTTGACAGGTAGTAGTGACAACCATAACACAGTGAAGACACATTCAAGTATCATAAATTAATAAATTATATAATACACAAGACATTCAAATGTTGTTTTTAGCCATGACGGAATGAAAAAAAATTCAAAAATTAATTTTCAAATTATTTTCTTGGAAAAGTTTGTGAAATTTTTTGACTAGTCAAAATATAGTAATCAACAGAGAAGATAACTTCACGTATATTTGGAGTATTTTTATATGTAAAGACGTAATATAATAGATTAATAGTATATTACGCAACGAGTTTCTGTGTAAATTGGGCTTTTTTAATTGTCACGAGTAGCCAAATTAAAATACGAGTGTAACGAGTATTTTAAGGCTACGAGTGACAATTAATTAGCAGCCCAATTTAAACTGAAAAGAGTTGCGTACGACATTTTATTGTTCGAAACAACGCGCTTGACACTTCAAAAGCTCTTAACAATGGTTTTTACGTTCGCTTTTGACAAATTTTTCAAGACCTGTCAGAAATGTCACCTTGAATGTGTTGCCTCGGGCAACGTTCAATTATATCCTCATAACGTATCTAGTGATTTTAAGAGGCGTTTCACAAACGAGAAATTTGAAAATTTATGACAGTTGAGAACAATAAAAGAATGTAATTGTGTAAATTGTGCATTTTATATTATTCTCACTCTCTAGTTAGAAAAATAAGTACCAACGAAGGTGTAAACATTTGAATTTAAAAATAGGACAGATGAATTCCTTATTTGAAACTTTTAAAGAAAGTTTATATCACAAAAAGAGCAGTACCATTCGAAAATTTCGGGGTACTATAGAGCTTCCTCAGAAATTCTAATAAAATGTTTGAATTTTTCGCTGGGACACACTGTATAATATGTGTACATATACATATACAGCTGCGCTCAATAAATCTTGCCCGTCACTGTCACTGACTTGACAGAAGAGTGTAAATTACCCTTTAAAATTGTTAACCTACTTTCGTAAGATGTCAAAAAATTTGAATTTTGACTATATAGAAATGTCAGTCATGACAGTAAAGGGTAGGCTACACCGAATTTTTCTGAGACGACAGAAAAGTGACGGGCAAGATTTATTGAGCCCAATAGTACATGAACTATTAATTGAACTCGATACTTACTATCAAATGCTGGTATCAAATCTTCGCAATTCAGCTCTGTCAACAGCGCATGAATATCCATTATTATTTAGCAGCGCGTAAGCAAACACGTGCAGGTCCGATGACGTCGCACCCTGGTATTTTTCTTGGTGGGGACTTCACCGATGCGAAGAAGCACCAAAGCTATTCGATAGATTTTATATTCATTCAGAGAAAAGGCGTGTTGTATATATCTACAAATTATTGAAAAAAATAAATAAAACGACTTTTACAAAAAAAAGGGTGAATTATGTTCCATCAGATTATTTGTAGAATCCAGAGCCCGTAGAATCACACGCATCATTTATTTATCGTATAGTTCTACTTTTTCGACTTATTTAGTTAATCTAAGTAGTCAGAGGTGTAGCTTACCTGTATAGAATGTCTGTCTGTTCCTATGAATTTTGTTGTGTTGCACTCGTCTGCACGAATTTTTCACATACACAATGCAATGTGGGTTATGAAGGAATAATGAGCAGCACTCTGCGTTGACTAGAGGGGGAAGCGGTATATTTGAATTGAGTATATACATTTTTTCTTGTATTTAAAACAAATGTATTCACTTATTCTTTTAATTGTTGTGAGTGTAAGTTAGTATTAATATATTTAAATTAAATAAAGATTCATAAGTTTAAGGTGAATAACTGACAAATTTAGTTCAAACACACTTTTTAAAGAAACGTTTAATTAAATCAAAATATTATATTATATTTAACCTGAATAGATTAAGTTTAAAGTAAATAATGTTTATTCAAGTTAACAGTATACATTTGAGTACATATGTATATTCAATGTAAAGACAGATTTTTCTGTGTGTATATGATTAAATGATGAAAGGATACTATCTTTTTATCGTAACGCAAACAATGTATCTATATATGTATGGTAAAACACCATGAGTTGGGTAGTGCCGCTTGTTAAAGCTTTCTTCACTTATGAACCGATCGAATAGGCGGTGACACCTGCTGGCAAACGTCAGAATTCACAGAAATAATAGTATACATGGGCGATATAGGGGAATACGGTTCAGTTTCACTCAGACTAGACCGACTCGTGTTTTGTCGGCTCTCGGGGAAACCGGTAGTTAATACGGTGCCCGAGAGCCGACAAAACACGAGTCGGTCTAGTCTGAATGAAACTGAACCGTATTCCCCTATTTCGCCCATGTATAAATAATGGTGTCGGTCGTGGAATACGACGCGTTATGTCGTCTCATAAATACTCTGAACTGACAGGAGTAAATACCGAAAACACCAAAGATGTAACGATCGAGAGATGGGCTGTGGAGTACGAAAAATGTCGATGAAAAATAGTCACTATCATAGACCAAGTGTCAAGCTTAAACGTCAGAAAGCTGACAAATGTTGGGCAGTTTAGGAAAGAAAAATGCATTTATTTGGTTGATTACATTTGACATTTTCGATTTTTTGTGTATAAAAACTCTAAATTTATGAAGTTCATTAACTTCTGTCAAACATTTATATGGGCCCAAATAAGCAATCATAAAGTGGATACATAATAGCAAAGAAATGAAGAAATCCAGGTTCAAGTGTGATGCTTTTCTGAAATGAGATACCTATTAGACATGTATTATTGTTATTACCAATTATTATTGTTGTATCTTTCTATATGTATTTGTCCTATGCCGAAGTCACTAATATACACCAATAAAATTAAAATGTACTATTATAATAAGAATAACGAGTTCTTTATGTCATAAAAAATGATCCTTACTGCAAAAAAAAATATTACACACAATTGCCACATTTGCTTATGGCAACAATGACATTCAATTTGACAATTAGGTCTCTGAATAGATTTTCGAAGTTTATAAGAAAGAATAAACGCCAACTAACTTTTGACGAAATAGCATTTTGTAAACAAGTTTAAATTGGACGTATGTGTAGGGTACGTCATAAGTTACATTATAAAATGCATCATGGCAATGCTCACGCTTTATAGGAAATTCTAATAAAGCTGTAAGCGGGTGCAAAAGAAGCGAATTCAAGCTCGAAGTGATTGAAAAATTCAAGTATTTTCAATTATAAACGCACAATTTCCATACAGTAAGTGATTAAATCATGAAAGGATACGCCAACTAACTTTTGACGCAATAGCATTTTGTAAACAAGTTTAAATTGGACGTATGTGTAGGGTACGTCAAAAGTTACATTATAAAATGCATCATGGCAATGCTCACGCTTTATAGGAAATTCTAATAAAGCTGTAAGCGGGTGCAAAAGAGGCGAATTCAAGCTCGAAGGGATTGAAAAATTCAAGTATTTTCAATTATAAACGCACAATTTCCATACAGTAAGTGATTAAATCATGAAAGGATATTCTCTTTTTATGGAAACGCGAACAATGTATGTATGCACTGTATAACACCCCGAGTTAGGTAGCGCCGCTTGTTAAAGCCTCTGACTTGTTTATTCAACTTAGTTTTCGTTTGATATTGATACCCACAAATCTTTCCAGCATTTGACGTCTGCCTAGGGGTCGCCGCACAGTGGTCAAAACCTACAAAAACGTGATCGTAATTAAAAAAGTTAAAATTTTGGATAATGCTCTAACTTATGTTATTTGTTTGTACACGTCATCATACAACTTTTCACCAAGAATTGCTATTTTACTTTTGTCAGAACCAGAGGTATTATCAAAAACTGCCGAATTAACGATATTTCTATAGGGTATATTTTAGTTCCCCAATCTTAAGTTGTGTTTGTTATTACCTGAGACAGGTATCTTGGTCGATTTAAAAGGAATTATTACATGTGATAGTACTTACTTTAAGGATTCAAATGGCATCATTACTTTCTAGCAAACTCTTTTTATTTCCAGGCAACATGGGTTGCCTGTAATCCTACAATAGCTATATATAAATGAATTTTTAGATAACGTTTATTGCTAGTACTAGCTAATTCGTGAATTTTTCATAAAATGAAAGATTATAGTGTACGTCATTAAAAAGCTATGGATTTACCTGCAGAGAGGTGTGAAATAGGAACTAATGTATATAAATGTGCAATGAGTGCCGTAGGTACGACGGGCACCTTTTATATTTTTACAAAATCTGGGAAGGAAACAAAATTTTTGGGAACAAACTATTTCATCGTTTTTCACAATATTCACCTTTATGGTTTATACACTTTTGCATGCGTACGAACCAGTTCTCAAAATATTTTTTGCACTCTGAAGGTTGTATTTCAGAAATAAGGTTTTCAAACACATTTTTTGTTTCACAGTTGGGAACAAAAAAAAATTATTCGGCGACAAGTCAGGTGAATATGGGCAATGAATCATTATTTCAACACTTTTCTCCTTCAAATAGTCAATTGTTAGACGTACTGTATGGGAACTCGCATTGTCGTGATGAAGAATAATGCGACTTTTTCGGTTGTTCCTGATTTCGTCTATAACTTTTGGCAAACAAATTCTATATATCATTCAGCGTTAACAGTTCTTCGATCCTCTAAGAGAATTGTTGCGATGTGTCCTGTACAGCCGAAGAAACAAGCGATAATTTTCTTGAAAGTGCTCCTTTTGCGCATTTCTTTACACCAATTGACACGAGCTGCTTTCTGTGCTTCGGTCAATTTATGTGGCATCAATCTGGAACATATTTCTTTTATAAAGAAATGTTCATGTAAAATCGAATGTACTGTAGTCTGCGATATGCCAAGAGATGCCTCTATCTCACTATAAGTCACATGTAGATTGTGTTCTATCATTTTCCGCACAGCATCGATGTTTATTGGAATCGTAACAGATTTTGGTCGACCTTCACGTGATTTATCACTCGCTGAGGCACGACTATGACGAAATTCTGCAAACCAATTGTAAACTGTCTTCTCTGATGGGGATTCATTGCCAAAAGTTGAATGAAGCGATATAATGCATTCTTGTGGAGTTAGGTCCTTTTTAAAATCGTAAAAAATCATCCAACGAAAACTTTCACGAGTAATCTCTATTATTTTACAAACTCACTGTCTTAAAACTGTCACTGTCAACAAACTACTGACTCGATTTCAAAGCTATCGCGGATACTTCATTAACAAATGTCAAACTTTAAGAATATAGTGTTTACATTTGTCAAAAGTACATCTAGTGGTCGATTTTAAAAATATAAAAGGTGCCCTCGTATCTTTTAATAAAAAGTAAAATATGTTCACTCGTATTCCTTTATCAGACTATTAACAAAAGGTACATCTGTATAATATTTTGTACAGAATATCTATATTTTTATTTTCTTTAATGTATGTTATATATTGTGTAATATATAATAATTATATATTACACAATATATAACATACATTAAAGAAAATAAATATTGTATATGGATTCATTGGTATTTACGAAGTTTATTCAATGAATAACATGCTGCAATTTGAATATGAATTATCCATATTAATCATTGTATAACTTTTGTAATGAACAATGAACCTCTACATTGTCTTATACTTTATTTTGGATTTGTATTACGCGCGGTTTAGTTTATTATTTTCTTGGTGTTCTCAGAATTGACATTAAGTTCTCTGCATATGCTACTAGCTAACCTCCTTTTCATCTTATTGTACCTTTGCTTATTACTCATACAGTATGTTCTATTTTCCATCTGAAAAAGTGATGCTATAGTGAATCCCCTTGTTTGACACCTCTATGGATATTAACTTCTTTTGTTTCATCTTCTGTTCTTAAGGTTGAATCTCGTTTCTCGCAAAGTTGTATGTATGAGTTTTCGTAATAATTTTTGCCGTTCACTTACAAAGGCTAACGGTCAAATAGAGAAAGAGATATGCACCAACATATTTAGATAACACCCCCTTCTATGTAAAGAATAGGTGAAGTTGCAGATAAATTATATAAAATAACAAAGGCAAAATTTACGAAATAGAAGGTAGAAATGTGCCAAATTTGTTAATTCCTGAAATAATTAAACATAGCATCCAATTAGTAAGTAAGATTTATCATATCAGAAACTGTAAATATGTCAGAACATCTACGGAGCAAATAGTGACGTACCTTCCGTAAACACCCAAAAAATGATTATAAATGTCAATATTAAAATTCCTATTTATGAAATCAAATATCCAATAATAATAATACCTAATAATAATAATAATAATAATATTTATTGACCTTACAACGATACAAAATTCAGTATTAATTATAATAATTTGGAACTCGTAAATTAAGATTAAGATTACGATTTAGACTTAGATCTAGATCCGCCATCCACATTATCGTGCATGTTAGATGGTTCTGGGTCAGTATGAAGTACTGATGTTCCCATAGATATCACATATGCATATCAACAAAGAGAATAATAACTGCATGCAGTCAAGACAATATTAGTAAATAATTAGGTTTATATAATAGCCAACCTGAGCAGCTCATTTCAGTAACGTGTACTTCACCCACACCCTTCTATATACAGATTGTCGTAGTTAAAAGTTAATATGCATCTTCAAATACACACACATAAACATGTACCTATGTATAAGACCGGTGGTGTGGGGAGATAGTGGGGAGATCGAGAGCGGGGACAACACATTCGTTCTGTAACTTTAGAGCGTGAACGTACACCATACAAATGATTACTCCTGAAATGCTATCGAATGTACGAAATGGGTTTTATAATCGTTTAGGGTACTGCTTGATGCAAGAGGGACAGACATTTGAACATCTTCAACATTAAATTTTGTATAGTTCATTTAATATTTTGTTTCGTTTTAAATGTGAAAATTTTATTTAATTTTTTTATAAGAATTTTATTTTAGTTACAAATTTTATAGAGTTTTGTTTCAGTTCAATGTTAATACATCAGTTACCAAAATATTATACAAAAGCCGTAAAGAGCGTAGCAATTCCTTAAAGCAAACGTCTACACACTAATTTTCAACGTTTTGCACTAAAGCCTCGGTACCCCGGTGTCCCGATATGAACTGATCTGTACTCCCCTACTATCGTACCCCTCCAATTCATGTTTGCATGCACTTGTGTGCGTGTTTGTGTTTCCCTATATCTACTTTTATTTCAGTCAAACGGTATACTACTACACGTAATGAACAATATCAGACTAAATATATACGTACATAAGCTATATCTGCAGATGCTAAAATTTTGTAGTTCCATAAATGAAGCGCAAACAGGCATTCTGCATCCTCTGTTATCTCAAGGTATCAGTGGAGTCAGGACAATTAATTACCATAGACAAAGTCGCAATAATTAAATTTAGTTAAAATCAGTGCTCTTTGATGGCACTAGTTATTATATGTCTAGGGGAAAAGAGCATGTTAAGGGTACAAAATGCCCTAGAGACCAGTATAGAAACATGTGGCTTAAAGCGTAGTCTAGAATCCAAAATCATGCCAAGATTCCTACATTCATACCGCACTGGAACAATATCACAATTTATAGAGAAATTCAAAAAAGGCAAACAACTTGAAACAGCGGACGCCTCACTGAATGCAACAACCGAAGATTTGCTTCCGTTCATTGAAGTTCATGTTGGTTGATAGTATCCGCAGCAGCGCCGACATCGGTAGAATAGAAAGAGTAATATATTTGTGTATCATCGGCATAGTGATAATAATTACAACATTTTATTGCTTTTTACAAAAAATATGTGTAAATGATGTAAAACAAGGGCCCGCAGATACTTCCTTGTGGAATTTCATAGTAAATTGATAGCACATTCGATACTTCGTCATTTAAGTATATCCTCTGATATCTGTTGCGGGGGTAATTGCTTAATAACGCAACTGAACGGTCACTTAATCCTATACAGGCTGTTCCAGAAATAAAAAGACGGAGTAGCAGATATGTAAAGTTCGAACAGAAACAGGCCCAAATATACGGCAATAACGAAGAAATTAAAATTTTAATTTTCTATGTTGTTTTTTAGTTAAAAAAATTACATTACGGACCTGGCACAGAATGTATGTTTATAATTCACGTAAGAATGTTCATTTGTAAATAGAAACGAAGACGCATTCATAGAGAAAAATACGCTTTTATTTGTATAAAACGGGATAAAAACGTTAAATGGTAAAAACATATTTTTTGCGGGATGTGTCTAAATAACGCAGCTATGTAGTCGGTTATTGACCCAGATGGGTGACCTACTTTCTTGCAGGCAATAAAAGATTGTTTTTATTTTTAAAATAGGAAGGTTGTTGCTCTTTAATGTGTTCGTAGTTGGAAACAGCTGATTATTAGAATATTCAATAAATCGTATTTTTCTAGCAGGTTTAAAATTAAAGTAATTAATGGTTTGATATTTATTACGAAGTATCTATTCCTCCTCCTTTTTTTTAACACAAGTAATATGGTGGTTCTGAAAAGCACCGATTGTGAAAGTGAAGCAGGTGGATATTTAGTGCAGGGTCGGCGTAAGGCCAATTGAATTCTTGATTATTTTTTTTCTGCCGTCTGCGCACGAATAAAGATTTGATATTTTGAGGGTACGTTCTTACACAATCTTGCTTCCGATTTCTGCTACTCCGTCTTTTTATTTCTGGGACACCCTGTATAATCAAAAATGGCAATTAGTAGCGAATGGATCATCATATCGAATGCTTTCAAAAAGTCTAGAGAGATGAGTAATGTAATTTTTTTGTTGTCTATTGCGCGAAATATGTCATCAGTATGTGATAGTAAAGCTATTACACAAGAATATCCACTGCTAATACCAGACTGATTTTCAGGTAGAATATCATTTTTTGATAAATATGTCCGCCACTCTTGCGAATATCTTAGACATTGTGGCAAGAAGAGAGATGGCCTGAATTCCAAAATACACTAATATACAGGAGTAACTGAAAATAGAGAACAGCCAAAAAAAGATGAAAATTGTCAAGTAATCAGATACTTAGTAACAAAGGTGAGTTAATTAAAATAAAATGCATATTAGAAAAATAAATGAATTTTGACAAGTAACAACCTTTATTTTGAATTTCCTGGGAACCCGATTTTTCATTTTTGAGATTGATTTTTTCCCAGCCAGGTCGATCTTAAAATCGCCTAGAAATGAAGGAAACTTGACAACTTGACAAATTGACATTCCACTTGAAAAATAACAGCTGATTATTATATTATTTCCTCAGTATGACAGCACCTAGTTAATTAAAACAAGTTACGATTGCAATTTGAATTTGAAAAGGTATGTAGCTGACAAAAACGAAATTTTGCTTAACAGCAGCTTTGAACCAATAATGAGTGGAGATTGTGCCAACAAATCTGAAACAAAATGCAAAAGGAAAATATCTATATACGTATTTCTACAACTAAGTTGCCATCTTCAGTAGAAACCTGTAGAAAAACAGAAAATAGTGTTAAACGTAGTATTTTTGACTAAGGTGTAACACTTAGGAGTGTTATGCCACTGGTGATTTGGTGAAGAGCATGTCTTCTAAGGTTATACCTTAGCCAAAAGCACTACGTTTTCGGTTTTTTTCCAGGTTTCTACTGAAGATGGAAAATTTGTTGCCGAAATACGTGTATAGATTTTTTTTAATATCTTTTACTTTCTTATACGTAGTATAAGGAAATATTGTGATGACGAAAATTTTCGACCTAGAGATTTTTGTAGATGTTCACGTTTTGAACTCCCCTGATACCGAAAAAGTGTTTTTTAAAAAATGTCTCTGTGTCTGTGTGTCCGTGTGTCCGTGTGTGTGTGACCACGATAGCGGTGAAACCGCTATAGCTATTAATTCCAAATTTTGTATTTACGAGTATAATCTCCCTGTTGAGAACTGATTAGATTTTCAGTAAAATCGGCAGACCGGAAGTAGTAGTTTACTTCAGTAAAAAAATCGAATTTTTCCAATATTTCGTCAACTACTAATTTATAAAGAATTCATATGTACTCAAAATTAATTTTGAGAAGAATTTTATTATGAAAGTTTTTCAAAATTCCTACCGAAAGTAGGTCTTTTACTCTTATCGAAAATCAGTTTCTTGCCAATATTTTGCAAGTCATGCTTTGTAGACAGGTACGTTACAAGTATAAAAGTATTTAAATGATAATTTTAAATATCTCTTGAATAAAAAAAAATTCAAAATTCGGACTGGAAGTACCACTTTTACTCTTACCGAATAGCGATTTTTGCAAATATGTCGTAAATTATGCATTCTATGTATATTTATTAAGACTACAAAAGTATTTAGAGTTGGATTTGCAATATTTTTTGTATACATGAAATTTCAAAATTCGGGCCGGAAGTAGCACTTTTACTCTTAGCGAGTAGCACTTTTTTTCGAATATCTCTTCGAGTAAAAGACCTACCGGAAGTAGGTCTTTTACTCTAATCGAAAATCAGTTTTTTGCCAATATTTTGCAAGTCATGCTTTTTAGACAGGTACGATACGAATATAAAAGTATTTAGAACTTAATTTCCAATATCTTTTGTATAAAAAAAATTTCAAAATTCGGACCGGAAGTATCACTTTTACTCTTACCGAATAACGATTTTTTGCAAATATGTCGTAAATTATGCATTCTATGTATATTTATTAAGACTACAAAAGTATTTAGTGTTGGATTTGCAATATTTTTTGTATACACGAAATTTCAAAATTCGGACCGGAAGTAGCACTTTTACTCTTAGCGAGTAGCACTTTTTTCGAATATCACTTCGAGTAAAAGACCTACCGGAAGTAGGTCTTTTACTCTTATCAAAAATCAGTTTTTTGCCAATATTTTGCAAGTCATGCTTTTTAGATAGGTACGATACGAATATAAAAGTATTTAGAACTTAATTTCCAATATCTTTTGTATAAAGAAAATTTCAAAATTCGGACCGGAAGTATCACTTTTACTCTTACCGAATAACGATTTTTTTGCAAATATGTCGTAAATTATGCATTCTATGTATATTTATTAAGACTACAAAAGTATTTAGTGTTGGATTTGCAATATTTTTTGTATACACGAAATTTCAAAATTCGGACCGGAAGTAGCACTTTTACTCTTGCCGTATAACGATTTTTTTGCAAATATGTCGTAAATTATGCATTCTATGTATATTTATTAAGACTACAAAAGTATTTACTGTTGGATTTGCAATATTTTTTGTATAAACGAAATTTCAAAATTCGGACCGGAAGTAGCACTTTTACTCTTAACGAGTAGCACTTTTTTTCGAATATCACTTCGAGTAAAAGACCTACCGGAAGTAGGTCTTTTACTCTTATCAAAAATCAGTTTTTTTGCCAATATTTTGCAAGTCATGCTTTTTAGATAGGTACGATACGAATATAAAAGTATTTAGAACTAAATTTCCAATATCTTTTGTATAAAAAAAAATTCAAAATTCGGACCGGAAGTATCACTTTTACTCTTACCGAATAACGATTTTTTGCAAATATGTCGTAAATAATGCATTCTATATATACTTATTAAGAGTACAAAAGTATTTAGAGTTGGATTTGCAATATTTTTTGTATACATGAAATTTCAAAATTCGGACCGGAAGTAGCACTTTTTTTCGAATATCTTGCAAAGTATGCATTCTATAGCATTTATTAAGAGAATGAAAGTACTTAGAATAGGATTTTGAATAAGTTTTGTATAAAAAAATTCTTAAAATTACATGGTGTGAAACGCCCATACGTATAAGAAAGTCGTGTGGTGGCCACACTTCTTTTTAATTTTTGTGGTAAGGAATTTTCCGTTTTGTGTCAGCAGCTTTCAAACTTCATCAGTCAAGTTCAGTAAGATTGTATATTGATTGATTGTATATCTTCTGTGAATATTACTCCTAAATCTGTCTACCAACGTTATCTATTACTATCATTACTGATAGCAACATCCGTATTAGTATTATTAAAATTCAAATAAACTCATTTATAATGTAAAATTTAGTATGAATCAAATGAAGGTTTATAGCATTCTTAAAGTATAATAATTTTAATGTGAAATAAAACAAACAAATGTTTAAGATTTACACTGTATTTACTAACAACGAGAGCTGTTTCGCTACACTGTAGCTTCTTCAGGTTGACATATACAATAATAATGACTATCTACATGCACTTAAAACTCATATATAGTGTGGGGTTATTAGGAATTCTTAGAACTAATATATAAAGTACCATTTCTTTTCTAAAAGTATTGGGTCTATACAATAATTACTAAATATATTGCTAACAAATGTTATGTGTGAAATTAGTGAAACTGTATTGCTGACTGAATAGATTTAACAATGATGATGAGTTTAGGTCCACTTTATCGTTTAATAAAAGAATATCTAAATGTTTATTAAAACTGTGATTATTATCTATCAAATGATTCGCGTTAGTCAAATCATATTTTTGTTCCGTGTTATAAACGCTCTTCCTGTTTGAGCTATATATCCCTTAGTACATGTCCCACAAGTTAACTTATAGACTCCCGTTTACACTGGAAAAAGAAGTAAATAATAGTATCAGTTACTTAGATCTTGCGTTAAAAGGGTCAATAACCAAGTACAATTTTCAATTTACCACAATGAACCACACACTGACATAACCATTTACTACAAATCCAACCATCCATACCAACACAAATTAGCACCTTGCCTTACACTTCAGACTATAGTAAAGAATATAGTATTATTAAACAAGTTGCCTATAACAATGGATACGACCCAAATTTAATAGATAAATTAATTTCTAAAATATTATTCAACAAAACGTTACAAGAAATTTATTCAGTTACTAAAGACAATACAATTAAAAAGTTTAAATCTTTCACTTACTTAGGGAGGGACCAAGTAAAACTAACAAAATCACTTAAAAAAAAGAAAATCGACATTGCATACAAAACAAACAATAACCTTGCGAAATACATCAAAAATAATAAAGGAAAAACTGATCACAACAATAAATCGAGAGTCTATAAGTTAACTTGTCGTACATGTAGTAAGGGATATATATGCCAAACAGGAAGAACGACTAAAACACGGATCTCTGATCATTAATCCGCTTACATCAACCAAAAAATGATCATATGATAGATAATAATCACAGTTTTAATAAACATTTTGATATTCTTTACGTTGAAAATCAAAGTATTAAACTAGATTTACCAGAGACATTAGAAATTAATAAATGTAAACATTCAGACAACTTATTAAAGGATAAAGTGGACCTAAACTCATCATCATTGTTAAATATATTCGGTTAGTAATACAGATTCACTAATTTCACACATAACATCTGTTAGCAATATATTTAGTTACACATAATTTTTGTGTAGACCCGATACTTCTGGACAAGAAATGGTACTTTATATATTAGTTCTAAGAATTCCTAATAACCGCACACTATATGTAAGAGTTTTAAGTGTATGAAGATAGTCATTATTGTACATGTCAACCTGAAGAAGCTACAGTGTACCGACATAACTGTCGTTATTATTAAATACTGTGTAAATCTTAAACATTTGTTTGTTTCATTTCACATTGAAAATGGATTTACATCAAGTAAAGACCAACTCAATCCAAGACATAATAGTTTTTAATTTTATGGTGTAAGTATGTAATAGTATGACTAAGTATTAATGGTGTATCCTTTTTATAAAGTGACAAACATTCTATGAGGTTAATAAAGACGTCACATAAATATTATGTAGAATGGTCGGCTACTTGCAGATTTATCCTCCCTACTATTCGAACACACTGGCGTAGAAAGAAGACAGAATTTGAACGCCAGCTTGTTCAATTAATCTCTCAACATAAAATTAATAATGGAAAATGTATTGTCATTCTGCGTGTCGAAATATCGCGGCCGCAGTTTATTGGCATGACCGAAATAGTCATTAAGAGCAACTGTTTAATATTGCTACTGGATGAAGCGGGGCAAAAAGACCGGAGTCCAAATTAACTTTAACAACACATGGACACACAAAGAACTCGTTGTATGTATTAATGGGGATGTGTTATCGTATTTTATCGGCATATGCATAAGCTTCCTGTAAAATGTTCGATGTTACTGTTTTCTACTCTGCTGGAACAGAAAAAAATAACAAAAATTCAGCCGAAACATGCTACCAGCGCGTTGGCGGATTCTGTAGTGTTTAAATTTATGCCCTTTGGTATTGGGGAACTTAAAATGTTCGCTAGGGATACACAAACATACCTATGTTGTTAAACGAATAAACACTTGGTTATATTGTTTCACTTAAGGACAGATTTATTGTTCTCTGACACGTGTTTCGACCTCTCCGTCATTAACGAAGAGTTTACAGACTTAAACTAAAGTAAGAAAGTTACCAATACCTATTTATATGCATGGGCTAGTGTCTTAAGTACAGTGTCAATAATGGGGGTGTTTATGAAGTCCAGTTGTGTGTTTGTGACATGTTTATTTGCTGTTGTAGCTTTTTTAATTTCTAGAATTTCTAATAAATCTAATTTCCTTCCTTTATAACTATTATGTAATAATGTATAATTATTGGTATCAAATACATGTACAAGGTCTATGCAATGTTCAGCAAAGCCGGTATTTTTATTATTGTTTAAAATTGATTTTTTATGTTCATTAATGCGATCTTGTACGGGTCTGCCTGTTTGGCCAATGTAGATTGCGTCACAATCACTGCAACTTACCTCATAAATACCTGATTTGTTACACAATTTTGCTTTTTCTTTGTTATTGACTAAGATTTTTCCTAAATTTACTTTGTTCACTTGGATAATATTTAAACCTAACTTTTTTAATTCGTTAGAAACTCTGCTGCTAAGACCTGGAATATAGTTAAGAGAATGAAACCGCTTGTTGTTTGTATGTTGAGTTTGTTCAATGTAAAATTTTTTTATAAGGATCTTTTTTTGTTTCTTTTCAATCATTCTGTCAATGAGTTGTATGCTATAACCATTATTTAATGCTATAGTTTTTAAAATATCTTTTTCTTTTTTGTAGTTGTCAGTGTTTAAAGGAAAGTTGAGTAATCTATGGATTAAGCTATGGAAGGCTGCCATTTTTATATTCCAAGATTGGTTTGAATTAGCGGGAATGATAGTATCTGTGGTAGTTGTTTTCCTAAATATAGGTATCAAATTCTAATCTTTGTTCAATTCTAGTGATTTTTATGTCTAAAAAGTTTAGAGTTTTTTCCAAGAACATAAAAAATCAATTTTAAACAATAATAAAAATACCGGCTTTGCTGAACATTGCATAGACCTTGTACATGTATTTGATACCAATAATTATACATTATTACATAATAGTTATAAAGGAAGGAAATTAGATTTATTAGAAATTCTAGAAATTACAAAAGCTACAACAGCAAATAAACATGTCACAAACACACAACTGGACTTCATAAACACCCCCATTATTGACACTGTACTTAAGACACTAGCCCATACATATAAATAGGTATTGGTAACTTTCTTAGTTTAGTTTAACTCTGTAAACTCTTCGTTAATGACCGAGAGGTCGAAACACGTGTCAGAGAACAATAAATCTGTCCTTAAGTGAAACAATATAACCAAGTGTTTTATTCGTTTAATATTCATAATGTTTCACCAAGAACCAACCGTAGATTCTATTAATTTTATTTTTCTATTCCGGTGCTATAAAGTTCACTTTACGACACCCGTTTTGGTTGCATAAAGTATTACTTTATCGCACGCTAATTTTATTTTTTTGAAGTTGGTAACAAAAAAAATGGAACCAAATCGGATTTAAATGTCAAAATATAAGCCTTTAAAGTAACAAAAATGTGCAATAAAATTGTACAAAGAATAAAAAGCACACATGCTAACATTTCACTTACTAATTCGCAATATAAATTGTTAAGCAGAGTTGGGTAATAAGTTTTCGGATGCTACTATTGACATTTACTTATCATGTTGAATAGTACAACTGTTATAAAAGTTTGTTTTGATAAATATGTAGAGAGTTTGTGGACGAAAGATTATGTAAATTGTCTTCTGCTATTTTGCGAATCTCTGGGGGCGTACAGTTATTTATTTCGTCCTTTTTGTTGATAATTTGAAATAATTTATTGTATAAATCAGTCTGAATTTTATACACAATTACATATAGCGCCACCGATATTCAAATATTTAAAACGTTCTACTTAAAAATCAGAGTAACCAACTTCAAAAAAGCAAAATTTCTAAAATATTCGAACAAAACATGTCTCTTATTTTAAGTTTTTTTGAACTTTTAATAACCGAAATAGAAAAAATAGTATAAAATACACGTTTCATAAGACATTTTGCGTACTTGTTCTTTAGAAAACTCGCCTAGCGGCTCGTTTTCTAAACTTGAACGCGTGCGCAAAAATCGTGTCTTATGAAACTTGTATTTTAATATACTATTATACCTATGTTGTGTGTATACTGTGCTTTTCCATGGGGCCTAGCTAAAACATTAACGGTTTATGAACAAAATCTGTAACTCTTGTAGGGTTCTTTATCTTTATGAGACCCTTATCTTAACAGGATGTTCTCAATGTGATTACAGACAATACATATAATACTTCTCCACCAGAAATATGATACTGTGTGCAAAATAAGATGAAAATTACAGTTTAAAACCTAAAAATGTTAGTTTTATCATTTTAATGTGGCTGGGTTAACTTATGAATATTGTCGTATAAAAGGTTATGGTAATTTTATGTTATGTGTTATAGGATAATACTTCAAGGATGCCTTACCTACCTCTCACTTATATACTGATGGTAAATATGAAGAAAGGAACTGCACTCCAGCTCAATCATTTGTGGGAGGTGGATTTACACAAAATCACAGATGGATAAATAAAAGGATGCCACTCCGTTGTGTAATTATTCCCTTCCGCAAAATGCTCCTTGACCCGGGAGAAAATCAGAGTATTCAAGGTAGTTTTAAAGATAAGACAAGATCACAAATTTCCAACAACAAAACAATTTAATATTCAATTAGAATACAGTCTTGAACTGTATAGATGCCTAACAAGGCGCAAAATTACTTCAAAATAATAATTATTTAATAAATTTTGGGATTTAAAAAAAATATTTACAAAGTGATAAAATAACGTTGTTCAATCTGAATTGCTACACAAAAGTAAAATAAGTGACAGTGGAAAATTATAAGTGAACAGAGGTACCCTAAGTGGTAATAGTAGCTTTTCAGTTCGTACAAAATTTAATGCCAAGCGATAGCTCGATATCTCTTGCTTTACAAGGGGTTTAGCAAAATGTGTCCATACGTGTTACAACACTGTACATAAATATAAATGTGCTTATGAATTAAATGAAAACTCTAAACAAATGAATAAAAGATAATCCGAATTATGACCTCCAAAAATTTAATTCGAAATACAAAACAACTTAAATAAAACAAATATGCTCGTAGTGTGACAGAGATCAAGGCTTCAGCGTTACACAAAATTCAAAATAATTGGCTTAGGGCCACAAAACATCTAAAGTTGGAAATTAAAATCTGAGATGACCTATCGATAAAGATAGAATACAACTAAATTACGCTCAGCACAAGAAATAATAATTAAATGACAAGCTTAGAACATTAACCCCGCATTTGAAAATGGCCCCACCTGGTAAGTTTAGGAAATAAGTCCAAATACACTTAAATGAGAATTTACTTAACGTTCTCTAACTCTAATTAACAAAAATCTCACGTTAAATTAAGATATACCCCAAAACTTCCGTGCAACAGATTGGCAACGGGTAAACATATGAAAGATAAAGGTAAGATAGAGAAATTAAATTTTAAAATAAACAACAATTTATCCTGACGTTATCTTTCAGATTTACTCAAATATTTAGAAGGAATCAATCAACGCTTATCTTTTGTCCAAGAAGTCGTAGCCTCAATATAAACAGTAGGAAGCCGGAGGTATCAGTAACTCACAATTTATCACAATTATGTACTGGTATTTCTTTGAATTTTGTGTATTAAATTGACATAATAACGTCAACATTTAAGGTGCCTTTATTCGTTTACATTTTTCAAGGAAATGATGTATCGACAAGCCGCTAGGGGCGGTATGGATACTATACATTTCTAAGAGTGGGAAGAATCTCTTTAACAGACATGCTTGGGTTTTTTTGTTGTCTAAGAATGATTATTATAAAAGGCGGTGTAGGACGATTTTAGATAGACTGATTGCAGGCGAAAACCGCTCTAAATACAAAATAAACATTAGGTGTCTGTATTATAACAATTAATTTTGAACTTGTAAAATTTATGAAGACATAATTTGAAAGACCTTGAAATGATTTCAAAAGATTGTAAATATTTCTCTACATTTATTTGAATTTAATTTAATAACCTTCAAATCAAATATATGTATACTATTAATAATTAGAAGTTAGCCAAATAATACTTAGGAACCGGAATGTTTTTACTTTAAAGCACGATGGTCATACGCTACGTGTTATAGTAAAACATTCTGGAGTTTGTGATAGTTTTTGTTTTAAGATAGGATAAAGAATTTATTTTATTTTGTATATAAAATACAGACACGGAATGAGTTGCTTTATGTAGAATAATTAGTATTACATTTCATTTATGCATATTTTCCTTTGTTATGAAAAGTATAAGGATTTATTTGCGCAGAATGAAAGAGTTCAATAAATTATATGAAGAACTGAGGTAGTTTATATGTTTTATTTTATTTTATGTACAAAGTGTTCAATTATTTAGGTGTGGTGATTTATATTGGAAATAAGAGAGGTTGGTAAAATTTTTCTTTAGTTTAAAGTTAATGAATATATTCAAAAGATTTGTTTTTGTGCTTGTGCATTGAAGTTTGACGTGCTCCGGACTTTGAACTGGGGATGCGTAGAACGAGTTATATAATTAATTAACTCGTAGTATGGAGCCTTGATTGAGCCTATGACACGAATGTGTGCTGAGAATCTCGTTTAGAAGCGAGAAAAGGCATTTGAGTGAAATTAACATCAGCGCAAAGTCAGCATTTTGATGCACATTTAAGCACTTGAATTTGAGTTTTTTTTGATATAACATTAGAGACTGGATGCCTTATTACGTGAGTTAGGGGCGTGTTCAATGAGTTAAAAGATGAACTCATAGAATGGAACTCTGATTGACCGATTGACGTGAATTTGTTTTGGGAATGTTGTCTAGAAGTGAGAAAAGGCATTTGGACAGTATTAATATCAAAACAAAGTCCATGTTCTAATGCGTATACAATTATAACAGATAGGATTTATTTTATTTAACACATCTGGTGTAAGTCACGACATCCTAAAATTTTGATATGTAAGAAATTTATTTGTTTTGTTGATTGCACTCTAATTATAAACAGGGTAAATGCAAGTGCGTTAGGCATGATATTTTAATTGTTTTTTTATTATTATTGTAAATACATTATTAGACACTAAGATCATTTATCATAACATAAAAGTGGTTTATTAGAATAGGTTTACTTTTTGAAAATCTCATTTATTTATTATGATATAAATATTTATTCTGTGTGTTCAATAAATTATATTATAAGATATTTCTGTATTTTTATATAATATATCTGATCAGTTAAGAAATTAGGAGTACCATCTTTTGGAGAAAGAATATTTCTGCCCCTGAGATAAAAGAATAATTAGAGAAACCATTAACTGAGCTAGCATAGTGCGACATTGCCTAACCCACATTTTTGCAGAAATAATAAGATCCCAGAGTAGCATAAGGCTAAATTTCTGGGATATATGCTTGAACCCTCATAATTTTAAGAATAAAGAGTTTTAATAATTTCATTACATTATCAATTTGCAAAGGTCACAGCAATATACAGGGTTATGATAAAGTAACGCACAAAATTCATAAAACGTACAATGTTCATTTTTAAAAAAAATGCAAAAACACGTCAAACAGTTTATTTTATTCCGCGTCTTTTAACATAAGTCAAAAAAATAAAACTTCAAATTTGTCAAAGTTATGACGTCATCAATATTTTTTTTAAATATGAAGCTTGGTTTTTTTTTACTTTATTTGATAAAGCTTGTTTTTCTCCATTATAAAGAAATAATTGAAGTAGGGGTCACGTAAGAAAAAACTGAGAGAATTCATAAAAAAACGGAAAGAGAAAGGATAGAAATTCTAATGATGGTAGGTTACGGCGATAGACTTCGAAGTCATGAAGAAGCATGTGTTTTATTTAACGAAACACATTTTGAAAGACCTCCAATTGCTAGAAGCACAGTAAGCAGAATTGTTGCAAAATTTAATGAAACAGGAAGCGTAAGTGATGCTCCAAAATCTAGAAGACCGGGAATAAGCGACGATGCAAAGTTAGATATTTTGCTGTCATTAGAAGACAACCCTCACGCAACTACAGCAGAAATTGCCTTACAACAAGATGTTAGTCAGTCCTTTGTAGTAAAGTTTTTAAAAAAAGAAAAACTGCACCCATACAAAGTTCAACTTGTTCACGAACTCTCAGAAGATGATCCGGACAGACATTTGGAATTTTGTGAAATCTTCATGAGGCATTGTGACGAAAATCCAATTTTCAGACGAGGCAACGTTTTATTTAAGTGGTACAGTAAATCGACACAATTGTCGCTACTGGGCTCGGGAAAATCCCAACTGGATTCAGACAAAACACACCCAGCGCCCCCAAAAAATTAATGTATGGATAGGAATCGTCAGGGGAGAATTTATTGGTCCTTATGTCTTCCGTGGGAATTTATCGGCTGAGCGATATTTGGAACATCTTTGTATGGCAGTACTTCCGGATCCAAATGATAGGGAAAACTTGGATCCCAGTATTTGGTTCCAACAAGATGGTGCACCACCACATTATGGTCTTAATGTTCGAAGGTTTCTGGATAACCAGTTTGAAGGAAGGTGGATTGGAAGACGTGGACCAATGGAGTGGCCACCTAGGTCACCTGATCTCACCCCCCTTGATTTCTTTCTGTGGGGACATTTAAAAAGTCGGGTCTACGTGAACCGACCAGACAATTTAGAAGACTTAATGGAACGAATTAAACATGAAATGACTCGTATAACTCCGCAGATGATAGAAGACTCTGTAAATCAGGTCTACCATCGTCTTGGCCTATGTCAGATAGTGAACGGGACACAGTTTGAACAATTCCTGTAAGAAATCGTTTTGGTTTAATGGACTGTTTAGTTAATTTAAATGTTATTACTGTAATAAAGTTTATTTTGTTTTTAATTAATTCTCTCAGTTTTTTCTTATGTCACCCCTACTTCAATTATTTCTTTATAATGCAGAAAAACAAGCTTTATCAAATAAAGTAAAAAAAAACCAAGCTTCATATTTAAAAAAAATATTGATGACGTCATAACTTTGACAAATTGGACGTTTTATTTTTTTGACTTATGTTAAAAGACGCGGAATAAAATAAACTGTTTGACGTGTTTTTGCATTTTTTTCAAAAATGAACATTGTACGTTTTATGAATTTTGTGCGTTACTTTATCATAACCCTGTATAAGTATGTATTCCTTTCTTTACCACTATTTCATTTAAAATTATTTTCTCTCTTGGGTATGTTGGTTTTCTATTGAATTATACTTAAAATATTGTAACGTAGGTACATATCACTAAAATGATACATACCAGAAATTTGAGCTCCTAGGCAAAAACTAATGTCAGTTTGCATTCAGGCTCTCAAATTCATATGAAATCAGTGCCAAATACCCCGGCACCAAGTTGGTCTATGTGATTTTTTAAATTTATTTTCTTTGCTAATATCTCTACTTAGTAACGGGCTTTAAAAATAAAATAATTCTAACACTGAAACCAGAACATTACTAGAATTATTAGGTATTATTGTAATTTAATATTACATGACCCGAAATAACTATTTATGACGCGATGATAAGTATTCCTTTAAAAAGGAACCTTTATTATAGTACTATTGCTCCCCCATTCCACAGCTTAACATTAACGTTGAACTTACCGTGAATATAAAAAGAAGAAATCTATTTACCTCTCCCTGTTCCAAGTTTTCCACGACATTAAAGAATATTTAATGCAGACAAGAACCGAGTCCAACAGCAAAGTTTTCCTTATATCACTCGAGAAGAAACCTTTTCGCTAGGAACAAAACCGCACACCCCACTAGTTTATCAATTCTATTGGGTTGTTAGAGTTGAAGTTTACTTTCGAATACTAATTCTAGGGTCAGTCGTCCTGTGTGTGTCGATTTCCTACTCCTTTACAAAGAGAGAGAGAACAGGCGGGCTGAATCTACGTGTGGTCAATTCCTTCCGAGGTCCTCTATTGCGGTCGGCCCTCTCTTAAAACTTTGCCGGGGCAGTGTGTTCCTCGGAACCTCTTGAATTACAAAACTGCTTCCAGCACTAGATGTCTCTCCCACGGTAATCGCTCTGTAGAATACAAATGCCGAAGTAATCCCGATGCAAAACCGGTTAGGAAGCTCGCGTGAAATTTTGTAGGTCTCCTTACGTTACCCCCCCCCCCTCGCCCGCATGGTCTCCGAGGACTTTTCGATATTTTTCTTTTTTATGTTCCCCGGCTCAGAACATGTCGTATAAGTTTCTTGGAGGACGCGGGGCATTATTAAGAGACACGACCACGACATCCAAGCACGTATCCATTTTATTTTTACGGCATACATGCGCTGCGGTCCGAAAAAGATCTTTGCCATTCCACGTTCTGTCGTTCGGAAAATCTCTCGAACGTTATCGTCTTCGTTTTATTTCTTTTCCATTTAGTCTTCGTCGCCCAAGAGTTCGTTTAGTGTTTCAACAGTACTATACATATAGAAAGTGCTGGTGTAGTTTTCGGGTTTTCTCCGTTGTACGGCTTTCTTTTTAACTTTTTTCCGCGTTTATTTCCCCTCACTCTGTTGATTGTATTATACTAAATTTTTCAGCAATTGTTGGACAATGCTTCCCGGTTGAAACTGAAAAATTATTCGTTGCAATTTCTTTGTGCGCCACTCTAAACTAATCGATTTTCAAGCCGGTGGATTAAACCGTTTAAGTAACGATGCGAAAGAAAGAATTTTAAATTCGTCAAAATCTTTTGCTACATTTTTATGAGTAATTTATTTTTTATTGTATAGGTATTTGTAAAGATATAAAAGCTGTTTCAAGATGAATTTCAGTATTCAGTTTGTCGTAGTGGTGGGTGTAATAAGTGTGAGCTTCATGGTAGTGTTTGAGGTTCCCTTCTTTACGTTATATATTGATATAATATGTAGCAGATGTATAATAATTAATGTTTAAACAGACAATAAATACTAAAATCAGTTAAACGGGGGGGGGATAGTTGACGTAGTACAGTAATGACATAATTTTTAATGACTCACAAATTAGGCTTCGTGCTGGTTTAATATACCAGAAGCCAGAAATCAATCCACGAAAAATAATGACTCTGCATTGCCAATTTCATAATAACGAACATAATTACCTTATCTATTACTAAATTTATAATTTCATTAATGTAGAATATATTATATGTATGTAATAATAATTACAGGATTATTTAAATTATTAGTATTAATTAAAAATAATAATGTTGACATTACTTTAGCCAGTTTTACTAGAAATATTGACATCGGATGTTGGCTTACATGAAACGTCGTTTACACTACGCTAGTCATTTTCAATTTTGAGGCATTTGCATGTCATTTGTAGTCATTTGACAGCATTGTTTGTCAGTATTAGGGGTTTTGGTTGTTGTTGTTTATGTTTGTTATTTTATTGTAGTATTATCATTAATAGTTCTTTTTAGAACTAACGATGCTTAATCCGTTCAGTAGTCAGTCAAAGGAGCTCATTAGCTCCTTGATTACATATTTCGCTTGAAATATTTCCCTTGAATTTGTCAGCAGTATTTCTAAGACACAAAATGATGCTCACCGAAGTCTTAAAAAACCTGCATGTGATTACTCCTGCAATAAAAGCTATACGCGACACTATATACGATCTGTATAAAAGCAGTAAGTTGCTTATACAAATCAATGAAAATAAAAAGAATATTTTAATGTTAATTATGTCATTTTAGAACAACATTTTACATGAGCTTCGTTATTATCACTGCTAGGGGAGCATCATATCTTTGATGGATCTCTGATTCTTTTGGTAGAGTACTAGCAGATATTGATTTCAAATATACGAAAGACTGTCCACAGAGAAAATTAATGGAACAAACACACGCTGCTCTTCCTCGAACTAATTTTCTAAGACAATATGTGAATAATTTACAATTTGAAAGTCCACTGGAATTTGTCTATTTGAATGAGACTTGGATTTTTGTAAATACTTAAAAAAAATTATTATTTTCAAATTCAGAACAAAGATATTTAAATTCGAGGACAATACTATTTATTATAATAAATCAGAATCTGTAACTGCTATAAATAGTTACAATGTCATTTGGAAAATATTCATATAGCTGTTGTTTTACATTGTAAAAAGTGATTTTCATAACAAAACAACTTGCTTGGAACTTATCATGTAAAGAATACCCCTTTGAGAAATGCTATGTTGGCCAAGTCACGAAAAGGGAATAAAAGCGTTTTGAAGAGTTCCGAATCCATTTCACTTAATATAAACACACTATAATACACTTTTGCACAAGTTGACATTTTGATTAATTTTTGGTTGTTGGAAATTGTTAGTTTAGTCAATGATCAATTGCCACAAAAAAGAAAATAAAAACGCTTTGGAGAGTTCCGAATCCATTTCATTACTATAAACACACTTTTGCACAATTTGACTTTTGGGCTAATTTTTGGTTATTGAAATATTGCTGCTTTAGTCAATGACCAACTGTCACAAAAGAAGTGAAAAAAAACGCTTTAGGGAGTTCCGAATCCATTTCATTTAGCAGAAACATACTGTAATACACTTTTGCGCCAGTTGACATTTTAGTCAATTTTTGTTTTGAAAAACTGCTACTTTACTCAATGACCAATGCCACAAAAAAGGGAATAAACGCACTTTGGAGAGTTTCGAATTCATTTTATTTACTATCAACACACTATAGTACTTTTGTACAAGTTGACATTTTGGTAAAAATAATTTTCAAAAAAATTACTAGTTTAGTCAATGACCAATATCACAAAAAAAGGGAATAAACGCGCTTAGGAAAGTTACGAATACATTTCTGTTATTATCAACACAGTATAATACTTTTGCACAGGTTGACATTTTGGTAAAAATAATTTTTAAAAAAATTACTAGTAGGTATAGTCAATGACCAATTGTCTCAAAAAAGGGAATAACAGCGCTTTGGGGAGTTCCGAATCCTTTTCATTTAGCAGAAACACACTGTAATACACTTTTGCGCATGTTGACATTTTGGTCAATTAACAAATGTCTTACACTATTTGATCACAGCTTGCGCAAGTAACAAATACTCTTTCTACTTTGAATTTAATTGCGTGGTATATATGAAAAAGGCATTAGACCATCCAAATGCTTTCTCAAAGACTTAGTAAACACAACAATTTGGTGGTGTTTAGATATAAGTTATTTTAATGTAAAGATTTTCTTAAATTTACTGAACCATCAATCCATGATGTGCTGCACTTTTTGTTCTTTTCCTTCTTTCGACCTAGAAGTTTTGGTGCTTCATCTTCGATATCTATCTATTGATAAGAAGGTTCTTTTCTTATGCGATGTAATTTCGTCAATTTCCTTGTTATTGAATATGGAACACATTACACATTAAGACTAATTTACATATTTTTTAAATTAGCAGCTATTCAATATTATTGCTCTGATGTCACTAATGGCATACTTTGATTTGCATTTGTTTATTCGCACTTTGAATATGTCGAATCGATTCATCTTTGATGCGTTCATTTTAAATTGAAAATAATTAGTTTCAATTTTCTTCACGCGAACTATGTTTTTTAAATAATCGTTAATTATTACAACGCTTTCCTTTTGATAAATTATCTTATTCATATATCATATATGCGAAGTGAAGTCTGGCCCTGTAACAATATATATACTCGTATATACAACAGCTGCTTCTTTTTATTTTCCTTTAAATTCCCTTTTGATTTGGCAACCTCATTAGGAATTATTCAGGGATTAATTCGATTTACTTAAGCTTCAAATTCGCAAAATTTCGACCTTGTTTCTGGTGCGCGCCAGTTCGAAAAAAAAACCCTAATTGCGAACTCAATTCGGTTTTAATTATATTTAGTGTCCCGCAAACTTCAACACCAATTTATTGCCTTGCACGGCCGAAACAGCTTCGTCAATAAACGCACCGAACTTAAATCATTGTCAAGTTTCGGGGCCGAGCCCCGGGACAGGGCGAAAGAGCAATTTAAAACTTTGTAAGTTATGGCTCACCGATGGTTCCCCCAACGCTACCCGGTCTTTAAATGGTGAAATTAACACTTTAACAATCCGAATGGAACTACAGCAAAGGGAAGAGGAACTGTCTTCTGACGTATCTCGCCCTCTGCTATATATTTATCCTCCCTATCTTATCACTTCTTCTCGTGTTGGCGTTGGGAAGTTGGGCAAGTATTAGTTTCTAAGAATGTCTTGCACGTCGAGCTAGGAGAATATAAATTTATCAAATTCTATGATTGGATATGTGTCTCAGGATAAGTGAATTTATGTTCGAAATATTCTAATAGATCTTACAGCAAATAATTGTATA
This sequence comes from Amphimallon solstitiale, assembly GCA_963170755.1. NCBI lineage: Eukaryota > Metazoa > Arthropoda > Insecta > Coleoptera > Scarabaeidae > Amphimallon > Amphimallon solstitiale. The sequence continues at coordinate 49,436,082 of OY720682.1, forward strand.
GAGTGTTAAAATAGTGTATCACAAACTTTGAGTGGGAATAGTGTGATCCAAAATATGCCCTAGCAAAGACGGATTTTGAAAATACAAAACCAGTATCCTAAATCATCTACTAAGAAGAAATTTCAAACGCCATTCACTCAATAATTTATGAACACACCACAAAGGCAAACATTCAAGTAATACGTTCAAAGTGACATCCATTTCACAGCAACCACAACATCTCTGACCAAGGACTTTTAAATTGTTTCGAAAACCCTGGCAATGATGCTGATTGCATTGTTGATCTACTCATTGCTACAGTTGCTCGAGATCAGTTACGGATATAGCACTCACTAATATTTTCAAATATACCCAAAGAAAGAAATCAAGTGATTTAAATTTAGTGATTTTGCAAACCAGAATAGAAAATAGAAATGGATTTTCTAGAGTTACATTGTTGAAACGCTAAGTTATAATTGCATATTGACAATAATAAATTTAATCCCTGTAATATCTGCTTCACAATTATAATTTTTATTGTGTATTTATTGTGGGAACGTACTTAGTACTTAGAAATATATGCTTAGATTCGTGACTATAAATAAATGGACAAAATTAACAATGTAATAGTAGTCCTTTTAAATTACTTTTCATTGGCATTTACGTAATTCGCAATGTATTTTGCTATTTATTAAGTGAATACACAAAGAGAAAACTAATTATTATTACGATTTGGCTTGGTCGGAATGCCTTGTCCTTTAACCCTTTTGTGGGTTGATTGGACTTTAAAGTCACCCGAAACTTTAGCGTCTTGTTTAATGAAATTCATTTAAAATATCCTTTCCAGCCTTGACGGAACTGCAAAGCATACAGTTTCGAAGGTTGGCTGCAACTCACAATTAGAGAATACAATCCCGCGATTGGACTATGTGGTTTCTAATTGGGCTCAAATAAAAAAAATACTTTAATTTCTTTAAAATTATTTATTAATATTGTTGCACAACACAATACACAATATACTAAAATAAGGAACAAAAAAACAATACAAAAAACGATTTAGTATTTCGAAAATACAATCGCAGAAATATCAAAGCATCCAATGTTTGACTTCCAATGCTGCTTGGCAGTTTATTCTCAACATAAGCAGCAGCTGAAAACGCCTGCTCAGGTTCTACACTGGTTGGAGGAATAGACAGTAGATATTTATATGCTAATTCTAAGTGATATCCACAATTTCCTCCATTTTCGAACAGGCTCATTTCGTGTCTAATACTATTTACCAACCCCAATTCATTTTGTACTTCAGGATTTGAGGATTCCATGATCTTATTAATTTTCAGCTGTAACTTTTCCTTTAGTGTTTGGAGGTTTCTTGCCTTGGTACATTATCTGTTTGTGATCCTGACCTTTCTTCCTCTTCCGTGTCGTCTCGACTATTTAGTCTTTTAACAATACTCTTTATTTGCTTCCTAACTAAAGTCTGTGTAGGAACTGGAAATAAGTCAATCCATTCCACATCCGATATTAACTGATTTTCATCATCTATTTGTGGATTTTGTAAATAATTCAACACACCAGTTAAATCATCAATTCGTCGTTGCTTTATACGTTCCATTAAGGATGTTTTCATTTTATTGGCGAGTGCTGAGTTTTTGCTAGACAATTGTTTTATAAAAAATTTCAAAGCGGCGTCAGCTCTACATAAATTAGTATCTCGCCGACAGATTGGTGAATTTAATTGGTGTCAGCACATCAAAAATTTTATTTACCAAGTCAAAATCAGCATCTTCTAAACGTAACAAATCATCTATCTGATTTTAATTAAGAATTCGGAAATAAACGTAACTTTAAATAATAATTATTGCAATTCAAAAATAAAACGTAACAAATTTCATGATAAATCCACACAATTGCACCCCGTAAGAATTGGCAAGAGATAAAAATAACATATTAGCTTTAATGTATGTAACTTGTAGGGTATGCAACCCGAAGACAAGACACACATATTTAATGAAAATGTAAATTGTCCGAAACCCGTTCTTGGCTGTTCACGAATCTAAAACAAGGCATGACAACATATTCAGGAAGGCGTATCAAGTGTTAAATAATTCAACGGCTACCCCCCTTTTCTGTGACGGCAACACACGACATGGCTCCACATGCATCCATAAATACATACATCAAGTTTGATAAAGTGAAAATATCCAAACCCCACGTACGCCGTATTAGAATTTTATTAAACGTCACGGTAGCAGCAATAAATAATCCATTTTTTAATCTCGCTTATGTTACACGCTGCAATACTATGGAAGATGGTGAATTTTTTATTACTCAAATTTAAGTTGGCAGTATGAATGAATTAATTTAGTGATGCTGTTGACGGATCAGTTTATTATGTAATCGTCATAGACTTTGCAGGGTAATCATGTTCTTGTTCTTGTGGAGTTTAAAAGCACTTCTTACGCCATTAAATTATTCGTCTCCCAATATAATAACTGTAAATAGTAACACATTTGCTTGCAGTTTGGTAGTAAGTTCTTTAATTGTTTTCCCGCATTTGGCACATCACATAATAACATTGGAGAGCTACCAACTACTCTAGAAATATCATATACAATAAGAAAAGTAGTGGTTCTAGAGTGGATCCCTAGGGGACACCATATGACAAGTCACTTATACCGCATCATCTTTCATATAATACAGCTACTCCTGATACACTGTTTCCTAACAGATGTAAACTCTAATTCATTCTATGGATACACTCAGGAATCTCAGCATTTCCAGTCTATGAAGTAGAAATGAATGGTCAAGACATACGCAGATGTGTTGATCAAAAATTGCAGAATTTGCAAATATTTGTCAAGTATAATTATATAACTAACGCAAATAACCTTAAAGGATATAAATAATATACATGTTCAAAAGCAACATTCACAACTTCTCAAATTATGACTAAAGAAGAGTAATTGAACACAGAAATACAGTTTAACCGGAAGTCTGATCGAAAAGAAGTTAAAGAAGAAACGTTTAATGTTTCATTAATATGTAGGTAGCGAGTAATTCGCATAACGAAGGTATCGTTATGCAAATATGATTCAAATGTATGATCAATCATTTTTCAAGTGGGTTAACATATATAAAACAACAAAAATATTTCATACAATAAATGTTATGATTGCCGAGTTGAATTTAGAAGGACATAAAGTACGGTAAATTGTTTCATATTTGAGGAAGAGAGATATGGTAAATGCGCTGCAGTCAGTGACAAATCAGCTAAGAAATTGAGTGAAATGAATGTAAGTACATATTAAATTAATAATCGACGAAGGAGATACATGTTGAAACTCCATTATATATATATAATAAAACACAAGTGTTTTATTATATATATAAGTACATATTGCTGTGACCCTTGCAAATTAATAATGTAATAAAATTATTAGAATGCTTTATTCTTAAAATTATGAAGGTTCACACATATATCCCAGGAAATTATCCTTACGCTAATCTGAGATCTTACTACTTCTGCAAAAATGTGGGTTAGGCAATGTCGCACTTCACTAGCTCAGTTAATGGTATCTCTGATTATCTTTCATATCAGGGACAGAATTACTCTTTCTCCAAAGGTTCGTACTCTTAAGTTTTTAACAGGTCAGATACATTAAATAAAAATGCAGAAATATCTTACAATATAATTTATTAAATACACTATTAGAAATACTGATAATAAAATTTAAAAAATGTATTCACAAACAAAACGAACTATTCTAAATAACTTATTTACAAGCCACCATACATGATCTTAGCATATAATAATGTCTATAAACTAAAGTATAAATCAAAATCACGTATAACACACGAGTACATATTTAGTTTAAAATTTTCGTGCAATCAACAAAACAAAAGAAAATATCTCATTACTAATCTATAATGTGTAACGACTTATGATTATGAAACAAAATATTATTCTTATTTTTGTGCACACTAGAAAATAGACTTTATCCTGATTCTAATCCTGTCCAAATGCCTTTTCTCGCTTCTACACAACATTCCCAGAGCAAATTCACATTAAAGAGTCAGTCAAAATCCCATCCAATGAGTTTATCCTTTAACTCACTGAATGCACCCATAACTCACGTAATAACGTCTCCAATCTCTAGTGTTTACAAGAAGTAATGACAATCATTCACAATTCAAAAAAAAATAATTACAAGTGTTTAAATATGCATTAAAATGCTGATTTTGTGCTGATATTAATTTTACTCAAATGCCTTTTCTCGCTTCTGATTGATATCAGAGAATCAATTAGGGCTCCATTCTACAAGTTCATTAATTGCATAACTTGTCTACTACATCCCTAATTCATACTACCAACATGTCAGACTTCAATGCACAAACAGAAAACAAACAAAAAATCATAAACTCTAAACAATAAAATATAAATTTACCAACCTTATTAACTTTCAATATAAGTCACCACACAAAAACAATAAAACACTTTATCTACACAAAGAAAACTCTCTACAAACTACCTTAGTTCTTCATATAAAGCATTAAACTCTTCCATATTCATCTTTAAATACTTTAATTTATACCAATTCTACAATTTAATTAACAAATATCCTAATATCTCCTAACTATAATTTAAATATATTTATTCGAACAATTATTCTGTTATCATAAACAATTTTAATTAGAAATTAGTACAACTTCATAAAATTATTTCTTGAAAATTTGTGACCACAAATATTATTAAAAATTTTCTAAGTCGTAAATAAAAATTATTTCTTAAAAATTTAACAAGTTCAAAATAAAATTATTAATACAGACACCGAATGCTTATTTGTATTTAGAGCGGTTTGCACCGGCATCAAAATTCATCCAAAAAAATTGTGCATTTTAATTTATAAGCAACATCTTTCACAAATGCATTACTGCCATTTATAGATAAAGTCATAAATTTTCTTATTACTGTTTTAATAATTTTTAAACCATTTCCGCATGTTGTTCGGATACTTAATTATAACTTTCTTTGTCTACCTTTTCATGAGAAATAGAGGAAACACGTTCATGATTGTCGGAATGAAGTTTGGTTCATATGTGATTTACATGGTACCTGAAGATGAAACATTGTTTACTTCGGCCTCATCACGTGAATCCACCCACTGGACTGTATTGGGCTACTGACACACCATACTATTTGCACAAATGAACGATTTATTATCAAAATTCACCTGTTATTCATATATTAATTTTATAAACAAAGATTATAATGACATTGTTACATAATCTTACTTAAACCAAAATAAATTTACTACATCCTAAACTATAACTATACAATAAATATTTATATACAATGTGTATTGTTTATATGTAAAGTAAAACTGATATAAAAGATTAAAGATAAAATTAAATTAATTAAATCTAATTGTGGTCTTGAGAATACTTAAACTTAATTTTAACTCACCATCACTGCAATATATATGTCATACTTGTCCTAAAATGAAAGTGTTTCAAAAAATGAATGAAATGCATAAAAAATTTAATGATTGCCTACAAAAAATATCAGAACAAAACGTATTCATTCAATGTTAGAGTCTATTTCAATCAACGAAAATAAAGCAGAAAAAGAGACATTACATATATCTATTGAAGAAGAAAAATTATAATAATAATTGCTAAACTTAAGAAAGATTATCAAAAATCACACGAAACGAAAAAGGATATTAAAATAAAGTAGATCTTAATAAATTAGCAATTGGAATTGAAACAATAAAAACTGTTGGAAAAGGTGGAATCGCTATTAATTGTGGTGATAGTAATTCTAAAGGAAAATTGAGAAAACTTATTCGAATTTTTCGAGTTTCATTGTAATTGTCACGATTTTTTTTCCAGAATACGGTTAATATTTATAATTTAAAAATGTAAATACACTAGCCGATTCGAGAAAATATCATTACTGTGTAAAAGTTATATTTTAATGCCGGGGAAGTATTAGCACAACCCAGAGAAAGGAAGTATAATAGATGTTCATTTTTATGTGGCGGGGATTCTTTTGTGCCGGTAAATTTTCCTATTCTTCTATTCACTGTGTACCTATGTAGCAACAACCTGAAAGGAAAATAAATCAAACCCGCAACAATGAGGAGGTTTTGCAAGTATAGTATGTATATTGTACATCCTCTGTTGTACTTGAGAGCAATGCGAAAACAAATCAATATATTATACAAGATTTAAAACTTGGAATATGGAGTTGGTAAGAATCGAATTTTCAAACTTATTACATCATGATTTTGTATTAAAATTATATAGAATTCAACAAGCACTCATATTTATTATCTATGAAGGTTTTAAAGAATTGTAAGAAATTTTAAAATCTCATCAAAGATTCAGAGCTACCTCTAATATACTTGACACCCTCATTTAACATTAGACGGGGTGTCTGCCCATATGTTTCTCAGGAACTCCTTAGCCGATTTAACTTAAACATTTTTTTTGAATGACCGCTGGGGCGAGTCTAGGAAGCAGGTCAAACCAGGGTTTACAAAACCAAAGTGGGGTTTGGCAAAGTGCCAAAAAACTGCAAAATTTGCGTAAAATGAGCACTTTGTCAATTTTTACGGTAAAAGGCTGGAATTTTGCATAATTACATTACAACATATCCTACAAATTACAGTTTTTCCGTTTTGAAAAGTCATTATTAGAAGCGATTTTATTCAAATTTTTCGGAATATCAGTAGTGTAAAATCACCTTTGATGCAATAACGCATCGTCAATTTTTGAAATAGAAAGTTGAAAAATTATTTAAGGTTCAGGAAGTTTTTAAAAATTCGAATTTCTTCAAACCTCATGCGCTTTATGGCAGGTGGTTCAAATCCGACTGGCGTAATTTATTTTGTTTTTAATTTACAAAATTCGGCAATTTATCCGAGTGCTGTAATTAATAACACTTAAAAAAAATACTGCTATAATATCATTGATTATACAGGGTTGTTTTTGTAAATTTTTACATAGGCTAACTTTTTTATTTGAAAAGATAGACCTATAGTTCATGAAGGAGAGTTTTAGGAATTAGTCCAAATAAGAAATATGTGTGGAAAAATTGGCGCGTTGTTGCCAGATTGAGCGCTATTTCAGAAAAACATATTTTTTTAAATGGCAACACAGTATTTTTATAACAATTTCTAATACATCTTGTGATTTTAGACAAAACAAAGAGGACGCCAGTTTTTGATTAGAGAGGTGGTTTAGGAGCTAATAGTGAATTAATTTTTTTTCATGTTGGTGGTTTAAGTTTGCATGCACTGAATTCCATATTAGACATCCCAACAAACCTCGTCCTAGTCTAGAATTTTAAAGACAAAATTTAGTTAGTTGAAAGCTACACGAAGTGTGCGTCCAAGGATTCGACAAAGAAGTAAAAATACTGCGGTACAAGAAAATATTCTTTTGAAAAGTGTTGAAAACCCAAATCTATCTACAAATAAGATTGCGCAAGCAGTGGGCTGCTCTCAGACTACAGTTTGGACAACCTTAAATTCAAATAAATTCCATCTCTATAAAATGATGAGTGCACAGAAATTTCATAACGATGAATGTGATTTGCGTCTGGAATTTTGCGATTGATTTTTGTAGAAAAAGTGGCTACAACCACATTTTGTATCTTATTTAGCGACGAGGGCTTCTTTTTATTTAAACGGCGGGGACAGATCAATCCTAAAGTTAATGTTAGGTGTGGCATATTTAACAACAGAGTGATAGATCCTGTTTTCATAGAAGGGAATTTAACGGGTGCAAGGTACTTGACATTGTTACGAAATCAATTAGAAAACTTTATTGACAAGCGTCCTCTATACGACAGGAGAATAATGTATTTTCAGCAATATGGTGCACCACCACATTTTAGTTTAGAAGTTATAGCCTTGATGAGCTGCTACCTGAGCGTTGGGTTGGAAGAAGAGCACTAGTAGAGTGGCCGCCAAGATCTCCCGATCTCACTTCTTTAGACTTTTAATTTGGGGACATCTGAAGAATAAAGTTTATGTTAACGCTCCTATGTCAATTGACGAATTAAAACCAGCCATACAACGGGAAATTCAAAACATAACCCCTCAAATGTTACATAATGTTAATAGAAATATTGTTGAACGTACTTGTTGCTGCAGAACCCAACAAGAAAATCAGTTCGAACATTTTTTTTAAAAATAAACGTTAGGTAATTAATTTGTGTTTAAATTGCTATTCTTTTAATGTTGGTAAATACATTAAGTTCAGGGACTATTAACTCGTAAACCGTCACTCTAATCAAAAACTTGCATTCTTTTTGTTTCGTCTTGTATCTCAAGATGTATTAGAAATTGTTAAAAAATGCAGTGTTGCCATTTAAGAAAATATGTATCTCTAAAATAGCGCCCAATCTGGCAACAGCGCGTTTATTTTTTCCACACATTTTAAATTCATTATTTTCAACTTATTGAACACATCCTTAATTCAAAGTTCAACATGTTTAATTTCCATCTACCAACACAAAAAAGAATTTTATAAATTTTAAATAAATGTCATATCCTTTTAATCTACCTATATGAATCATCACACACAAAGCAAAACCACTGTATAATAATATTTATACATTTACTAAAACGTCATTAACACGCACAAAAAATATTTATACGAAACACCTCAGCTCCTCATATAATTGCTTCAATTCATCCATCAGGTTTAAAAATATTGAAAAATTTGATTCCTCTTGAAAACTATTAAATCTACAAGGAATTGTACAGAAACAATAAAAATTTTATTCTAATTTGTGTTTCACCAAATAAAAAAAAAAAACATAAGGTGTCTGTATCCTTATCCTTAATTTAGAATAAATTGTCTCAAAAATTTTTTTATCCTTAATCAAACTAATTATAAATTACCGAAATATTTACCATAGCATCTAGCGTATAGCCATAATGCATTCTAAAATAAAATTTTGCTTTTCCGACTTCTATCAAAATTATTTCATTACCTAAAGTTTCTTCAAATGCAATATTTTCGTTTAAAAAATATTATAAATTCAATAAGTAAATGTTAGAAAAATGTTACAAATTCCGAAAAATTCTTTAACGAAATTATTCTAAGTCGGAAAATAAATTATAAAATGTTCCGTATATTTATTAAAAATTTTGAAAATACTTCTATACAGACACTGTAGGTTTATTTGTGCGGTTCGCACCTGCAATAGAATCCCTCTAAATCTAACGTGCAACGTCTTTCACAAACATATTTCTTAACAAAAACAAAATTTGCTCAGTAGATCGTTCCCTTCCTTATTTTATACATAGTGTGAACTATATGTTATTATCACCAGCCATTACTTGAATGCGTTTAACGTTCAGATTATAAACAATCATATTTAAGGTCAAATCGGTGTAAGTGCATTAATTAAATATATACAAAGTAAAAAAAATCTTAACATTAAATATTTATATACATACATTTTACATAATTTTATTGAAATCAAAGATAAAATAAAAATTAAATCAACCGGAATTTGATCGTGGTCTTGACAATATTTATATACAGCCTATTTCTAATACAAGACCACAGCAATTTGTTCTCGTCACTTTGAATTTATCACATATTCTTTTTAAAAGGTTGTTAAATTATAATATATTTTTTTAATAAAACGTATTTGAATTTGTTTTTTTTTGCCACACCACTACCCCAATTGCGAGATATAAATTCCCAAAGAAAATTAGTAACTGTCTACGTTTACATTTACATCTTTACATTTTACTACGAAAACCAGTAGTAAACGACATAAATCAAGGAACACAATTCAGCATCGCATTACTTTATGCATACCAAAATACCTTTTGTCTGTGAAGATTTACTCTAGCGTTTTTTTGTTTCATATATACATATATATCTATATGTCCTGAATGTACATATTTCCTCTTCTAGCATGCATGTTTATGTCGTACACAAATACACACAGTCATACACTTTGCACCAGAGAAAATTAAACTGTTTATATATACTACCAGCGAGTTCTGGAAATTATTCAGACAGGTATGCAATTTATACATGCATCCTTCGCAAAAGCTAGACGCGGTACACCTACGACCACACTCATCCACACACAGAAAATACTCCCAAAACCACCAAAAAAGAAACCGCGGAAGCCCTAACGAAATAGCGTGCGTTTAATCTCGCAGCACATCGATCTAGTCAGTATGCCAGCGCGTTTTTCCGAGAGCGCCCCCCCCTCCCCATATTTTGTTTGCTCCGCGGAACAAATGAAGCAAAACTCGCCCGCTCCGCTTTCCGGATTGTGTCGTCGACGACGTGGGTTCATTTGTTTGTAGCAGAAGTCGTGCAGAAGACACCGGTACTGTCGCTTCACTCTCGGAAAAAGGAAGTCACGAGACGGAGAAGGATGTGTGTTAGGTCGTGACTTCGAATCTATTGAAATAGTTCGGATGTCGAGGAGGAATTTCTATTGTTTTCAATATCTGCGCGCGATAAATTCACATTGCGGTGACATTAAGAACCGTGCCTGTTTGGATTTTGACGATTTTTTGTTTGCATTTCACGTCTTGGGAATTTCGTCGCCTATCGGTAGGAAAATTGCGGTTCGATAAGTGAATAAGTTATCATTAACGAAGGCATCGCTCGATTATTTTTTATTTGATACAAAAACAGCTAAATCCATATATTTTCCTAAAGAATTACTATCAAGAAAATCTAAATATTCTTATCTGGCATAAGATACGTCCATATGTTATTTTAAAAACACTTTTTCTATTTGGGTTTGTTACGGTATAAAAATCGCGGCCTGTATATACCGGGTTTGCAAATGTCGGATTATTGCTTTTTTTGCAATGTTATTACGCTTTTGGTTCCTTACTTTTATTTTTGATTGATAATGTTATGTTTAATTAAACATTTTACTAAAACTCAGTCTAATTAGACTGAGTTTATTCTTAGCACTAAGTGTGACCTATTTAGATGGATTCTGAATATTTCAGCAAAAGGTTTTTTTTTCGATTTGTGCTTTTTACGCTACCTGTGCGTCATTGTAATAAAATAATAATTGTAAAAAATTCGGAATTAATTTTTAATGAATTTTCTGCTAAATCTATGAACAAGGTCTCATTCTTCCTTTTTAAGTCTTTATTAGCAATTACAGTTCTAACATGTCCTCTTTCACCGGTTAATATAGAAATTTTTGTCGATTATAAGTGTGCCTCATTTAGCTGTATTTTGTATATTTCAATACAATTTTTTTTTAATTTGTGCTCTTTGCGCTACCTGTGCATTATTGTAACTGGTTTTCTTATTTATTGTAAATAAATTTTCCTTTTTCGGTACTAGTAACTGCACCCCTAATTGCTAATAATTGTAAAAAATTCGGGATTAATTTTTAATGGATTTTCAACTAAATTTATGGACCAGATCTCATTCTTTCTTTTTAAGTCTTTATTAGCAATTACAGTTCTAACATGTTCTCTTTCACCGATTAATATAGAAATTTTTGTCGATTATAAGTGCGCCTTATTTAGCTGGATTTTGAATATTTCAATAAAAAATTTGTTTTCAATTTGTGCTCTTTGCGCCACCTGTGCATTATTGCAACTGGTTTTCTTATTTATTGTAAATAAACTTCTCTTTTTCGGTACTAGTAAGTAGACCCTTAATTGCTAATAATTGTAAAAAATTCGGGATTAATTTTTAATGAAGTTTCTGCTAAATTTATGGACCAGATCTCATTCTTCCTTTTTAAGTCTTTATTAGCAATTACAGTTCTAACATTTCCTCTTTCACCGGTTAATATAGAAATTTTTGTCGATTATAAGTGTGCCTTATTTAGCTGGATTTTGAATATTTCAATAAAAATTTTTTTTTCAATTTGTGCTCTTTGCGCCACCTGTGCATTATTGTAACTGGTTTTCTTATTTATTGTAAATATTTTTTTCTTTTTCGGTACTAGTAACTAGACCATTAATTGCTAATAATTGTAAAAAATTCGGGATTAATTTTTAATGAATTTTCTGCTAAATTTATGGACCAGATCTCATTCTTCCTTTTTAAGTCTCTTTCACCGGTTAATATGGAAATTTTTGTAGATTATAAGTGTGCCTTACTTAGCAGGATTTTGAATATTTCAATAATTTTTTTTTCAATTTGTGCTCTTTGCGCCACCTGTGCATTATTGTAAGCGGTTTTCTTATTTATTGCAAATAAACTTTTCTTTTTCGGTACTAGTAACTAGACCCTTAATAGCCAATAATTGTAAACAATTCGGGATTAATTTTTAATGAATTTTCTGCTAAATTTATGGAACAGATCTCATTCTTCCTTTTTAAGTCTTTATTACTAATTACAGTTCTAACATGTCCTCCTTCACCGGTTAATATAGAAATTTTTATCGATTATAAATGTGCCTTATTTAGCTGGATTTTGAATATTTCAATAAAAAAAATTTTTTCAATTTGTGCTCTTTTTAACTTTTTAACTGGTTTTCTTATTTATTGTAAATAAACTTTACTTTTTCGATACTAGTACCTAGACCCTTAATTGCTAATAACTGTGAAAAATTCGGGATTAATTTTTAATGAATTTTCTAATAAATTTATGGACCTTTTTCGGTACTAGTAACTAGACCGTTAATTGCTAATAATTGTACAAAATTCGGGATTAATTTTTAATGAATTTTATGCTAAATTAACGGACCAGATCTCATTTTTCCTTTTTAAGTCTAAGTAATATCGATTACAGTTTGCGAATGTCCTCTTTCACCGGTTAATCTAGAAATTTTTATAGACTGTAGGTGTGCCTTATTTAGCTGGATTTTGAATATTTCTTAAAAAAATTTCTTTCGATTTGTTCTGTTTGCGCCACCTGTGCGTTACTGTAACTGTTTTTTTTTAATTTTTTTTTGAATAAACTTTTCTTTTCCGGTAATGGTAATTAGACCCTTAATTGCTAATAATTGTAAAATATTCAGGATTAATTTTTAATGAATTTTCTGCTAAATTTATGGACCAGATCACATTTTTCCTTTTTAAGTCTAAGTGCTAGCGATTACACCTTGCGCATGTCCTCTTTCACCGGTTAATCTAGAGAGTTTTGTCAACTTTATTTATTTTAGTACTAGGTGATTTATTCAACTAGTGTCAAGACCAGATTATAGGAAATCATATACATATTGTATGAGAACAAGTGGAAGATTGAATTCCGTTTCCTCTTGTTTTTCTCTGGTGGTGGGGAGTTCCTGGGGCGACAGCTAATAGTCTATTTCAAATTTTTTTTGGAAGTTTGAGGTTTTGAAACACAAGGGCCTATTTTGGATTTACTTGTAAATTTTAGCCTTGAAACAAAATTAATTCCTTTGATATAGTTTTAATAATTTAAGCTTAGATGTTTTGCTGTAACTACAATTTTTCTTTTTTTCGTTTATTATTATGCGACATCACTTTCGTAACTTGATTTCTGAATACTTCACCTTAATTTTAATTTTCTAATAGGTAACCGTTTGTGTCAATTTTTTCATTTTTACATGTTCACTGACAACGTTCAATATTAATGGCTGCCAAACAAATACTAAACAACGCAGCATCTTCAGACTTTCGTAAGGTTAGTACTTTCTATAATAGTAATTTATTTTAAAAAAAACTACCATCTATTCGTCAGGTCAGGTACTTCTGGGACCACTCTCATATAAGTGGTGTTGAGAGTTGATAGAGTATACTTTAATCTCCATGTTCAGAACATCGTCTACGTAACAACATTCTATTATTCTTATTGTATGACAGTTCTAATACTACTAGAAGTAGCCCACTAACAATAATTCTACACATTATAGCTATTATAATTTTGTGTTATAGTTACTCTTTTATTGTATCAAAATTGCTGTTTTTATTATATTACACAGTCCTCTTTTGCGATTTTCATTTAGAAACAGTATTGTACTATTAAAATATGTTGAGAACGTTCTCTAAACAAAAATATAAATTCATTTTATAAATACTTCTTAACGTTCTAGTAAAAACTGAAAAACAGACCCTTATACAACCATATTGATTCTTAAAAGTGGTTTCACTTTTTAAACGTTCTATATAAGCACTTCACTTAAAATTAATGAAATATTTATACAACATTCTTATTGTATATTATGTTTTATTAAGCGGTGATAAAAGCGTTTTTGAGGCAAAAATAACACACATTTATGTTTTATAGGCTACTTAATCAATTTCCATAAACTCTTTAAGAATAATAATTTATAACAGCTTTTTTGAGACAGTATACAGAGGTAAATCTCTAAAAAGCTGATATGACACTACAAGGTTTCTTGTGAAGTGTTTGGACTATTATAAAATCCTTCTGCAACGAAGAGAAATAATACAGAAAAGAAATTGATATATTTTGTGTATAAATGAATTCATAAATAAAAATTTAATAATTACCCAGCCAAAATATTTAATGTCATATATTTATTGTCCTTACTGTCAGTTCAATAAGTTGAACAGTCACAGTTCTCATTGCAGTGATATTACAGTTTTTATATTACAGAAAACCTTTCTTTAAATGGTAGTATGGTAAATCAACAAAATAGCTTTGTAATGGTTTTATAAAAACCCAAAATAGCAGTCTTAACAAAGCTCTTTGTTACTTTATAGAAGTGTTATAATCAACAAGGAATAAACTTCATATATGTTAACAAAACATAGTCGTAAAAACAAAATTCTGATGTTAATGTTGCCAACTGAGTTAAGTACATGATGAAATTGTCTCATAATTTGTGCTTATTTTGGTAACAAAATAGTTGTACATATTAAAATTGCATAGACGTTTTTGAATTCTAATTATAAAATTTTAACTCTTATTAAAAAGCGGTATAATTGCTCTCAAAGCATTTATAAAAGCAAATTTGCTACTTGGAAGTTGTATATACAACTAAATAAAATGCGATTTCTATAAAGCCTGTACTTTTTCCTATTCTGAGAATGGAGTAGAGTTATTTATTAAAATATAGTAATTTTATTTATAAACTAATTTTATTAATTTCATTTAAAATGGCTTAAACTTAAATTTAAAAAAAATCGTTTTCTTAAAGGCATAAAATATTTGGATTATATGCTTTATGTACCTAGCATACCCATATAACATAAGAACCTTCGAAAAACATTAAGGTTAGATAGTAGACAATCCACCAGACATTCGTTTTCCGAAGCCATTAGCAATTTCGAACCCATGCTAGAGTACACCTTGATTATACGAATGCTAGCAGTAATGACTTTAATAAATTTCAGACGATGGCTGTTAGCGCTTCAGCAATAAAACTTAAACCGCCCGGTAGAAAAGACCAGAAACACTACGTGGCGCATTGAAAACGTCTTCGCTGTCACCAATAAAACATCGTGAGGGATTTTGCGTCGTCTGATTGTAAAATTCAAGATCATCCGAAAGACGTATCGACCGAAGGGAATTTCCACGTCTATCAGTTACGATTGTATAGGATATTGTTATCTATTGATGTAGGTAGAGTTGCCTATTTTAAATTATTAAGGTTGCAATATGATGTAATTAGAGTTGCCTATTCTAAATTATTAAGGATGAGTTTAATCCAAGATTTGGATTTTCTTTGATTATGACAGAGATAGTGAAATTTGCAAATAGTAATAGACTGGTTGTAATCTTAAAAGAATTTTGTTTATTGAGTTAAAGGGGAATTTTATAGTTACATGGTGAAATAGTATTTATTACTATAGGAGTTGTTGTTTATCTTCCATGTATATGTACCAAAAATCTGTAAAGAAAGTTTTTATATTAGTAATGTAATTTGAAATGTAATTTAGCATTGTGAAAAACTTGTTCAAGTGATATTAATGATGAGGAAAGGATAAAAGATTTTTAGATTACGAAAACAAATCGACAAAGAATTGATTAAAAAATTACCGCCGAAAATTGTATTTCGGAAGTGTCAGTTAATTGTCAATGTGACAGATAATTATTACTATAATGAAGCAAAGTTTAAAATGGTAAATAACGCATAAAAAACTTTATTAAATTTGTGAATTATTTTATTTTGATGGAAATATTGAATTATGTAAGGCATTTAAAAAATTATAACATATCTATAATTTGTATTGATCTTGATTTTAATGTGGAATTAATTTATTGGTTCAAAAAGAATTGGGTATGATCGCTAAGGTAATTATAAATAAAGAAGAGAGTATTTTCGATTTTTGCGAGAGCTAGTCGCAATTTTCGAAAATAAAGATTAACACAGTAAAAAGTGCATAAATCAAAGTGATTTGAAGTAGATATATTAGAATATTTGATATTCTAACTGTACAGAACATATTCAGTGTATAAAATATAAGAAATTGGAAATAATTGTTTAGAATCGTGAATAAAAAGGAGTAAAGAAAATTGTACTTACCGAAACAAATTCATGAGCCGGAGAAATTAAATATTCATCCACAAATTTTGAGGGAGCACTTGAAGAACACATCCATTGGGAAAACCAGGAGCATTTGTCTCATACATCCTTCCAGAGTACCCGGAGCACTTGACACATAATTTATTTAGGACCACCAGGATCATTTGTCACACACATACTTCCGAAGTATTAGAAGCACACAACGTATATCATCCTAACGAACAATCAGGAGCACTTTCCATATAATTTCTGTCGGACCACCAAGAACATTGAACTACCAGGAACACTAGTTGTATACATCCAATAGAAGACACCGAAGTTTGAGAGCCTAGTACGAGTTCATCGGAAAATATCCAGTCTAATTCCAGTTCATCTGTGAAGAAGGGCATTCAAGAACATCAATAGAACCGAGTCCAGTGTATCTACAAAGGAACCGGATTATTAACTAGAAGGTTTTAAAATTTCAAGGGATATTAAATTGGAAAAGGTCGTATAAAGTTTTATAGTACGTTAAGAATTATTGGTAGACAATGAAGAAACAAATTTGATATATTATTTAATTCTGAATTAAGGTCAAGTAACTATAAAATTACTATATTCAATTATTCAAAGTCATATAATTACCTATTTTAAAACAATTTATTTCATAATAGTAAACCAGTAAATTTTATAGACATACTAACAATTTCTGGCATATTAAAATACTTACATTGTTAAAATCGTCGTCATTTTAGAAGCTCATCCTTAATAGCCATAAATATAAATTTGAACAAGTTTTATGAGAATTTTATAATGATTTATGATAAAATCCGTATCGTCACTTGAATATGTATATGTGTTTAAAAAGAAACGAATATATTGTTAGATTATAATTAGTGTTTCTTTCCATCATCGTCGAGGTTATGTAAATAATTGAAAGGACACATTCCTAAAAGAAATAAAAGAGAACATAATAAATTTGGTAATAGATTGATTAGACTGAGATATACTTGCTTTATGAGAATTTCATGATGTTTTATAGTTGTCAGGTTTATTTCATGAAATAATATAAGTTTAAATTATTATACGTAAAATTAACGAAAACAGGTTGATTTAGTAAGAAATAGAATACAGTTGTAATCATGATACCAACTTACAAAATATAAGAATACTAATATAAGCAAAGTTAACTACTGAAGTATCCAGGACCGTATTAAGAGCATGAGATAAAATTATAGAACATATTATTTTTACATTACAACATTTCATTATTGATTTGCTAATTGTGGAGTAACTTACAATTGCTTATATATTCACTTTAGCACACTATTATTATTATTATTATTATTATTATCTACAGTAAATATTATATTCGAAACATAAAGAAAGACATGTGCAGGTATTTTAATTCATTTCTCTTTACATTGCATACAATAAATTGACAAACAATTACAAAATAAAGATCATATAGGCAACCCTTTATGCACCTTCGAATCAAGTACATACCGTAGTCGACATATTTTAATTTCTGATACGAAAGTAGAAACAGCAAAACAGCGCGACGAAATAAACTAAAGATAAACATAAGCGAGGCTGCCAAGACAGTACACTCGACAAATGTTTTCTATGAAATGTAAGGCGTCAGGGTCCCCGACACTGCGTTGCTCTCCCACCACTGTTAGCAAGCAGGCATCGCTGCATATTATAAGGTCATCTTCTGCATGGGATAGAAGTTCAAACCGAAATTAAAATTTGACGACTACGGTATATGATTGACCTGCAAAGTATTATGTAACATGTTGCTGAGCCAACTAGAAATGTATATACTGAGTGTTTAAAAATCACGCGCTAATATAGGGTGAGGCAGTGAAACGGTAAGATTTAGAAAAATCACGAAAAATATTGTTGCGTTCTCGGGGTCGAAATAAACATCTCGTGCAAATGTTTTAAAACTGTCTGTATATTTTCACACTTAAAACTAATCACAATATAAAAATATAAAATAAATGTAACGCACTTAAAACTACTACGAATCAATTAACACACGTATTTATTTCTATTACTACTATTTATGTCTGTAATGTTTATTTACTTCTTGAACTATAATAACACTGCACCATTCACTGTATTTATGTTTATTAGGACTGTACGAATACTACTGAATGAATTACTATTGAAGGAATGAATCATTCCGGTACCACAGCGGCTTTTATATCCCCATAAAAAAAAGCCTAGAAATATGCCAGAAAATTCTCTCTGTCTTCTCGATGAGTTCGGAATTATACTAGCGAAGATCCAGACTGTTTTTTTGCCTGTCTACGTCGTACTACGTGTATGATTTAGACTTGTTTACATTGCGTTCCCATCAACGTCGCGCCGATGTTTACTCTTCTATTTTTTGTGGACTTGTTTTCGTTACAATATATTTTTAAAAAAAGTATATTAGTTTTAACACGAATCTTAAGTAAATGAATGGAAATATTTAATATACCATAAAAATAATTATTTTCTGTATACAGTGTCAGTAAGATGGCGTCCTTGTTTTTGCACACATTGTCGGAGTCTGCGTTGGAATCCACCCATGACGTTCTGTAGCATCTGCAAAGGAATGTTGTTAATTTCTTGCAGAATTTGCCCTTTCAGATCTGCTTTTGTTCTTGCTGGATTTCCCGGAAAACTTTGAACTTAAGATAGCGCCATAAAAAAAATCTGGCGTGGTCAAATCTGGTGAACGGGTAGGCCAAGAAATATCACCATTTCTGCTGATAAGACGTCTTGAAAATGCTTGTCTAAGAAAATCTATTGAAACAGCGGCAGTGTGGCTTGTTGCGCTATCTTACTGGAAGAGTGTTTCTTCGTCTGGATCATACTCATCCATTTCAGGCAGACCAAAGGTTACCAACATGTCAGTATAACGTAGACGGTTTACTGTCACCTTGTTACCTTGTTGACTTTTTCACTATGGAGAGGTTTTTCTTGAAGAGCATGTGAATTATTTGCAGACCAATATCGGAAGTTCTGCTTATTTACGTAGCCACTAAGCTGAAAGTGGGCTTCATCTCTCATCCATAGGTTGTGCACTCTCTCACCATTTCTTCCGATAACATTAAGCATGGATAGGCAAAAGTGGATGCGATTATTGTAGTCAAGAGGTTTTAGTGCTTGCACTATCTGTATCTTGTATGAATGATTATGAAGGTCATTCTTTAATATCCGTCTCATTGATCGATGGTTCTGCGCTGTGCCGTTTCGCTGATTTTCACGGACTCCTAAAGCTTTGCGCACACGATCAACGTTCTCTGGGTACCGGATTGTTTTTTCACTACTTTTCTTTGTCGTGCTGTCACTTCAAAGTTTCTCACCTAACGGCTGTTAGCTTTCCCTGATTTCACGGGCGCCGGCGATAACCTCCATATGTGCACGTATCGATTCTAGAAGTTTTCATTTTAGTATATGATGCGATGACTAATATATTAGAATTCTCTACTTCGCTCTGAAATGCGTGGGATCCGTTGTAGTTGCTGCTGCCCTTCACATGTTTGAGGCTAACATGCTCGAGTTTGTTACAATACTTTTGTAATTTTTAATTTTACTTTAATCTTAGTGAAAACAGAGAAAAAATTATTTTGAAAATGTGCCGTGATACCCTATGTTAGCATACAGTTTTTATGTTTAAACCAATGCAAAATACTACATTTTTAGACTGTTAATTAAGTCAGTTATAAAAATCGTGTCGGCTAGTGTAATAATAACAACGTAATACAAATACATTAATTTTATTATACAGGGTGCCCCACAGAAAACGAAACAGATTGAATATCTCGAAGGAGGAAACTTTTTTGAAGAAACGCAAAAACAGGTCGATTTTTGATCCAAGGGGGGCACCCTTCCATCATATCTTCAACTGTGATACGTCATTCCCCTCTCCTCCATCACTCTAACCTTTACAATTTAAATAGAGAAAGTAGTATATACTATACATCATTGAAAAGGTAATTGTACGGAGAATTCAGCAAAGTAATTGTTGGTTGCGCTATTTTTGATTTTAGCGCCCTCTAGCGGGAAAAAAATGGTTACGTATTCCACAATGTGACACATCATTTCAAAGCTAATTTTATTAGCAACTAAATACGTAATATTTTTGACATTTATTTGTCATCATTCTCAAGTACAGACTGTCAGCGTCTTTTGTAAACTAATAAGTTCGTAGTTTCTAATATTAGAGCTCTGCATGGTTTTTCGATTATTTAAATTTTTTTCAATTGTGCATTAAATTGCTAATATAATTAGCTTTGAAATGATGTGTCACATAGTGAAATACGTAACCGTTCTATTTTCCGCTAGAGGGCGCTAAAATCAAAAATAGCGCAACCAACAATCACATTGCCGAATTCTCCGTACAATTACCTTTTCAATGATGTATCGTATTTAGTACTTTCCCTATTTATATTGTAATGGTTAGAGTGATGGAGGGGAGGGGAATGACGTATCACAGTTGAAGATATGATGGAAGGTTTCCCCCTTGGATCAAAAATCGACCTGTTTTTGCGTTTTTTCAAAAAAAGTTTTCTCCTTCGAGATATTCAATCTGTTTCGTTTTCGGTGGGGCACCTGTATATTGTTAGTGTCTGCCATAGAATATATCGTTATCGCGATTTAATAATATTGTTTTTGCACTCGCTTATCAAAACCTGTCATTTCACGATTCGATTTGCGTGAGTAAAAAGTCACTTTAAACACGAGTGCGTAAAAGTAAAGTTGGTACTTCCTAGAACTTGATTAATTTAGTGACATTTTAAAATCATAAATCCCTAACCTTAATAATATGCTACCCAGTTCGTTGTTTTTCTATGAAAATAAAAGGAAATGAAATAGAAATTGTTATATTTGGAAGGTATGTAATTCAATGTCAGAACGGCAACAAATATTATATAAATTACCATTATTCATTCTTTTCAGAAATTGAAACGGAACAATTATTAAAAATTTTAATAGGGCAATTTTGACAACCAGGGATTGATACCCCAGGGATTAACTGGTTTGTTTGAATTGATCTTGATTGCAAAGGTAGAGTAACGTTGATTGTATTATTGCATATATCTTGTATTTCAGATGTCGAACAAGTTGCAGGCGGAGTCGATATCTGTAACGGGGTCATTGTTTTAGCAAATTGAATTCTACTATGCAGAGAATTTTCGATATATACGTTTGCAACCGTAGATGATTTCCATCCAGCATGCCTTTTAATTGAAAGCAAGTCACCTCCTTGGTTTGCCAACAATGTCGCTGAACTCCTTCGGAAACACTGACCTGTGAAGTTACTTGCGCTATCAAGCTGAAGGTACTCAGCTATTCGCATTGGAATTTTGCCAATTGTATTAAGACCAACAGGTGAACAAACACACTTGCTATTGCGATATGTTAAAAAGAATCGCTGCTGGCTGTCCGGTCTTAAATTTGCAATTGCCGAATTAATGCAATCCATTCGGGCTTAATGATTGCAAATGTACGGCTGTTACCTGTTTTAGTTTCTGGAATTGTTACGATAATTAAATTCGATTTAAATTCTATGTCTCGCAATGACATTTTGCAAAGTTCTTCACGTCGACACGCTCCAGAAATACCCAATATTAATACAGCCTATAAATACATATAGTGTTGTATGGAATTTAAATATACGGAAATGACTTTACCTTCATTAGTAGGAACAAAGAATTTTGTGCTTCAACAATAAATTTAGTAATTTGTTCTTCGGTTAATACTGCTGATTTTTTAGGCTGATGTTGCTTCGTTATCTGTTTTAAATACGCTATGAGTTTTGCATATTTAGATATATCCGTATTATCATATATTATTAAGCATGATTTTAACATAGAATAAGTGGACCATAATGATTTATTTGATTGTAAATTTTGAAAATAAACTAATAAACAATTTTCGGAGTATTTTTGTATATTTTTAGATCTAGCCCAAGTTACGAATTTAGTATAAGTGTTTTTGTATATGTTTTTTGATTTTATGGGTAATAAATTAGCCACTGCAATATTGGCAGCTTCGCGAATTTCAAGCGGTGTACATTGCATTTCATTATCAGAATTCATTTTGTTGGTGAGGTTTTTATTCTGTATGGAATTTTTTGAATTTGATAATTTTAAATTAAAAGTCACTTCAAATAATCAATACTGCCAACTCAAATTGTTTTAATTAATAGCAAGAGATTAGTAGTGTGTCATAAACGAAAACGTATTTAACAATATGTATTATTATTATAGTTCTCGTACAAAAAATATTGTACAAACTTCGTGCGTGAAACATTTCGCGAATTCGTGTCCATAAAGCGCTCGCCTTTCGGCTCGCGCTTTAAACTGGTCACTCATTCGCGAAATATGACTTCACGCACTTGGTTCGTAAATAACTATTTTGACTTTCCGGGCAGAAAAAGCCACTGGAAATTCTATAAAGAAAAAGATATGCCAGTGGGCAGAAGCAAAAACTGCAGTGGAGGAGAGCAAACGTATAATAATAAAAGAATTACAACTTAAATTGACATGTAAAAAAGAGAAACATGAAGCAGAATTTTAAAGACTAAGCAATCATAGAAGAAAATAATTTCATTGAAGAATATAGTTTAAAACTATAACACATGACTGACAAGTATGAGAAAGAGATAGAAATTTTAGCAATAAAAAAAATCTGTCATTTTTATGAAAAGTTTTATTTATTTTTATTTAGAATGCTTTTTCTGCTTCTTGTTTATTATTACTATGTATATAGTTTTTTTATTACGGTTTAAATGTTTTTTTTGTACATTGTTATTACAAGAAATACATATTTTTCAAGCAATTCTCACTGCTTCTTTCGATAATCTAAACCTTTTCAGAAAATCTGCATCACTCCACTTATGAAAATGATTTTTTCGATTTTGGTATGTACTTTCAGCTCTCTGTGGCTCGAGTATGTTGATGAGCTCTACCGTATATTCATCATCAGTTAAAAATTCTGTGTTCGTAATTGAGGTTATAATTCTCATTACAAACAACAAAATATTACTGAACCTATATTGAACTAACCTTAAACCAACAATATCGGTCGCTTACTTGAGCTACGTATTGAACTTGGTTCTACCGTTGATTGAAGGTATACATAAAGATGCGCAACTACATAGCACTGAGCGTAGCCAAAACTGGGTCCGAGATGTATAGCGATGCATCAGTCGTTTGGGTCCGAGATTCGAAACAGCCCGCGACAGCGATGATGTTTCTGGGCAAGGGGTTTGCGGGACGACATAACGGAAAGACACGCAATTTTACTATAACGTTGCGCATCTTTATGTATTCTTTCAATCAACGGTTCTACGCTTGAGCTGGAATTGTACAACGCATGACTTGTTATTAAGCCAAGTTCAACAATAAACCTACCATAAACTAACATTGAACAACCCGACCTAAGCAATGAGATGTTTTTCGTCAGAAGGAACATAAGTCAGATTACTTGAAAATGACACATTCAAAACATGGTTTATATCTTCCTCGTCCGTGGAATTTGCAGAAGAATTTGAATGCATTAGAGTTGGAAGCTCACAATCAATTCCTTTCAACTGTTTGTTTACAGATGGAATGTCTGGATACGTTACTTTGTGTTTATTTCTTTTTGAAAACCCTTCAATTTTTACAAGGTAGAAGTAACAGTCCGTAACGTGATCTGCTGGTTCATGCCAAATCATTGGCCTTTCTGACAGGAATTCTTGTTTTTGTTCCACTGAGTTACTTTGACATAACACGAAATACAGCATATATGTGGTACCAATGTTTTGTCTTGATTTTTAATTTTGAAGACAAAATATTGTTCATAACATCTCTGAATTAATTCACTTAAAGGCTTCTTTTGTGATTTTATTACGTATAATCCACAAACATAACAAAAACTGTCCGGAGAATTTTTACAGCGTCTTGAACGGTTTTCCATTCTTGAAAGTCACACGCAATATAACTTGTAGAACACTGCTTCAAATTATCTTAACTAAGTGACAATTCAGTGACATTTCTTTTGCCTCTTGCCAGACCGCGTCAACAACTAAACAATACATGAATCACTACGCCGGCTGCAACCTTCATATATGTGTCGGAGGGACAAGATGAAAAGGGAGATTTGATCAAATCCCTAAGGTAGATGATCAATTCATGGAAGATGTTAAAATAACAACTCTGTGGGGTCATTTCCCTAAAGACGCAGTGGCAACAGATAAACAGAAGAAAATACAAAAGTGTGTCAATGGCGCTAAACAATTGCACGCTATGCCGAATAGAATTCAAACGTATGGAGAAAAGTTGTTTTATATGTGGAAATGGATATCATGCAAAATGTTCCGGACTACATGATGACACTGCAAAAAAAATACAGGACAATATTATTAAGTATGTCAAATACATTTGTAAATATTGTGAAAAATTTGAATATGGGAAACATCTAAATGAATTATATGAAAGACTGGATTTATGTATTGAAAAAATTGAAAAACAAAATGAAACTATTAATGAATTGAAAGAAATGATTGTTACAGCAAACTATGATGCAGATAATAAAGATAAGAAAAAGTACAGTGAATGCTTGAAAGATAATAATGATACTCTCTTGATTAAGCCTAAAAAAGAAACACAAAAATCACAAGAAACACAAAAAGAAATAAAAAATAAAATTAATCCGGTAAGATTAGCTGTAGGAATAGAGAATATAAAAAACATTAGTAAAGGAGGTGTAGTAATTAAATGTAGTGATAATACATCCAAGGAGAAACTTAAAGAAGAAATGGAAAAAGAAATAGGTAATAAATATCAAGCGTTGGATACAAAATTGAGAAATCCGAAAATTATCATAACTGGAGCCGAGAAAGAAATTATTGATGAAGATAACGATACTATTTTAAAGTCAGTCTTGGAGCAGAATGATTTGAGTACATGTGACGACATCTTGGAAGAAAATGTTAAAGTTGAAAGAAAGTATATAAATAAAAATAAAAATAACTACGGTAATATTATATTAAATGTGGATCCACAAATGTTTACTAAAATATTGAAACTAGGAACTTTAAATGTAGGATGGAGAAAATGTAAAGTATACGAATACCTAAATATTATAAGATGTTTTAAGTGTTCTGGATATGGTAACTTTGCTAAAGAGTGCAGGAATAACGAAATATGTGGTAAATGTGCAGAAGAACATAAAACAAAGGAATGTCAAAATGAAATAGGTAAATGTATTAATTGTGCGAAAGTTTCTGAAAAGCTTAATATAAAGATCGACAGCAGCCATTCTGCATATGACTTAAACTGCCCATACTACATAAGATTACTAGAAAAAGAAAGAAACAAAGTAAAATACATATAGCAATCAAAGCAGGATTACTCTCACAAAAAAAGACAAATTACTGTTTTTAATTGTCAGGGATTTCTAAATAATAAAGATTTGATAGTTGATTTAATAAATCGGTGGGAGCCGCTAATAATAGGGTTAGTTGAAACCCTAAATAAAGATGTAATAGATAAAGAAATAGCCATAGATGGTTATGAAACGATAAATGCGACAACGAATAATAGAAGAACGGGTGGCATATTAGTATATATAAAGAAATACTTGTATTATGACGTAAAGAATATTTTTGTTTGTGATTGTCTGTGGCTAGTATCTGTTGAGACCAAAATACATAATCAAAAATACTTGTTAACATTTATTTATCACCCACCACAAAAATTGGATAATATATTTATAGAATATCTTGAAAATCTGGTAGATAACATATTTGATTTCGATGGAATCATTTTAATAATGGGTGATTTCAATATTGATTATAAGAGAAATACATATTACAGTTTGAAGATTAGAGACATCTTATATAGAGCAGCTCTGTATCAAGTTGTATCGGTACCAACAAGGATTACTAATACTAGTGAAACAATTATTGATTACGTTGTAACTAATAGGAGAGACATTACCTTTGAGGTTCACTTGACACCTAAAATTAGTGATCACAATATTTTGACCGTTGATACACAAGAGCTAATGAATACGGAACATATAAAAACGTTTAAAATTAGAAGTTATAAGAACTACAACATTAATGCCTTTCATGATAGGATACTAAGTTGTGAGTGGTCGAATAATACTAGCGAGGTGAATATTTTGGCTACACAATGGTTAATGATAATTGAGGCAGCAGTGCAGGAATTATGTCCAATCATTGAAATAACCGTAAGGTCTGGTTTTCCAAAAAATAAATGGATAAACGCAGAAATTATACAAGAAATGAATATAAGACATAATAAATACAAACTTGCAGTGATAACCAAAAATGAACAACATTGGGAAGAATATAAACGCAGTAGAAACAAGGTCACGGGATTAATTAGATCAGAAAAAGAAAAATATTTTGTAAGAGTATTACACAATAATAAATATAATCACAGAACATTATAGAAGAACCTAAAAACCCTTCTTCCTGGGAATAATGAATTATGTGACAAAGCAATAATTTTTGAAGACAAAGAAATCAGTAATAGCTTCGAAATATGTGAAAGTTTCAATAAATATTTTGTGACGAGTGTGGATGATATTGTGGCTGCTATACCAAAGAAAGTAGGTTTGGTGCATAACGACAACACCGGTAGTTATGATAACGGGTTCTGTAATTTCGAAAACATCACAATGTATGAATTAAAGAATATATTAAAGGAACTCAACAATACAGGAGATGCAGCTGGAAATGGCATTAACACATCCTTGTTGAAAGATGCATGTCTAGTAACTGCGAATAGATTGTTAGATGTATTAAATCAATCACTAAAGAGTGGAGTATTTCCTGAAGGATGGAATACATCATACATTATACCAGTGCCAAAGGTGAATGGGTCACGAAAATGCGTGGAGTTTCGCCCAATAAATACAGTGCCGGTGTATGAGAAAGTCTTAGAACGTGCAGTAAAAAATAGGCTTAGTTCGTATTGTAATGACAATAATATAATAAGCAAAGACCAGTCGGGCTTGAAAGAAGATCATTCATGTGAAACATTATTAGTGAATTTAATTGATAAGTGGTTAAAAGAACTGGATAAAGGTAACATTATCTTAGCAGTCTTTTTGGATTTTCGTAGAGCCTTTGAAACAATAAATAGAGACACTTTAATTAAAAAACTGGAATCAATAGGTGTAGGTGGTACAGTTCGAAATTGGTTTTCTAGCTATTTAAATAATAGGACACAAATAGTAAAATATAATAATAGTGTATCAAGTGCGATAGAAACTAGGTATGGAGTGCCCCAGGGAACTGTTTTAGGCCCCGTTCTATTCAATATTTACGTGAATGATATGTCGTCGTGTGTCGGCCGCTGTGACGTGTGTATGTTCGCGGATGATACAATGCTCTGCGTATCGGGCGATGATATGGAAGATATGGTTAAAGTGATGAATGAAGAACTGGAAGCGTTATATATATGGCTATGTAGAAATAATTTAAGTATAAATATTGATAAGTCCAAGTTTATGTGTATTGGAAGTAGACATAAATTACAACACAATGATAAAGATAAGATTAAAATACTAATTAATAATGTTGAATTAGAGTCAGTAACACAAATAAAATACCTTGGCATAATAATTGATGAAAATTTAAATTTCAAAAAACATTCAAGCTATGTAATAAGTAAGATATCTAAAAAAGTAGGGTTTTTAAATAGAATAGGTAAAAACTTGTCAAACTATGTTAAACTTATGTTATATAAATCGCTTATAGCACCACACTTTGAATATTGTTCAACAATTCTGTTCAATGCAAAGCAAAATGAGATACAACAATTACAAAAACTACAGAATAAATGTATGAGAGTAATACTGAAATGTAGTAAATATACACCCATACAGATAGTGTTGGGTGCACTACAATTAATGAACATTAGACAGACACTAGCATACAGAGTACTCGTTTTTATACATAGAATTAAGTTAGGTCAGGCACCTTTATATTTAACGGATAAGCTAGTACAAGTAGGAGATACGCATAGTTATAGCACACGTAATGTTAAAGACTTTTATATAAGTAGATATCAACGAAGTCAAACAACAACAAGTGTATACGTTGATGGTTTGAAACTTTATAATACATTACCCAATAGTATAAAAGAATGTAATAGACTAAGTTTATTTAAGACGTTGGCTTATAAGCATATACACTTGAATTATTGACTTTAAAAGTTGGTTTGTAACACATATATCAAATTAAGATGTTATATTTGAACATATATTTATCATGTATACATAATAGCAAATTGCTAAATAAAAACATTATTATTATTATTATTAAGAAAGTAAGTGATTTGATCGAAACCCATAACTGTTTTAGTGAAAAGATGAAATAATATTGTTTAGATATTAAAATATTTATTTAAGTAAACCATGCATTATTAAATATAGAATAGGTAATACAATAATAGTCATTGAAACACAAATTATTTATTCAAAAGTAATTAACAAAAGAATTAGGTACTCACGCCGATATTTTTAGAAATAAAGAGGATAGTTTCAGTGAAATTTTAAACATTTTAAGTGAATGTAATTAATAAATATTAATGTTCATTCATTTTTATTAAAACACGTTGTTGATTTGTGGCATCTCGAGTTACAAAGTACGTTACTTTTTTTACATGCTCATCTTTTTATTTTACATTGTATTTTGGATTCTTCACAGGAACACTTCTTAAATCCTTGACCTCCAAATAAAGATAATTTTTCTGCAGTGTTAGGCAGACCTAGGTTAGTCCGTGGAACTGTTTCGTAAATGTTGTAGTAGTTATTTGAAGAGCGTTTCTAAGTAGCCAATTTTTATAATTCAACCTGAGGTACCAATTTGGTTTAAATTATATTTTATATCTATTACGATCCCCACAACGTTATTTCCATCTAAGGTACATCAACCAAAACTGTGAAATCCACTAACACTTCTTTAAATTTCTTCAAAGAAAGTTCTTTCATTTTTTCATCTGATCTTTTCTGGTGTTTTACAGCATTTCATTTTGATCTTTAATGCTCTCTTCTTTTTGGCATAAATAGCATAAAATTTTCGATCCATATCCTTCTTCTCCTACTGCATTCCCACATATTGCGTGCACCGGGGGTTTACAAACGTCACATCAATGGGCTCCAGTAGATTCCATTCCACAAACAACACAATATGCTTTACTGTCGCTGACAGCTACTTTCCCTTCTGATGCAAGTAACACTATAGATGTTTTAACTGTTGAAGCAGGAGTTGGTTCGAGTGGCCATGTGGTCGATAAAGAAATTGATTCAATTTCTGGTAGATCCTATAAATGTAAAGCTTTCTTGGTGAGTAAATCAGCTGCCGGTAGATTGTGTGACATTGAAGTGTTATTGTTGGTTGATTTAAATATTGAAGATCATTTGAAGTTGAAGCATTGTAATCAATCAATTCAGATGTTGGTAAATCTTTTGAAGTTGAAGCGCCGTTGTTGTTCTCTAAGGAAGCTGCTAGTAAGCCTTCCGGTGTTAAAATAATGTCATGGTCCTGCTGATTAAGAGGTATATCCAAGTTCTCCTCAGTAACAAGTATTTCAAGCAACTCTTTCGAAATATGACTAGGCACGTTTCAACCCTCTCAACTATTTTCACTAAAACAGTTAAGGATTTGATCAAATCACTTACTTTTCTAAGGGAAATGACTCCACATAGTTTATATTTTAACATCTGCCGTAAATTGATCATCTACCTTAGGGATTTGATCAAATCTCCGTTTTTATCATCTCCCTGCGACATATGCACGTCTCGATTCCAGAAGGGTCCGTTTTAATATATTCCGCGATGACTAATATATTAGAATTCTCTACCTCTCTCTGGAATGCGTGGCGTCATATCCTTTGTAGTTGCCGCTGACCTTCACGGTATAGCAGCGAATATGTTAGAGCTTATTACAATACTTTTTTAATTTTTAATCTTATGTTAATATTAGTGAAAACAGTTAAAAGTTTTATTTTGATAATGTGACGTGATACCCTATGTTAGAATACAGTTTTTATCTTTAAAATAATGCAAAATACTAAAATTTTAGACTGTTAAATCAGTTATATAAATTAAACTTAATAAATTTTTATTGTACATTAGCATATCATTGTTAGTGATGTCTGACATAGAAGATATCGTTATTGGAGGGCATTCAACAGGACCAAATCATACTCGATTGTCTCACGTTTACCAAAACCGCATCACGTACGCGCCCCACAGAAATCCATCATGAAATTTTGGCAATAAATTCGTCTAGCGGTCGGGCTCTCTAATAGTGTCGGAAGGGTGGGCAAAGAGAACACGACTAGGTGCTGCCTGCGGACGAGGTCCCGAAGCCCTTTAAATCCCTCGTCATTACACGGTTGGAGATGTAGGGAGCCGGTGATTAGGTGCTGGATGCATGTAACACTCTATTGTGACCCGTGTCACGTAGATTTACAGAAGTTACTCCTCGTCTGGAGGCAGCTCAGCGGGACCATTCCTGGGCCTAACAGGCGGTACGCAGGTAGTACGGCGCCGCAGTATAGGTGGAATTTCGGCACCGTTATACGGAACATAATCGTGAGGTCATTTCCATTATGAATAATTCCGTCGTCCGACGTTTAAATAAGTCAGGTCGTGCAAATAAATCAATCTAAAAGTCTCGTATTGTGCGTGTGTGTTTGTGTGAAGATCTCAATCTATGATGGAAAATTCTGTAACAAAGATGTTCCCGTCTATAGCAACAGCTTGTTGAAATATGCTGTAATTCACTGGAAATATTCAATAATATAACAATTTTAGTAAATGTTTATGAAAGTGCTTCTATAATCATTCTTCGTCCAATTATGCATTTGTTTCTGGATGCAGTTATTTAATTTAGTTTTTTATTGTTTATTTAATACGGCCTTTTTGAAAGAAATGTTGACGGTTTGTTACTAATGTTGAATTAATATCCTGGATCGGATAATGCATGTCATTTTGATTACTCCTAAAAAAGAAAAACTTCTAACACAGGACTCTAAAAAAGATACGAAATAGACAAAAATAGAATAGCCCTCAGTGCCGATAGCTCAAAGGCATGCCAAAAGCTTTGAGATGTTCTCTTTATATGTTGATGTTCTTTCTCAAAATATTCGCGGCTTACGTACAAAAACACGTACTTTTCTAAATGCCAGTCTTTCTTCTCACTTTGAAATCGTACTACTTAGCCAAACATGGCTCACCGACTCCTTCTCCAGCAGCGAACTCTTTCCAACTCATTATAATGTCTTCAAATGTGATCGTATCTCTTGACACCACTATGTTTAAGCAGCTCACACAACTGGTGGACGCATTGGTTTTCAGAATTACTCTAGGCCTAACGCAAATTCATGTTACCCTTGTTTATATGCCTCTGGATCTTAACTTATATTTTTTGAATTACTTGAGATATTTATTTTGGATAAATCTGTTTCACTGACAGGCGACTTTAACCTGCCGAATTATGCGGATCCTACGAATGCTGATGCTAAATTGAATTCATTCCTGCTATTTCAAACATCCACAAATCTTATTCAATTTAATCACGTCTTAAATCTTCACGATCGAATGCTTGATCTGGTATTATCAAACTGGGATTATCTGATTGGCATCGAACGTGAATCACTACCACTTGTCTCAGAAGGTACTTATCATTTTGTTTTGAGTATGAGTCTCACTTATAGATCAATTTCAAAATGCCCAGCTTTTATATCTAATGATAACAAAAGATAAAATTTTTATAAAGCCAATTATAAATAATAATCTTTATTCAGATTTTTGACATGCTGACTGGTCCATTCTAAAAAGTTGTACTTATGATTTATGAGGCAGTACATGAATTCTATGAAGTAATTTATGGCATTCTCGATTTGTCGCTGCCTAGGTCAGTTGGCAATTCTAATTCTTTGAAATACTAAAAAATATCAACAGTGAACCCATGGTTCACTGTTGATATAAAGAACGTTCCTTTTAGGACTATGTTAGACCTAAAAAAATGTTCTAGTAGAATTCCCAGTAGACTTAACGATTCCATTCAAGAATATAACACACCATCTACCATTGTGGATACCTTCGTATTGGCTTTCTCTAGTGCTTTCGTGCGTGGTGACTGTATTGAGCACTCATAAGTGCTCCGCAGACTGAGCTATTCAGGTTTCGATAACGCACAAGTCCGCTTTTTTAAATCCTACCTGACAAACCGCCAGAATTTCGTCTATTATAATGGCTTCAGATCCCGTCAGTATGTGTCATCATCTGCTGTACCACAGGGTTCGAATCTTGGACCTCTATTTATTAACGATATTATTAACGCGATTCAATGTCCTGTTTTTGGCTTATGCTGACGACATAAAAAATTATCATAGAATAATGACTTCTTCGGATATCGATATACTTCAGCAAAATTTGGATATATCTATGGCTATATCTCAATATAGACAAGTGCTGCTCTGTTACTTACGTGTACTAGGAAAGTAAATTAATTTCATTCGTTCAGAATATCATATTGACAACATATATATATATTCACTCTGTCGCCGACAAAGACCAGGGTTTTCTTTTTGATTTGTCGCTAACGTTTGCATCCATTACCGTTTCTTCGCATAAAATACTTGGCTTCATTATTCGTATCTGAAATTGTTTTACTAACTTACAAACGATATGTTCCCTTTTTTATGCCCTCGTTATAAGCAAACTAGAGTACGCATCTGAGGTTTCCGATATACCATGTGTACTCGAAGACAATTGAACAGGTACAAAGAATATTCCTATCATTCAAACTAGATGGCTTCTATCCGTTCCAGAACACCGGACTACGATGCATTGCTCTTGAGGCATATCCGAAAGAAGAACTTATATCAGCGCCTCCTTCATGAGTAACCATTCGACAAAAAATGCTTACCACGGAGAAATTGTTTCAGGTTTCGGAAAAGATAGATCAAGCAATTCGTACTTCAATTCATTGAATTTAGACAATCACTTACGATCCATTACTTTTAAACTGGGTGAATTTTAACAAAAAATCTACTTCAGGTCAACTTTGATTTAATTCAGCATTCCATAAATTCTAAATTAATGTATGAGCCTTTAAATTCGCTTCAGAAACCTACCTAGATTTTATTGGTGTTTCATAATAACTACAACAGATATTTCGTATGTAGTCTGTGCACATACAAATAAAGAGGTTGGTGATTGAGTCTGAAATTGGTAGCGCCAGGCTTGCTGATCATGAGACAATATTCTGCAACTTAAATGTTAAGCTTAAACATATAAAACCTGTATATAAATATATACGTAACTTCAAAAATTTGGATAATGGGGTGTTTCTGGATCAGCTAAAGATGGTACCTTGGCAAAGGTTATTCTACATACAAGACATTGACGAGAAAGTAAGAATGCTTGATCAAAATATTATGACTCTTATTAATGCGGATAAGTTACTAATGAAATTGAGGGATAATGCTTATACAAGGTACAAACGATCGAGATCTCCTGGTCACTGGGATTACTATAAAAATTTAAGGAACTTCACCAATACAGCCGTAAAAAATGAAAAACGCACGTTCCTTGAATACACTGTTAAACAGTCTGATGCTAAGACTGTGTGGAAGAAACTAAACTATTCAAATATTAGGTCACGGAGCCATATGAAATACTGCAACATTTAAAAAATGCTGATCAAATTAATAATTTCTTTACAATTGGGTGCCCGACAGTGGATATTGATAACACTGATTTCCTAAACTATTACGAAACGAATAAGATGCACAACTGTTTGGATTTCAAATTCCAGACTGTTGATGAGTCTACAATTTTCAAATACATTAGAGGAATCAGGTCGACTGACGTGGGTCATGATGGTCTGAATATTGAAATTCTGGGGCTCTGCTATCCTGCTATATTCCCCTACCTGACTCATGTCATCAACTCCTGTATAGCCACGAATGTGTTTCCAACTTCTTGGAAGAAGGCTGTTGTTGTTCCGATGGCCAAGACAAGACCGGCTAGTGAGTACAAAGATTTGCGACCGATAAGTATTCTACCAGTGTGCTCAAAATTACTGGAAAAGGTCATCAATGAACAGTTGGGTTGCTACTTCGCTCCACAAATCAGTCTGGGTTCCGGAAAGGGTATAGTTGCACCACTACCCTGCTAAAAGTAACAGACGACAACATCAAAGCTGGAGACAGGAATATGGTTACCATCTTAACACTTTTAGATTTCAGTAAAGGGTTCAATACAGTCTGTTATAAAACTCTTTTAGCTGTACTTAGTTTATCCGGACTGTCTGGGTTTGCTCTCGTATTTATGGAAAGTTATTTGACCGGACGCGTACAGTTCGTACGTCTTAATGGTAATTCTTCCTCTTGCAAAAGTATAGAACGAGGCCTCCCACAGGGTTCTATACTGGGACCCCTTCTAATTGTATACATCTGGCATGCATCTGTGTGTGAGTAACTGTAGTATGCATATCTACGCGGATGATACCCAAATATACCATTCCTTTGACTTTAGTGAGTGCAAACAAGCTATACGGGACATCAATGAGGATCTAGATGACATTGCTAGATTTGCTCGTCAGCACTCATTATTGATAAATCCTGCTTGCTAAGTTTGTTACATTGAACTTCAGTGGTAAAAGTCAGATTGATAAATTGAAGACGGACGTTAGGCTGCAGATATTCAATGACATTATACCAGTCAAAGACGAAGCCAAAAGTCTGGGATTTTATTTTGCATTTATTTTTCATTTATCTTTATGTTTCATTTATTTTTCTTCTTCTTCTTTCTCTTTCTATTCTGGATGGATATTGAGCAGATTTTACAAATGTACATTTTACTTTACTAGGCTCAGCGGAAAGAGAACAGCCCTCGTATAAAACATTTTCAGCACCCACTAGAGCGTTTTTATACACTTTTTCATGGCAATTAGTGAGTTTCCTAAAAAAAATGGATAGATGATAAAAATAAGCTATTAATAATGTATATGAAATTAGGAACCAAATTGAATTCACCACTAATTCTATCCTCTCGCGAAACAAAAACTTCTTCTCCTTTTTTGTTGTTACTTAGTTATAATCGATGACCAACTTAGTTTCAGAACATTTCAAAAGTGGTTTACACGCAACACGTGACACTAAATAGAAATTAATTACCTATATATTCGACGTTTCTGGCTTGTATATAACATCGAGGTATCCCATTGATCGAACAAGTTCTCTTTCAGAATGGGACGCCTAATATTTAGACTGTGAGTAATGCCTCCACACACACATGCCGAAACGTTTAAATGTTCCGAGTTCCGAAAGTTCCATAACTAAGTTAAACAGCGGACAACGTATGCTATAATCGAAATATACGGCATGTGCATTAGACATTAGCCCATTTTGGGAGGGAACGAGTAGGGAACTCTCACGCGTGCATTCTCCGAGCTGCAGATGTGACCCATTATGCCATTAGTTGTGTCCCTAATTAGATTTACATTGTCGCAACATCGTTCTAAACTTGTCTATTTGATTTTCGGTTAGCGTATTAGAGGCAATAAAGAGAAAAAGTATCGGGTTAATTGTTTCAACGTCATTTCATACTTCGAGTTTGAGGAATTTATCGATGTTACACGAACTAATTTATGCTGAATACAAGATAACTGGTAGTAAACAGCAGTGCATGAATATATAAGTATATACAGTGTGTTTTGTCATTGATAGAAGTTATAATAAAAATATGTACACTTACGTTAATTACTGCGAAATCCATTGAAAAAAATTTTTTTTTTAATAATCTTTGTTTTTTTGTAAATATGCGCGACATTTGTAGGATGAACATCATAGTAAGTGTTCAAAGTTCGCACCGTTCTCTTCAATACATAAACGCGCCCGTCGTAAAAGTGAATCACGCACTGCCGGTAACAGATTGCGTTCGCGGATACGATCTGTTTCTACACTGATACGGTCACGGAGTGCGTCAACGATATCAACTTCGGTGTGATAAACTAATTGTTTTAAATGACCCCAAAAGTAGAAATCTACGGGATTTAAATCAGGGGACCGAGGTGGCCACGGCACCGGTCCACCACGTCCTATCCAGCGATTGGTAAATGTTCTATTTAATTGTTCGCGTACGGCGCGCACAAAGTGAGCTGGTGCGCCGTCGTGTTGATACCACATCCTAGCTCGAACATTAAGAGGGACATCTTCCAATAATTCTGGTAGAATGTTGTTCAGGAAGTTAAGGTACACGTACCCATTCAGTCTAGGTAGTAAAAAGAATGGGCCGACGATGGTATTATTAACTATTCCCACCCATACATTCACAGAGAATCGATGTTGGTGGTGAGAACGGCGTATCAGATGGGGATTTTCCGTGGCCCACTCATGACTATTATGGAAATTAAAAACACCATTGCGAGTGAAGCTCGCTTCGTCCGAAAATAAAATCCCACTTAGAAAATCGGCATTTTGTAAATGTTGCCGTAGTATCCATTGACAAAACGCAATTCGAGCAGGATAATCTTCTGGAGAGAGTGCCTGTACTCGTCGGTAATGATACGGGTGCAGCTGATTTTCGCGTATCCAGACAACATAATTAGATACATTGAATTGTCGAGCTAGCTGTCTAGTACTTAAAGTTGGATCGTTTTCAATGGACTCTAGTATGTCATCTTCTGTATTCACTGTAATAGCATTTCTGCCGGGCCCTTCTCTGCGTGTGGGTTGTAATTGTCCGGTATCGCGTAGACGTTGCACAACACGCACAAAAGTTGCAGGCGTCGGTATCCGCCGAGTTGGAAACATATCCGCATATCTCCTTCGTGAAAGTGCACAATTTTGCTGGCTTTCGCCATAAATAAGTATCATGTCCACTAATTCATTGTTATTAAATGCCATAACACTAATTAACAACTATGTATAATCAACAGAAAACCAAATTATTCACTTAATATTATTCACATACCACAGCACAGGCGACTGACCTACAAATGTGACAATACTTCAAACACAGATTTGAAAATGTAAACAAAAACCCAGATGTTGTGGCGCCAGGCAGGTAGTTATGTCTAATTTATGGCATGTGCTAAATGCAATACTCGGTCGAAATCCAAACAAACAGACGCATAACTAGATCAGGTTTATTCAATCATTCAATACAGTCCATCTCAAAAATATTGACTGCACTTTTCAATAACTTTTTCCGGCGTTAATTGCAAACATTTATATAAAAAAAGATTTCCATTACTTTGTAATAATTGTGAAGTATGTCACGTCAAAGTCCTATTGATCATTGACCAAACATAGTGTATATATATATGTATATGTAGAGCGTTGAAAGCTTAATGATGTTATTCCCACTTGACAGTGATAAGGTACACAATCCAATGTAAAGAATTTCTCTGCAATAGATAATGATTATATACCTGTAGAAAGTTAAAAGGCATATAAAGTCTATCCACATGTTAATTTCAATGATAAAGTTATGGTCTAAATGAAACGACAGAAACAAGCATTTAAAAAGAAATATTCGAAAGTTATATTAAAATGTTCGAGCTCTGTCTGACTTCTACACGTGGGCGCGAGAGTTCCTTTTTAGTTAAACCGTTGATTGAAGGAATATATAAAGATGCGCAACGCTATAGTAAAATTGCGTGTCTTTCCCTTAAGTCGTCCCGCAAAGCCCTTCTTCTTCTTCTTCTTAATGTGTTTTCTAGTTAGGCCTTAGGCCTTTTACTAATAGTCTGTTTTGGCTTCATCTTTACTTTGAAGAATTGGTTATGTACTCTTTAGAGGATTTATTGTATGAGAGCGAGCCGGGGCCGTTTGTGCGGGAGGTAATCCTGCGGATCGTATTTCATCTCCGGGGTGAGGGAAATGTTTGTGTTTTCATCCATCCTATGTTAGAAATCTGACGTGAGTTTTCTGATATGAGTTTCAATTGTTAGTGTGTTTGTTTCTCTATGGATCTGGTTGTTTCGGAGAAACCATGGTGCCTTCAGTACCATTCTCAGTGAGGTATTCTGAATACGCTGAATTGCTTGGATGTCTGTCGGGGCGGCGTTCAGCCAGATTTGGGCGGCGTACAACATCATCGGTCTTAATATTTGTGTGTATATGCGGAGTTTCATCTTGCTGGCTAATGTGCTGGCTGCTCCCAGGAGAGGCCATAGTCTTCCTCTGGCTATTCTGGTCTTTTTGCAGACATTTCGTAAGTGGTTTGAATAACTAAGTCTGCGGTCAAGTGTAACACCGAGGTATTTGACCTGTGGAGTCCATGGGACTTGCTCCTGGTTTATGTATAGATGACCAGTTATTGGTTTGATTTTCCGTCGGAAGACTATGGCCTGTGATTTTTCGCCATTGATGGCTATTCGCCAGTTGTGGCACCAAGCAGTTATTTTATTAACGGCGCCTTGAAGATTTCTGAGGGCTATGTTGGGGTTTATAGAAGAAGATAAGATGGCAGTGTCATCGGCATATGTGGCGAGGAGTGTGTTTGAAGTCTTGGGGATGTCAGAAGTGAAAATGGCATATAGATGAGGGGAGAGAGCTGATCCTTGAGGAACTCCTGCTGTCATGATTCTGGAGGTTGAAAGTTCGTTGTGAATTTTTTTGGTGAATGTTCTTCGGTGAAGGTATGAAGAGATGATACGTATTAAATGTTCAGGGTATTGTTTTGCGATCATTTTATATATAAGTGTTGGTGCCACACCCTATCGAATGCTTTAGAGATATCGAGGAATACGGCAGTTGTTGAATTGTTTTTGTAAAATACATCGTGTAGGTGTTCCGTTACTCTGGCGAGTTGAGTAGTGGTAGAGTGGTATTTTCGGAAGCCGTGCTGATCATTTGTGATAACGCTGTGGGAGGTGGAGTGTTCTGTGATTTTTGATAAAATGATTTTGTCTGCAACTTTGCTCAGCGAAGAGAGAAGGCTGATTGGTCTGAAGTTCCCGCAAAGCCCTTGCCGAGAAACATCATCGCTGTCTCGGGCTGTTTCGAATCTCGGACCCAAACGACTGATGCAGTCGCTATAGATCTCGGATCCAGTTTTGGCTACGCTCAGTGCTATGTAGTGGCGCATCTTTATGTATTCCTTCAATCAACGGTTAAACACATTACTGTTGATAACATTTTTATGGTGCCCTTATAACAAGTGTCACTATAACAATGATAATATAGATAAACTACCAAAACATATTGTTGTATATAGCCCACTTGCTTAGTTTGCAAAATATTGTTAAGTAGAGGTGGTATATATGAAGAAAAATTTAAAAAATTCCGTAATGCATAATGCATTGTAAAATACTGCCCTCATTACATATCACATTTCCCTTCGCCAGGAGAAAAACAATAACCCTTTGGTGTTTCTTTTCTATCTTCCATCTTAATCGCTAATTAATTGATCTTATTATTTATTATTTATTAAAATTAAAGAAGTCATATATTTTATAATTTATAACTTCACTTGATAAGCAAACCGCAATACAAGTATTTCAATGTACGTTATTGAAAACTTCTACAACTTTCGCAATATCTTGAAGAACATATAAGTTACTATTTTCAAGTATCACAGTAATTATAAGTTATCATACAACAAATTAAAAAATCTTCTTTAAGGTTCTCTTAATAACGTTTTTGCTAACATCGAAGACTCTAGAAGGTTTACGCGCGCTTGTATGAGGATTTCCTTGAACGCATAATAAAAGAACCTTTTGTGCATCTGCGTTTTCTACGGCATCAGTAACACGGCTCCTTTTTCATACGGAGTACTGCCAGTTTCTTCAAATCGTTAACAATTTTTGAAAAGCACTCATCGATGGCAGTCCCATATTTGGATAATTTTGGTTGTATATCTTTGTGAACAAACATTCACTTTCCCTCAAAACATAGACCGTATCTATTAATTCCCAATTCAAATATTTCATTTCGCACTTAAAGTAAATTCATGTTTTTACTTCCCTTTAAACTGACAGTTTAACGTTTAAACAATTTTTGACACACAGCGTCTGCGATATTTTTTATATTATTGCCAATTCATGAACTTCCATAGTTTTAATGAGTTTAAAAATTTTAATAAAAATTACTTACTTGTAAAAGGAAAATAGAAGTAACTCTTTTCGATTAATTTGAGTTATAGTCGTAGTGCAATTTATGGCAAGTCATATTTTTAGGTAATTGATTCAGATATAATATCCTATAACTTTTGCAGTATTGCACACAGGTCGAAGAGAGTAAATATTTTTAATTAGTAAATTTTAAGTAATTTTGAATGACATATAAATGTACAGGATGTTCCATTTCATTTTTTTAGACTTTTTGATTTTATTTTTAAGACTTTTTAAATTTATATTTACAAAAATATGGGTGTGCTTAAGACTACACGGCAGAAGTAAAAACTTCATCAAGGCGAGGTTAATAATACGAAATACATCTTTTTTTTCGTTCTATATTCATTTACATTTACATTTTCCATTTTCGTTCTATATTACATTTAAAAATATATATACTTATTATTATTGTGTATACATTATTCTAGTACATTTCGCTCGGTCTGATCAAGTTTTCACTTCAAAAATTCATAATTACGCATATATATAGACAAATAGACGATATGATAATACTCATACGATTACCCGCGCTGGTCTAATGGTAACGTGCCGGCCTCACACCCAGGAGGCCCGGGATCGCATCTGCACGCGGACAAGTTTTTCAGAAAATAAAAATACAATATTTCGCGTATTTATTCTAAATTTCAATGTAATTGAAATTAAATACCGCTAGTTAGTGTTATAATGCAAAGCCGAGTGTGAAACGGTTGCCGAGCGAGTATAGCAGAGACCGGCAGAGACGCGTTAACTATATCTCTCTCGCTCCCTTAGTCGACTGGACTCGACCCGACTTTACCCGAACGAGCGTTACATTCCGAGCGTGACGGCTAGTCTCGTTCAGTGCCCAACAATCAATGCATCAACGCGCCCATAGAAGTTTTCACTTCAAAAATATATATTTTTCTTGATTGTCTTCGTAGAACTATATCTTCGTCAAGAAAAACGATAGCAACTTCCGGTTTTCATCATTCACTTCAGTTTTTCATGTGCTCCAACATTACAATATTAAAATTATACCGTCCCATTTAAAATTTCAAAGAAAAAACCATTAATATACATAAATTGAGAATAGCGCCCCCTGTTATTTTTTTTGACAATCACGTTATTTCGTACTACATATCCTTCAATTCCTTGTAAAATTCTTTATCTAATGAGCCCAAAAACATTAAAATCCGTTGAGGCAAACCGAAATTACACCTACATTTGTACGCAGACACACACCCCTCCACCCGCCCCTTCGTATGGAAGTTAGATCCAAAAGTTTCAAATGAAAATTGAATAAAAACGTCTGAAAATGTTGCTACTAAAGATTTTAGTCTAACTTAATCTAGGATTTAATGAAGAATTATCAAATTTTTAATTAATCTTGAGAATTGCGCCCCCTTGCGAGCATTTTGGAAACTTCAAAATATGTTTGCTGAAATTCCCGTGGTCAGTTTTACTATCAAGATTTTTTCCGCCAAGTTGTACGATAAACGGTTGCCGAGATATGGCCGATGGTCGAGCTTAAACAGACACCCAGTATAGGTGGTCTATGATCGGTTGATAAGTACATAGAAGATCGAGGCTAAATACGCCGTGCGTTGTCGAATGGGCTTTCCAACCAGCACCTGAGTTCTTTTCGCATAAGTAAATGCCCCTCAATTAGAGAACATTTATAACCAATAGACACTCACCACGGTAGCCCCGTAAGGTTTGTTGTTAAATACACGTGCAGCGCAAATATAACTGGGGTAAATGAACATCACAAAATTGTACAAACTATGGTTAGAGGAAAACCTATTAACTCAAAAAAGTTGCAATACTGGAGACAGTGGAATTTGTTTCTGTATAAACGAAAAGTTTGGCATAAATATACATTTTAAAATACAAGTCGTTCACGAAACTATTTACTTTAAAGGCTTTTATTCCTGACAATTTTCTTCGCTATTTCACAGCACAAATTGATGTACATTGGGATCACAAAGAAAATAATTTATATGTAGCTTAGCGGAAAATTACTGCCCTAGCTATAAATACAAGGCTGTACAAGCTCCATAAATATTTTTCCTAACTCTATTGCAAAGAAAAACTCTATATATCTATATATATTATTGTCCAATTAAAAGAACCATTTTCATTTCTCTTCTAATTTCGTTTGCGTGCCTCTGTTGTTATCTTGTTTGTTTTTCTTGATCGTAATTGCTTCTGTGAAAATCCGAACTGTTTTATGGCAATACTGCAGCGTATAGAGAGTTTGTGTTTGTTTGCGTGACAGAAACATCATAAACAGCACCGTTTTGATTGCGATCGCTTGGACATATTACGTCGACTCAGGGAAAAGAAAAATATACGGCAAAAACGAGAAGAATTGCTGGTATAGTAAATAGTGTATGATAAAACATACCTGCTAAAGGTTACATTTGTAACCTACCAGGCTGTCCGACGTTGACCGCTTTGCGAAAAGATAACATTGATTTTATATGTTAAAAATTAGATTTGACAGTAGCTGGTTTAACACTACTGTTTGAAGTAGCGATAAAGGAACACGGAAGAAATATTAAAAAAATTCCATATTGTTTATTCTAGAAAATATTGGCCTTTTGTAAAGGAAAATTTGGCAGCACGTGTGATTTATCCTAATAATGGATAAGGTACTAGAGTTGCCCGTATCCATGGGAATAAGAGAAAATAATGAATTAAAAATTTTAATGTCTATGACAAATACGTTAATGTCAAAAGAGTCAACGAGATGAAATTATAATAATAAATGTTTAAAATTATGTCCGTGCTGATCTCTGGAAATTTCCGCTCTTCTAATTATATGCACTCTTTCTAGCATTTCTCCATCTATTAAGGGTCCTATATAGTGGATCGGAAATGTAATATTGGTTGCATAGCACATAAGCCAAGGATGTCCGAGTACTTATTACACATGGGAAATATATAATAAATATTCGAAATGATAACTCAATATCTAAGCGAATAAAAATTCATTTATGACCAAATATTTACACATTTGTAACCGCGATAAAGATTTTTACTAGAATAACAATTCATTGTAATTAATTTTCTTTAATCCGGTAACTTTTTTCTAAATTTAATTCTTCAGCGGGGTAGATTACTAAATTCTTCATAAGTTGACGTTGAAAGGTTTTCTTCAAATTTAAAATCAACAAAAATATCTTGCATCTAAAATCTGCTATTTTTCCATTGTTGACAGATCCACTATATAGGACCCTTAAACGAGCTGCTTCAATTATCCGGTTAGTTAAAACTGCATCATTTAAAACCGGTGTTATCTACACCAATTGTTTAATGGGACCCCAAAACTAAGAGTAATAAATTTAAAACGGCATCCTCTACATCAGGGGTCCTTGTAGTTTTTGATCGACCTCTATCCCGATAAAAGGCACTTGTTAGTGATATGCTTCCTGTTTCTCTTATTGCAGAAGCATTGTTTCCGCATTCTCCCCACACCAAATGCATTCCTCGTTTGAAAACATTTTAACAATTAAAAAGAAAAACATCAACACAAGACAGCAAAACTCGAAAATTAGCACAAACAGAACTAATCAACGGAAAATACAGCTAAGAACTTGAACATCCAAAATGCAACGAACGTAAAACTGGTTTACGTGTAAATTCACAATAGCGTTCAATATGTTTTTTCAAGTGAAATTATCGTAAAATGATTTTCTGGAAATGGTATAATAATAATAATAATAATATTTATTCATTCAATTGAGCATAAAAATGGCATAGAACAAGTCAACACAAATGTAAATGTAAATATAACAAATCAAACAATACAAATATAACACAAGCATAGGCAACTAACTAATATACAATTCAATGCAATACAATATAATAATATAAAAAAATGAGGTGTGGCCACCACACGACTTTCTTATACGTATGAAAGTGTTACTTCCGGTCCGAATTTTGAAATTTCATTTATACAAAAAATATTCCAAATCCAACTCTAAATACTTTTGTACTCTTCATAAATATATATAGAATGCATAATTTACGACATATTTACAAAAAATCGTTATTCGGTAAGAGTAAAAGTGTTACTTCCGGTCCGAATTTTGAAATTTTTTTTATACAAGAGATATTTATAAGTACGTTTTAAATACTTTTGTACTGGTAATGTACCTGCCTAGAAAGCATGACTTGCGAGATATTCGCAAAAAACTGATTTTCGATAAGAGTAAAAGACCTACTTCCGGTCGGAATTTCGAAAAACTTTATCAATGCAATTTTTCTCAAATTTAATTTTAAGTATATTTGAATTCTTTATAAATTTGTTAAACTTAGTAATTGACGAAATATTTGCAAAATTCGATTTTTTCACTGAAGTAAACTACTACTTCCGGTATGCCGATTTTGCTCAAAATCTAATCAGTTCTCAAGAGGGAGATTATA
Source organism: Amphimallon solstitiale (assembly GCA_963170755.1). Classification (NCBI taxonomy): domain Eukaryota; kingdom Metazoa; phylum Arthropoda; class Insecta; order Coleoptera; family Scarabaeidae; genus Amphimallon; species Amphimallon solstitiale. The sequence continues at coordinate 49,481,048 of OY720682.1, forward strand.
TTCATAAATATAAAATTTGGAATTGATATCTATAGCGGTTTGAGCGCTATCGTGGTCACACACACACACACAGATAGACAGACAGACAGACACACACACAGACATTTTTTAAAAACCACTTTTTTGGTATCAGGGGACCTCAAAACGTGGACATCTGCAAAAATCTCGAGGTCGAAAATTTTCATCTTCACAATACTTCCTTATACTACGTATAAGAAAGTAAAAATACAACATCACAAACAAACAATTTAGATATGCAAATCCAAGATCTGCCTGTCATTTTCAAAATCACTTAAAGCGTAATAGCATCTGGGAATCAGTACATTTTTTAACTCTACTTTGAATTTTTCCAACGGTAGACTTTTTAAATTTTTAGCGATTCTGTTGTAGGCAGTTTAAAATTAAATACTTTGGGCTTCCTTTATAAATCGATAATCTGTGTCTGGGCCGTTTTCTTTTTGTTCCCAACTGTGAAACAAAAAACGCATGGACAGCGATTTTCAACACCTCAAGAAGCAGTCGATGTCGTTGAAGAAATTTATTTCTGAGATACAACTTTCAGAGTGGAAAAAATGTTTTGGGAACTGGATCGTATGCATGCAAAAGTATGTAGACCATAAAGGCGAATATTTTGAAAAACAATAAAATAGTTTATTCCCAAAAATTTTGTTTTGTTCCCAGATTTTGTAAAAATATAAAGTTTATTGCCATTTAATTTAAAACAACATAAACGTTAGCGTCCAATTTCGACAAAAAAGTATTTACGAAACGTTATTGAAAGTTATGCACGCAATTTTGCAAAGGCTCATTGAATCAATCCGACTTAGTATTCCATCTAACCAAAACATTCCTCCAACATAATGCGAGCCTTTTACAAATTTCCTGTTTAAGAGGAATCGGTTCCTTTTCGTGGACTAAATGAAACGTGTACACACCAAAATATAAAGAAGGGAAATCCTTCCGCTGGAGCGGAGATCTCACCCATAACGTTCCCATCGACGACCACTTCAAGAAGTATTCTTCCCCCTCCCAATTCTCAGTGCATTAAAGGAAAACCAACCGAGGACGTTATAAGAGTCCACTCGGAATTCAATCATCCGAAACGGAACTCCGAAAGAGGCGAGGAACTCGACGGAAAACGCAAAGGAAAAACGCGCGTCGACTTCAGTCTCGCTAATTGGATTTCATAAATCCAGCGTCGGTCTATTTGAGTGTACAATTCTCCCTCTGAAGAGGTCCAGTTGAAGCAAGTGCCTTGTAGGCGCGGTCCCTAGAATATGCGACGTGTATATGCTAGGGTAATGGGGGTGTCGTGCGACGAAATGTCCCGCTTCCGTGCCTTTTCGTTTTCACGAGGAATTTCCCCGGTTTAATCGATGTGTAGCTCGATGTGAGTCCGGATGTCATAAAAACAGATAACGATCTGCACCTCCAAACGCAAAATTAACTAACGAGTCACCATGCGAAATAGCTCTATTAATGAATCGAATTGATTATTTAGAAAACATTTAACTCGCTTAATAAATTCTAATTAATGTTTATGCGTGTGTCAAATATAAAGTTGCTTTGGGAATTGAAAATTTCGCAGCGAAAACTAATTATAATTTTAATTGCTTGCGCTTGATGTGAGATATGGATAAATTTAGTAGGGCAAATAGGTATTATACGGTCTAGTCAAAAATATTGGTAGATACGTTCACAGAGTTCGCAGGAATAGAATTACACACCTTGATAGAAAACGATATAAGTTCATTCACGTTAACAGACGAGGTAGGGCGTAACTAACCCCACGATCATGTTGCCATGTTTCATTTATTTTTGTATTTGTCAAAGCGTTTTATTTTTAGATTAGGTATCAAATGAGAAGCTCGCGTGCTATAAATCCACTAGCAGGCGATTTTCACTTTTTGACGGTTACTCATAATTTTGCGTGAGATCTACAAGAATTGATTTTTATTTGTGAGCAAATCCCCCAAAATCTTCTCCAAAATTCAAATCAAAATGTCGGTTTTGAATCAGAAACCTATAAATCCGATAAATTCAAATGCAGTGTGATTTTGGCAGCAAGCACCTCTAAATCCATGCCTGTACTTTCTCAGAATTCTCCTGCCCTCTTTTATTGTCTAGACTAAGCTAAGGATTATATTGGAAAGGCAGCATACAGGAATGTATGTTATCGTACAAGTGCTCTATTCGGTTCTAACCTCAAAAAGAATTATTATTACTTGTCAATAATCAATAAAATTGGTCAAAGTAGTGACTTGGTGGTTACTGTTTTGAAAAAGTGTATCGATTTGTTAGAAGAACGTCGGAAATGAATACGACTGTTGGACAGTTGAGTCAGGGATCCCCAAAAAGGACCAAAAATGAATCTAAAAGAGAAAGAAACAAATCATTACAGTAAAAACAAGTGCCTATCCGTCTCTAACCTCAAAAAAAAATATTATTACTTGTCAAAAGTCAATAAAATTGATCAAAGAATATAGTATATTTATGCAAATAAACTAAAGCAATAATAGAAATTAAAACGTTCGATAATTTGATATCGACTTAATCAATTAATTAAAAACACTTCCAAATAAAAGTATTAAATCATATTTCACAAATATTAAAGAAATTGGTATATCGTTGATAATACAACAAGTACCGGGTGGCCAACTAAGAATGGCCGCCGGCTATATCTCAGAAACCAGCAGTCATATTGCTTCCAGGTAAAAAAAGGTCAAGTAAAAGTGCCCAAGAGAAAATGATGGAAATTATGTTGAAGTTTGTAAAATCTTTGCAAGAGGGCGTAACAGTCAGGATCAATTTTAAAATTAAGTATTTCTTTATATTTTTACAAATTGAGAGGTAATGAAAGTTTTTAAATTCTATTCCTTACACATTCTTTAATACTATTAGTTTTGCACTTTTTTTACTATCTAGTGAAATAAAGTGGTGGGGGCAGTTCAAATGTTTCTTTAAATAAACTAGGATTACTCCCGTTTGGCCCAACCGAATTGAACAAGTTTGGTCTCATTTAAAAGAGCGTTATATGTACTACAAACTTAACTTGTGTTTTTTGTATCTCGAACTTTTGCCGTCACCGGTAGATGGCGTTAACTGAAATGTGAGCAAATATTAGGCTTCTTTTCAAAAAAGTTAAATTGTCTTTTTTTATTATATATATCTATATAATATATTCTATTTCTTGTTTGTCTTCTTCAGTAAAATTCTACACGCAGACCAAATAATAAAGTTTCACAAAAGCGGAAGAAATTTAAAAGGCATTCGTGTAATACCGATGCAAAATATATAAATATATTAAATGAAAAAAAATTATACCATTTCGTTACTTCCTGTTTAAGAAACTAAAATTGCATGAATGTAATTTTATGCTAAACGTTCGAAAAACATGTATTTAAAAATTTCATATACTATGATTTCCTATACTAACAGTTAATACTAACACTATCAGAATAAAACTAATGTTAACTACTAATACTAACACTAAAAGAACTACAATTACATAACTATAAAATTGGTCTGTAAAATTTTTAATGACGGCCTAATTGTTCAAAATGCCGTCCATCATTGTTAATGCAAGCCTGCAACCTTTGCCGCGTGGATAAAAGAGAAGTTTCAATTTCGGCCTCCGATATGTTTCGTACTGCTGCTTAAATTATCTCCATCATAATTTGTCTTGTTGTAGGCCGGTTTTTAACTTAAAACTATAAATGTTTACTCTTTATCTTTCAATATATTTTGGACCGTAGTTCTACAAATGCCCAAATCTCTACTTATGGTTCTGGTCCACACATGTGGATTAAATTCAATATATGCTAATACTTTTACAGCATTTTCTTCGGTTCAGCTAGTTGGTTGCCTTCTATACACCGGAAGATTAATACTTCTGGTGGTACTAAGCCTTTCCGCTGATCAACGAAAAACACTGCTCGCATAATGTCGTCTTCCAGGGAACTGCATAGCATACACGTTGGAAGTAACTGTTGCATTTCGCATGCATTCGAAATACACGCCAATCATATCGCTTCATTCGCTAACAGCATCTCAGTAAAAAAAATGAGGTGTGGCCACCACACGACTTTCTTATACGAATGAGCGTTTCAAACTATACAATTTTAAGAATTTTTTACACAAAAATTATTCAAAATCCTATTCTAAATACTTCTATTCTCTTAATAAATTGCTATAGAATACATACTTTGCAAGATATTCGAAAAAAAGTGCTACTCCTAAGAGTAAAAGTGTTACTTCCGGTAGGAATTTCGAAAAACCTTTGAAATAAAATTGTTCTCAATTTTAATTTTAAGTACATATGAATTCTTTATAAATTTGTTTAAACTTAGTAGTTGAGGAAATTTGACAAAATTCGAATTTTTCACTGAAGTAAACTGCTACTTCCGGTCTACCGATTTTACTGAAAAACTAATCAGGTCTCAAGAGGGAGATTATACACGTAAATACAAAATTTGGAATTGATATCTACAGCGGTTTGACCGCTATCGAGGTCACACACAGACACACAGATATACACACAGAGAGAGAGAGAGACATGTTTTACAAACCACTTTTTCGGTATCAAGGGACTTCAAAACGTGGACATCAGCAAAAATCTCGAGGTCGGAAATTTTTATCATCACAATACTTCCTTACCTATACTAGGTATAAGAAAGTAAAAAAGTTTTACCAAACACAAAAAAGTAAACGAAATCAATGAAAAACTGACAATAATATTTATTATTTTGACAACTCGCCGTTTTAACACAATGAGAATTATTGTTTTCTTTTTTCATAGCTTGCTTTTTTTTATTTTTAATGGTATATTTTTTGGATTAAAATAAGTATTAAAAATAATCTTGCTTTATTAAACAGGATCTTTCAAAATGGTATAACATTTTCCTTAATAATATACATATTGACATGGTTTAAATAACCATGCCATATATCGAATTGTTATTTGTTTTGAAACTTATGATTTTGCAATTCTTTGAATAATATTTTTAGCATTGATAAAGAATTTATTATTTAAATAGTACTTAATACATTATTTACTATTTGATGAGATTTCTTCGTTTACTGGGCACGGTAGTGGAAAAATAAGGTTTTCTTTCTTCCATATATGTTGTATTTATAGAATCTATTGAGAAGAAATTAAAAAATATTAGTATTGTTTTTGAATATGATGTATTATGTTTTCTGTACAAGATTGTTTAATTAACGATGATATGAGAAGTATAGTAGACGTAAATAATTGATTTAGAGTATAAACTAATTTGAATTAAGATTCCCGCCATTATTTGGACAGGTGGAAATGACAGGATAATTTTGAAAGTTCCTGTAATAGGAATTTTTAAATTGAATGACAATGGTAAAAAAATGCATTGAGATTAGGTTTTCAAAAATGTAAGAAGAATAAATAATGTACGTATAGTATAAAATTAAAGGGATATAAATATTCGAAAGTAAATAGTAAAGAGATATATTGAATTGTAAATGTAGGTGTAGATTTCTGATTGGGGAATTTGAATAAGCTAGAAAGGTTGTCAAGGGGATTTGTTTTAAAAATAACAAGAGAGAATTTTCAGATATAAATTTAGTGCAGACGTATTTTTTTATGCGAGAAAAAAACGCATAAAAAATTATACGCATTAGTATTTTTGTGAATAATAAAATCAAAGAAGCAGTAAGTGATTGCTACTATACGATTTAAAAGAATAAGAAGGTTTAATTATAAAAATTAAAAAATCACTTACCATTTATTTATAAAATCCGAATCCAAAGCTATTGAAGTGTCTGAAGATATCACAAGAAGAACTATTAGATGTGCTTGAAGATATAATCCAGGTCCAAGAATCCGTATTATTTCAAGATTAACTATTAGATGTGCTGAGGGATATAATCCACTTCCGGAAATCCATATTAATTCAAGATTAACCATAAGACGTATTGAGGGATATAATCCAGGTCCGAAATTCCATATTAATCAATATTAACCATTAGACGTACTGAGAGATATAATCCAAGTCCGGAAATCCGTTTTTATTTCAAGATTAACCATTAGATGTGCTGAGGGATATAATCCAGTTTCGAGGAAGTGTTTTTATTTTAAGGTTCAGCTAAATTTCAATATTCAAGATTCACAAGTATTAGTAGAGGGCCATTTTGGTAATACCCATCATCTGTACGCACGAAGAAAGGTGTAATACTCCAGGACGGGACATCAAACCGTAGATATTGGTTCTATTGAGGCACGAAGAAACTACAAGACATACAAGGATTATCAGATGGGAAGATCGTGTGAAACATCTGTTTATAACTAGTTCAAGGTTGTATAAGACACTTATTTATTAATACAATAACCGATTTATCTGCAAATTCAGTTTTGTTTACATAAAATTTATATTGGAATCCATAAGCAGAATAAGTTAAAGCTATCTGAATTTAAATACAAATTATATAATAATTTATAAAGGGAAATACCTTATTTGAAATTATACTACGAAGTTTATCCATTAGAAATCTCATCAAAAATCGAATATTCACATCTAGAGTTGAAAAGCATTATTTATTAGTTGTAGAAAATATACAAGTTGTCGTTCAACAAACATACTCGCTATAATCGTATCATTGTTCATAATTGTTCATTTTTATATTTTCTAACAATCAAAAGTATATCGTTATTAAACAATTTTAACAACCTCTTATTATATTTGTATTTCTGATAAACGCATTATTATACATTTATTAGCCTGAGACTGTTGTTTTCCTTCATTTGTAGCATTATTCATTTACCATTCTTCAATAGAATAGCTATTGCATAAGAGTTGTGGAACACTAAAACAAAACAAATATAAAATTAATGTAATCTGGAAAAGATCGATAAGATAAGGAATACTTACATGTATAGTCGAAATTCTACTATCTACGAACAAATAATTAGTTACAGCGAACCTCAAACACCCCTGATGAGAGATATATAGAAGTATTATACCAAGAACATTATAAAATTAATCGGTGATAAACGATTCATAAGTTAGGTTATAAATTCTTGACATTAAACGTAAAAAAAAAACCTCCCATTTTTTATAATATATAGGTATAGGTCTAAAATGATATAGTCCTACCAGTTTAATTAAAAATTAAGTAGAGAAAAATATTAGAATGTGTTTTATTTGAGTTTTAGCCAGAGGAATTAAAATATAATAATCATAGTATAAAATTATTATAGAGCAGAATATAAACCCATTAAGTATTTGTATACAGAGTGTAGTTAACCGTATATAAACAGTCTAGCTCAATATTACATTTTACTTGTCCAGAATGTGTGGACATTTATATTATTTATAATAATTGTTATAAGAATTTATCTCAGCTCTAATATTGATTCATTTTGCGCCCGAACATGGGGCATTATTAGAAAATTAAGTGTTAAAAATAACACTCAATTACAAATATTAGTTCAATATATATATTATAACACTGTAGCTCAAAATTGTTGAGCTTCATAAAAAAAAGGCCCAGTAAAACATGAGAATTCATGAATTTTCATCTATTTTTGTCAATATCTTCTGTTCTAAAAAAACATACAAATTTAGTTTTGTTACCGAAATGTATTTAACTTTTTTGAAAAAAAGCCTAATATTTGCTTATATTTCAGTTAACGCCATCTACCGGTGACGTCAAAAGTCCGAGATACAAAAACACAAGTTCAGTTTGTAGAGCAAATAACTCTCTTTCAAATGAGACCAAACTTATTTTTTTTTTGTATACTACATATTGTGTCTAAATGTTCAAATGGTCGTCATCTTACGCGAATGACGTAATACTTCATTATTTCTTCTGATAAATGTTTAACATAAGGAGAACTACATATTTTAGTTTTTATTTATCTGTTGATTTTGTTTTTTTTTTATTATTTTTATTATTAGGGGAGAGGCGGTGAATTGTGCGCACCTAAGGCATGTTGTTTATAACAGATGGATGTTTGAAGATACTGACGTATAAATTTAGCAAGGCATACCCCAGTAACTTATCTGCGAAAAACTTAACAACAATTTCCATTTAGAAAAGAACATTTATTGAAAATTAAATAAATTTGAATTGGTGCAAAGCGCACAATTATCAACCTTAGGCAACTAATTGTGCGCACGCGGATTCTAAATGTGCGCACTGCAAAAAATAGATTTGATTACATACATAAATAATGTAACAAACTAAGAAATAAATATTTTAAGTAGAAAACAAATTCATTTAACAATATGTTAGGTATTAACTATTAACTGCATATAAAAAAGTAAAATTATTTAAGAGATCGCGATCGCAATCATTTTTATTCTATAAAATATCAGTCTTAGATCAGTCTTATTTATCGCAAAAATCACAAACGAACCCTTCCGGTGAATCCCATCCCGTGCATAAGCTGTGAGCCCATCTACTGCAAATGGTGCACCTGTACCACAGTTCGTTTTTCTTACTGGAGTCACCGCAGAGGGCGCATACATCCTGGATATCGTCTGAGGAAATATCATCCAACTCATCGTCGTTACAGATTTCATCACCTTCAACATCAGCATCCGAAGATGATGTTTCAGTAAATATTCTCTTTTTAGTTAATTTTCGATCGGTTTTTTTATTTTTTATTTTAGTATAATTTTTATTATTTAAACCAAGACGATTCTGTAAACTTTCCTGCCTAAGCTTTTTCCTTTGTTCATTTTCAACAAGTTTTTCTTTGTTTGGCGTACTTGTCAATATCTCCGAAGTCTGTTTGCTTCGATTTCGTTTTTTTGGCACTGATTGTGGTGTTGGCACAGGACTTAGTTCTTGGATACTGACGTGAGCTTTACTGCAGCCTGGCTGTACATCCTCCTTTGGAGCTGATGGCGGTGTTAACAGTGGACTTTCTTCGTGAACATTTGCGACGTTATCTTCACTGCAGCTTGGTTGGCTAGACTCTCTTGTTTCTTCAACAGCACTATGATGTTTCGCTGGCATGAAACTTTCTTCGGAAAAGATATCGGGGTTGAAAGGCCAAATTCCGGTGGCCCTAAAGCCAGAAATCCCTTTTTCCATCGTTGCAACCTGAAGGTATGCAGCATTGAATATTTCGGCAATGTCATCTGTCGTAATTCTTTCTCGTTGTGTAAGAAAAAGTTCACATTTTCGGTTATACGCGTTTTTCAGAGAACCGAAGAAAGACACATCGAGGGGCTGCACTCGATGAGAAGTATGAGGCGGAATTGTAACCATATTGATTCCATGGTCCTTGCAAAAATCAAAAATATTTGATGAGATATGACTAGAATGATTGTCTAATACGAGTAAAACAGGATCTTCTTTGCTCGATTTGGCAACCTTTTGAAAATGAACCAACCATTCATAGAATAGAGACTCGTTGCTCCATCCAGATTTAGAACAACGATAAATTGCATTGATAGGACCATTTCTTGTTAAACTATTAGCCATTCTAATCCTTGGAAATATAAACATTGGAGGAATGTAAGTTGTTCCACTAGCGTTGAAACAACAAATAACGGTCACATTTTGACCACTTTCTCCAGAACTTTTTGCCCCTAGTTGTTTGACACCTTTTGGAGCTAAGCACTTCGATGCTCTATGCACGGTTGTTACACCAGTTTCATCAACATTGAACAACCTATCCTCCTTGATATTATAACGTCTCAACAGTTTTTCCAGATTGTTAAAAAATAATTTTAACTCTTCTTTGTTAAAACCAGTAATTCTATTGAGGCTTGTAGACTCGGGTTTTCGAAGAGAAATTTGAGGATTTCGTTCCATAAAATTTTTAAACCATGCTTTCCCTGCCATCTTGATTTCTCTGTTAAAACTGTGTGGCTTGTTATTGGCCTCCGCGTAATTAAAAGCTAGTTGTCTAAGTTTTATACGAGTTAATCCATAAAACAATTTGGCCATATGTATTAGATGATCCACAAGTTCTTTTTCTTCTGCAGGTGAAAATGTAGGTTTCCGGCCCAAACGGGATTCAATGACTTCGTTGCTTTCGTAATATTCCTTCTTTTTTTTTCGAATTGTGGATTCAGGAATTCCAAATTTACGACTGGCTTCTCTTATTTTTCCTCCTTCTCGAATAAATTTTAGGGCCTTTTTCATTGTGTCTACCGACCAATCACCTTTGTTGGTTTTTCTAACGTATCTTGGCATCTGAAACATATTATGTACGTATGTCTCGTAATTGTGCGCATGGATTGGTAAATGTGCGCACTGCGCATCATTTACCGCCTTTAAGTACTTAGGTTATGTGACACACTATAACGAAAAAACGAAAAATTTAAATAAAAATAACTATACTATACAGATATAGAACAGCCAAAGTAAAATACTCGTCAAAAATTTCCTAAATATTTAAAAAGAAAAAGTACTTACGGCTTATTTATTGTGGATCAGAATTTACAACACAATACATGAAAACAAACAAACTTCATCAACGGAAAGAAGGAGAAAAAACTGTTAAATCTGTACTGATGATTGATCCACTACCAACCACTAGATGGCAAAACACTGTACACATCTAAGTTCTTTAATTTGAATCTTGATATAATGGGGTGCGCACAATTAGGAGCCGCGCACAATTAGCGGCCTCTCCCCTACTATTAAAAAAATATTGATTCTGTTTTTAATAATAGTATTTATAAAATTTAAAGGATAATTGTTATTGATTAGTGTGTCTTTACATGTTTTATAATAAAACAAAAGATCAACAATAAAATGACCTCCAATTTTTGCCACGTGGTAAGTAAGCATCCCGTATTATAAAAGTAATATATTAAAAGTATTGTAAATGTTTTTGCTGTTGCCAATCATGTCGAAGTCGATGATATCTAGATGACAGAAGTTAAGAATATCCTACATTCACCTGGATTTTGTTATTTTTAATAATTCTATTGGAAGAATATAATGAGGAGGCGAAGAATTCTTCCGTCACAGCTCTCCTTTTACATCCAAGCACCCGGAAATATTTCCTCAATTTTTCCTTTTATCTACTCTTTTTTTCGCTTTTTCTCCGGCTACAGAACGGTGTTCCAAAGCATATTCGCCATGCCAAATTTTCTGTCTCGTCTGAAAAAAACACAAATTCGCAAAACGTTCCGGCAATATTTAACATGAGACACAGAAGAAGAGCAAGAACGGGCAGCCCATCCCTGTCCTGCTACGATGCAAGGCACCTAGCGTGCTCGCGAACTACCGGCCTAACACCCGAACCAGACGCGCCCCACCACCGCAGTCCCATTTGAATATTTCAAATGTAAAAGGACGAAAGATTTTAAGTTGTCTGAATATTCATGAGCCGGAGCGGACCCCTCTTATTACATATAATATTAAATACTCGCGGTGAATATTAAATATTTTACAAATGGCGAAAGTAAGAGTAGGTATACTGGTGGAGACTTTTAAAGTGGAATTAGCTTCACTTCACGGCTACAATTTTAATTTGTGTGTCAAGTTTACGCGAAGTGGAGACCCTCATCGAAGTATTTTCGCCTCACGTGAGTCGAATATCATTTTTACGATAAGTCCGTTCTTAGTGGATAGTTAGATATTCTTTCGGTTCTTTTTTGGTGATCACACCTCGGCGTTTACGTCGCTAGAATGGGCAAATTTCGATGTTATCATAGGAAATTTCAGTAACTGGGAGAGAAACATCAAAATTCTCTCCCAATCTTCGTATTTTCGTTTCACTTCATTGGCAAACATTTTTTCAATGTTATTTTAATGCTATGATCCCGGTATTAAAACAAAGTTTCAAACAGCAATAAAAATTTATTTTTCAATAATAATAATATAAGTTTTTATTCACATCAGACGCATTACATGAGTGTCATAAAAATACATATATAAAACAAACAACAGTTACAAATCAAAAATAAATGTGACAAATCACTTTATACCTACAAATATTCATTGACACTGTAATAACATTGTCGCGGTAGAAATGTTTTCAATGCTATTTTAAACTGATGAGCATTATGCGTGCCCTTCACCTCCGATGGCAATCTGTTATATATGACCTGAGCAGCATATTGCTGTGACCCTTACATTTTGAAAATGATTTTATTAAGTATTAATTTAGTTATAAAATAAGAGTAATAATTTGTTTGAATATTTATTTAAAGTTAGATAGCTAAGACTATAATATATGCACATAAGTAAAATGGGTTTCTAACCCTAAGGATGAATTCCTTTATTGAAAGTTACGGTAATCATTTATTTTGTAGAAAAGATAAACAAGAAGTGTGGTTTGATTATAAAGTTACAGAACCTAACTATACACAAAATTTAAAAATTGCTTTAAATATATTGAGAAATGGACCATTATTTAAGAATAAAAAAAGTATTAAGATCAAACAATAGAGAAAGAGTCATGTTAAAGGATGGAACAATTAAAAGGGTGAATCATCTGAATGCTATTAAATTATACGAGCAAGGTGAAATCAGATGTGCTCGAGAGAGTGACACAATTTCGAATAAGGATATAAATGTGAATATGAATAGTATTCATTCATAAATTTGACTCAAGCAGTAAAAGTAAAAGATAAAAAAAGTACCAGCCACCTACGTCACGCTTATGTACACGCGACCTATACTTTCATGTTTCGTGTGTAAATTTCAATGTTTGAACTAGTTTTTCTGTGCCTACGTAGCATGGCCAGAAGATATACAAAGCCGCAATTAATCCGTTAAGTCATTCCTTTTCAGGCTCTGACGTCGTGAAGACATTCCTTCCAATACCTTCTCCTTGATCAGACCCAGGTGTCATGATCATCCTCTTGATCAGGCTCTGACGCCGTGAAGCTAATTTTTCGTAAACCGTAACTAGTAGGTATATGTTTAGGTTCGTTCTATTTCAGGACCACGAAATAAACGATTATTTATTTCCGTATGATAATAGTCAAATCACAATACAATCCACTAACTGCGTATCAAGTTCATTTTGCCTTCAAGTGACGTCAATTCGTTCCATTTTATTTAAATAAACACAAACAAATAATCAGGGAATAACGTCTGTATAGTTTTCCAAATATGTTGTACATTTATTGTAAATAATTTCACATGCTTAAATAACCAGTATGCCAAAAAACTCCGTTTATTTATGTTTTATAGTGTATCGATTTAAGGTTATGTGTCACTTGTAGCGGGCCGCTTATAAAAGTATAAATCTATGCGCTTATTGTTCAATTTATCCGTAAAACCACCTAATTTAAGAAAATTTGAATAAAGTAATTTTATTTACCTGTATCGTATTTATATTTTGCTACGTATATATAGGTACATATATAAGTTTAACTACTGAACTTGACATATAAATGTTTTCAAATGACAAACCCGCATTTTTATTTCAATGTTTATTTCTGTACACCAAATCCGTAAAATTCACAGTACTTACTTAAAGGATTAAAATAAAGAAAGATAATAAGATACTCACCCCGTTTCTCCACTGTAATTAACCGAAGGTTTTTTTTTTGCAAATAATGAAAACAATTTTTACTATCACCTGCTATCAAAACTCAAATGAAATCTGAGGAGTTGTCGCAAGCACACAAGAAATCTATCGCACGAAACGTCAACCCGGACTACCGTCATATATGGTCGAGCACATCTTCAGTGGTATAGGCAGCCAATGTTACGTTAGTTATTTTCTCTTATGGAAATTGTAGGAGCCACATTATAATTAATTTTAAATTAGCGCCCTCAACTCATTAGTATTGCAAATATAACTTCCTATAACGTAGTACATTACACGCTACGCAGTCTCGTACTTTAAATTTCGCCTCGTCGTCAGGAAAAGTATCACTTTTTTGACTTTGATGTAAATAACTATTATTACAACTATTTATCATTGCGTAAAGCTAAACTGAACATAATTAATAATTGTTATTTCATTTCAGGGTCGATTGCTAGGAAGAGTAGACGCATATTTCAGCTCCTTCAGGCGCTGCAACTATCCGAAAGTAAGCCCGCAAGGTGGCGTGGAGATCGTCGAGGAATGCGGTCGTTATTCCAGGTAATACCACTGCAATCTTAAAGTAAACATCCACATAAAAATAAGCTTCGAGGGTGCGGATAAAGGAGCAATTTCGAAAAGACAAAAAAACAGCGAAATTATGCCGCAAGAAAAAAAATGATGGGAGTTAAAAAAGAAAGAATAATAATTCACATTCGTGCCTCATTTCCACTCCGCAATCATTAGGTGCTTTTTATTTAAAAAGGCGTCCCGAAAATATTTGCCTAGACCGACGCGACGTTCATGAACTCTCTTTTGAATAAACAAATAATTCAATTCTGTTTTCGTTCTGACGCGGAGGTTTGGTGAAAATGAAAAGTACGCGGAAAAAATCGTTCGTGTAATCATATGTGCTATGCTGAAAATAAATGTTAATTGACAGGGAAATTTACCGCTGGTAGCAGGGCACACTTTGTTTTATTTTTTTTTTCAATTAAATTAATGTTTGAATACATGCTGTACACATATTTACGAGTAGAATTTTGCTAAAATAAAATATACATATAGGTTTTTGTAATATCTACAACAACAACAAACTCTTTCAGGTTTCCGTGGGTAGTAGTATGTGTTGTCACTGGATTCCGGGTTTTCTTCCGCGTTTCCACTGCTTGGTCTTTGGAAAGACCGATGCTGGTTTCTTGACGACGTTTCGACAAAATCACACTTGCCATCTTTAGGTCTGCGATAACTGTCTGCTTCTGCTTCTTGTAATTCGTAAACAGTCTACTATATATATATAAGCTAGTAATTAATTGAAATGAAATTGAATTGGTGAAACATGTCAAAATATAAACAAGTAATAACAAATAAAACACTTAGTATTGTTTCACAAGTATATATAATTAAACACTCAATGTACATTTCGCCTTGCTGCATCATCGGGAGTTCTAGAGAAACTAAAGTAAAATTCAATATACTGTAACTACCTACTTCAGACAAAAATGTAAATACATTCTATTTTTGTATACAATCTATTTTTTGTATTTACATTTTTGTCTAAGTGGCAAAAGTTTTGGTTAGCCTTATTTCTTCTCAATTATGCTTTTAGTATTAAACTAGTAGATAGTTTTGAATTCCAGTGATTTTCTATAAGATTACTTAATCGTTTGATGTCTTTCAACGATTCTTGATCAGTGGTAGAAAAACAATAGTTTTTTTGATGATTAATTTTGCGGCGATAGCATTCCATATAAAAAAACATAAGTTTGTGTTGGTTCATCGTTGTCGAACACTCTGTATAAATGAAAATATTTTTAAATTGTAGAGCTTATGATAATCTACAACTTTTGTATTAAACATTATCCGCTATCTACATTATTATATACCAATAATGGACTTCACCGCGACGCTGGGACACCCGGTATACAGCTTGAGCGCGCGGGGTATGATCACCCGATGCCAGTCGATATTCTTCGGACGTATATTCGGCAAATGATCTCCGCCAGCTGTGTTCGCCAGATATAAATAGATATAATAGATTTACTTTTCCAGAGTTGTTATTTCGTTATATTTACTGGAGAGAATCTCTAATTTTAATTTCTATTTCAAGGGTCGTTTTTATGTTATTTTATGGTATTTCTGTTATACTTATTTATAGTTTTTTTTTACCATGAAATTTCTATTTATTTATTTTTCTCTAGACATCTTAGTTTATTCTGCAGATGTTTCAGGCGGGTTGTTTTTATTTCATTCTAAAACCCAGTTGTACTGCTATAACTTTGTACACAACTACATTATTATTTAATTTCATAAGGATAATCATAATTACGTTATAAGTATTACAATCTTCGCGTTATTATCGACTTAGTTATCTAAGCAATCGTCATCACTTAAAGAGAAAATTTAATTTGTTCTTTTTGTCAATCTGCGAAAAAATAATCAGATCACTATGAGTTCGAATATGAGCAGGCAATGCTAGTATGTTGTGCCGTAACTCTAATATGTATTATCGGACCACGTTTAGATGCGAGTTTACGTATACCATCGGGTGATCATACCTCGCGCGCTCTTGCTGTATACATGGTGAGTCATTAGTAGCCGCTTCCTTGATTGCTCTTTTGTGTTTTAAATAAAAGAAAAAACAATTAGTGGAAGACTCATGGTTACTTGGGGTGCATATTCTAAAAATACTTTAAGCTCTGACGCACTTCCGGTTTCAACGGAAATGCACGAAATTTAATTTTTTTAAATGACTCACTCTATATATTTTTGGATTTTCTAGTACTGTTTTAATTTGTCTATTTAACTATTTTTTCATTTTCAAAATTGAGGTAATAGTTTTTGAGTTATTAATATTTTTTTTGGAAATTTTTGACAAAAATTCGTCTTCAGAAAAAAAAAAACATTTCTTCATTACTTTTAAAAGCAAAAACATTAACTTTGGTGGTGCTTGTAGCCAAGAAAATTCTGCATCATTTGATATAAGTTGCACTCGACAATATCTCAAAAAACTTTGGTTTTTCAAAGCTTACTTCCTGAAATTTTCACATACCAAAAACTTATTTTTTTTAAATGGAACAGCCGGTATTTTATTGCACGTTTTGTTCCTTTTTTATTCTCTATGATTTTTTTTCTGAACACTTGTTTTGGTCAAATATTTTCAAAAAAAATTAATAACTCAAAAACCATTGGCTCAATTATGAAAAAGTAAAAACAGTTTAACAGACAATTTACAGCTGATAAAAAAATCCAAAAATATATAGGGTGAGTCAATTAACAAAATTAAGTACCATGCATTTCCGGTGAAACCGGAAGTGTGTCAGAGCTTAAAGTATTTTTACAATATGCGCCACAAGCAACCATGGATCTTCCACTAATTGTTTTTTCTTTTATTTAAAACACAAAAGGGCAATCGGAGAAGCGGCTACTAATGACTCACCCTGTATATTGTTATATGTGCACTAAACACATATTATTATTATTATTATTATTTGATTAAAAAAGATATACTTTTTTACCCGATGATTCATTTGTTTTTCGCATTATATAAAGTAACGCCACGTTATATATTTAATCAGCTATTATTGCTTCAATTTAACGACATTGTACGCATGTTACAATGAAACTGCGTCCATATCCAGGAAAATCGAACATAATCATACACAGCATTTTCATTTATCTATCAATTATTACAATTAAAACATACACATTGCCGTTCATATTATATCACATAACTAGAAATGATATAAACAAATAAATTTCACGTGTGCGCTAGCTAGTGTTGGGTAAACATTTGAATTTTCATTTTGAAATATCGTTGTTAAATCAACAGGAAATTTGGAACGCTTCCATGTATTCAATTATTGATATGAAATTAATAAAATACTATCACATTGCCGACATACCAATGGTAAACTCTGAAATTAGAACTAATATTATCGAGCCGCATGATATATTATACAAGGCGGATCGATATTGTCGTTAAATTTACTACCAATATCTGCACAAACAATTACACTAGCTTATAATAATAACAATAATAATAATGTATTTTATTTGGCGGTATACTACGCGAATGTTGAAATATATATTTGGAGAGGGATAAATGTGGCTAGTTTCCTGAAATTAAATATAAATTACGATGATGAATGTAAATACTAATGTTGTACAAAATATGACGAACATATTTATTGATAGGTTAGTTTATTATAGCAAATAATGAATATTCAAAAATTAAAAGTAAGTACAAATATAGTGCGTTTCAAAAGTCTGGAACTATTAAAATAAAATTCCAACAAACAATTTTGTTTTTAAAAAGCACATTTTCTTGTATCAACTAAATTTTTCGATCGTCTTTTGTTTTTGATTTATGACGTCATCGACTTTTTTTTTAAATTGCAACCCATATATTTTTCGATGGGTTTGGATAGAGCTTGAAATTCTGAATACAGAAATATGTACAAGCATGACCCAAACTTTGATAGTTTCTGTAATAATGGACCTTAAATCCTGAAAGAGGAAAACATTGAGTAAGCTTTGAAATTTTTAATTACTATGCGGTCTGTCACTTTTGACGCATTACTGTATTACCAAAACGGCACGATACTTAAGTGAAAAGAAAAGGCTATAAATTTTAATGAATGAACTGGAACCAATTACAAGAACAGCCGTATCCAAGATTTTAAGAAAATTTGAAGATTTCGGGCATGTAAGGGATCTCCCTAGATGTGGTCGACCAAAAGTTTCCGAAGATGTTCAGTTAGACACACACAAGAGGTGGCTGCAAATTATGAAATCAGTAAATCTTCGGTGTGGAGGACATTGAAAAAGTATAAATGGCATCCCTACAAGGCAGTTTTAGTGCATGAACTTAATGACGACGATCCGGATCGCCGTATGGAATTCTGCGAGGATATGATGGCTCGATGCACAACCCATCCCGAATTTGTCAGTCGAGTATTATTTTCGGACGAAGCCACGTTTTGCCTTAATGGAGCAGTAAATCGGCAGAACTGCCGATACTGGGCTCCCCAAAATCCTCATTGGATGATAGAGGTCCACACGCAGTTTCCACAAAAAGTTACTGTTTGGGCGGGAATTGTTGGAGATCGAATTTTGGGACCATTTTTCATAGAAAATGGGATAACACAATGACTGTTATCCCACTGGTGATTTGGTGAATTTAATTCTGCTAACCTCAAAATATCGATCTTTACGTAACTCCTAGTAATAGAATAATAAACACAAAAGGCAATAGTTTTTCAATTTTTATTAAAATAACACTTTTCACTTTAACTCTACAATAATTACTATTAATAATTTAAAATAATGAAATTAAATGAAATAAAATGAAGATTACGCTGTTGATTTGTGTCAAAAGACAATTTATTTACATTTCTAACTTATTTCAGCAATACAAAAGGTAAAACTAATTGAGGATCAATTATATTGCAAAGTGTTTGTTTGGATTTTAAAAAATGATGCGGTACTAACGAAATCGACTCTTTCAACTGTATTGGAAAATTTTGAAGCTTTTACTATTCCAAAAATTTCAGCATCTTTTGCACCTCCTAACATGTGGAAACATTTCTTCTACAGCATCGGAACTAAATGCTCTTGTTAAGAGATAATATATATATATAATCTAATAATCCCCTCTACCATATTAATGGTGTGGGGCGTTTATCCTCTTCTAACTTTTTATGAATCTTTTCCATTCATTTCTATTCCTCGCCATGCTCTTCGCCTCTGTCCAAGTTTTGCCCTTCCTCCTCAAAATCTCTGCTATGACATCATTCCATGTCGTCCTTGGCCTTCCTCTTCTTTTATTTTTCATTATTCTTGCTTCCCATATCCTTCTTGTCTGTCTCGTATTTTCCATTCTATATAGATGTCCCCACCATCCCAACTGTCTTTGCTCAATATGTTCCAACACTGACTGTATATTTAGATCTTTTCTTATTTCCGAATTTCTTATTCTTTCCATCTTTGTAACTCCTCTGACTCTTCTTAAATATTTCATTTCTACTGCTTGTATTTTACTTTTTTGTCTTGTATTTAATATCCAGGATTCGCATCCATATACTAATATCGGTCGGTATATTGCCTTATATACTTTTAATTTTGTTTCGCGGGATATCTCTTTTTTGTTAATGAACTTATTCCTCATACTATAATACAGCTTTGTTGCTTTTTCTATTCGTTGGTTAATCTCGGCGTCCTGGGTCCCTTTTCCATCAATTCTCACTCCCAAGTACTGGAACGTTCTCACTTCTTCTATTTCAATTCCTTCTATTTCGATTTTCATATCTATCTCTTCATCTCCCACTACCATTACTTTGGTTTTATTCTTATTCATCATCATTCCACTGTTATTTAGTGTCGTATTCCATATTATTAAGTTCCGTTGTAGATCTTCCGCACTGTCAGCTGTAATTATTATGTCGTCTGCGAATGTTCCCTGTGAAACTTCGACTAGCTTTAAGTTAATGTGTCCAACTCTGATCTTTTTACTTTCTTTTGTACACCTTTTGATAATGTCGTCCATATAAACTATAAACAGCATTGGGCTCAGGCTTCCTCCCTGTCGGAGTCCCTCCTTTGTTCTGAAGGTTTCTGATTCTAAATTATTAGCTATTACAGCGTTGGTGTTATTATCATATATTTTCTGTATTAATCGTCTTATTTTTCCATTGACCCCTCTCTCTTTTAATATATTCCACAGTCTTTCTCTTGGTACCTTATCGAATGCTTTTTCTAGATCTATAAATGCTAAAAATACTTTCTTCTGCTCTCTATAGGCTTTTTGTATTAGTTGCTTCACGGAAAATATTTGGTCTTGTGTGCTCCTTCCTCTTCTAAACCCACTTTGTGATTCGTGTAGCGTATTTTCGAGTTTTGTTCTTAGTCTTTTATCTATTATTTGCTCAAGAATCTTCATTGCAGTGCTTAGAAGGGTTATTCCTCTGTAGTTATTGCATTCTTTTTTGTTTCCTTTATTCTTGTATATTGGTACTATTAATGACTTCCTCCAATCGTTTGGTATCTCCTCTTCTCTCCATATTCTGTTATATATTTTCAACATTACTTCTCTTCCTTTTTGTCCTATATTTTTAATCATTTCTGCCGTAATCTTGTCGCAGCCTGGTGCTTTCCCATCTCTCTGTTTATGTATTGCTTCTTCCAATTCGTCCATGGTAATTATTTCTTCCGTCTCTTCTTCTTCTATTGTTTGTTGTTCATTGGTATTCTCATTTTCCACTCCTTCGTTTAGCAATTCTTGGAAGTATTCTTTCCATCTTTCTATGATTTCTTTTTTATCGCTTAGTATATCTCCCTTCTTATTTTGTATATTATTATGGTGTGTAGATTGAGACATTTCTTCATTCCTTACTGACTTCAAAACTCTATAAAATAGTTTTTGGTTTTCTTTACTATTTTTTTCCATCTTTTCACCAAATTCTTGCCATGTCTCTTTTTTGGATTCTGCCACTAACTGTTTCACTTTTTTTCTTTCTTCTTTGTATATATTGTATTTTTCCGCTGTTTGTTCTGCTAAATATATTTTCCATGCCTTTTTTTTGACTTTACTTGATACCTTATTTCATTTGTCCACCACTTCGTTTGTCTTTTGTTTTTCTTCTTGCTTACTCCACATATCTCTTTAGTTGTAGTTATTATAATTTCTTTGAACGTATTCCAAGTTTCTTCAATATTTCTATTCATTTCTACATTTTCTACTCTTCCAGTTATCCTTTTCTGGTAACTTTCAGCGATATCTTTACTTCTTAGTTTGTATGTTCTAAGTAATTCTTTTTGGTTTTCTTTCTGTTTGTATATATATTTCTTTTCTTTATTTTGAACTTTTTCCTTTATTTTTGATATAACGACAAAGTGATCGCTCCCTATTTCCGGTCCTCTTCTTACTTTTGTATCAGTCACGATTCTTCTATTCTTTTTGTCAACTAATATATAATCAATTATGGACTTCTCTCCCCTGCTCTTAACTTCCCTGGTATATGTGTGTATATTTTTGTGTTGGAAAAGACTATTAGTTATTACCAAGTTGTGTATCATGCAAAAGTCTAGCATTCTTCTTCCATTGTTATTTCTAACCGTCTCTCCGTTTGTGTCTAATACTTCAGTGTATTCATCGTCTCTTATACCAACTCTACTGTTGAAGTCTCCCATTACAAAAATTATTCCTTTCGCATCTTCTACCACCACTGTTAATTCTTCCCAAAACTTATTTTTGTTATCTGCTGTGTCGTCTTCATTTGGTCCGTATACTACTATTATTGTTTTCATTATGTTTCTCTCCTTCATCTCTATTAGTAATATTCTTTCTGACCATGCCTTCCAGTCATGAATTTGGTTTTCTAATTTTTTGTGTAAAATGCATCCTACTCCTGCAGCTGCTCTTCTTTCTTTTCCTACACCACTGTATAATAAAGTGTGACCATTGTCCATCTTAATTATTCCCTGTGCCTTTTTCTTCGTTTCCGTAATTGCTAATATGTCTACTTCTAACTCTTCGAATTCCTTTTCTAATTCCTTTTCTTTTCCTGTTATACTTTTTATGTTCCACGTGCCAATTTTCCATATTATGTTTTCTTTATCCTTACTTTTCCTTATCTTTTCTATTTTTTTTGTGTCATCGTTATCATATTTATCATTATTTTGTTTATACTCCTTTATCGTGTCCTTTTTCTTGCCCGGGTCATCATCTTCATTTCTACTAGTCTTTATTATTAGTTTTTTGACATTATTTTTGCGATTTCTTTTTTTCTTTCCAATTCTCCTTCCTTCTTATTCCAATTCTCTTTTTCTCTATTCCATTTCCATTGTTCTCCCTCCACTATTATCTTTTGAAATCCTATCTTGACGGTTTTTCCTTTCATTCTCTCTTCTTTGGCCTTTCTACGTATCTTTTCTTGTATTTCTCT
This sequence comes from Amphimallon solstitiale, assembly GCA_963170755.1. Classification (NCBI taxonomy): domain Eukaryota; kingdom Metazoa; phylum Arthropoda; class Insecta; order Coleoptera; family Scarabaeidae; genus Amphimallon; species Amphimallon solstitiale. The sequence goes on from OY720682.1 coordinate 49,503,476, forward strand.
TTCCTCCTTCGTCATATCATCGTTAATATATATCTTTTGTTCTTTGTATTCTCTTAATTTACCCTTGTTTTTCATCATTTGTATCTTATCATGTGTATTCTTCAGTTCTATTAAGCAAGTTTCTGCGCCCAGTTGTTTCACCGCCTTAATTTCTATTTGTATTTCCATGTACTTCTGGATAATTTCTTCTACCACTACTTTTAGGTGCCCTTGATCACTCACATCTATTTTTAATCCCTGCATAACTGCATTATTTCTTCTATTCACTCCCTCCAGTCTATCTAGTCTTCCTTTCACACTCCTAATTTCTTTTTTCAGTTCTGCATTTTCTTCTTTGATTTTCTCATTTTCCAATTTAATTCCTTTCATTTCTTCCATATATTTATCTTGTTTTCCCTCTATATGTTGCACTTGTGTAACCAGTCCTTGTATCATTTCCATTAACTTGTCTAATTTATTTTCGTCATCGCTTGCTCCTTTCTCCGTTGTTTTAGTTGTCTTTTTATTCTTCCTAAGCATTTCGGTTATATCTCTTTGTCCCCTCTTTCTTTTTCCCTCATCTGTTGTGCTCCCATCGCTATCCATTTCCAACAGTGTTCTTACTATTTTAGTTTGTCTTATGACGGGCCTTTTCTTCTTATCGCCTATATTTATTTTATTGACGCCCGACTTCTCTTCAGGGTACCGTACTTTATTTTATTATTTCTGTTTCCAAATCTCTGGTATGGTTCGCAGCACCGTACTTTTTTCTTTAGTTGTTATTGTTGAAATATATCCGTGTGTGTCGAATGCCCGAGTCGACCTCTCGGAGGCAGTCAACACATGTTTTATTAATCTGAATAAATTGTCTTACCTTCTACTTTCTTCTTGTATTTCTGTATCACTTCTACTTTTTCTTCTTCTTCACAGTGTCACCTTTCTGTGTATTATTAACTCGGTTTCTCCCTATTATTGGGTTAAAAATCCGGAGCCGATATATACACGTCTACACTATACACTGGACACTCTCTTATCTTCTAAGAGATAATACAACCGTAAATTTGTCGTACAGTGTACTCAAATATTACAATAAACTGGTACTACTTATTAAAAGAAATGTAGACTGATTCGAAATAACACTAGTTCACTAGTTCAATACAGACCAAACTTTTCTTTAACACTAATCACTTCGCACTCCTCAACTTTACCATGATAACAAAGTGCATTACAAGTCTAATTATAGAGCTAAAATTGGCCCTGTTCAAGTATTCATAATAAACGCACTTCTGTCCTTTTTAAAATTGCACTAAATCGGCCCACAAGTACCTTACTGTTCACTGTATTAGAAGAATTTCACAAAGCTGTTATTTTTAATAACAACTTTCTGAATACTTTCCAAATGAAATGGATTTTGTGTATATGCCTTACTGTCAATTCTCTCGCTCACTTCTTCTCCGAGTGCTTCCCTATCAGACAGGAGCCGCTCCTATTAATAAGGAGATTGGGGCATTATTTAGTCCATCGTCTCACCGATATTGATAGATCCACGACCGACTCCACTGAGTAAAGCGGCGACCTGATTTCCAATACCAGGAGCTGAAGGAAAGTTGCAGATAGAACCATAGGTATTTTGAATTGAGTCAGGTATAGTTATGAGTGACATATAACCAAGTGGTGGAGTGCTGAGCTTTCCCCGAATGAATAAGTGAAAGATGTGAACTTTTAGTTTTGTTGACCTATTTTTGTCTGCCATTTTAACTGATTATTAAGAGGCATAACATAAGACCAATTTAAAGTGTTGCTTCAAGCGTTATCTTGCTGATGAGTGGTTTTATGACGTAAAATAATATATGATAATATGATATGGATTTTGTTGTGTGCAATGTATTATTATTTATTTAGTGATATATGTGACTTTATTTGACAAAACTTATGCCATGTATTAGTCAATAAGTCAATACATTATTATTATTACAAATAATATTTACACATCCGCTTGGATATCTTTTTGTTACATTATGAGTTGCTGTAGATTCTTCAGAAAGTCCTACTTTTGAATACAGTAATAGTTATTTATGTACCAGGTCAGTAAAGTGATACTTTATCGAACGAGTCTGATTTACGAGCCAAGCGAGTAACAGACGAGTTCGGTAAAGGTACTTTACTGACGTGGTGCATACAAAATTTTATCGCCAACCGTGAAAATTGTTAATTTAAGAAATAAATATATAATAATTTATGCCAGTTTATGACAGTGACAAACGATTTATGTTTAAAGTCATCAGTCATGGCTACGCTGACAGATATTAGCGGCAGGTAAAGTACTTTATTGTACAGTACGATAAAGTGTTTGTTTACCTCCGTAAAACGCTATGGTAACGCATCACTTTACTGACGGTTGGGATAATAGTTATTTATGTAACAAGTCAGTAAAGTGATACTTTATCGAACGAGTCTGATTTACGAGCCAAGCTAGTGAAGCGAGCGCGGCGAGTAACAGACGAGTTCGGTAAAGGTACTTTACTGACGTGGTGCATACAAAATTTTATCGCCAATCGTGAAAATTGTTAATTTAAGAAATAAAGATATAATAACTTATGACAGTTTATGACAGTGACAAACGATTTATTTTTAAAGTCATCAGTCATGGCTACGCTGACAGATATTAGCGGCAGGTAAAGTACTTTATTGTACAGTACGATAAAGTGTTTCTTTACCTCCGTAAAACGCTATGATAACGCATCACTTTACTGACGGTTGGCGATAAAATGAATTATACTTCGCAGGTGTGACAAATAAATTAATAAAATATTATTATTGTGATTAACTTTTAAATTCGTATTTATTTCCTTTATATTGTCTTTGTTTGCCTCTATATCAGCAGTTGACCAAGCTTCCCCGATCTGCAACTGTATACACCCGAAATTCGAATATCAGAACGGATAAAATCCTATGTATACATATTTCACATTCAATCCCGCACTTCTGCTATCTGTAATAGCATCTGCCGCAACAAAAGGGTCACATAATATACATCTACATCAAATAATCCTATAGGAAACCAACCTTTCTTATCTGAAATATATACGGTTAACACTAATCCCGTGATAATTTCTTTTTCTCCACTTTTTCCTTTATTTAATTCCTACACGAGAGAATTTTTATTTAGTAGGGTTCCCGAAAAATCACGTATTACCTATCTACTCCACATCAAGTCACACGGCAAAGGACCTTTAATGCACGGTTCTCTCATATGCTAGAACTCCCGCACGTTCTCACACCAGAGACCCAGACTTTGCCGTAAGTTTACCGTATATATATATATATATATATATATTAATATCATATATATATATATATAGGTATGTAATTTACTGATCCAGGAAGGTCAGACAACTTCCTATATATATATATATATATTCGGGTATATACCTGTATATAGTTCCAACACTTTTCAACTATTCACGGGTAGAATTCCAACGTTCCATCTCTTTCTATATCCGATAATCTTTCTATCTTACTAACGACCGGTTCGACTTGAGGGAAAAAAATGATATATATACGTTGCCCTAAGTTTGCCATTAAGTGTATAGGCTCAGGAAATAAAGCGGCAACCGAGAAAATGTATTTATTGCCATTTTGTGTGCTGGCCGTGTGATAGTACATATATTGGATGATCATTCGCTTGAGCTGTAACAGGAAATAAGGTGGATGAAATGAGGAATTATAACCGGAAAATATGCTGCCACGTTTATGATGTATGTGCCGACGTGTACGTCCTGTTTTTCCTTCTAACGATATTTCCGGAATTTCGTAGGTGGTACGAACACGTTAGATTTTCCATCCGAATCTTGATTAAATAAATTGGAACTAGGCTGCTTGATAATACTAATAACTATACGTCGAATTATATAACAAGGAACTAAAAGGCGAGAAATTTCATTAGAAGCGGAAACGAAAAATATATTGTTTTGATGTGTAATCTGACAGTTGTATAATTTTATTAATAGCAGTAGGAGAAACTATAAACCTAATACAGTATTATTTTGAAACAAGCAAATCCCCTTCAAATCGAATCTTCTGTTTTATATAGAAGGAATAATAATAATAACAATAACATCTTTATTGCATTATATATACACTTTATACAGACGTTTTAGATTCCATGGTAAACCTTTATCGATATAATTTTTGATCTCGCGGTACTACGAACGTGATAAAATGGTCTTTGGTCATAGTTGACATTTTTATCGAGCTTTGCGTTTGGTTCAGGTACCCCCCCCCCCCCCCCCGCCCCTCCCCTTTGACTTATATTTCGATTCGGGTCAAAAAAGCGATCGCCTAGGAAATGGGTAGTAAATGGCTACGGATGGGTTTTAGAATCTTCAGAATGCATTTCATATATTATGGACGTGATAAAACGGTCTTTGGCCAAAGTTGAATTTTTTATCGAGCTTCGCATTTGGTTCAAGTAACCCCCCGCCCCTCCTCTTTGACTTATATTTCGATTCGGGTCAAAAAAGCGATCGCCTCGGAAATGGGTAGGAAATGGCTACGGATAGGTTTTAGAGTCTTCCGAATGCATTTCATGTACTATGAACGTGATAAAACGGTTTTTGGCCAAAGTTGTAATTTTTATCGAGCTTCGCCTTTGGTTCAGGTACCCCCCTCTTTGACTTATATTTATCAATTATCTATCAAATAGACAACAAAGTGTAATATTGAATTCTGAGGTATCGCCTCCGCTTGGCGTTGCTACTGGAGTGCCGCAGAGCTCAATTTTTGGTCCGCGGCTGTTCTCAATTTACACACCTAGACTTACTCATCATGTGCGGTTGTGCCGCACACACATTTACGCGGATGACACGCTTTATATTTCTTTCAAGCCTAGTTAACGGCGGTTGGTCTTACATAATATTAATGCTGGTTTGAGCGCTCTTCATGATATCTTTGTGAATTCTGATTTACAGCTTAATCCTGCAATGTCTAAAGTGTTGATTTTCGGGAAATCCAAACTTTGTAGAGATCTGCAATAAATGCTCAGGGTGGTAGTTGCTGGTGTAGAGTTCCCCATTTTTGGGGGTGTTAAAAATTTGGGATTATGATGATCGTAAGAAAGAATTTTGTGAGCAAATGATGGAAATTTGTCTCAGTAATCTTTTTTCGGATGAAGCAATATTTCATTTAAATGAACGGTGAAGAGACACAATTGTAGATATTGGATTAGAGAAAATTCCCATTGGATGCAGGAAATCCATATACTAGGAAAGTTAACGTATGGGTGGGAATTATTGGTGACAGGATTCTAAGTCCATGCTATTTTGCTAAGAGTTTGACTGGGAGAGATACTTGTGGTTTCTACAGTCGAATTGATGCTTGTATTAGCTGCATTATTTCCTAATGCAAACAGCCCTGACCTACCAAATAATAGTATGTATATGGTTACAACATGACGGTGCTTCTGCTCATTACGCAATTAATGTGCGACGCTACATGAACCAAGTTCGCCCTTGAAGTTGGATAGGAAGAAGAGGTCCGACGGAATGGCTGGCTGTCTCTAGATCTAACGTCATTAGACTCCTTTCTAAGGGGGTACTTCAAAAGGTAAAGTGTATAAAATTCGACCTAATAATTTAGAAAATCACAAGCACAGAATGTAATAAAGTAATGAAATTAGATAAATTATTCTACATTTTAGTACTCCTAATGTAATCCATTAACTTATTTCATTCATTCGTTTTCCTTAACAAACTTCCTGAACATAATTCCATTTAATTAATTTACTTGAAAATCCCCTGAGCAGATATTATAGCACTGATCTTCATTACAGACAAACACATCCGTACAGACAATACAAATCAAACTAAATGAAACTAATTCTAAATAGGGTATGTGTATGAACCACACACAACTAAATACATATATATATATAAACAAGCAAATGTTTAGGTAACAATTTAGCCTTCGTTTGTGTGTATATAATAGGCACTTACTAAAATTGCATTTCATCGTGATCTATATATTCGGGCAGGAAATGTTTAGCAATTATGTAAATGCATTATTATCTTCCCGCCTAATTATTATGCCATACAGTTACCTATGTAATGTATTCATCAATTTGTATGTAGTTCGGATATATTAATCAGAGACCAGACAGGGTGGGCTCTGCAAACTGTAGATGATTATAGGTTAGTGTAAAATGTATACCGTTATTGGAAATCGACCCTTAATACTCGAAATTTTGTCACGATCGCTTACCTAAATTGAAGTTTGACGTCTGGCGTTACATAAATTTGTTTTATACTTCTGCTGAATCATTTATACTTGGGGGAGTTATCTGATGAAAATTATCGGACGCTCTATGTCGGGTTGTCTAAAATATATGGAATATATTTGCCGAATTTAAAATAAATGATATAGAAGAAAGTGCAAGTGTTTGATTCATTTTTACCCAGATTATCAAATATGAGACAAAAATATTGAGTAATTATACCGGGCTCTTTTTTTATCATTACACATAGCATTTTCCCTATGTGTAATGATAAAAAAAAATTGTCAATGCATTAGCGATATAGTCACTGTATAGTAGACAACCAGTTATACACTAATGAAGAATTTACGTATAATTAATTTTTAAATCAGGTTGCCATGACAGGAAAACATTTTTTATGTCTAATATTTCTGAATTTTTATTCAAACATAAGTCATAAATTAAATACATTTTATTAAAAAATAGATAATTTACTTATAAATCATGGATAAATACAACAGAAATGAAAAGGTGGCTATAGTAATGTGGTACCAGAAAAATAATAGTTTAAGGCAAGTTAGAGACATGTTTTCCGTCAATTATCCAGACAGGCCTATACCTTGTGCAAAAACAATTCTGAACTTTTTTAAAAAATTTTCAAGAAGATGGTTGTGTTCTAAATTATCACAAAAAAAGAAATAGAACCAATCATGTTCGAACAGAAGACATGAAATTAAATATCCTGTGTTACGTAGAGGAACGGTCTGTAGGATCTCTTTTAGATGTAGCTAAACATTTTGGAGTATCGTACAGTTCGGTATACAAAACTCTGAAAGAATTTAAATATAGGCCATACAAAATATCAAATCATCAAGAGCTTTTCGAAGAGGATAAGATAAACCGAACTGAGTTTTGTGAAATAATGTTTAACATGTTAAATGAAAACCAAGAAATTTTAAATAAAATAATTTTTACTGATGAGGCTACATTTACCGTAAACGGTGAAGTCAACTCTCAGAACTTTCGGTTTGTACCCTACATTTATCCATGAAAAATTATTAAATTTCCTATCCATTAATCCATTAGGTACTGGTCCCGTACAAATCCTCACGCTCAAAACCTGACCCGAACACAGTGCCCTCAAAAAGTTAATGTCTGGATTGGAATAATAAGCGATAGACTTATTGGCCCATTTTTTATTGACGGTAACCTCACTGCAGTGAAATATTTGAATTTGTTGAGAGACCATATCATTCCATCAATTGAGATGATGAATGTTGATGAACCCTGGTTCCAAATGGATGGGGCCCCGCCACATTCTACTAACGCTATCAGGAATTTTTTAAATAACTTATTTCAAAGACGGTGGATTGGTAGATTTGGTCCCATACTATGGCCTCCAAGATCCGCTGATTTATCTCCAAATGACTATTTTCTTTGGGGTTACCTAAAAAGTAAAATTTACAACAATGTACGAATACGCAACTTGAATGAACTAAAAGAGCGTATACGTACTGCATGTAATGGAATAAGGCCAGAATTTATTAGAAATACACTTCGTTGCTTTCAAGATCGCCTTGCTTATTGCCTTGAAAGACAAGGTGGACATTTCGAGAACTTGTTATGATATTAGACTTCACATTTAAGTTCGTGTAATTGTTATAATAAACTAATTATTTTGTTCCAAGTGATATTCTGCATTTTCTTTATTAAAAACATAACCTAATTCTTCTAAGCTTTATTTTGCTCTGTATCGCCCAGTGTTACCAGTACAAGTATTATTGCCGAATCAAATACTTTCGCGGTAAATTTTAAGAGTTTCGTAATAAATGTAAAAGGTTTTATGTACGCTGCAAAGTTTAATTTTTCCGTACAAATAATTTATGGTAGCTGTGGGTAGAAGTAAGAGAAACGGATCTCCAGAATATTATTTTATTTGTATCGGCCAGTGGGAAATGGCGGGAAATCCTTAATGTAGCAATTATGATGTTGACGACGTGATATATTTCGAATTTTAAAATTGTAAGAAAAATTGTACAAAATTAGTTATTTACGATATAATTGTTAAAAGTGCTATTTTATTTTGCGAGTAAGATTTGCGACACGAGGGTAATTAGGAACTGGAGCAATTTAAAATAAGCAAAATAAAATAACATTTTAACACGTGTATCGTACAGTGTTTCTGCTACAAACTCAATTTTTATTTTAAAATTTTAATAAAAACTTTAACGAAAATTGACTGATAAAAATCTTATGACAGCTCACTGTTCCTGCTTGTCAAAATACGAGTGTATAACTGGTTGTCTACTATACAGTGACTATATCGCTAATGCATTGACAATTTTTTTTTTATCATTACACATAGGGAAAATGCTATGTGTAATGATAAATAAAGAGCCCGGTATAATGCCTATAATGTATTAGTATGCGCCGATAATGCAGGCAACCCCTCTAACATGAGCGTTGCTATATAGTGAATGTAGAAAAACTAAGCAAAGCTTATATTGAGTGTTCTAAAATTATTCACTAATATATAAAATATCATATATAGATAAAATTTATCAAAATTAAGATTATTTTTGAGACTTGCAAAAATACATTTTACACTCTCATTATGCTCTTAATTAACAGCGATATTTATGACATTGAAAGCTTCTAAATATTACTTCAACATATAATGACTTTGGTTAATTTTTTAAAATAATTTTCGCAAGCTTTTGAGTGGCATTTTTTTGCCGGGGCTTTATTCTACAGTGCCGGATGTAGTGCTTTTTCATATTCTTTCCTCTGGTTGTTTTCTTCATTATGTATTTGTCATCTCTTCCATCTTAGCATATTGTGACCCCCAGGTGTTCGTATAGGGTAAATTTTTTTTATTGTTCCTCTATCTAACTCTCTATCCTGTGTTTTTCCTTCAATCACCATATACTGTGTTTTCTCCGTATCTACTTGTAAGCTCCACTTATTCCTCTATAAGTTATTCAGCATATATATCATGTTTTGCTGATCTTTTGCAATCTCTATTTGATCGTCTGCAGAGAAGATCATGCATATCGGGCTCTCCACTCAGCCATGCTCCCATCGGTATAGATTTCCTAGTCCAATATGTTAAAATCGCCTCTACGAAAATTTTAGAAAGAGTAGGGGAAAGGCAGCAACCTTGTTTTACTCCCTTCGAAGGCGTTAATGGCGCAGATATTTGGTATTCAGTTTTTATGACAGCTTGACTTTCCTTGTACAGAGCTTTTATTGCGTTTATGTACGTTTTATTTATACCAACTACATTTATTTACCTCACTAATTTTGATAGCTTTATGCTTTTTTAACATCTCTCATGTTCTTCTTCTTTTTTGACTTATATAGAGTTTTAAATAAATATTTGTATTTGTTATGTTGTATCTTACTGATAATAGTAATTGCCACCCTGTCTCTTGCTTAAGAGTCTCAATGTTGATTGTAATCGTCAGGGTTCTCCATAGTAGAATAAAAAGGTGATGCTTAAATTTTACTATTGTTTGGGTAAGAATCTTCCAAACCACCCTGTCCCCGCACAAGTGCATAACAGTACTTCTGTATTGGAACAACACTAAATAGATAAAAGAATAAGTGGGTTAGACAAGATTTTTGTGGTACATACTCGTACTGGACTATAGTCTGTTTCGGGATATAGTGCGAAATCATAAATAAGACCATTAAGGATCTATTGTGCTAATCCGTCAATAATCCTGCTATGGCACACACAAATTTTAAATACCTGGAAACTATCTATGCCGGCTTATGGGTATTAAGAAACTAAAGGAATTTATATTAATTTATAATTTTAATATATTATAATACAGGTACACTTTTATTATTTTTAATAAAATATTCGCTATACGATCCTGTAGCGTGTTTCTCATAAAGATTACTTTCATTGCATACCACCTGTCCTGTTCAAGTAACCTGTGGAAGCTTGAATTTGTGCTATATCTTGAAACAGACTATAAATGAATCGCCTGGTTAGAATGCGCATGCGCCTAAAGTGAGGTTATAAAATTCTAAACTTTACAATATTGCCATTTGAATTTTAAGGGTTTAACAATAGGAGGTATTTAAGTAAAACTTACACAATTTAATTTAAATTATGGATAAATCGATAGAAACGGAGATAACAAAACAAAAATACACAATAAAGAAAAAGAAAATTAAAAAAAAACATACAATACAAGGCTGTATTTGAAATGTAAAAGTAATCGTGCGCGAATTGTTTTGCAAGAGGATTGATGAATTAGTTTGCATATTTCCCGGGGCTCAAGTCTAGTTAATAGGACTATCACTATTATTTGTTAAGTAAACATTTTAGTTTAAATTCTCCTTCTGTATTTAAGAATATTTCAATAGAATATTACAAATCACCAAATATTACCTGCATACCTGCTTGCTCTAGCGTAAATTCTGCAGTAGCAGCAGCATCGGAAAAGCGTGTTTACATAACCGACACAGGAAAGTTGAAAATTGCCGAAAGGTATTAACGAAACGAAACTTACACATCGTTAATTAACTCTTACTGTGTCTCCGTAATCATATATTTGAACACAAATAATAATTATTACAAGAATGAAAATGTACTATCAGCTTTTATTTGTTTGCGTCGGAAGCTCTACATTGAATAAGATATTTTATGTTATTCCTTTGTGACAATGTCGCAGAAGCTGCCAGTGTGTTTTATGCATGGCAGTGTTTGATTTTGAATTATTTCATTTGCACGTAGCAGGTTCAGACCATAAATCATGTCGACAATAACCCTATGAATTTGTCATGTCACCTGTATGACACGTATTTGATGTGAACAGATTTTTATTTCTTTTTTTTTTTGGAGTCACCTATCATTTATGTCATCCATTTTATACATTATAGATATGGATTTTTCATGTTTCGTTCGAACAAAAAAGAAAAATAGAAAATGGAAAACGCCGAAGAGATATTTATTTCTGTTTAACCAACCAACGTATTTAGATGTTATTTATCTTTATTTTTGGAACTGTGAAGTTAGCGTCAATACATTTATTTTCATAAACTTCATACATATATTTTCGCTAAGACTTTAAAGTATTTTCGGAATAGATATAAAATCTGTTTACTAAACATGCAGCAAAAATATGGAATGTTATTCCTAGAGTAATTATAAGATGTTTGTCTATGGACGATTTTTGAAAATACACGGTGAGGAAGTTTTCGATAATGCGCCCTACGTAAAACCCTTGATTATTAATATTATACCGCGAGATCAAAAATTATATTGATAAAGGTTTGCCATGGAATGTAAAACGTCTGCCTTACGTTATGTCATTATGTGTCATACTGACAAATATTAATGACAATATGACACTTAATGATATAATTTAAGACAGACGTTTTACATTCCATGGCAAACCTTTATCAATATAATTTTTGATCTCGCGCTACTTATACAACCTAGAGAAATCTGTAAATATTCCATAATATTTCTATGCATTAAACTGTCGTCCTCTGATATCTTTCAAGTGAATTAGTATGTATGAATGAAAAATGGCAAGCCAATAAAATTATGCCAAAGATTCTCATCCCAACTCTCACAATTTAACCCGGAAGTTTATAAAAGAAATGTAATATATTCATAATATATTTTCTATTAAATTTTATATTAGAGTATAACTTTGTTCGATTTGCTTTTAACATCGTTTGCTCTTGAATTACATTACAACATAACCTCTAAAGCTATTACTATGATAAAGTAACTTTAAGTAAGCTTTTTATTGAAGAATCGTAGGATTACTAATTTTTTTCTTATTATACTCACTATAACATCACTCACTATAACATCACTATACTCACTACAACATAATAAAGAAAATAAATAACATTATACCAAAGGCTCTTTAAGAAACGTATTCATTTTTTTAGAGTAATACGTATAATCTAAACAAGGAAAGGTATTAATAAACCAGCATTTTTATTAAATACTCACCTACATGAAATGTCAGTCTGTTTCGGGTTCAGAGTTTGGGTTATTCTCATTTTTAACTACGTGTTCAATAGGTATGTCTGAAACAGTCTTCTATACATGTCGTGTGACTAAATTTATTATGTAAAATAAGAAAAAGTAATTAAAAGCTACCCAAACCACAACATTTATTAAGTTGCTTTGCATGGTTTTATAAACTTGATTGGTTTATGTGAGGCATTAAAACCAGTAATGTATTACGTTTTGCAAAGAAAATGCACTCTAAACACCACATTATTTTAAGGTTTTGGTATCTTCAGAATTTAGACATTTAAATGGTTCACAGCCAATCGTTTATCACTTAACCAGGATAAATGTGAGACAATTTACTTTACTAGTAAACGTAGATCAAACATTTATTCTACGAATAGAAAATTCGTTGATATTAGATTAGACACAAGATTAACATCGAAGCTACACATAGATGGATTAGTCAAACACTTGTCTTGTGCTACTTTCCAATTAGACGTATCAGATTTATAACTGATAGTCTACTGGAATAACGACATACTATGGACTATCAAATCACATATTAATTATGTTTAACCAATATGGGGTAAGTAGGCCCACTACTAATGAAGGCTTTGAAAAAGCTGCCATACCTGACCACTGGGGGTGAGATTATATAAGTCTCCACCGTCATAACCATTTGCTGCGCATCCGACATCTCATAAAACAAAAGCCACTTCAGTGCAACATCGTCACTGGTAATTATTTAACAAAATCAAAAGTATGTGGAGAGATTTTTCTACTTTCGTATCCAAAGAGAAAATAAAGGACATCCTCCTTCAAGAAGCATTTTACATTGTCAATGACATTATAAATTGGTCTTTTGATTAGGTACCTGTGTTGACGTTATTATCACATTTTCGCTTGAATGTGCTATTGTGTAAATAGTATGTAAATATTATCATTGATGTAGTAAATTATAATGAAAACACTATTCTTCTTACTGCAGAAGTGTTATTATTATCTTCCACTGCAATAATCCTGCTTTTACACCCGCAATACCTCATCTCATAAGAGAAGTCGCAGCAACTTTCATTATACATTTACATTCCTGATTATACTACGAGTACTACCTACACGTGATCTGTATATGGACGTTTCTTCAATTTGTATTTGCCTGTGATTTTAGAAATTGCTTTTAATAATAGTAATTTCTAATAATTGAGGTTACTTTGGAGTACGCACGTGTAAATGCAATTGTTTGAAATCTTTATTAATTTTATTGTGTTATATATGTAGAATTTTAGCCTTCATACTCAGTGAAGTAAGGCATAAAATAATTATTTTCTTTCACTTCGTAAGAGGTAATTAGATGCACACTTGAATGTACTCAGCTTTGACGTTATATATTTTATTATCGTTCTAGTTATTTTTATTTTATCCATGCCTGAATCGTAACAACAATTGCTACGATGCAAGCCTGGGTAAATACTCATCAATTATTGTCGAGGATAGTACACACCCAACCAGTTATACAAACAAACTAATTCCCAACGAAGCAAAGATTTTATTAAAGGTTAGTACTTTTAAACTTTCTCACCTTGCACTATTGTATCATTGTCAATTATAAGATAAAATATATAGGAAAATGAAATTTTGTTACATCGTATTTCAGAATAACATTTAACATCTACAATCACATCATTACTTATTTTTGGCCGTTAAAAAATTACAGTCAGTAGACTTACTATATCTCCCAATTAAAAATAGTTTAAGATATTTAAATCTAAAGCAAAACGCCTATAAAATTGTAACAAATACGATTGGAGTAATTGGATTATTGCGTCACTTCCTTTAAGATCCCATTGTCTTATTTTTTTTACTAGAAGAAGACTGCTTTTACTATAACAAATTTAGCGGGAGAAAGTCATAAATGGCACATCCTACTGGTGAACCCCTCTGGTGGCTACTGTAGAGAACTAACCTTAGGTTGTGTATCTATAATATACATAATCAAAGGTAAAACTATGATATTGCTATTTGCTATGAACGTTAAAATATAGATATGCTTAGTCTATACAATGATCATGTAATTGTTATTTACGAACCAAATGCGGGAAGACTATTTTCTCGCATGAGCGCACTTTGAAAGCACGACCGACCGCAGGAAGCGAGTGCTTTTAATTGCGCGAATGTGTGAAAGATGTCTTCATGCAAGTGGTTTGTACAATATTTTTTGTACGAACATTAAATTAAAAAATATTATTGAATAATGTCATTAGTATCATACCTAACCTAAAATAGATTACCTAATTAATTTAAGTATTCATGTACGTAACTATTACTCACCTTTCCCTAAAATTAAGTCATTATATTCTTACACAATGCAAACATGAGGTATTTATTCTTATATTTATAAATTTATAGTACAATTCAAAATATAGTAATCTTACTTAAGATGTGGCTTAAAATATCGTCAAATAGATGGCGCTACAATTTTTTTCGAACAATTTTTAATTATTACTCCTATTTCCCCAACTTTTAGTGAAGAATAGTGGAGGGAAATAGTATTTTATAGACTAAATTTTATTACTACCAAGTTAGATTTTTTTTAAATGTCCCTAAGAGCCAGTGTTTTGTTTTTTTTTCAATTTTTACAGTCGCATCGATCGGAAAATACTCCTTGCTGGTCGAGCGATGCATGCGCCAAATGTCGCTTTATAGGCGGTGAGTACAAAGAAAACTGTTCTTAATATTCCAATAAACTGACTTAGAATTAAAAAAATAAGCATTAATTTAATTATAAATAGTAAATATATACTGTATATGCTAATAGGTCTCTTAAATAATAATACAGGAATTAAACATATGTATTTAAATCCGTTAATGCAGGTCCCGAGCTAACTTTTCAGCAGCTACAAACTAAAATAATATTACCGCTTTTAACAATGACACTTTCTAAGTCATAGGCATGTTATTCCATAGATTGTGCAATTTTTTTATCGACTTGTTAATAAGATTTTTCCCTGCAATTTAAATTAATGGAAAAAAATACAAAAAAATATTTTTTAGAAGTTTAATTCAAACAAGAAAACACGCAGTAATTATGTACATACACAAATTGAATTAAGCATTATTAAAAAATAAACAAATTAAATTAAAATACATTTTTTCTATGAATGCTAAATTCTACCTAGTAACTAAAATAGTTTCCCCCGCACAAGGTTTCGTACCAAATTATTGTGCCCAAATTTCTAATTACATTATTCATATATACCCTAGGCGGCCGATCCATATATAAATATTTTAAGAAATCCAGACATATTTCTATAGTATATTAAAGAACAAGTGTCAAAAGACACGTCTTATTGCACGAGCCCAAGTTTAGGACACGACGAGTGCAGCGAGGAGTGTCCTAATGGGCGAGTGCAATAAGTATCTTATGACACGAGTTCTTTATGTTATTTTTTCTAATCTGCCACTTTTTATCATTTTTTAAATTAAAATAATAGGAATTTCAAAATATAGTAATTTTTGTGGTGGTTGGCAATATGTTACACACATGACATAAATTGAAAATTTGAATTATACGCGATTTTTATATTTAGTATTTCATACTTAAAGTTAATCTAAAATGAGTACTAATATTTCATGTTCACCACCTAAAATCAGAGAAATTGCTGAAAACGTTGTAATAATTTACTTCCCACTAAATCCCGCAGCAATTATGAGAAGCAGTACGTCAAGTTTGAAGAATGGTGTAAACAAAAAGAAGTTCATGTTATATCAGAAAACGGATTAATTGCTTATTTTCAATTACTACATACAAAATATAAACCATCTACGCTATGGACTACTTATTCTATGCTGAAGTCTTGTTTAACGATATATGAAAATGTAGATATATCACAGTACAAGAAATTACAAGCTTTCCTCAGTCGTTTATCTCAAGGTTACCTACCAAAAAAATCTAAAATTTTAGAAGAAATAGATATTATTAAATTTATACAAGAAGCAGATAATAAAATATATTTGGCGATGAAAGTAAATACAATTTTCACAACTATCGCAGCTTTGCATATAATAGTATTAATTTGTAGGTCTTGATAATAGGTTACAACGGAGCTTGTAGAAGAGAAGAACTGACCAATATGTCTGTAGATGACATTGACTAGAAGTCTGACACCATCACTATTTCTGTACCTAAAACAAAAAATAATATTCCAAGATTCTTCGTTATTACAGATACAATATGGATCGATTTAATTAAGAAATTTTATAACTTACGGCCTATTAATACTAGTCATAAGCGATTTTTCTTGACCTATCGCAATGGTAAGTGTATTAATAGTCCAATAGGTATTAATATTATAGGCAAAATTCCTAAAGAGATTGCAAGCTTTTTGAAATTGCCAAATCCAGAATTGTTTACAGGGCACTGTTTAGAAGATCTAGTGCAACACATTTGGAAAATCGTGGTGGTGATTTGTTGACCTTAATATGATGGGGGTTGGAAGTCCTCAGCCGTAGCCGAGGGTTATATTGAATCCTCCTTAAACAAAAAGATTAAAATATCTTACATGCTTGGCATATAGGATCCAGGATGTTCAAACGAAACCACCACAATAGACAGCAATAATAGTTTTCATTAAAATATTGTATCAGCATGAGTACGAGTGGTTTGCCTGGTGTTACTATGAATGCCCAAGATACATATCATGTATCTATTAACGTATACACTAACTGTACAATTCAAAAACATAATTAAAAATAAAATATTTGTTGAGCAATGGATCGTTGCAATTCCATTTTATTTATTTATTTTGCCGATAGTGCTGTATTGAAAATATAGCTACCATTTTGACTTGTTGACATTATGCTTACAAATTATATGTGCCCACCCTCGAAAAACTAAATTGAACTAGATAATCTATAAACGCACAGTGTGCGTTTATATCGTTGTTATGACACCAGATTAGAAAATAGTATATTAAAGGACAAGTTTCATTTTGACGTTTCAAAGTACGAATTCAGAGTTTAAGAAACGAGTGGCGTATCCACGAGTTTCTTAACTGAATGAGTGCTTTAATGTCAAATGAAACGTGTCTTTTATGCTATTTTTTGCAATTAGTTTTAAAATTTCTCTTTTTGTAAAAGCAAAACGAGAAAAATTTGATAATCAAGGGAAATTTTTTGGCGGTTGTCACCTTGGTTTGGCACAAGATTTAAATTGACAAGTTAATTTAAAATTGACACATTTTTGATAATTTTCAACAGAATGTTTCTACTGCACACGGTATCACTATCACTTCGAAAGATAATTCAAACGTTAATATAAATGTTTATAATAGTTGTACTATTTCAAAGATTAATTAAAAATATCAAATCTTACAATGAATTTCAATATAAAAACCTCAAACTTGCTTACAAAATGTCATATTGACATCTCCATTTCTGTTGCAATGTGACCAACTTAAAATAAATCTGTTTAAATGTTCCATTTCTATTACGCAACTAGTGCTGTAATAGACCCTATTACAGCACTAGTGAAATAAATGGTATGATTACGGTACTAATTGCAAAAACATTTTTTTGCAATTAGTACCGTAATCATACCATTTATGTCACTAGTGCTGAAAAAGGGTATATTACAGCACTAGTTGCGTAATAAAAATGGAACATTTAAACAGATTTATTTTAAGTTGGTCACATTGCATTTTTTTGCAATTAGTACCGTAATCATACCATTTATGTCACTAGTGCTGTAATAGGGTCTATTACAGCACTAGTTGCGTAATAGAAATGGAACATTTAAACAGATTTATTTTAAGTTGGTCACATTGCAACAGAAATGGAGATGTCAATATGACATTTTGTAAGCAAGTTTGAGGTTTTTATATTGAAATTCATTGTAAGATTTGATATTTTTAATTAATCTTTGAAATAGTACAACTATTATAAACATTTATATTAACGTTTGAATTATCTTTCGAAGTGATAGTGATACCGTGTGCAGTAGAAACATTCTTTTGAAAATTATCAAAAATGTGTCAATTTTAAATTAACTTGTCAATTTAAATCTTGTGCCAAACCAAGGTGACAACCGCCACAAAATTTCCCTTGATTATCAAATTTTTCTCGTTTTGCTTTTACAAAAAGAGAAATTTTAAAACTAATTGCAAAAAATAGCATAAAAGACACGTTTCATTTGACATTAAAGCACTCATTCAGTTAAGAAACTCGTGGGTACGCCACTCGTTTCTTAAACTCTGAATTCGTACTTTGAAATATCAAAATGAAACTTGTCCTTTAATATACTATTAATCACCTACTACTTACATGTCATTTGCACTTATTTAATGTATTTGCTTTGGACTTTTAAATATCCCTTTATGCAGCAGCAATGAATTAAACTAAAGACACGAGTTAATGTAACACTACGTATTGGAAAATAAATATTGCGAGTGAAACTCTGTTCCCCATATACTGGTGGTATAAAATGAGGAGTAAAATCATTAAATAGCGCCGACGGGAAAGCTCTAATTAACATATCGAATATTGTTTGACTGCGGTTATTAGAGGGGTCACGTGGTGTCGGCTCGGGACTGATGATTGATGCCAGTTATATATCAGAATCAGGGCCAAATCGAACGCACTCGATCACATGATAATTACCAGGACAGAGTCTCGATTGCTGCCATATTTTATCCATCCATTACCTCGGATGAGACCTGTCGTTACTCTTTATTTATCATCGACGCACACGCAAATGGGAATGGATAATATAAGTTTTGATAGCCATCATAAGTGTGGCAGTGGGGTATATTTAAATGTTTTCGAAATAATTTTCAAACAGGAACGGAATGGCTTTCAATAAAACAGCAAATCAATATAAATACACTGATTTGAATGGAAATTTAAAGTTTTATTTTCCCCTAAAAGCTATTGTTGCGTGCTCAAGTGCTTTAACATAATAAGAAGAAGCCAAGAATTTTTTAAAGCAAGTTGAAGAAAGATAAATTATACAATAATGTAAAAATCTAACACGCATATTATCAAGCACTCAAACTTTGCGATGGGAGTTTTATGCAAGGTTTTCCTCTTCTCCAGGAAAAAAGACTCGTAAAAATAAAGCTAATTAATTAGATAAGTTGGTTGCTAACAGTTAAAATAGAATCTTTAATTCGGAGAAAGAAAATTTTAAATTGGAGGTTATATCTCAACCCTTGACATGTATAAAATAAAATTAATAAAAAAAAATCGACAAAAGCCCAATAATTACGCACTACAAGACGAATCTCAACTTTAGTGTATATATATTGAATTACAAATACGTAAGATTTAAAAAAAAAGAAAGTAATATTTATATATCATATATAGCTAATTAAAAATTAATATCGAAATTAAAAAAATATTTTATGAAGAAAATTACTCTATGCGACATTAAGAGTCTTAATAATTAACAAACTAATCACAATTTCATTCACGAAATATAATATACAGGTTCCGTCTGTTTTTATCTTGCCTGCGAGCTAAAAGTCCATGTATTGAAACGAACGTTGTTGCCAATATTTATACACATGTGGGCAAGCAGTGTTCGACGCTAGACGACAGGCCGATACGATCATTACGATCATAAGATTCCAATATAATGCATGTGTGCACGTTGCGGAGGTTGTTATCTTTATTTTTAGGTATTATTCCCATTCGTAATATTCTTAAAAAAGTATCTAAAATGAATATTATAAGAATTGCTTCAGATTTATTATTTTTATGAATGAATTTAATTTGGTTTCGCTAAAGGTCTACTTGTCGGCTCTCGTATGTATATTTGTTAGGTAGGTACGGTTTGGCAACTCCTTTCGTGTTATATACGGGAAGCCGCATGCAAGATAATTACAGGCCAAACGTGTATGTGTTCTTAAGTAGTTATTTCAAAACAAAATAGGTAGTAACCAATAAAGTTTATGTAATCTAACAGTTATCAGAGAAGTACACTAACAAAATGTGTATGGTCAGACTATAATCTGTGCTTTTACAGTTTCAAACGAAGGACGAGAACGGGCTCGTAAAACTAACAGCAATTAAAGATTTGAGAGATGGAGCAACATTCCAGAGCTAACAGTTTGCGTGTGTTTGGGCTGCCGGAAACTGCGGACGAGAATGTGGGTGAGAAAATAATAAATTTATGTAAAGAAAAACTAAACATTCATGTCCAAGAAAACATGATAGATTCATGTCACCGACTCGGTAAATCTGAAAATGGTCATCGGCCTGTTATTACTAAATTTGTATCAAAATCAATAAAGAAACTAATCTTCAACAACAAGAAGAAACTAAAAGGTTCTAAAACGGTAGTGAAAGAAGATCTAACTAAGCGACGATATCAGCTATTGAAAGAGGTGAAGAAAAATTTAATACTAACGTATGGACTAATGATGGTGTAATTATGTTCAAGCTTAATAATAAGATTTATAAAGTTAAAAAATTCTCTGACTTGATAAATATAAAATAATATTTATCTATTTCTTCTACGAGCCGTGCGCTATTTTTATTCACAAGCAGTTTCTTGTCTCCGGATTGCGTTTTTTTCTTCTTTTCTTTCTGTTATTTTTAGTAGTGTAGTATTAAGTTGTAAATAGAATATATTTGGGATTTTGTTATGCTTACCATGTGGGAGTATTAATTTGTAATAATTTATATTATTTTGATTAACTTATGAATTTTCTCTTGATTGTATTTAATTTATAATTGCACTTATATTATAATTTGCATTATTTTCTTTATCTTATAGATTTTCTTTTGACTACACTTAATATATAATTGCATTTGATTATGTCTAATACTTGTATAAAAGTAGCATGTGTCAATATTCGATCTCTTTTGCCGAAGGTTGGTGACTCGGTTTCTATATTACTGAAAGTGCGATTGACATCCTAGTTGTTACTGAGACCTGGCTTAGTCCTTCTGTACCTGACGTCAGCATTCACATTCCTAATTTTAACATTGTCAGGGCGGATCGAGTGGGTCGTGGGGGAGGCGTATGTGTTTATTATACCGCTGATTTGAGATGTTCTGTGGTTGGTTCGAGTGATGTCATTGAACAATTATGGCTATACTTTCAGTTAGCGAATTATAAATTTGTTATTGGCGGTATTTACAGGCCACCTCACGTCAACTATAAAGATTTTCTGGATGAGCTGGAGAATTCCATTGTTTCTCTATTACCGGTTTCTAATAATATATTCTGTT